>JAJAQA010000015.1:6457344-7107344 GCA_021464565.1 Rutilus rutilus
GGACGACAGCCATACAATTTTTAACTGGTCAGGCGTGAGAGAGGGGAGCCATGGCACTCAAAGAGTTATTAATGCTTGGTGTGAGGAGAATTAATTAGTGGAGGGTTGGCTTGGTGTCCAGGTGAGTAACGTTAGCTACGTTAGAGCTAGTCTACTTTTCAAAATATTGCCGTCATGTAGAATAGCAAGGAGGGACAACGACTGAAGACATTATTTACTTACAGTACATGGTGTCAGTCAAAATCAGAGCTGTAGAGATGCACACACTGCACAGGCATCAATCGCGAGTCTCATCGACGCCTCAAATGTCATGTAAGTTAACTTTATTAATACCCTTCCTCAATCCACGCATTATCAATTTCTCACGATTTAATTAGCGATGTTTATTGTCAGAAAAGAAAAAGAGAGATCGATGTCCCCATCACTGTGTTTGTGTGGGCGAATCAGCAGTGGAGTATGTGCTGCCGTGAGGTGAACGCGAACAGCTTGACCTGCGACCGGCTGATCTGACGTGCTTGAACCCGTTTGTTTTGCGATTAGCTTACTCTCATTTCAGGCTGGATCACGTTCCCCTTTAAGTCAGCACACACGAGCATGTTTACAATGGAGTTATTTTATTCATAATTTTTTTTATCAAATAAAACATACAACGAACTTTTCTGAAGTTATGTAAGGCGAATATAGCTGCTAGTGTACGGTAACTCTACTAGTGAGTTCCTCTTATGACGTCACGCCCCATCTAGTGGAAGGGAGCGGGAGCGGTTAAAACCACTGTTAAAACCAAGTACAGCTCGCTGCATCCTGCGGTGGACGTCCAACCCGGCCCACATCCAAGTGTGACGTTAGAAGCCACGCCCATCTAAGTGTGACGTCGGAAGCCTCGCCCATGTCCAAATACGGCACGTGACTCGATTTGTTGTACGCATGCGCAAAATGGCGCTGCTTCCTGTCGGAAATATATTTACGGTTGTTATCATAGTTATTGGTTTATAATAAAGATGAGGTTATTGGTGTAGAGGTGTGATGCAACAGATTATTGGTGCAGTTAAATTGTGACGCTTTGGCAAGCTTGGAATGGTCTAATTCACAATTACTCCCTCAACAGCTGTATTAGACAATACGTTACCTCTGCATTGCTCACTGGTTTTGTAAGTTAATGACATGGTAGTACAAGTAAACAATGTACCTTAAAATGATATTTTTGTATTTCTCTTGTATTTCTGTTACACAAATGGTAATCAATAATCATGGTTTTGCTATAATAAACGTATAAGGGAGCATCTATACTTAAACTAAAACGAGTTTTTGTCACTTTCTTAATTATATGTACTCCAAACTGCACTTATAGTTACCCATTCTAAAAAAAAAAAAAAATGTGGTTATAGAAATATTGCATTTTTACAACCAAATTAAGAATTCACTTATTAGTTAATGCCTGTTATAGCAAATGACTTTGAAATCAAATAATAGAACAGCAGAATGGAATTTATGTAAACCTTAAGTTAAAGAACCAATATGGTGAAACTCGAAAAATTTGAATATCGTGCAAAAGTTCATTTATTTCAGTAATTCAACTAAAAGCTGATACTAATATATAATATAGTCTCATTACATGCAAAGTGAGATATTTCAAGCCTTTATGTGTTATAAATTTGATGATTATGGCTTACAGCTATGTTGAATTACTGAAATAAATGAACTTTTGCACAATATTCTAATACATAAAAACCAGTTAATCTCTCACTTCCCCTTCTCTACAGGTTTTATGAGTTTAACATATCAAAATATAACATCAGAATATCATCATAGTTCAAAATATCTTGGTCACAAATTAATATTTTAATTTAATATTTTGTGTTAATACATCAAGTTTACACACATGGGTCTAAAATGACCCATCTATGCAAGCATGATAACTTTTTCTTAAAATAACCAATGTCACAGTTGTTCAGAGCAACACATTCACTATACTACTTAAAATCAATAGTATATTCCTGCACAATCGGAGGCTGCAGCTTTAAGACCCCGGTAACAGGACCCTAGTTTTTTGTGACAGCGCCACCTGCCGAACTGGATGATATAGCAATTTGGGCATGGGCGTGGTGGCTTCTGACGTCACACTTGGATGTGGCCGGGTTGGACGTCCACCGCAGGATGCAGCGAGAGGCTACTCGTTAAAAGTGCCAACTTTTCATATTATATCAGCATTTTGCTATAAAAAACAATGGTGGGCGGTTTTTATCTTTATGTTTAATAAACACATTGCATTACTTCGTGAAAAATTTAACCTGCAACTTACACTTTAAGCTAAAACTTAACATAATACAAACTGAAGAACTAGGTTGGTAGTACATTTCTACAGTAATATTATATTAAAATATATTGGCTTCACTTTTCACGATGAGATTTACTGGCAGGACAGGATCCATGATTCGCTACACACACACACACACACACACACACACACACACACACACACACACACACACACACACACACACACACACACACACACACACACACACACACACACACACACACACACACACACACACACACACACACACACACAAATCTTGACAAAAACACAGTCATTGATCTCCACCTAGTGGTGTAATGAACTGTAAAATACAGAAAGAGTCACTGAATGAATCCTTTAGTGAATGGATTCAACATATTTGAATAACTGGAATAATCAGCATCAGCAGCTTTTACAAACTAAATTGCTGATCAGTTTATTCAGGTAGGCTATTTTAATGTTCCATCATTGGCAGATTATAGCAAGGCCTGGGCAACTCATGGAAATGAATAAAAACTTAAAAAGTCAATTTCTAGAGAAAATTCAGTTTTATAGTTCTAAAATATTAGCTTCAAAATATTAGTTCTAAACAACAACCTTTTTTTACTACACAAACATGTTCATGTTCAATGTTGTCTCAATTGTTTTAGAATAATACTCTCAAAAAGAATTTGTCTCATCAAATTTCATGAGACAACATTTCACATGAACATGTTTGTTTGTGTAGTAGTTGTATGATAATCATCTTTACAGATATGAATTTAACAATTTAGAGCCTTTAATACTAGTCAAATAAATAGGATAGCCATTCTATGTTTGCCACAAGATGGCGCCATTAGCGCATTGATAGATATACTAACATATTTAAACTGTAATAAACTGGTAGCTTACTCTTTAATCGCGAAATAACACTCTAAAACCTTGGCATATTGCTCTTGTAAATTGAGGGAATACATTCATATGGCGCTGGATGAATCTGAATCGCGGCATGAAACAATTAGCATATTAAAGAGGAAGAACTGACAAAATACACTTGCTTTGTATTCACGCACTCTATATTACATCAGTAATCTCAAGATGCTGCCAACAAAACGAGCGATGAACTTGATTTATCTCGCAACAGCTCGATCACTGCATTCTGCTCAGCGCGCCTGCTTCTGCTTCTGATTCTGCTTCTGCTTCTGCTTCCTTGTACGTGATCTCTGGTGACGATGAGGCGAATTATCTCGGGTTAATTATCCGAGAAACCTTTTGAACAAAACTGGTGAGATCTCTCATGATTTGTCAACTCAGGAAGCAATTCTGTATTTAACATTTATGATATATTACTCTGGCAGAGTGAAGTTGATTAGTGCGTTATTTAACCAGTCAGAGGAGAAAACACCAGTCAAAGCTGTGGGAAAATAATACCTATAGTAGGCCTATAGGACAAATATATATATTGAATATAGGCTAGTGATAGACATTGATAAGAAATTAATTACACATTTATGCAAATATTTTAATACAGTATCTCATCACATCCACAGACAGCATGAACACAATAAAGCACTGACATCATTTTAATAAGTGCTTTATTTAGAAGGTTTCTATTAGGCTATATAAGATTCATTTTAGTTTTACATTTTAGTTTTACAAATTTGGGAAACCCAGATCTAAACAGTGACATTTTAAATGCATGAACATTTTGAATAAAAAAAGGAAATCTTTCTGTAATCATCATTAAATGAGTGATCACAGAAACTATTGTGTTAGTTTTGACTAATACAAAGTCAAGAAAATATGAATTTCTAGTTCATTCGTGTGTCTCGACCCTCAAAGCTGCTGTTCTTCATCATCATCATCATCGCTCACACACACTCTTCCTCGTGTGTGAATGACCATGGCCGCACTGAACTCTGGGCCGGTTCTGCTCGGGTCTCCTCTACAGAGAGAGGAACATCCAGAGACTGATCCATTTCTACAAAAGATGAACATCAACTTAAACACACTCTATTATTTCAGTGCAGATCTTCATTCAGAAACAAATGACACTAAACTCATGTTTTGAGCGCGAGTGTGTTAATAAATGAATAATATGTTGTTTAAAGAATAATCATACCCTCAGAGGAACAAACAGAAGTCCTCATCATCTTCCAGAGAGCAGACAGACAGCAGGACACTGATGGACAAACACTCGACACTGAAGATCCTGGACAGGAACAGTGACAAATAACCTACAATATGGCAAGCCGTTTTAGCTTAAATTGTACCCAGCGTTACTCGTTGTAATTGCATTTTTACTAGTAAGAATTCCAATTAGAGAGCTCTACAAATTAATTTTTACTAGTCATGTCTCCATTGACTTCCATTCATTTTTAATTACGGAGCTCTCTAATTCAATTGTTACTAGTAAGAATGCAATTGCAGAGCTCTTTAATTCAATTACAGAGCTCTGCAATTATACATATCTTTAATTCGTTTTTTTACTAGTAAAAATTCAATTAGAGAGCTCTGTAATTGCATTCTTACTAGTAATAATTGAATTGTAGAGCTCTCTAATTGTTATTGTTACTAGTAACAATTGAATTAGAGAGCTCTATAATTTTAATTCTTACTAGTAAAAATGCAATTACGACGAGTAACGCTGGGTACAATTTAAGCTAAAACGGCTTGCAATTCTACAACTGTTAGTTATTATAGCGCCATTTGCATGCCACTATCTTTATATCGCTCTCTCACATCATGCCTGATATCGAAAGTCACTTATAAGGTATAGGCTATATTATTTAATGCATTAGCTAACAATGAGGAATATTAACGTTGCTGAGAATATTTTTGTTGCTGCAGCATGTATTCATCTTTGTTAAAGGAGCATTTCACCCATGGGAACATTGATCTTTATTGAAAGTGGGTCATATATGTAGTCGAAATGTAAAATAAATTTTGAATTTGGTGCCTTCTTGACCGAGGAAAGAAAGAAAGTAACTTCAGGACGCATTTGTATGAAAGACAACAACTCCCACAATGCACCACATTGCACAGCTGTGCAAGCCACTCCCACTAATCCAGAACAGCAACTGAATCACACATCCGTCTATAAGGCTAGCTCCCTCCAGAGCTTGAAATTCATTTCACACAAAATGTCTAACGTTAGTTAGTTGGCGAACTCATTAGTGAATTACTCCTCATTTGTATTTCTTTCGAAGTGGTGAATTATTGCATGGTAACGAAAATTAAATGAAAAATCCACGTTTATTATAATATATGACTGGGTTTCTAACAATACAAAGCTTAATGCAAATGGGTGAAGTGTCCCTTTAAGGTTATTTAATAAAATATACAACTGTTAATTTCTGACTTAGGCTTATTTTAACCCCCAATGTATGTTATCAGTTGAATTTATGGAAAATAGTAGTTTTTTTGTGGTATGCAAATAGCGTTGGTTCTTCGAAACAGTCACAAAATCAAAATTCCACCAAACAATAGCAAATCTCCTTTCACTCAGCTCTGATTATTATAAACAACAACATGACAATAATAACACCTTATGGTTTATCCCCAACAACTTTCTTGTTGCTGTTTTTTAAACGCAGGCTTTATGAATAATAATGGCATGAGCAAATAATAGCCTATAAAACAATAGGGTTGTTAAACAGTTCACATTTTAAAGTTGTAATATTTCAATTGTTGGTCAAAATAGTTCTATGTTTTGCAGAAAAACATTAAACATCGCTCTATATTTATGGTTTTATTTTTTACAATAATGTATTGAAAGTTTTAATAAGTAGGCTAATAAGTACTACTAATACTAACTACTTTAATAAGTAGGCTATACATTATAAGAATGATGTGATTACTTACTTGTATTGGAGTTCGGCATGCTTTGCTGTCTCAGACTGAAGTTAATGCAGAAGCGCTGTCTTGCATGTAGTGAGAGGAGGGGTTATATATCAGGAGGAATAACACACCCACAGGGACAGGAGGAATAAAAACCCACAGGGACAGGAGGAGGGGTTATATATCACCCTCACGGCTCACCCACAGGGACAGGAGGAATAACACACCCACACAAAAGACTGCAGTCAGAAAAGGGCGGTAGGATAACCACAGTGAGTGTAATAGGAAGCCATAGAGAGAAAGGCTCTTTCTCTGGGTATGTGGATGGGAAATAAATAACCGACCGTTTTTACGTCCGTCCACTAGTAGGGGATATTGGAAATAGCCTATGTGAACTTTTTTTTTTTTTTTTTACAGACTATGGTGTGAACACACACACATATACAGATATGCCTATTATAAATGTGTCTTATGTAAATCTCTCTAAAAGTTGAACTGCACTCTCACTCAAATATTTTGATTATTTCCAACGTCATGCATGATAAAACCCACATTAAAAACTTTCTGATTCAAGATTCTGGTTTGAGTTGTTTCTTATAAATGAGATGATCTAATAATCTTATTTATATCTTAATATAGGCTACATGTTTCTTAAAATAGCTTAATGATTTGGACTAGGCTACACTTGACTTTGGGTCAAGTCACACACAACCTGACTTTGGGTCAAATATGGACAAACCCAGCCGTTGGGTTACATTTTTACATTACATTTTTAACCCAACATTTGGCTTTGTCCATATTTGACCCAAAATTGGGTTAAAACAACCCAGCATTTTTTAGAGTGTAAAATGTAGGCTTTGTGCACTTAATGTGGGTTTTATCATACTGTGTGTTTGCTTTAGCTACTTAAGGAAATGTAAACCTCTCTCTCTAAAAGCACTAGCCTACCTCAACACGTTTCCACAACGCGTTTTCGTTCAGATCCAGCGTCACGTGACTGAAACCAGCCGTTATGGTTATATTGCATGTCCCTGTCGTTGAAGCTTAGCTCTACAAATGGAGACGTCCCCCCTGCCAGTTTAAGGGGTTAATTCTATGTGTGACGCACGTTTCCATATATGGACATCCACTGTTGAAGTGGGGGTTCCCCAGGATAAAGGAACCATGGATGCGGAGCGCGTGCGCGCACGAGACCCAATACTACCTAGTTGTTCCCATTCCCCATTCCCTTTTCCCCGCGCACCTTAGAGTTGTAAAATAATAAGCAATAAATTGATTTCATGCATCAAGAAAACTCTTCTCATCGGAATCTTTCCTGGCTTGTAGGCCTACTTAAAAAAATGGTGCCGAATTCTGGGATTCAAGGATCTGATTCATGAAGAATAAAGGGAGAAGACTGAACGGGAGTAAAGAATTGTTCGAAAGAAGCTGCGTGTGGAATTCGAGCTCAAGTCGTGGATCCAGCGGATTTAAAGCGACTGAAAATAAAGCGGGGAGTGATCCGAACTGCAACGACAAAACTCAACCGGAAAATTGATGGTGAGTTGGATAAAGAAGAACCATGCTTTGAGAAACTGGAGGAATTGCTTGATCAGTTGAAGGACAAAGAAAAGATTCGCAGAGAACATGATAAAGATGTTGAAGCAGAAACTGAAGAAGAGATAAGTGTGCGGAGAACAAGAGTGAGACGGAAGTAGAAGAAAGTCAGTCCGAACAGAGTGAGCATGGATCTGGATCTTATAGAAGGAACACAGTCAAACTTCAAAAATGGATCATTCAGAAGTTTTCTGGGGAGATTTGTGAGTGGCAAGGATTTTGGAGTCAGTACGAAACAACCATCCATGATAATGAACGTTTGAGCAAGACTGACAAATTCAGTTATTTGAAATCATTTCTGACCGGCACCGCAGCGAGTGCAGTAGCAGGCCTCGCTTTGACTAATATTAATTATGACACTGCCAGTGCCATTGATCTGCTTAACAACGAGTTGACCGTAAAGATCTAGTGAATAATGCTCAAATGAATAAGTTACTGAACATGACTCCCGTAAATCGAGCAACTGTTGTAAGCGCTTTGCTCAAACTGTATGATGACTGTGAGATACAGGTGCGTACGTAGCCTTGACGCACTAGGTGTTGTAACGGACACTTATGGAAGTTTATTATGTCCTATCTTGTTGGTAATGATTCCAGAAGACATTACTCTCGAATTCACTAAATCAAAGCTGACAATGTTCTTAAAGCAAAGGAGTTGATGGACTTTCCAGAGTTTGAAAAAGAACTCTGAAAGTAAAAAAAGTAGCACTGCTACTTGTGCGGAGTGATTTGATCGCAGCACCTGAGAAGCCCCGCACTCTGCAGAAGTAGCAGTGCTTCGCCTTCTGAGAATATAGTTCCCAGTATGTATAGGTTAGAAGATGGCTGTCTCATGTGACCTTGTTATTTGTACACGCTGTGACTATACAAATCACAACATGTAAATAGGAAAATTTTGGCGTTATTTTGTCACTTATTGGGAGCAGTATGCTAGCTGGAGCCGTTTACCTCCAGTCTTTGTGCTAAGCTAGGCTAGCGGTGGGTGTGTCAGACAGAGTTACAGTACAAGTATGGACTTATCTAACTCTTGGGGATACAGTGAATAAGCTAGAGTAACAAAAAGTTGGCGTGTTCCTTTTGTCATTTTCAATTTTCTCTGCACAGTCCATCATCAGTGGCCAAAAGAAATCAAAGTGGCTTGACACTTTTTCCAAAAGTGTTCCACCAACAAGTGCCTGTGCCACTGTACTTTGAAGATCAGGAGAAAATTCATGCAATTCACACTCACCTGACATCAGTTCTGGGGAACACACACACACAAAGTGACAAGATCAAATTCACCATGGATGTCTTTTTTGATTTTTTTTTTTTTTTATCTATCAGTGAGAAGTACTTTGACAGGATAGAAAAACAGTTAAAGAGTGGCAAGCCATAGGGGAGTCATCATAACTCATAAATGCTATTAATAAATAATTTGTTTTACAATCGTTTTACGATTGTGACTACAATCATTACACACAGACTTCTGTATTAAAGCAATTTTATTTTGATATTTAAAATAGGAACAAAGCAGCAAATTACAAACAATAGGACAAAGACAATAGAAAAATATACAAATTAAATAAACTGAAGTTTTCCAAGTACAATAGCAGGTTTATTTACCATATAGTAAGAAATAGGCCCTTCTACCGAAATTGAATAACATGTAAAAAAAACCCACTATATAGTCTTCTCTGTGTGAATATAAACTGATTTATATTAAAAATAAAAAAGTGATTGTCAAAAGAATTTAATTTTTTTTTTTTTATTAACCTTAATGAAATGTATGGCAACAGTTTAAGAGGCTGCTCCCTTTAAGGACAAATCCACAGATATAGTTACACATCTGATTTTCTCCCATTTGTTTTTCGCTCGTGTAGGACCATCAACTGTGTACATTTAATGCTCCTCAGTCGACACAATGTGCATTTTGACAATTGTGTGTGTAGTTTGCATGCATGTGAGGCGACATCTGTGCTCATACTTCAGCCGTGTACTTTCAGCACGAGCACCACACTGAAATAATAACAGCATCTGATAGCTTGGCAGTTCATTGGCATCTAAGACTACATTCACAATCGATCCAAATCAGATTATCTGTGATTGGAATCTGATCTAAATGATTGTCTTCTTATTTTATAGAATACCTGCATTAGTGTCTATGGCCAAAAAACAGCACCAGCCTCATCGAGGGGTTTTCAACACAGATGTCGTCTTACATCTAGCCATGGTGCTGGACAAAGACATTCTGGCCCAGTTTCACAGACAGGGCTTAGATTAAGCCAGGATTACCCCTTAGTTCATTAGGACTGATTTAAGTAGCTTTTATAAATGTGCCTTAGAAAAAAAAACATTACTGGTGTGAATCTCAAGACAAAACAATGACACTGACATGTTTTTAGAAATGTTAGATGCTTTCAGGTAAAACAGCTCAAACAAACTAAGTCCGGGACTAGCTTAAGCCTGGTCTGTGAAACCTGAGGCTAATGTTTAAAGGTGCCGTACGTACATTTTTTTTGTTGTTCACATTTACCGAATATGATCAGATATGCACAAAATCAGATTTGGACTGATATATTGAACAAGGCTATGTGCTTGTAATGTTATTTCATGTTTTAAGACACTGAAGCTTTCTCAGAGACCTCAGGGTTTTCTCCACAACCGTTCATGGCGACGGACACACAGTCACTGCAACTGGATCCCAATTCTTTCTTTCTTTTAAAACACGGGATCTGTAAAGAAAACAACAGAAAACTGGGCTTAGTGAAAAACACAATTACAAGACGACATGCAAACCAAATCAAATAAAATGTTGCCAAAGTCAAAGCTTAATTTATACATTTAAACCACATTCTTTGACATTATTTGAAATATTCAAAAACGAGCAAATTATTTACTAAATTAACATTCACTTATTTGTAATCATTTAAACTGGTTTATAAATCATTCTGTTTGATCCACTGGTTTCACACATGAATATAGGCTACTTGATTTTCAATTAAGGATTAACTTTTCAATGAATACATTGATGAACAGTGAATTAATGGTGACCAGTAAAGGGCCTGTTTTTGGAGACAATAGCTCCGTTTACAGGGACACCTTTTGTTTCAATCAGAATTAATTTATTCCAATAGATTAATCCAAACGTATCGTTTACATAGATGCTAAATAAAGCAATTCGAGCTTCAAATCGTACACACTGCATGAATATACAGTTTCCCGCTGTTGCACCCGCGGGGGGTTTTAAATCGCTAATTTAAAAGTAAAACTAAAGTATGCACGGCCGCACGTGTCCACAGAACATGGAGTGGCTCAAACTCTTTGACCCCGTTAAAATTGAAGAGATGGACAGTAACGATGTACATTTACTTGAGTACACTTTTTGAGTATTTTTTAAATACTCTTTTAAAGCATTTTTTCTGGTGACAGACAGCCTATCAGTGATCACTCTTGTAAGGTCACGTGTCGTGAAGTTCAGTGATTTCCCATCATTCTCTTTGAACACTAATCAACTGGAGGCAAAATGGACGAAGACAGATCCTCGGCGCAGTGTGTGCATCCATGGCAGACAGCTCTTTCTGTTCTGCTGTGTGTTAAAGCTGTAGGGCTGAGCAAATACAGGCAGAACTCTTTACCGCCCTAGTGCTTCAAAAATCCTTTTAAAGGTATACATGTGAATTAAACGTGGCACACTGTTGGGACACTCCAGGCACAGGACGGCTCTGTCAGGAGAGATTTGCTTCACAGAACATGTGCTTTCAACTACATACTGTTAACTTACTGGTGTGTTCTAATATGTAACTATGCCATGTTTGGTCTCATCTGACAGCTTATAAACTGAAATGAATGGTGATGAACTTAATAGAGATATTAAAGTATCCTAATGTACAATCTAGGTACTATTGCTTAAACATGCATTGAGGAGAATAGGTTAATGGTCTCTTTTCCCCCTCTGGATCTCCACACATTTGCCTCATCTTTTGGTTTCCTGTCGGTTGGTTTTAGTGTCGGTATGCCACTCATGTTCAATGCTTTGCTCAGGGTATAAGAAGAAGGTAACTAGATCTAGGAGAAAGGCTTTAACCCTGTCACTCCCGCACACCGGTGCATAACCTCATACTACAAGAAAGGCTTTTCCAGCCTCTTCTGCACGACAGTGCATTATTTGTTACAACTGAGTTTCTATACAGTATGTTGTTCCACTCTACTGTCTGTATATTTAAACATGTAACTTAATAACTTTGCCTGCTTTAAAGGCTTTGAGAATCTTTCTTTTTATCACTGATCATGTTGAAAGCTAAAGTGGTTAAAACTTTCGTTATCTAAACGTTCAGGTTAAATCTTACGTTTTCCTATCAGTTCTAAGACCTTTACCTTTAAAGAATAAGAGGTTAAAGAATAACAACAACTTTAATGGAGTCAGATTAATTATATCAGAGTCAGATAAATATGGCTGTCTTTTTATGTCAATTCAGTCGTTTAATTTCTACAATTTCTGGTTTTATAACATTCTGAAAGCCCTTAACTCCACAGATACTAGTAACTGGTAGGTGTATTCACTAGGTTGCTTCAGAGGCATAAGGTACTGTAAGTATTACATACAACAATAATAAAACAATGCATTGACATTTACTTTTTACTTTTGATACTTGAAAAACGAGTACTTTTGTACTTTTACTTAAGTAAAAATCGGTCTTTACAACTTTTACCTGTACCGGAGTAATACCTGACCAGTATATCTGTACTTTCACTGAAGTAAGGAAGTGTGTGTTTTGTCCACCTCTGTTAAATCGTTATTAAGATCTGCCTCCGGTGACTAGGGCTGGGCGATATGGACCAAAAGTCATATCCCGATATATTTAGGCTGAATATCGATATACGATATATATCCCGATATTTTTTCCGCAAAGTGAGAGCAAATGTTCAGTCAAAGTCAAAGCCAAATATGACATGTCACAAGTAGTTTTATTGAAACCAGCTATTTCAGTGAACAGTTGCGAAATCAAATGAATAAATAATAAACAGGTTTCTTTACCTTGGGGCTGCACGATTATGACAAAAATCATAATTGCTGATTATTCCCTTGGAATTGTAATTGCGATTTATTAATTATGATTATCAAAATTTACATTGAATATATATATATATATAAACAAATTTTGTGTAAACGTGTTATAATTTGCCTATATATAGGCAAATTATAACATGTTTATACAAAATTTGTTAACACACACACACACACACACACACACAAGTACGGTCCCCCTTTACTTAACATAAATTGTAAGAATATGACTAATAGTAAAGACTATAAATAAACATTAGGCCTATGCTAAAGCTATAGCAGTCCCAGACTAGTTTTTGTTAATACAATGTTGGTATGAGCCACTAGAGTCATTTAAAAATATAAAAAAATAACACAAAGAAAAATAAAGTGGCATTTTGGGGTTAATATTGAAACGACAGTTACCATGGTGAAAACACAATACTAACAATAACTGTTAATGAACCATGGAAACTGCTCCTGGTAAACAGAATGAAAATCACACCTGCATTACTTTTATTTTGTGTAATTTACAACGTAACGGCGTTGCATGCTCGTAGTTTCTTTTGCACTTTATGGCGATACAGCGCGCGCCGCTGCATTTGCGCGTGCAATTGAGTGTGCGCTAAGAGCACAGGATAACGGCTGACAGAATAATAAAGTCAGTTTTTCTAAGGTGAAAGACTTCAGCGTACACTTATGTCACTGCCTGGTAGTTCCAGCACAATTATGGTGACAAATATGAGACCAAATACCATGTGTGTAACACCAAATAAGAATAAATCATGTGATGGGAATCAGTCTCAGCACCACAACGGTGTGTACTGGCATTTTAAGAAAGGATATACAAGTTAAAAACCTAAAATGCAAACAATGAGAGGCTGCCAGGCCTCTCTCACGCCACATCATGTTCTCACTAGGTCGGATCACTTTCCATGTAATCGCACTTAAATCGAGATTTTAAAATCGCAAAGGCTGCGATTATTACAGACATAGCAACAGTAACTAAAGGGGCCGGGTCTTCGCGAACACGAACAGTCAATTGCCTTTATCTACTTTTCTGTCCTTATAAATTTAAGTAATACTTGCCATCCGGTGTTTCCAGAAGCAAAAGCACAAGATGATGATGAAGATGAAGATAATGAAGACTGGAATTAAAGCATAAAGAAGCCAGTGTAGGTCAGAGGAGCTGAGAGGTGTTGGGCTGGTGGAGTGTGGAGGAGCTGGACTGGAGGAAACTGGAGCTCCTGTAAGAGACAACAGGAGCAGAATTAATTAAGAGGAATATGCACTCAAATCAAATTACCACCTTAAAACATTAATTATCAATCCTACTTTAGCAACTGTTACCATCTGCCAAATTATCAGACAAGCTTTTGCTTTTTTCTCTGAAATCTGTGCCACAGAGACCTGGACATTGGATAGGGGGCGCTGGCCCAAAAAAGGTTGAGAACCACTGCTCTAAAGCAACGCTGGCAGCACTCATGCATCGTTTTTTTTAAGCCAGCTTCTGCACCTGACGCACAACACAGGGACTCAACTTCTTTGATTGACCCCTGCGAGGCCTTTTCCAAGTGGAACCCGTCTTGGAAAACCTCTGTATGACCCTGGCCTGCACTGTAACTCAGCTTCAGGGTCATCTTTGTGGAGAGCAACTATTCTAATTATCAAATCCTTAGAGTTATTTGCCACGAGGTGCCATGTTGAACATCCAGTGGTCAGTATGAGAGAATTGTACTCAAAGCACAAATTTTAACTGCTCTAATACAAGATACAACAATTTGTATGGTCCTGTCAAGCAGACAAAAACATGAACATGATGAATAGGACATGTGGCTTTGCATGGTTAAACGACGTACAGCTATTGTCACTTAGGGTGTACTCACTTTTGTTGCCAGCTATTTTGACAATGGCTGTATGTTGAGTTATTTTCAGAGGACAGTAAATATATACTGCTATACAAGCAGCACATTGACTACAATAAAATATGAAAGAGCAAAAGCTTTCAACTTTTTAATTTATTTCATTAAAGCTTTCTGTTCTGTTTTCTTTTATGAGCATATGTACAGGCTATATGTATATATATGCTGCTTTGCTTTCTTTACTTCGTTGTATGTAATTTGTACATTTTTGCTATGTAGGTTACTTATATTTGTGATACCTTGGCATTAAATAAATAAATAAATAACAATAAAAAATAAATAAAAAAAAAAGAGTCTGATAATTTGGCAGATAACAGTTGCTAAAGAGTCTGTGGTGTGTTTGCACAGCTTTAAACACAAACTTTTCAAGAAATAATGTAAGCAAGTTTTTTTCCCCCTCTTTTCTAAATCGTTAAATAAATCATGAGGAGTTAATGCTGATCAAATTATGTGCATCTGATTCTTTACATCACCTAAATCTTATCACTTATAAATTGCAAAAAGCCCTTTTTATTTGGATTCAGTCTCTGCAGTTTTTAGTGATGTTGTGTGATTTATAAAAACATTTAGACTAGATAAAATGCTTTGAAATGTTGCAATTCATTGCAGGTAGAGTAGGTGTAACATCAAGGTGTAACAGGCTTTCGAAACTGTAGCTCAAACAGTAGGCTATAGCTTTGTAAGTCGCTTTGGATAAAAGAGTCTGCCAAATACATAAATGTAAATTAACTTCATTTTAAAAACTACATGAGCACAATCATGACCATTTATATATATATATATATTTTTTTTTTTTTTTTTTTTTTTTCTTTTTTTTTTTTTTTTTTCATAATCCTGATTCTGGTACATTGCAGTTAAACAGACATATTATAGTAATATACTCACTGTTGACCACAAGTGTAGCATTCCCCTCAGACACTTTCTCTCCAGTGTAGGCTTCTGCTTTATAGAGTCCTGATCTGGAGATGTTCACATTCTGAATGATTAGAGATAAACATCCTTTTCCAACTATCAGTGAAACTCCAGGTCTGGGAGGATCATCATAGACCCAAGGCTTCTGCGCAACAAGTTCAGTATATTCCTTCTTCTTGTCTTCTTTAAAAGAAATCTTCACTACATCTGCTTTCTCCACTTCTTCGATGTCGAAGGATATTGTAACATTCTGTCCATCGATCGCCTCGAACTTCGACCCAGCAACAACCAGAGCTGCAAATCAGAACCTCTGTATTAGAATAATGAGGAATAAACTGACAGCACTTGTTTCAATCAACTTATCATCAGTCTACATACCCGATAAAAGTACCAAAAACAAGGTGAAAATAGTATTCATCTTCAGAAAAGGCACCAGGATAAGCTTAAAATGTGTAAGCCTAAATGCTAACAAGTGATAGCGGATCGCGTTTCTTCTCTTTACGAGATTTGCAGCAGACTGTGTTAATGCCCTACACATGTAATTTGTAGAATTCCACTGAATAAGACAAATCCTTATTAAAAGTGTTTTATGTTATGAAGAAATGGCGCAGACGCAAGCCACTCCTATAACTCGTCGTCGGAAGCATAATATGAGCAACGCAACATCTGAGCATAGTGACCTTCTTCCGGTGAGCTTTTCAAAGCTTCGAAGCAGTTAAACCGATTCGCAAAATGATTCACTGTTTCGAAGCGTTCGAAACACCACAAGTTGATGACTCTCTCACTCTCCCCGCCCAGTGGAAATTTTGGTTTGACTAAAAGCTCCGCCCAGGCGCCCACAGATCGGGGCCGGGGAAAAGTGCACATAGAGAGAGAATGCATCTTCTCGATCATAGATCTGAAGATAGAGCAGCCCTCTGAAAAATGACTATGCGCGTGCCCGCCTTTGTCCACAAGACCGAAAGTGAATGTGAAGTGTCCGACTCAAATTTCAACCATTCGCGTTCCTTAATATATTAGTCTGCGTCAACGTGTACATATTCACACTTAGATTTTTACAGGTCATATTTGTACTATCGAAATATCCACTGCGTTTGTTATGTAAAACACAGTATTGGGTTGTAAAATCATTTACTTACTTGCGATATCGAAGGTTTCCGAAGAGAAAAAGATTACAACACATTTTAGTGTGTATAGCTGCCTTCGACATGGTTTGTCTGCTTGGTTCTCAAATGACTTAGTTTCTAAACGTCACAGACAGTATCACATCAGTGTTAAAACAACCCCCAACCAATCAGCGCAAATCCCTCACTGTGCAGCCAATCGCAGAGTCATGGACCTAAAGAATCTAGGTTTTAGAGTTGCGTCATCTTAGTTTACTCCAATGAGAATCGACCGTTGTTGACAGAAAGAAAAGACCGTTGGGTATGGTTGGGTGTCGACTCGACAGCAAATGGCGGCTCGTGGAGTCTCTCATAGATCAAGTTCTTTTTCGTTCTTCGCTTAGGGTATACATATATATATATTTTTTTTTTTTATAGTTACAGCAATGTTATTTTTAAAAGATAAAAAAACTGCTATTATTTGACGATGTGTGGTCATCCAGCGTTGCCTGCCTTAACACATTTAAGGCTAACGTGACTTTTTTATGTTCTTAAACTTAATCATGTCATGTTCAATATATGGTTTCACCAAGACAGGAGACCTGCAGGTGACAAGTTATTTTCTTAATCTATTGCAAACAAGTGAAATTTAATTAATCTTATTGCACTTATATCTGTTTACACACACACACACACACACACACACACACACACACACACACACACACACAGACATTTGCACTGTAATAACAATGGATTTGTACATTTGGAACAAACTGCATGTCAAGCATTTTTGTCTGGTCTTTCCGTCATGTTGTTCTTGTGGTTTCCTCTATGGTTTGTAGTGCTGCATGAGGAGGATCCAGTTGCTCAGAGAAAGCAGTGTGAATGTAGGCTACTACTGACACAGGGGAGAAAATGATCAAAGTAGCTCAAGTCAGCAGAAGCAACCTAAATATAACTAAACATTGGGTGCTATAGGCTACCATAATTCACAAAGACCAACACTGGGAAGTTTAGTGTTTATAAAAGGTTTATTTGAAAAAAATTAAAAAGGCTTGAAAAATCCACAGAGCTACAGCGGTCAGTGCAGGGAGTCTTCAAGATCCACTGAATCCTTTGTGCTTCTTGTGTTGAAAGCAGAATAAAGGAGACAAAAACTGGAAAATTATATTATATACAGTAGTATATAATACAATTTTGGTATTAAGTATGATTCCTTCCCCCATCCCATCATGTAATATTAGCCACGTATGTTTTTTTTTAACTGGTTGCCTTTTTAAACTTATTTTTAGCAGCTTTTTTAAATCTCACTTATGAGCTTCCCTTTAACATCTATCCAAAAATCAGCTCAGCTGAAACATGGTATACAGATAGTCGATCTGTAATCTCAATGCCTAAACTCCACCCAAACAATTTTGCTTAATTTGTAGCAATATGCTCTTTCCTACAATAAGGAATTTTATTCTTTATTTCACATTCATTTATAAGGAATAAAAAGGATATTCTCATATCACACGCCTCAATGTTATATTTAACCCGCTTTAGAACTTTTTTCTCTGTTTACACAACGATGGATAAAACTGCATTAATAGAACGGGTTTAACCATTAATAGGCTGTTTGTGGTTTGATAAATTAGCTACTTTATCCAATAACATATCTAAACCACAATCTATAATCTGATAACATCCCCAAAATTTACTAATTTAGAGAGCAATAATAAACTAAGTATTCTTTAATACACAAGTTAATTAGATTCAGATGTAGTGAGAAACGTGTTCTTTAAACGTCTTATCTTACCTTTTAAAAGTGCGTCATAAACGGCCCGGGCTGCGCTCCCCCAAAGCATCGTAAAGCCTATATTTGATCGTAGAATAATTGCCATCAATAGTCTCTACGGTTAACTTAGCTTTAGATGCTTTTGGGAAACACAGCCCTTTTCTGTTGCAACTCTAAACCATTCAAAACAGCGAAATAGTCTCCGGGAAAGTGGTAAAAAGGATGATTGCTCCGGCAGGTAGACATCTTTCGGCTATCATTGTTTATTCTGAGGTGAGGTGTCTATCTAGGCATGTCATAATATATGTGTGCTCGGAGACTCCACCTTCTTTGAAGTGGAAATTTCCCCTGAGCCCTGACTCATTTTTCTGTTCAGTCTGTCGAGTAGTGATGGGAGAAACTAAGCTTCGAATCAATTGAACCGCTCGCAAAATGATTCATTGTTTCGATTCATTTTCACCACGCGCACGCTGTGACTGACCCCTGCTGGGTAGAACAGTGTAATGCAACAAACACTCAGGCCAAATAAACACTCATGCATAAATACACATTACAAACATATAGCAAATGTTTTATTTTAAGTAAAATCGATCAAATGCAATTCATCTAACAAGATGGAATATCAAGTGTCTATATGTGTTCTAAGCGGTTTGATTAACAAGGTCGGGAACAGACCACACAATCGCACATATGTCTAGACATACGGTATTCCAACAAAGTTTTAAAGTGAAGTTAACGCATCTTCACCACGTGGGTTTTTTGTGAGAGGAGAGAGATTTTGAGATATATTGACATTTATAGTGCTATTTAATTAGTTACGTATTTAGACTAGATTTAATTTTACATAGGCTATTGACTGATAGGCTACGACAGTTACAGCTAGGATAAATATCATCATCATCATCATTCATCATTCATCATCATCATCTTCTTCCGCTTATCCGGAGCCGGGTCGTGGGGGCAGCAGTCTAAGCAGGGATGCCCAGACTTCCCTCTCTCTTGACACTTCCTCCAGCTCTTCTGGGGAGGACACCGAGGCGTTCCCAGGCCAGCCGGGAGACATAATCCCCCCAGCGTGTCCAAGGTTTTCTTCCCTGGGGTCTCTTCCCGTGGGGACGCGCCCGAAACACATTCCCAGGATGGTTTTGTCCATTGTCCAACAACAGTAAAGCTTAAAAAATAATAATAACTTAAATCAATGAATGAGGAATTTTTTGCAAACTTAAGTAAACGCTTATTATTAAAAATCCATAGCAAACTAGAAAGACAATTGTCTTACCTTTCGAAGGAGTGATCTCGTCGGGTGCAGCGGATATTTCACCGAACAACGAATGCCACAGGATAAAACATAAGAACATTGCAATAATTATTGATTTTTCTACCATGATAATGTTCAGAGCTGTGACAGACTTTAGTTATTCGTTCGACAAACTTTAGTAACTCTATATGCTTTAGTAAAGTTTTACGAATGAATCCGTCACTCAGATGAGCAAGAAAACCGAGGCACTAGACAGATTTTATGAACCGAGCCACTGACTAGACAGCCAGATCAGCTGCACACATGATTCCTTCTCTCTAATTGGCCAAGCACCTGCTGGAGGAGTTAGCGTCATAGTATGGCTGCATCCAAGTGGTACGGAGGAGCTAGAGCACAACCTCTTCGCGTCGTTGTTGCTTCACTTTCTACACACACCTCGCTGGATTTAGTGGGCGCGGCCGCGCATGCGCAGATTAACTTTCACGATAAACACGATCCCAAAGAACAAGCTGAGTGATACTCACATACTGCACATGCACAGTTAGACCCTCTCCCCACCAAGAATACAGAAGACATTCAACATCTGCTGCTGCATTTATTGAACAAAACTTGTTTTGGAGGTATGAAAGTAAATTTTTTCATGAGATGTATTTTTGTCATACTGTCCTGACATTTTGTATGAATTAATCAAAACTTACTTAGTTTGAATTATTGTTTTGTTGACTTCTAAGTGCATGGTTAGCATGTGTCAAAGTCAGCGTGTCTAGCAGGTATATGATGTTCTGTCATGGCTGATAGGGTCGGGGACGGTTGCAACAAGTTATAAATTGCATGTTTAATAAAAGTTTGTTGCATTGCAAATTCTTCCTGTCTGACACTGAAATATGGAGAGATTGAATAGCATCTGTAACACCTGCACACTGAATCTATGTAGGCCTATGTTCACACTACGAAAGAAACAGGGAAAGAGAAAGAAACACAATTCAACCACAAGCCAGATTTTCTTAAATAAAATGCAGTCACGTGATGCCTGTGTAAAGAGACGTGTGCTTCATCTATGGGAGAATCTCTCATGATGACCAAATTCAGACCAATTATTTTCCCTTTATAAAGACTGCAAGTATATGCGTATCCTAACATAAATCATAATGTGTGGATCTGAATATCCGCTGTCGAAGCTTTTTTTCATCTCTGATTCATCAAACCTGCAATCTCAACAATATAATAAAAGCTGTATAACTTTATTTCTTAAAACAATTAAAAAGAGATTTTTAGCATCAATACCAGCTTACAAGAAAATATTAACAGTATAATTTGTGTTGTGAAGGTATAAATCCACATTTTCATGAAATAACTTCAATGTTACTTTGTCTGATTTTTGTGCATGCACTTTTAAATTGAAACAAATGTATTGCATCAATAACGGCTGTCATCTTAAACTGTAGACAAATGTATTTAAAGGCCACCTGAAATCAAAATGTATGTTTTTTAGCTTTTAGTATGAATATGTCAGTCTTAAGGTATTAATAAGCCGGTGTGCTCCAAAACAATGACAAAATTGGCACTAGGAGATTAAGTGCCTAGATGAGCTTAGATGCTAAAATTGTATTATCATTATATCACACTACAATAGAAAATGACCTGTCAAATAAATGAAACATTATGACAAATTCATTTGAGTTGAAATCGTTTGATTAGCTTACGTCTAGAGATTGCAGTGATGCATGACATGCTGAAAGATGACTTGAAATAATACTGAAAATAGGATGAATGTTACTGTGGTCTAGAAGCGCCACTTCCCTCTAACATTCATAAAGCTGAGGCTAGTGCTTTGATTATTACACAAGTTAAAGGGATAGTTCACCCAAAATGAATATTATCCCATTATTTACTCACCCTGAAATTATCCTAGGTTATATGACATTCTTTCAGACGAATACAATCAGAGTTATATTACAAAATGTCATGGCTCTTCCAACTTTATAATGGCAGTGAACGGCTGTTTCTGTTTTGAAGTCCATTAAAGCTGACTACAATCATCACACAGACTTCAGTAAGGCCATTTTTTTTTATTTTGAACAAAGAAGCAAATTACAAGCAATAGGATAACAAATACAATAGAAAAAAAATATACAAATGAAATAAACTGAAGTTTTAGGCACAATAGCAGGTTTATGTACCATGTAGTAAGAATACTTAAAATAGGCCCTACCGAAATTGAATAAAATGTAAAAAACCAACAAAAAAAAACACTATATATAGTTCTATAGTTTACATTTAATGCTCCAGTCCACATGATGTGCTTTTTGACATAATTGTGTGTGTAGCTGTGAAAGAGAACTGAATTCGCGATCACATGCATGTGAGGCGACATCTGTGCTCATACTTCAGCTGTACTTTCAGCACGAGCACCACACTGAAATAATAACAGCATCTGATAGTTTGGCAGTTCATTTTCATCTAAGACTACATTCACACTCAATCCAAATCAGATTATCTGTGATTGGAATCTGATCTCTTTTATTTTCTAGAATACCTGCATTAGTGTCTATGGCCAAATAACAGCACCAGCCTCATCGAGGGGTTTTCAACACAGATGTTGTCTTACACATAGCAATGGTGCTGGACAAAGACATTTGGGCCCAGTTTCACAGACAGGGTTTAGATTAAGCCAGGATTTGCCCTTAGATCAATTAGGACTGATTTAAGTAGCTTTTATAAATGTGTCTTAGAAAAAAAACATTACTGAATCTCGAGACAAAACAATGACACTGACATGTTTTTTTTCAGGTAAAACAGCTCAAACATGTATTTGAGTCTGGGACTATCTTAAGCCTGGTCTGTGAAACCTGGGGCTAATGTTTAAAGGTGCAGTACGTAATATTTTTTTGTAGTTCACATTTACCGAATATGATCAGATATGCACAAAATCTGATTTGGACTGACTTGGCTAAAGTGATTGTAATGTTATTTAGTGTTTTAAGACACTCAGGTCTCCGTGAGAAGAGATTCAGTGTTTTCTCCACAACCGTTCATGGCGACGGACACACAGTCACTGGAACTGGATCCCGATTATTTCTTTCTTTTAAAAACACGGGATCTGTAAAGAAAACAACAGAAAACTGAGCTTAGTGAAAAACACAATTACAAGATGAAAAAAAACAAAAATCAAACAAAATGTTGCCAAAGTCAAAGCTTAATTTATACATTTAAAGCACATTCTTTGACATTATTTGAAATATTCAAAAACAAGCAAATTATTTACTAAATTAACATTCACTTATTTTTAATCATTTAAACTGGTTTATAACTCATTCTGTCTAATCCACTGGCTTCACACATGAATATACTTGATTTTCAATTAAGGATTAACTTTTCACTGAATATGTCGACGAACAGTAAATTAATGGTCACCAGTAAAAGGCCTGTTTTTGGAGACAATAGCTCCGTTTACAGGGACACCTTTTGTTTCAATCAGAATTAATTTATTCCAATAGATTAATCCAAACGTAGCGTTTGCTAACACACTGCAGGAATATACAGTTTCCCGCTGTTAGCGCATACACTAACCATTTTCCTAATATTTGTCTCTTTTCCTTGTTTTAGAGAGCAGACTTAATCAGTATTTATTTCAGGTCCTGATTAGGAGACGAGCACATGAACCGTTGTGTCGTGCTGCTTATGTTCATCACGCAGTAAAAGCGCCTCTTCCCGCTCCTAACACAAAGCATCAGTGGATGAGAGTCTGAAACAAGCACTGGTGGGACGTCGTCCAGCTCCACTTCACAAACGACGAGTTTAAGGAGAATTTTAGGATGACAGGACACTCATTTATTACACTTAATTTAACAACAACAGCTTGTTCAATACACCGTTTCTACATCATTGCACATGCGCAGTCCTTTCCAGTTTCGGGTTTTCATCCGTCCTCTCGATCGGATTAGAAAAGGTTTAAAACACCCCTAACAATCCAAATGAAATATTATTTGGATTTGGCCAACTGACGTGGTTCCTAGGGATGTGGCGGTGAGGATATTTTCCCACTGGTTAATCGACGTGTGACAACACCTGTGAGGTTTTTTAAAATCGCTAATTTAAAAGCAAAACTAAAATGCACGCATCCACAGAACATGAAGAGGCTCAAACTCTTTGACCCCATTAAAATTTAAGAGGTGGACAGTAACGATGTACATTTACTTGAGTACACTGAGTATTTTTTAAAAACTCTTTTAAAGCATTTTTAATGTAAACTTTTTACTTTAACTTCATCCCTACATTTGAAAGACAAATATCGTACTTTTTACTCCTCTGTATTTCAAAGTCCGAGAAGAAAGTAGTAATGTCAGTCAGGGGATGATTTTTTTTTCATCTCTAAAACATGATTGGTGTTCTGCAGGTGACAGACAGCCTATCAGTGATCACTCTTGTAAGGTCACGTGTCGTAAAGTTCAGTGATTTCCCATCATTCTCTTTGAACACTAATCAACTGGAGGCAAAATGGATGAAGACAGATCCTCGGTGCAGTGTGTGCATCCATGGCAGACAGCTCTTTCTGTTCTGCTGTGTGTTAAAGCTGTAGGGCTGAGCAAATATGGGCAGAACTCTTTACCGCCCTAGTGCTTCAAAAATCATCGGCTGGATATTTTGGCTCAAAACAGTGGATGAAACCTTACACAGAGACAGAACGCATTTAGGCCACGTCCACAGTCTTATAACTAAAAACAAAACAATATCTAAAAGCTGCTGTGTGACAGGGTGCAAACAAGCTAAAAAACCCAGAACTAAGTTTTTATAAGCTAATGAAACATAAAAGCCAGCCTTAAGGGGACAAAAGTGGATACAGGCAATAAGACCTGAAGCATCAGCTGGAACAAATGGGTAAATTGGGATCCTGACACTCAGCATGCACTAGAAATACACTACATGTGCAGTAAACATTTTGTCACTGGTAAGTCAAATATCCAAATGTCAGTTTTATATGGTATATTTCTGTAAGCTAAGCTATCCTGTCACCGATTACATTCCTCTCCAGTGGCTGTAAGTTCGTTCTCAGAGTAATAGGACACGTTACACTATCAATTGCCTGCATCCATCCGTTTTTTGGACAGCTTATAAAAACGTAGCGCTTGTTTGCTGCACACCCGTCACACAGCAGCTTTTAGACATTGTTTTGTTTTTTTGTTGTAAGTCAGAAATGACACGGAGGAAGCTTTACGTAATACAAAGTCAATGGAGACGGTTAGGTTGTTTTCCCCCGGTGCGAGAGGTTTTAGGATGACGACGAGTGTCACTTTGTCTCTTTATGTTTCTACAATCCAAACCATAGGAATCACTTTATAATAACTTTAATATCAACATCTTATCAGCTTAACACATCATTAGAACCACAGTGCTGCTCCCATCCATCACTAAAAGCATAAATTTAAGTAATACCTGCCATCCTGTGTTTCCAGAAGCAAAAGCAAAAAAGCACAAGATGATGATGATGATGAAGATGATGAAGACTGGAATTAAAGCATAATGCCCTCGTAGGTCAGAGGAGCTGAGAGGTGTTGGGCTGGAGGAGTGTGAAGGAGATGTAGTGGAGGAAACTAGAGCTTCTGTAAGAGACAACAGGAACAGAATTAATTGAGAGAAATATACACTCAAATAAAATGATCTTTACCTTACAACCACCTTAAAACATTAATGATCAATCCTACTTTATTAACTGTTACAATCTGCCAAACTATCAGACAAGTCTGTGCCACAGAGTTCAGAGAAAGTGCAAAAGCTTGTCTGATAATTTGGCAGATAACAGTTGCTAAAGAGTCTGTGGTGTATTTGCACAGCTTTAAACACAAACTTTGAAGTTTTTAAGAAATAATGTAAGCTAAATCCCCCCCCCCCCTCCCTTTTCTAAATCGTTAAATAAATCATGAGGAGTTAATGCTGATCAAATGATGTGACATTGATTCTTTACATGACCATTACGTTGTGTGATTTATAAAAAAAAAACATTTAGATTAGATAAAATGCTTTGCAATTCATTCTAGGTAGAGTAGGTGTAGCATCAAGTTGTAACAGTCTTTCCAGTAGCTCAAACAGTAGAGCTTTGGCGCTTGCAACGCCAAAGTCATGGGTTCGATTCCCATTTAATAATGTAAATGTGTACCTTAAAATGCAATGCAAGTCGCTTTGGATAAAAGCATCTGCCAAATGCATAAATGTAAATGTAAATTAACTTAATTTAAAAAACTTCATGAGCACAATCATGACCATTCTTTTTCATAATCCTGATTCTGGAACATTGCAGTTAAACAGACATATTATAGTAATATACTCACTGTTGACCACAAGTGTAGCATTCCCCTCAGACACTTTCCCTCCAGTGTAGGCTTCTGCTTTATAGAGTCCTGATCTGGAGATGTTCACATTCTGAATGGTTAGAGATAAACATCCTTTTCCAACTATCAGTGAAACTCCAGGTCTGGGAGGATCATCATAGACCCAAGGTTTCTGCGCAATAAGTTCAGCATATTCCTTCTTCTTGTCTTCTTTAAAAGAAATCTTCACTACATCTGCTTTCTCCACTTCTTCGATGTCGAAGGATATTGTAGCATTCTGTCCATCGATCGCCTCGAACTTCGACCCAGCAACAACCAGAACTGCAAATCAGAACCACTGTATTAGAATAATGAGGAATAAACTGATAGTACGGTTTTCATCAACCTATTAAATCATCAGTCTACATACCCGATAAAAGTACCAAATTCATCGTGAAAATAGTATTCAAATGTGTAAAAAGACTCGCTAGATGCGAAGCTAAATGCTAACTGGTGATAGCGGATCGCGTTTCTTCTCTTTACGAGATTTGCAGCAGACTGTGTCACTGCCCTACACATGTCATTTGTAGAATTCCACTGAATAAGACAAATCCTTATTTAAAGTATAGTTGTATTGTGAAGAAATGGCGCAGATGCAAGCCGCTCCTGACTTGTCGGAAGGAGACATGTGCCGGTATTCGGTAAAGCGATAAATCGCGGTAATGAATATGTACGATATTGTTATCACGGGCACTTCAAAATACAGTGGAAAAATAATAGATCCGAATTTATATTTTTAGAAACGCATTCGCTTATTTTCCATCGCCCGCTTGAAGAAACACTGCGTATATGCTGCGCAGAACACGCGTGCGCACTCTGATATAAACAATCCCCACATGTAGAAGACTGTGTGCACGCAGTGCGCGCCGCCGCGCTCTAATCCTCACACGAAGAAGCAGCATGGCGGAAGGAGGAACGCTACCGACAATTTATCCCCCTTCAAAAAGGGTAAAGTCAGAGGTTTGGAAATATTTTGGGTTCCAAAAAAATGCAGAGGGATTGCTGATCGAAGACAGTTTCCCTTTGTGTAAGACATGTGGACGGAAAGTGGCTGCGAAACACAGGAACACGTCTAACATGTTCGCTCATATTCGTGACAACCATCCACTGCAATTCAGGGAGATAAAGTTAAGACACTTTATTTCTCATGTTGAATACCACATAAAACAACTATTTGAAAGACAGGATGGCAAAATTACGTTAACTTATTTTCATTTGCTGCATGTAGCTTGCTTCCACCACGTAGCCTAACGTTAGTTTAAGAGTTAGCATGAACTCCACTTGCTACACTTAAGTTTGCGTCTCATATTTTAACAACAAAAATACAATACTCAGCTAAAGTAAGTTCTGTAATTAATAATGGAAGTTAGACAGAATAATTCATTTGATTTTAAGTTAAAAAAGGAACGCAACACAATCATACATTTCCACACAGTGCGAGTAAACTTGATGTTTATACATGTTTACAAGAGAGTACAAGTGCAAAACTTAAGCTCATCATCGTGTGTTTTCCATTACTAAAATCTAGTATGGAATGACAGATGCATTTAGTTGAAAGTTGGAACTTGGGTTATTTTAAATCTAACAAACAAAAAACAAAAATTTACTTTGCTTGTATTCTCTGTCTGAACAGCATTTTATTTAAATTATCAGAGGTATGAAGTAATATTTTTCATTCCTATTTTATAGAGTGGCCATGCATCTAGCAGTGCTGGTTCATCTTCAGCTGAAGCCATCGTTCAGCCAACAGTCCAAGAGGCATTCCAGCGTCAGGCTTCATATGGACCTTTATCTCATCGGGCCAAGGAAATCAATCATGCCATAGCATATTGTATTGCTAAAGACATGATCCCCATTTACACAGTAGCAAAACCAGGATTTATGAAACTGATGAAGACAACAGTTCCACTTTACAAATTTCCCTCACAGAAGTTTTTCTCTAAGACAGAATTACCCAAAATGTATAACAGTCTAAAAGATGATGTTGGCAGCCGTATAGCCCAGGGAAAATGGTATGCAGCAACTACTGACCTATGGACCAGCAGTGTAGGAAGTGGTCATCCATACATCAGCTTCACCATCCACTACCTCACAGATTGGAAACTTCAATCAAACTGCCTGGAAACGCAGTTCTTTCCAGAAGACCACACTGCTGACAATATCAGTGAATTTTTGATAACATGTTGCAGGAGTGGGGCATCAACAAAGACTTTCTTGTCAGTATTACAACTGATAATGCTACAAACATGAAAAAGGCATTCGAGAGTGACACCACTACCTTTCCCGGCCAGTGGTTTGGCTGTTTTGGCCACAACTTGAATCTGGCCATTTCTAAAGCTCTGAAAAACCAGAGGGTGGACACAGCTGTCCGAAGCTGTCGACGTTTGGTGCAGGGATTTTCAAGAAGCTGGAAGAGAAGAAGAGAGCTCAGAAATAAACAAGAGGCCTTAAATGTCCCTCAAGAGGTCACTCATCCATGACGTAGTCACTAGATGGGGATCAACACAGAAAATTCTGCGGAGGTTTACTGAACAACAGCAGGCAGTCTGTGCTGTACTGGCAACAGAGAGAGGCGCATGGCATTTGATGCAAAAGGATGCAGATATTGCAGTCATTGAACAAGTCTTGCAAAACCTTCAACCACTCAGTGCTTTTACTGATGCTTTGGCTTCAGAGAGCAGAGTAAGTCTGTCAGCCCTGAGGCCGGTGCTAAGTCACATCATTTCAGACATTCTTGAGGTAAAAAATGAAGACAGTGCCCTCACCATAGACCTGAAGAGGGTAATGAAGTCAGATCTTGAATCCAGGTACAGTGTTGATGCAAAGAAGGTGATGGACTTGACAAGCTTCGTTGATCCCCGGTTTAAGGGAAGCTTTTCTGATGACCTTGATGCTACGGTCAACTGCTGTATTGAGGAAGCCTCAAAACTGGCAGAGATGACAACACTGAGTGAGGGAGCTACCCAGACAGAGCAAAGCAGCAAAGCAGCACAACTCACATCCCCCCCACCCACCTCTGAAAAACAGCAGCAAAGCTTGGCCACCCTGGTCAACAAATTCACCTCCACAAGGCAGCAGAGAGCAGATGAGCAGGAGGGTGAAGGCAGCATTAAGTCAAAGACTGAAGCTGAGATCAAACTGTATCTTTCTCTGGCACTAATTAAATCAGAGGCAGATCCATTGCAGTCTCTTTTTTTCTCCGAAGTCTGAAGTCTTTTGCGTTTTACAGCGGGTGAATCTCCAGTTGTCACTGGTGATTGTCGTTTGAACATTTCTGGATCTGCCATCAAATTGCTAAGTTTAATTATATCAAGTGCTGTGAGAAAAGGCTATAAATCTCCACCTCCAACATCCTCACACTCATAGCCGACTCGCCGAGACTCTTCTTTATGTGGACAGATGTGACGGAATGACACAAAGACATGCTCGAATTTCCCGTGGAAATCCACCAGTAACACTGGAGTTAAAATCATTATTACAAGCTTACCATTTTGAATCGAGCTAAGGCAAGCAGAGAGTGTTGAACACTGGCTGGTTATGTACTTACTCAAATTTATTGTGGATCATTTTTAACCCTAAAAAGCTACGGACTGCAGCTTTAATAATACCGAACTGATTTTCACGCGGGGTTTTTTTATGCAAAGGTCATACATGTAGCTATGATACAGGACACATGGTTCGGCATATTTTAATATTAACAGTGGGCTTAACAGTAATAGAATATTCTGATATTTTATATAAAGTGACCAGACGTCCGAGATCAAAACTGGGAACATAATCACCAAAAAGGGGGACATTTTGACTATAAATCTTATTGAGAAACCTAATGTTGTGTCTTCAAAAACAAAACGGGGACAGAGGTAGGTTTTTTTTCTGTTTTTAGCCAGGGACAGGCTATTAATTTATATTTGTCTCTCTCTGTCACACACACACACACACACACACACACACACACACACACACACACACACACACACTCACTCTACTACTACGTTCTTCTGCATCCATCTCCTCCCAGCCTTTGTCCAAGCCCGGCCCCCCGAGTCACAACACACACACACACACACGAAATAGTGAAGCTACCACCAAAATAATAAGTTAACGTTACTAGCTAAGCTACAAGTAGTGACTGCCGAACACTGATAATACAGTCTGTAAATTTACTTTGTAAATTTCGCTGGCCAAAGTTATACCAGTAATATTTTATTTCTACAATAGCATTCTTGTGTCAGTTGTAAGTCAGTGTTATGGAATATGACTTATCAGTTCATAGCCGGGTGAACACCGGCCGGTGCAGTAAACCGATTTCAGTAACGTTACAATAATATCAAAGATCCTTGCTCCTTCTCAACTCTCTGTAATATTCTATTCACAAAATACAACCAGTACGGTAATGTTAAATCTTACTTGTGAAAAGTAATCCCCCGAGCCCTATTTGCGATAGTCCGCCGATTTGAGCAGGAATATGCTGTACAGTGCTCGGCATCTTAACTGCTGTCACGCCAATAAACTATGATGACCGTTTAAGCGTTTCTGTTTCTCTTGTCAATGACTCTCCCCGCCCATTATGTCTATCTCCCCGCCCAGTGTTCTCGACAGCAAAGGTCGCGAGCAGCCTTCTGAAAAATGACTAGCAGCTATGCGCGTGCCCGCCATTTTCCACAAGACCGAAATTGATTATGAATTGTCCGACTCAAATTTTCTGCGTCAACGTGTACATATTCAAACTATCGAAATATCCACTGCGTTTGTTATGTAAAACATAATATTGGGTGGTAAAATAATTTACTTACTTGCGACATTGACGGTTTCCGTAGAGAAAACGATTACAACACATTTTAGTGTGTATAGCTGCCTTCGACATGGTTTGTCTGTTTCGTTCTCGACGTACTTTAGTTTCTAAACGTCACAGACAGTATCACATCAGTGTTAAAACAACCCCCAACCAATCAGCGCAAATCCTTCCCTGTGCAGCCAATCACAGTGCTTGTCACACAAAGTACATTGAGTCATGGACCTATAGAAGAAGGTTTTACAATTGCGTCATCTTAGTTTACTCCAATGAGAATCGACCGTTGTTGACAAAAAGAAAAGACCGTTGGGTGTTGTCAGCAATGGCGGCTCGTGGAGTCTCTCATAGATATAAGTTCTTTTTCGTTCTTCGCTTAGGGTATAAAAATAAGTTTTATTTTATTTTTGTAGTAAGATAAAAAAATCTGCTATTATTTGACAATGTGTGGTCAACCAGCGTTGCCTGCCTTAACATATTTCAGTTTAACGTTACTTTTTTGTATTCTTAAACTTAATCATGTCACGTTCAATATGGTTTCACAAAGACAGGAGACCTGCAGGTGACAGGTTATCTATTACAAACAAGTGAAATTTAATTAATCTTATGTATCCCTTACTTACACTATATAAATTAATACATGATATATCCAAGTCTAAATAAAAAACATGTTTATACACACACACACACACATATATATATAGACAGACATTTGCACTGTATAACAATGGATTTATACATTTCGAACAAACTGCATGTCAAGCATTTTTGTCTGTTCTTTCCGCCATGTTGTTCTTGTGGTCTCCACTATGGTTTGCAGTCCTGCATGAGGAGGATCCAGTTGCTCAGAGAAAGCAATATGAATGTACTATTCCCAAGCAGGGGCAACCTAAATATAACTAAACATTGGGTGCTATACCATAATTCACAAAGACCAACACTGGGAAGGTTAATGTTTATAAAAGGTTTATTTTTTTTTTAAAAAGCTTGAAAAAATCCACAGAGCTACAGCGTCAGTGCAGGGAGTCTTCAGGATCCAATGTGCTTCTTGTGTTGAAAGCAGAATAAGAGGCAAACACTGGAAATGTTATTATACAGTAGTATATAATACAATTTTGGTATTTAGTATGATTCCTTCCCCCATCCCATCATTTAATTTTAGCCACGTATGTTTAAAAAAAAAAAAAACTGTTTTTAGCAGTTTTTTTATCTCACTTATGAGCTTCCCTTTAACATCAATCCAAAAATCAGCTCAGCTGAAACATGATATGATAGTCAACAGAATCTCAGTGCCTAAACTCCACCCAAACGGTTTTGCTTACTCTAAATTTGTAGCAATATGGTCTTTCATACAATAAGGAATTTTTTTCTTTATATCACATTAATTTATAAGGAATAAAAACGGTTATTCTCATATCACACGCCTCTGTTATATTTAACCCGTTTTAGAACTTTTTTCTCTATTTACACAACGATGGATAAAAATGCGTTAATAGAACGGGTTTAACCATAAATAGGCTGTTTGTGGTTCGATAAATTACTTTATCCAATAACATATCTAAAGCACAATCTATTGTATGATAACATCCCTTACTAATTTAGAGAGCAATAATAAAAGCAATCTTTAATACGCAAGTTAATTTGATTCAGACGTTGATAATATATAAACGTGTTCTTTAAACGTCTTATCTTACCTTTTAAAAGTGCGTCATAAACGGCCTGGGCTGCGCTCCCCCAAAAGCATCGTAAAGCCTATTTGATCGTAGAATACTTGCCATCAATAGTCTACGGTTAACTTAGCTTTCGATGCTTTTGGGAAACACAGCCCATTTCTGTTGCAACTCTAAACAATTCGAAACAGCGAAATAATTTCCGGAAAAGTGGTAAAAAGGCTGATCGCTCCGGCAGGTAAACATCTTTGTATTGTTTATTCTGAGGTGAGGTGCCGAGCTCGAGTCATGTCATATATATGTGTGTGTGCTCGGAGGCTCCACCTTCTTTGAAGTGGAAATTTCCTCTGGCTCATTTTTCTGTTCAGTCTGTCGAGTAGTGATGAAGGAGAAACTAAGCTTCGAATCAATTGAACCGCTCGCCAAATGATTCATTGTTTAGATTCATTTTCGCCACACGCACGCTGTGACTGACCCCTGCTGTTCAGAACAGTGTGATGCAACAAACACTCAGGCCAAACATGCATAAATGCACCTTTCACACACATAAAGTGTAAAGTATGGACTAGTGGTTCGTTTAGGATGGGAGCACTACAGAAATAATCCGGCCAGAGAATCCTTTATCAGCTTTATTTTCAAGATCAGGATGCCAATATACAAGTTCGTATAAGTGAGTGTATGTGGTCCAAACAGGGAGAAAGAAAAAATAAATAATGCAATGGTAATAATAACTGTGAGCTCATTGAAGTAATGAATACTTGTTTGTTAACAAATTATTATGACATTTAGAAAATATAGCATTGATAAACGTTTTTAGAACCCATACCGGTACAAATATGACAGTAGAGTACGATTATATTCTCTTTCACTGAACTGAGGAAGAATTGAGGAAGAACTGATGAAGAACGGATGTAGGGAAAATATTGGACCAATCAGCGGAAAGGGGCGTTTCCTGCCGCCCACATGAGAACATGAATATTCATGCAAGCTGTTAATATTAGCTAATAATTGCCAAATGAATATACTTGTTATAACTTAACTACTGATTATACTGAGACTTTTCAGTTTGAAGGATTCGCTACACACACACACACACACACACACACACACACACACACACACACACACACACACACACACACACACACACACACACACACACACACACACACACACACACACAAAACCTTGACATAAACACACTCATTGATCTCCATCTAGTGGTGTAATGCTGTAAAATACAGAAAAAGTCACTGAATTAATCCTTTTAGTGAATGGATTCAACATATTTGAATAACTGGAATAATCAGCATCAGCAGCTTTTACAGAAAATAGGAATAGTGGATGTAAGAAAGTATCAAAGTGTCAAATGAGACTTGAATACTTAGTGAATAGAGTTAAGACTAAATTGCTGATCAGTTTACTCAGGTATTTTAATGTTACCTCATTGGCAGATTATAGCAAGGCCTGGGCAACTCATGGAAATGAATAAAAACTTAAAAAGTCAATTTCTAGAGAAAATGCAATTCTATAGTTCTAAAATATTAGCTTCAGAATATTAGTTCTAAACAACAACCCTTTTTTTACTACACAAACATGTTCATGTTGTTCAGTTGTCTCATTAAATCTAATTTCATGAGACAACATTTCACATGAACATGTTTGTTTGTGCAGTTGTATGATAATCATCTTTACAGATATGAATTTAACAACAATTTAGAGCCTTTAATACAAGTACTAGGCAAATAAATAGATAGCCATTCTATGTTTGCCACAAGATGTTTAAACTATACACATTTAATCTATAATAAACTGGTAGCCTTTAATCAGCGCCATATGAATGTGTATTCCCTGCATTCTGATTAATTCTGCTGTCTTGTTATTCTTTCTTTAATGTTGTTCATTATAGTTACTGCAAGTAATACCCTCAATTTACAAGTGCAATATGCCATGGTTTTAGAGTGTTATTTCGCGATTAAAGAGTGCGAAATAACACTCTAAACCTTGGCATATTGCACTTGTAAATTGAGGGTATTACTTGCAGTAACTATAATGAACAACATTAAAGAAAGAATAACAAGACAGCAGAATTAATCAGAATGCAGGGAATACACATTCATATGGCGCTGATGAATCTGAATCGCGGCATGAAACAATCGGCATATTAAAGAGGAAGAACTGACAAAATACACTTGCTTTGTATTGACACTATATTACATCAGTAATCTCAAGATGCTGCCAACAAAACGAGCGTACTGTACTGTACTGTACTACTATATTGAACATAGGCTATAGATAGACATTGATAAGAAATTGATTACACATTTATGCAAATATTTTAATATTTTAATACAGTATCTCATCACATCCACAGACAGCATGAACACAGTACAGCACTGACATCATTTTAATAAGTGCTTTATTTAGAAGGTTTTTATTATATATATAAAAGATTCATTTTAGTTTTACATTTTAATAATGAATTGATTAACTTAATTATTTCATTTGATGAAAAGCACATTTGGGAAACCCAGATCTAAACAGTGAAATTTTAAATGCATGAACATTTTGAAGAAAAAATGAAATCTTTCTGTAATCATCATTAAATGAGTGATCACAGAAACTATTTAATACAAAGTCAAGAAAATGCTGTTCATCATCATCATCATCCTCATCGTCGCTCACACACACTCTTCCTCGTGTGTGAATGACCATGGCCGCACTGAACTCTGGGCCGGTTCTGCTCGGGTCTCCTCTACAGAGAGAGGAACATCCAGAGACTGATCCATTTCTACAAAAGATGAACATCAACTTAAACACACTCTATTATTTCAGTGCAGATCTTCATTCAGAAACAAATGACACTAAACTTTTGTTTTGACCGCGAGTGTGTTAATAAATGAATAATATGTTGTTTAAAGAATAATCATACCCTCAGAGGAACACACAGAAGTCCTCATCATCTTCCAGAGAGCAGACAGACAGCAGGACACTGATGGACAAACACTCCACACTGAAGAGCCTGAGCCTGGAACAATGACAAATAACCTACAACTGTTAGTTATTATAGCGCCATCTGCAGGGACGATGTAGAGATCTTTATATCGCTCTTTCGCATCATGTCTGATATTGTCACTTTAAGACTGAAAGTCACTTAAATTCACTTAGTAATAAGGTAGGCTATATTATTAATGCATTAGCTAACAATGAGGAATATTAACATGTTGTTGCTGCAGCATACATTTATTCATCTTTGTTAAGGTTATTTAATAAAAAATACAATTGTTAATTTCTGAATTAGGCTTATTTTAAACCCCAATGTATGTTATAAGTATGCGAGTAGCGTTGGTTCATCGAAACAGTCACAAAATCAAAATTCCACCAAACAATAGCAAATCTCCTTTCACTCAGCTCTGATTATTATAAACAACAACATGACAATAATAACACCTTATGGTTTCCCCCCAACAACTATCTTGTTGCTGTTTTTTAAATGCAGGCTTTATGATTAATAATGGCACGGACAAATAATAGCCCATAAAACAATAGGGTTGTTTAAAAGTTCACGTTTTAAAGTTGTAATATTTCAATTATTGGTCAAAATAGTTCTATGTTTTGCAGAAAAACATTAAACATCGCTCTATATTTATGTTTTTATTTTTTACAATAATATATTGAACGTTTTAATAAATGCATTATAAGAATGATGTGATTACTTACTTGTATTGGAGTTCGACATGCTTGTAAAATTGTCTCCTGAGTTTCTGTCTCAGACTGGAGTCAATGCAGAAGCGCTGTCTTGCATGTAGCCAACACACACAGGATGGGGATGGGGTTGGCCATGGGAAAGAACCGACCGCTTTTACGTCCGTCCAGTAGGGGGTGCGTCTTTACGTCCGTCCAGTAGGGGGAGCGTCTTTACGTCCGTCCAGTAGGGGGAGCGTCTTTACGTCCTGGGGGGGAGCGTCTTTACGTCCGTCCAGTAGGGGGAGCGTCTTTACGTCCTGGGGGGGAGCGTCTTTACGTCCGTCCAGTAGGGGGAGCGTCTTTACGTCCGTCCAGTAGGGGGAGCGTCTTTACGTCCGTCCAGTAGGGGGAGCGTCTTTACGTCCTTCCACTAGTAGGGGATATTGGAAATATGTGAACTTGTTTTTTTACAGTCTATGGTGTGAACACACACATATGCATATATGCCTATTATAAATGTCTTTTGTATGTAAATCTCTCTAAGTAAAGAGTTGAACTGCACACTCACTCAAATATTTTGATTATTTCCATCGTCATGCATGATAAAACCAACATTAAAAACCTTTCCCATATGGTTTGAATGTAGATTCTGGTTTGAGTTGTTTCTTATAAATGAGATGATCTAATAATCTTATTTATATCTTAATATACATGTTTCTTAAAATAGCTTAATGTAGGCTATGTGCATTTAATGTGGGTTATCATACTCTGTCTTTAGACCGGAGAATGTGGAGGAGGAGGAGCACAACATAGGGCGGGCCGCGGCGGAACCTAGGCATATAAAGCAACCAGGTGTTTTGAAGAAACTCAAACGGGGATTCAACTTCGAGCAGACTTGGATATTTCCTGTGCAAAAGATGAAAACCATTGTCGCTGTCAACTTGGCACTTATTTCAGGTAGGTAAACTATAGGGTGACCGGGAGTTATTTTTCCCCGCATTTCAGTTTTGTCTGTAGCCTATTATTTAAGTTTAAATAGCGATAGTTTTTTACAACATTAAATGAAAATATGGATATATTCTATTTATACTAGGCTATATGTAAACAAATATGTATTTTCTTTGCAATAGGCTAAGTGTAAAAAGTATAGAAGCTATTTATAGGCTACGTAGCCTATAAATAGTGGCAGATAAACTTGATATAAAGTTAGGCTACAAGGAACGCTAAAATAACACAGTGTGTAAATTATTAAAATTATGAAATGGATGCAGCCTTTATTAGGTCCCTAATCGTTAAACACTCTATTATTAAACACACGTTAGACACTTTATTTCCACTTTTCGCATATATTCTTGATTTTAATTGAAAATAAATGGGCTTTTCAAGCTGATAGCCTATGTGATGGGAAAAAGTGCGGTGAGTTACCGCAGCAAAAGGCAGTAAAACTGTTGTTATAGCAATTTTTATCTCACTGGGAAAAACAGCATCACAGGGTTAAGGAACACTCAAAAGGCAAAATTGTAATAAAGAAGAAAAGGCTTTTATTCTTTTGAGGAATCTTTTCGCAACCGCAGCCACCCAGATGTGAAACAGAACTGACATAATAAAACTGAGACATTTTATACAGGTTTCTGACATTCTTGACTCCTCCTTTCCCAGTCTTTGTAAATTTCCTTAAAGACATCTAGTATGGACTGGTTCTAATGGTTTAAATGAATGGACACAAGAACAATGAATTTTTCATTAACACTGTCCGACACGCGCTTTACCGCAACACTACCGCTGTCAATGACATCTTTCTGTCTTCCAAAGTTTTGACTGTCCCAACCAGACGTAAGTGTGTGAAGAAGGGCTATTCGCACTTAATTTGAAAAAAGACACTCCGTTATTAAAAGACACGTGTCCCGCATAGTCCCGCAAAATCACATCTACTGTCCTCAAGAGCAGGAGCTCACCCTAAAATAGACGGTTGATTTAATCTGCGGATACTCGTATAACCTAAAGAAACGCTACTGTCAGTTTATTCCTCATTATTCTAATACAGAGGTTCTGATTTGCAGCTCTGGTTGTTGCTGGGTCGAAGTTCGAGGCGATCGATGGACAGAATGTTACAATATCCTTCGACATCGATGAAGTGGAGAAAGCAGATGAAGTGAAGATTTCTTTTAAAGAAGACAAGAAGGAATATGCTGTAGTTATTGCGCAGAAGCCTTGGGTCTATGATGATCCTCCCAGACCTGGAGTTTCACTGATAGTTGGAAAAGGACGATTGTCTGTAATCATTCAGAATGTGGACATCTCCAGATCAGGACTCTATAAAGCAGAAGCCTACACTGGAAAGAAAGTGTCTGAGATGACTGCTACACTTGTGGTCAACAGTGAGTATATTACTATAATATCTGTTTGCTTGTAATGTGCAGAATCAGGATTATGAAAAAAAAATATATATATAAATGGTCATGATTGTGCTCATGAAACTTTTAAAATTAAGTTGATGTTACACCTACTCTAGCTGGAATGAATTGCACCATTGCAAATCATTTTATCTAATCTAAATGATTTTTATAAATCACACAACATCACTTAAAACTGCAGAGACTGAATCCAAATAAACAAGTGCTTTTTGCAAAAGCCTCAGTTGCAAACGATTATAAGTGATAATTACAAGTGATAAGATTTAGGTGATGTAAAGAATCAGATACACATAATTTGATCAGCATTAACTCCTCATGATTTATTTAACAATTTAGAAAATAGGGGGAAACTTGCTTACATTATTTCTTAAATTATTTGTTTAAAGCTGTGCAAACACACCTCAGAGACAGAGCTAAATCTTGTCTGATAGTTTGGCAGATGGTAACAGTTGCTAAAGTAGGATTGATCATTAATGTTTTAAGGTGGTTTTAAGGTAAAGGTCATTTGATTTGAGTGTATATTTCTCTTAATTAATTCTGTTTCTGTTGTCTCTTACAGAAGCTCCAGTGTCCTCCAGTCCAGCTCCTCCACACTCCTCCTCCAGCCCAACACCTCTCAGCTCCTCTGACCTACGAGGGCATTATGCTTTAATTCCAGTCTTCATCATCTTCATCATCATCATCATCTTGTGCTTTTGCTTCTGGAAACACAGGATGGCAAGTATTACTTAAATTTAAGCTTTTAGGGATGGATGGGAGCAGCACTGTGGTTCTAATGATGTGTTAAGCTGATAAGATGTAGATATTAAAGTTATTATAAAGTGATTCCTAAGGTTTGGATTGTAGAAACATAAAGAGACAAAGCGACACTCGTCGTCATCCTAAAACCTCTCGCACCGGGGGGAAAACAACCTAACCGCCTCCACCGACTTTGTATTACGTGAAACTTCCTCCTCGTCATTATTTCTGACTTACTACAAAAAACAAAACAATGTCTAAAAGCTGCTGTGTGATGGGTGTGCAGCAAACAAGCTAAAAAAACAGAACTAAGTTTAAGCTGTTATAAACTGTCAACCCCAAAAAACAAGTGTTTAAGGACACAAAGCAAATACAGGCAATTGATAGAGTGCAACGTGTCCTATTAGTCTGAGAACGAACTTACAGCCACTGGAGAGGAATGTAATCGGCGACAGGATAGCTTATCTTACAGAAATATACTATATAAAACTGGCATTTGGATATTCAACTTACCAGTGACAAAATATTTACTACACATGTAGTTTATTTTTAGTGCATGTCAGGATCCCACAGTTTACCCATTCGTTCCAGCTGATGCTTCACGTCATATTGCCTGTATCCACTTCTGTCCTCTTAAGGCTGGTTTCTACTGTTCAGTAGCTTATAAAAACCCAGTTCTGGTCTCATATTTGTCACCATAGTTGTGCTTTGTGTACTTTATTGCACATTCACAAACACACAGTAACACGCTGATGTAGTGAAGCATATGGTCACAAAATCACTCAACCAGGATTCACTCAGACCTGGAAAACCTGGGAATCTTACAGAGTTCAATAGTGTGATTCATGGACATTCATGGGATCTTCTGAGGTCTAGACAGACACAGTACATTTTAATAGTTAGCCGATGCTTGGTTCTAAAATATTTCTGTGACTAGAAGAAGACCAAGCAAAACTGTGATCGGGTCACCGGAAACAGATCTTAATAATGATTTAAACAGAGTTTGAGCCAGTCAATGTTCTGTACAGCATTTTGATGGTGGTGAATGCGTTCATTTTTATTATATACAATTTTAGTTTGCCAGAAGATATGATCAGCAACTGTATCTGCGTTTACATGGACCCTATTAATCTGATTGTAATCGGAATAGCAGAGTCTAAATTAAAAATATCACGTGTAACCATTAGGCTTTCTACGTTAGTTGGTGTTACCAGTGTTCAGAAGCAAGAAGCCGGTGTTACATCACTTGCCCACCGTATTCATGTGTGAAGCCAGTGGATCAGACAGAATGATTTATAAACCATGCAGTTAAAAAAAAAAGTTAATTACTTAACTTAGTTAACTTAAATAGTTCATGTTAATTAGTAAATTATTTGCAAGTTCTTGAATATTTCAAATAATGTCAAAGAATGTGGTTTAAATGTATTAACTTAAAATTGTATAAATTAAGCTTTGACTTCGTTTTATTTGGTTTACATGAAGTCTTGTAATTGTGTTTTTCACTAAGCCCAGTTTTCTGTTGTTTTCTTTACAGATTATGTTTTTAAAAGAAAGAAAGAATTGGGATCCAGTTGCAGTGATTGTGTAGGCGTCACCATGACCGGTTGTGGAAATACTGAATCTCTTCTCACGGCGATACCCAAGTGTCTTAAAACATGAAATAACATTACAATCACAAGTCAGTCCAAATCAGATTTTGTGCATATCTGATCATATTTAGTAAATGTGAACTACAAAAAAAATCTATTTCAAGCTACTTTCATGTGTTCCTGTTGGTGTCGTCCATCTGGCAACCCGTGTGAGCATGGAGTCTGAGGAGGAGAAAAAACCTCTCCAATGTTTTGATTTTTGGTCAGCAATACCCAGTTCAACCACTAGCCTCCGTACTGCACCTTTAAACATAAGCCCTTGGGTTTCACAGACAATGCTTAAGAAGATAGTCTCAGACTAAAATACATGTTTGAGCTGTTTTAACTGAAAGTGTGAATGTAGTCTTTGAAGCCAATGAACCTGCCAAACTGTCAGATGCAGTTTTTTTTTCTCACATATTCACAATATCCACTTGGTAAGACACAATTTTGCTTATTTCCAGATTTGCATTAAAGTCAGGCGGGCTGTAGAGATCTCACAAGTGTTTTCAAGTTATGTGTGAAATATATTAATAAATCAGTCAATGTACTGTGTGCATGCTGTCTGTGGAAGAGATGAGAGACTGTATGAAGAGAGATTCAGCCCTTAATTTATTATATTTATTTTTTTAAGAAAATAAATTTACTTGTATTTGTTTCCCCAAAGCTTTGTCTGTTTTCTCATCTGACTGGTTAAATCACTTCACTTCACTCCACATTAGAGAAATTAATATCTGTCTTTTTACTGTTAACTTGAAGCCGTAGCTTTTCAATAATCAGTTATGTGAGCAGTAATATTTGTTTGTTACCTTTATCTTTTTTTTTATAATTGTTTTGTATTTTACACTGTAAAAATTAATAAGTTGACTTTACTTAGAAAAGCTGTGGAAACTGATTGCCTCAAAATTTTCAAGTAAATTAGGTCATAATTTTTTTGATACTACTCTGTACTACTTTGTAGAGTTAACTTGTGAATTTGTAGAGGTTACCATAAAACTTGAGTACAGGTAACTCAATTTCAAAAGTTTAGGCTACTTACAGATTTAAGTTAGGATTTGTAAGCAGAATTTAAACAAAACAGTTATTTTAACATGTCTGCTTGTTCATTTTACTAGAGGAATGTGTGGAAACTGATTGCCTTAAATTTCTCAAGCAAGTTGTACTCAAAATTCTAAGTTGAGAATACAAAGACAGACAGCAGATTTGGCACAACACTAGAATGTTTATTTGCTCTATAAAACCATATTAATTTGAGACATTACTTAAGGCATGCCCATCAACATGGCCTGCCAACATAAAAAAAAGAAGAAAAAAAAAGCACATACTGCACTCAAGTAAAGAAAAAAACAACAAAAAGATCAATGTTTTTGAGTGACTTGTCACCAAAATCACTCTCTTTATGAAGTCGAATGTGCTCTTCGGTGCTGCAGGATACTCTAAGTTTAGAGCATAAATTAGTCCAAAGAGAAAACACATTTCTTGTGGAAGATTTTCACGTTCATCCACAACCACTGTACCTTCCAAAATGACTGTCGTTGTTGTGGCATCAAGATGCAGGGAGTAGGGTACGAAGCCACAACAACAACAGTCATTCGTAGAAGCCACAAAACTTCTTTTAAAGGGATAGTTCACCCAAAAATCTTTTACTCACCCTCAAGTTGTTCTAAACCTGCATGAGTTTCTTTCTTCGGTTGAACTGAAAAGAAGATATTTCGAAGAATGTTGGTAACCAGACAGTTGAGAGTAGCCATTGACTTCCATAGTAGGAAAATATACTATAGAAGTCAATGACTACTCTCAACTGTTTGATTTACCAACATTCTTCGAAATATATTCTTTTGTGTTCAGCAGAAGAACGAAACTGATACGGGTTTGGAACAACATAAGTGTGAGTAAATGATGACAGAATTTTTATTTTTTGGGTGAACTATCCCTTTAAGAGCACATACTCTCATTAAAAGTGAAACTAAATTAATAACACTGTATTATGTCTAAATGTAAAGGCCTTTTCAAACAGGACACCGCAGTGGATGCAGGGAGGAATAGGGTGAATACTGGTAAAGTGGGACAATGGGTAAAGTGGGACAGTTAAGCTTCTTAATTTCTATAAATGATTCCATTACTAAAAATCAACACTGAGCTCATCATAAGCAAGTATGTGATAAAAAAATATAGATTCTGTGGCTATGACATCACTTCCGGGGGTGTGGCACACCATATTCAACAACCTTACAGTGAACCGTGACGGTAAAGTAAAATGACAGCATTCTGAGGTGAATAATGTTCAGATTATAAAAATTAAAACACTCATGGATCATTTGTAATTGTTATATATTTTGTTATAGGATGTAATGGTGCATCAGAATTTGTAAAAATCACATTCATATGAATCTTTTTTTGTTGTTTTTTATGTGATTTTGACACTGTCCCAGTTTGCCAATAACGTATTATTAAACTGGGACAGGGTATTACTGGCAAACTGGGACAGCCATTTAAGTCATTCTAATGGGGGAATCAAGTTCCCTTTTTGTATGCCCCTCATAGATTTAGTTAGCTAGCTAGATATTTCAACAAAAATTGTAAACTGATTTTAAAAAAACAATGCCAATTCCAAAAAAAAAAAAAAAAGAAAAAAAAAAGAAAAAAGAAAGATGGAGGGTACATGCTTGGATGGCTGGGACATTTGCAATATTTGCAAAAAAAACTTTTCAACAAAAAGAAATGAAACTTAGCCTGTGTGGAATAAAATTAGCCTATAAGAAGAAATGTTTATAAAGATTTATATTTTTTTAATTTATATGAAATAAACTAAACCCAATACAAAATGTTGTGGACAGGCGAGGGGTGGAAAGAATCTGCTATACCTGCACCCCTCCTTAAAAAAAGTGATTTTTATTATTTTTGTTGTTGTTGTTTATATTGTTATTGTGTATTTAATTCATTGGGCCTACATTTGAATAACAATTTAATGTGTTTGAAGTGTCCCAGTTTGTCAATAAAGGTGTCCCAGTTTGACAGTAGCACCTGGAAAAATGTGGTTTGGGGTCTATGTGTGTTTGAGTAAGAGTCATCCATCCTGTGTTTAATGTTTCTTTCTTTTTTATTCTGTATAGTAGAGTAGAGCACTTAAGCTATTTAGAATAGTATCATATGAGGGGCTAAGACATTTGGATCATAATAAAACATTATGCAGAAGGTAAATTATCAGAAAGTGTCCCACTTTACCAGTATTCACCCTACATATATCAAACCACTGCATGAAAAGACAAAAAAACTGAAGGCCAGCTATACAAATTAAAACTAACAAAAAATCTATTGTCTTTCTTACAAATGTTTTTCATTCATTTCTTTATTAATATAAAATGTATCTTCTACTGTCTTTTTTCCCTCTAATTTCTTAATTTATCTGTCACTTTCTTTTCTCTATCCCTTACTTTGTTTCTGTGTCCTGACTGTTTGTCTTGCCTTCATTACTCTTTCTTGCCAGATCTCAAAACTGTTTGAAAAACAGTTTGCCTGTTAAATAACAATACACACCTGTCCCCAGAAAGACAGTCACCCTAATTTGTATTTTCCTCATTGCGCATTGACACGTTTTAAGAAACGGACAGATGTTAAAATGTTGATATAACGGAGCTGGGAAATCTTTTCAAACATCTCAGTGGCTGATACGTGCATGGTCGCCAATAATTTTGCCTGCAAAATTAAAAGAGATAGCCTATAGCAAAGAGCGGAAGACAGGAAGAAACCAAAAGCAGAAACACAGCAACCAACAATAAAAGGAGAGGGGGAAACCCCTAGCACATAACACATGTCTATTCTGACGAGCCATGCGGATTGATTTCGTCTTGGGCGAGGTTTACACAAGATAATGTGAAAATAATCGGGGCAGTCAGAAATCTGCTCGCTGCAGTTCCATTTTTCACCACAAATTTACATTGGGAAAACTGCGGGGCGCTGTAGAGCTGAGGAGACTACACGCTATATTTATAGCCTATGCTCACTTTACTTTACGACTTGAAATAATGTCAACTGAAAAATTAAACACTGAATGTTTACCATTCAATTATTTGGCAAAATAAATAAATAGCAACAATTCAAATTCCCATGTGTAAAATCTGTAATTTTATACACAAATTAAAATTCAATAAATTTGTAGGCTATAGTAATCTGCCAATTTGCGCAAAACGACGCTTTTTCGAGTGCAAATGAACATGACTCGCATTATTTGTGCATTTACTTATAGATAAAGATTACATTTAATTTGTGCTTTATATTGTGAATGTAAGCTCACAGCATCAGCCATATGCATATTTGAGGGCTAAATACGCTCATAAATGTGACTCATAAACAGTAAAAAATTATATGATCAATACTGTTATTATTCGTTTTACAAAGACTGGGTTTGTGGTGGTTCTCAAACCGTGAGGTGACAGAAGGGGGTGCGGGAACAAAATAATGAATTTTGCCGTCCCTTTAACGTTAATACTTCCTCATCTTAAAATAAGATTTAAACTGAGCATGCATTTCTCTCAGGTTAAATGCTGTAAATACATGACATACGATCAAATTACCTCATCTTTTGCGGTCAAAACTTTCTGCATAAGCAGTGTGTAGGCTATATGACAGGTCTCGTACAGATGCTGCCTCAGCAAATCGCGCTATACTGCCGTTCTCGACAATGTAGCCTACGTTACCTTTGTAAAAGTAGGGATTTAAGTTAGCACTTACTAGCATGAAGAACAAATATAGACACAGGCTGTGCATGGAGATCGATATAATTCAAACTCTCTTCGAGAGACATTGATTTTATATAGGCTAACAGTTCAACAAACTAAATATTAATATTAAGTGATGTTCATTTTCAACACAGTTGTCAGTATTTTTACAATAAATTAATAGCTCCAATAAAAGCCACAGCAGAACTGCAGCACACTTAACTTAGAGTCAATGATTAATTCATAAATACAGCCACTTGCTTCGTTACTGAATGAATGACTCGATGACTCATCACTTACTGGCGGTTTTAATTTAATATTTAAAAAAGCATCACTTCGTGTTTACCATCATTGCATTTATCTATTTAACTTTTTTTTTTAATTCAAAGCATTATTTATTTTATAAAGGTATTTGTAAAGGTAAAAATGCACTTGAAAAAAATCGATTTAAGGAGGCAAATATTGTCCCTTACTGAAAAAGGTGTGTGGGGGTACGCAGAAGGATGTTAAAAGCCTCTTGGGGTACAACTCTAAAAAGTTTGAGAACCACTGGGACTGGGTTAAGGAATAGAACAAAATAAACAACAAAACACAATACACTTACCAAGGGCAGAAAGTAGGCCTAATACTCCCATGGTTACCAGACTATTGAAACTGGCTGAATATGACAGCCCCACCTAAGATATTTTTCACCAGCCGCCACTATTAGCCTACCGGACGTTTGAGGCGTCGATGAGACTAGCGATTGGTGCCTGTGCAACGTGTGCATCTCTACAGCTCTGATTTGGACCGACTGACACCATGTAAGTAAATAATGTCTTCAGTCGTTGTCCCTCCTTGCTATTCTACATGACAGCTGTGGTCCATAAAGAATTTGATGGTTTCCCACATCCTCAGTCGTTCTCCAAATAGCCATAATACAGTAGCCTATCTAGCAGAGTATGGGTTGCGAGTGCCTCTTATGACGTCATCACACAGTTACTGTGAAAAACACGCTACATTTGAAGAAACCCCAATAAATGTAATTTTAACGCATTTAAAGACAGAAATAATTAAATATATAGCCTACCTATAGAGCACTTTAATTTACACATTAATTGGCTGTGGTGGTTAACCTGCAAGGAGAGATTGTTTAGCCTGACTACGTCAGACTTCTTACTTCCGCTTAATTTCATTTCGCTTCTGTAGTCAGTCTGAGACAGCGTAATAGCTTTCCGTTTTCCTCCGGCCTCAAAACAGCCGGGCCAATCAACGAACAGAGGGCGGGCTGAGAGCCGTGACGTAGACACTGATTGTACCGTGGATGCATATAGATTTACTTCACATAATCTGCAAAAGTCGTTCACAGCCATGTTCACTCCGGTATTTCGCTCGATGGTTTTGTTTTCGCATCATACATGTGTTTACAGTGGAAGTTAGATGCGGCTGAGCATGCGCATAACACACGCCATAACCAAACGTTATGTGATTGGCTTACGGGTAACCAATGATTTTAAACTTCAGACAAGCGCCCCCCCCCCGCGAGAGAGAAAACACTTCTCTATTATGCCATTCCAGACTCTGTCTACGAAGCAAAGCGAAGGTGGAGAATGTTAAGAGTCATAATGATTATGCACCATTTCTTACAGAAGGGACTGTGTCTTTGCCTGGCTCTGAGAAGACTGTTCCTGTTCCTGATTTTCTTTTCATGAGGTCTCGACCTTGTGCTTGCTGAATGCGGCTCCTGAGCGCGCACACACACAATAACAGCCCTAGGCCTACATTTTGAAAAATATTTCTGCTGAGTTGCACAAAAAAAAAGCCTGATCGTATTAGCCTACCTACTTTTATGATGCTGAGTTCAAGAATAAAAAACATCAATAAAAACTTACCATCATGAACACACATAAACACAAACACACACACATACACATCAGTCCAATTCTCTGTCTTCATTACTCATGGTCTTTGATTAACAGTTTTGTCTAATAGCCTCCGTTATTTGATAGAACTGTTAAACAAAGCGTTTGCATTTATATGAGCCTATAGTAACAGAAAGACAAACAACAGCCTATACTATATTCTACTATTAGCCTAAATGAACGCGTGTTTTCAGCTCCACACAATCCACAAATTTCAAATCCTTGATTTCAAACTATGCTACGCTAAATTGCCCGCTATTATCATATTCATGTCATGGTCACTGTATGCAAAATTAGTGATACTTTGTCTAGATTCCCGGTGCGCACATGGGTTCATCTGCGCACTTCACCGGTAGCCTATAGATTACTGAGTGACCTGTTGATTTACTCAACGTTTTATGAAATTACGCCGTTTTGAATTGAAAAAAAAAGATATATTTTCAATTCAAGACAATAAACGTTTACGTTTTCGACATATTGCACATATAAAAAATAAAATATTAAAGCTGTGAGCAGCATTTATCGGGGTTCAAGCGTTTAACGCCTTTAAGCACATTGTACGTGTCAGGTTCACAGGGGGTACAGAGCTTTTCTGGGTCTCTTCCACAACTTTCCACCAAGCGGTTCCCTGTAACCACAAGCAACTATTTACAGTATGGCTTTGAAACTCATACACGCATTACTTCTGCACTCTTATTATAACTATATAGCGGTCCAAAAGCCTGAGGGAGATATTTTCATCTCATCCAGCATTTAAATAAGTTTTAGTATTTTGATAAACATAAAACAAAAGTTATGACATTTACTAAAATAAGCCAAAAGTGGTGACATGGCAATCATAAAACAACATAACATTTGCTTATCTGGAAATGTAATAGGCTGAGTAAGATGTGAACAAGATTTACTGTATGTGTTCACCTTTAATCCAGTTATCAGTTTAAATAATTATAAAATATTAATGTTGTTAAGGACGTTGAAATGTTATGTTTTGCATTAATTCATATGTTTAGTGATTTCGTATGAGGTTAAAAATGTAATGATGACATATTTGGGATGAGTGTATCTGATTGGTCGTGTGTGTGCGCGTGCGTTCACTAATAGGGAGTTCTCATTCTTAGTAAAAACTCTGTATATGAAGCATCTCGTCTGACTGTTTATTGATAAACGTGCTCCCTTACAGGTATATGAAGCGTACATTTGCACACATGTGAATATTAGTGTTACTAAATGTACTTTTGCTAGGTATTGTGTTGTATTATTGGGTGAAGTGCGCGATACGGGGCGAATCAAATGTAAAATGCTAGAGTTATCAGCGGGGGAGCACGCGGTTCGCGCGCAAATCGTTCATGTGTGTATGTAACGGTAGGGTGATTAAATGTATACGGTTGAATTTATATAAATTGCCCTGTTTAGTTAAAGGTCGATGTATGATCTGTGTTGTCATGTGTGTTTTATGTGAGATTGGGACTTGTGAATATAGAGAGTGTCGCTGTTTTAGGATGCGCACTACTTTAAGTGCACTCATTTATTCACGGTGAACTTGGGATGCGTTGATTTAAAGGGGAAGTACATACGAGCTCATGCACTTGTGTATAACATTATATAAGTAAGAGAGCTCATGCACTGTTGAGTGTAATAATTGTTCATTTATTGCCACAATTGATTCTTAGTAAAAACTCTGTATATGAAGCATCTCGTCTGACTGTTTATTGATAAACGTGCTCCCTTACAGGAGTGCTACAGAAAGACATCTCCAAAAAAGGACAATTACTGCTATTAGAGACTGAGATCCACTGAGTATCTCATTCATCTTGTGAATAGAAGGTTTGATACTTTACATTTCAAGCAAGCAAAGGAAGCTTTACAGAGTTCCTCATTCACAGTAATATTTTTGGCACTAGTGTTGTGCAATGTGTTGGGACAACCCTTGGTTTGAGGTTGAGGATGATCTATTCATTTTTATGCAATGACAAAACAATTCATGGATTTCCCTTTAAAGTGCTAAACCACATTCTTTTCATACTTTCAAAATCATCTGAAACTTCCTTCACTTGATCACTAATGAATAATTTCACGGATAAACTGTAATCTGCTTTTTTGCATCTTCGATATTCCAATAAGTCATTGAAAAAGAGAAATTATGAAATTGTAAACTTCCTAAAATTAAGATCAAGTTTTTACAAGAATATGTCAGTATTACAGATATCATACGTTACATAACACATCACATTGCAGTCAGTTATTGTCTTACCTGGCTTGCATCTATTGCAGCAGACATCTAATCCAGACATTGTCCAATCATCACAGCCAGAATCAGAACCCATAGTGTAGTTCAGCACTAGACTGAATATCAGAAAGACATACAGTCCTCGGAAAGCAGTCAGCATTTCTTCCTACACAAAAAAAAGAAACCAATTTACCAACTAAAGGACATCATTAAGTAATTATTGTTTATTAATTAATTAATATTAATTAACTGCATATGTGATAGGCCTATACGGAAAAATATAAGCATTAGCTTTTTGATATATTATTATTAATGATTAAAAAATAATTAATCAGTTAATTCAACTTTGTCAACAGTGTAAAACACTCAATGAACATCTAAAATCCACAAATGCTTAAATATTTTTTAAATGTAGCCTACACGTTAATATGTTACCGTAATACATTACAATTATTAATATATTTCTTATTAATGAATTAGTCATGAATAAATATTTTCTCTTAGCCTACTGTTTTAGTGTAGTAACTTGTCCTGACTCAAAGAAAACACGAACTAAGATGAGAATCTCCTCTCTGCTCATGATTTAAAAACACGCACACAAAAAAGCTGACAGCTCAGTAGTGGCGCTTTTCCACTGCATGGTACGGCACGGTTCGGCTCGGTACGGCTCGGCTCGGCTCGGTACGGTTCGGCTCGCTTCGCTTTTCCACTGCGTGGTACGACTCGACTCGGTACGGCACGGTTCGGTTCGCTTTAGCTCGGTTGCTTTTCCATTGCAGTTAGTACCGCTTCAAAATGGGTGGGACTGATCGTTATAGTTGCCGCCTCTACTGCCATGACATCATCGTAAACGCGCCACATTTCAAACGCACAACACAGGGGATGGTGCTCTTGATTCTCGGCATATGGATGTTTTTAAATTAAATTAAATTAAACGTTCTTATAATGGTTTACTATATGGAAGGAAAATTCTTAACGTGTAATTAAACGTTGCGTTCATATTCTGGGCTCATCTGATTTTTTGTACATAGCATAGCCTACTTTATGATTTTAGTAGGCTATCATAATGATTAATAAATGCACGCACAATTATCCGTGAACTTGATTTGAACAAATGCCTTTCAACTTGTGTGTGCAAAATTCAGAATTAAATGAATGTGCAGCAATCTTTACAAATAGAGTCTAGGCCTAATGTAGCCTACTGTTTTAAACTACTGCCATTAAAAAAGCGCATTTAATGTTAATGTTATGTTATTTTTTTCCATCTGCCTATGTTGATTATGAAAAGTGAACAGCACGAGACGAGTAGAGAGACATGGAGCGAGTCAGACATAATTTTGACCACTTCATTAAGTTTTGTTCACTTTGTTTTCTTTAAAGTGAATTTCGTTTTGTATAAATTGTATCTTAATTTTAATAATTTTTTCATCAAACAATTGCCTGGATTGAATAAGATGCAAAATAGACAATTTAATCATCGAGGCGCCCGAGCGGTCACTTGCATTGTACGTTAACTGGAGCGCATCTCATCCTCAAATACACAAAGCTTGAAATGTCTTTAAACGAAATAATTCAAAACAAAAACAAATAGGCTACTCTCTTATGTAATCCATTATGTGCATTTCTCTCTATAGGCGCGTTTACTACGAATATGGCGATCGTCAACTTCATCTTTGCCATGCACAGACAGAAAACACTATTTTATAAATAAAAATCAGTGCACGCGTTTTAATAAAATTAAAACTTTAATTGTGATCATTAAAATAATTGAATATTAAATAATTTGTGGCCAATTTTTGCTCATTTATTAATAGTAGGCTATATAGTCTATAGGCCTAATTTTATTAAATTGAACAAGCGCAAAATTCAGCATTCAATCAAATATTCAAAAAGACTTAATAATAATAATAATAATGTTATTTCAAAATAATATCTCGTTATTTCGACATAATGTGCGTGCAACAAGATGTGCGTTTGTAAATCCGGGGACGCGTGCACTGATTTTTATTTATAAAATAGTGTTTTCTGTCAGTGTCTGGCAAAGATGAAGTTGACGATCGCCATATTCGTAGTAAACGCGCCTATAGAGAGAAATAACATTATTATTAAGTCTTTTTGAATATTTGATTGAATGCTGAATTTTGCGCTTGTTCAATTTAATAAAATTAAAACTTTAATTGTGATCATTAAAATAATTGAATATTAAATATTTTGTGGCCAAGTTTTTCTCATTTATTAATTATTTATATAGGCTATATATATATATATATATATATATATATATATATATATATATATATATATATTATATATATATATATATACATACACACACACATATGTGTGTGTGTGCCCTCAGCACATGCGTTAAAAATTATCCGGCGCCGCCCCTGACTGCAAGAAACAGTTTACAAGAAACTTTTTAACTGCAAGACACTACAGCGTTGGCTGTTGTCTACTGGCTATTTAAATCTAGCGGGTTTGTGTCGTGCATGGTCTCGTGTCGCAAATACAATGACACTGGTAGTGACGATTCTGTCTGACCAATCAGTGATCTTCAGTGTTTTCACGTCACATTTTAGTACCGGTACGGTACGCTTGGAACCTCAACAGAGGTGGTACCATTTAAAGCGAGCCGAAGCGAGCCGTACCGTACCGTACCATGCAGTGGAAATGCGCCATAAGCGAGCCGAAGCGAGCCGTACCGTACCGTACCATGCAGTGGAAAAGCGCCAAAGCGTGCCGTACCGAACCGAGCCGTACCGTACCATGCAGTGGAAAAGCGCCATAGGTGTGGCTTCTGTGAGCAAAATGACACGTTCTCTTTCTTTCTCTCTGTTCTTTACTTCGTCTTTGTCCTCAGTTGCCGAGTGTTTTCTCCTCACACATTTTCATATCGAGCTTGGAGTGTTACCGCGAAACATGATTGATTCAGGAAAAAGCGAAGATTTGATAGATAGATCGATCGATCGACGTTATAGACTTGGTATTTTGCCAGCCTGGTTACAACTTCTGCTTAATGACACATCATGACTCAGTGTCGCACAAAACGTCTCATGAGCATCATTTAGTGCCATGTCCCATATGGAAAAGGTTTGCTAAAAACACCTGTGATTCTTGTTCCAACGCTCTAAAAAATAATTCAGTGGCTTAGTAAATATCACAGTAGGCCTAATAATTAATTTTATTAACTTAATAAAATCTCTGAATATCATTTACTTGATAGTTTGAGTTGAACATACCGAAATAATTTACTAAAACTCCAACAATTCATTTTATCAAATGCGAAAGAAAATGCAGAGAGAGCCTGTTTGGGGATATTTAATTTAATGAATCAATCAACGATACTATTGATCAGCATTACCAAACGTGGACGTTCCACTAGAAACAAGCATTGATGTATTGTTTTTAAACTTAATACTGTGAAGCTGCTTTGATACAACCTATATGTTGTGAAAAGCGCTATATAAATAAACTTGACTTGACTTGACTTGACTTGACCTGTCTTTTCGCATGATTGTAACACCTTGCATTAAAACGACTATATTCCTAAAGATAACGAATATAACTAATTTGGATGATAAAATGTCCTCAGAACTGTGCACTGTTGGTTTATTGGCAGGTTATGGAGTCAATCGCGTCGCAGCATATTTCGGCTATGAGTGAAACGCAGGACGGCGGTCTAAAGTTAGAAGTTCCCCCGCAGAGGCGAGTCCATCTCCGGCTCGGGAACCAGCGCTGATCCGGTGGATAGGGTAGAGTGGGGGAAAACGCCCCCCTTAAGGAAAATGTGACATTACAGTGAAACAAAACATAAATGTGACTAGAATTGCCATCCTGGTTTTGAGTGACTATGGCAGGAGTTATTCACCAAATATTAAAATTGCTCAGCCTTCATAATTAATTAGTATTTTCACTGAAAATATTTTTGTACAAAGGGGGCGTTTTGCCCCAGCGGTGGGGTAAAACGCCCCCCAAGGTGGGGTAAAATGCCCCCTTTCTTACCAACCAGTTTGCTTCATAGATCAACAGCAAAATTAACAGACAATAGTTTTTAATCTCTAAAGGTAAAAGGCAAGTAATGTATCAACATGTATATATATTAATATTTATTTCAGCAATGTCCAAAATAGCCAAATTTAACTACCTTCCATCAGTGAGCTAACTTTGCTAGCAAGCTAGCTAGTTAATGCTCACTTGAGGTAATTTTTTCATGTTTTGTTCAAATATTTAGATTTTACCACCTAGTTATACTGCATTAAGTGTAAAACAAAGGATTTGATAGACAGAAATATTTTATTATAGTAATTATGATAGAGAAACTATGCCCCCAGGGGGGGGGGGGGGGGGGGGGGGGGGGGGGGGGGGGGGGCTGGGGGGGGGCGTTTTACCCCACAAGCTATGAGTTTTTAAAAAAATGTTTAATTTTTAAAATATAATTATATTCCTTATAAATAATATATGATCTCAAACTACAGACTTCACTATTCATCTATCATACATCACTGCAATATCCTGCAGAACAATATTCTCTTAAACACTTATTTACTAATATCTGAAAATTATAGCATTTACCATGTAATCCTCTTCTCTTCAAATGTGTCGCTGGTGTCAGCTTCTCCATAGAGATTTGTATATCCCCGTTATCAACGTAGTGCATAGCAACAGTAAAAATGTATCTTGACTACTTTTAGTGGTTATTTTGGGAAAAACAGGTGGGGGGCGTTTTACCCCAGGGGGGCGTTTTCCCCCACTCTACCCTATTGGATAACAGACCGGTTGATTACACTTGAATTACTTGAATGTTTAGGCCTAAATGTTTAATTTTTACTTAGAAAATGTTTGTTACATGAGTTTAAATGTAGGCAATATTGTATACGTGTTAAAAATAGTATAAAATATGCGGTATTGCTGTAGGCTACTCATCAACAATAAAGGCCAATGGCATGTAGGCCTAGTTATACCGGTGGTTGTATGGAATATTTTTTACAAAGGTTTAGAAGAGAAAAAAAGTTAATATTACTTGCCTATAAACACAGTTAATATTACTCATAAATATTTGTTTTTAAATTTTTCCCCCCTAATTATTTCTACTCAATTTTATTTGTTAATGTAGCCTACCAAATGCAGTTACTCAGATCTATTTAATCTGTTTTACTTACATTTACTCAGTTAATACAGTGTATGCAATTGATTTGACTGCTTAAAAATGTAATCAATATTTTAAGTGTAAAAATGTTTCACCAAATTTTTTTTAGTAAATCACATTAAAAGTTTTTAGAGTGCATCACCACCAGAGTTCATGTCACATATACAAAAATATATTCCACACAATTTTCAACATTTTAATCTGTGCTAGAAAAATATTTGACTCAACTTTGTTCATTTGCAATAATATGTTATGATTTGTTCACAAACAACAGGCCCAGACAGTTCACAATTAATGTAAATACACGGTCTTACAATGTCATTGCTTTTCAACTGCTCTTTCAAATCCTGTAGGAAAATTAACAGTCTTCATAAAGGTCAGTGATATTCTGACAGTAATCCTCGAACCGGCTTCTGCACTGTACAATTTAAAAAATTGCCAACTAAGTGATGTTGGTAATCAAAACATGAAATCTGTATGAAACACATAAACAATGACTTTTAATTTGACTAGCATATGATTCAATATAAGAACTTTAAATGATTTATAAATGAATATCAGTTATTTTCTACTAATATCATACACATTTGCATACTTTTGTCATGTAAAACTCATATAAGACTTTTTACAGTATTCATATATAATGCCCTACAAGTTGTGTGCTATTTAGTATGAAAGGGGCCATAATCGGTCTGATTTTGTATGTATTGGCCTTACAGGTAATTCTGGCCGATTTAAGGAAGATATATGGTTGCTGTATATGAAGCATGCAGGTTTTTTTCATATGGGGTCACTCACATTTAGAAACTCTGCGGAATAGTATTTCGACTTCCCCAATATTTCAATTATTTTCCTCTTTCTCCTGGCTTTGGGACGGGAGCTTGAAAGAGGTCTGAAATACAGTGACCTAAGGCGATTCTTAAGAATCAGAACAGGCGATAGGCTACTTAGTCATTGTCCTGAGTAGGCTATGTGACTTTATTATTATCATTATTTGTTTTTTACAGTAACACATGTAAACATTTCCACACTAAATGTAAGATTAGTGAATTACATAAACAATTTCCATCTATTCGGATTACAGTTTAAACATTAAAAAACGAATAAACTTAATGTGATGCATATTTTGCAGTCATAGGGTGAATACAGGTAAAGTGGGACACTTTCTAAAAATTTACCTTCTGCATAATGTTTTATTATGATCCAAATGTCTTAGCCCCTCATATGATACTATTCTAAATAGCTTAAGAGCTCTACTCAACTATACAGAATAAAAAAGAAAGAAACATTAAACACAGGATGGATGACTCTTCCTCAAACACACATAGACCCCAAACCACATTTTTCCAGGCGCTACTGTCAAACTGGGACACCTTTATTGGCAAACAGGGACACTTCAAACACATTAAATTGTTATTCAAATGTAGGCCCAATGAATTAAATACACAATAACAATATAAACAACAAAAATAATAAAAAACACTTTTTTTTAAGGAGGGGTGCAGGTACAGCAGATTCTTTAAACCCCTCCCTCCCTCGCCTGTCCACAATAATTTGTATTGGGTTTTGGTATTTGGCTATTTAAAAAATAGAAATCTTCATAAACATTTCTTCTTATAGGTTAATTTTATTCCACACAGGCTAAGTTTCATTTCTTTTTGTTGAAAATATTTTTGCAAATATTGCAAATGTCCCAGCCATCCAAGCTTGTACCCTCCATCTTTCTTTTTTTTTCTTTTTTTTTTTCTTTTTTTTATTGGCATTGTTTTTTAAAATCAATCTTTGTTGAAATATCTAGCTAGCTAACTAAACTTATGAGGGACATACAAAAAGGGAATTGCCCCATTAGTAATTCCCCCATTAGAATGACTTAAATGGCTGTCCCAGTTTGCCAGTAATACCCTGTCCCAGTTTAACAATACGCTATTGGCAAACTGGGACAGTGTCAAAATCACATAAAAAACTAAAAACAAGATTCATATGAATGTGATTTTTACAAATTCTGATTCACCATTACATCATATAACAAAATATATAGCAATTACAAATGATCCATGAGTGTTTTAATTGTTATAATCTTAACACTATTCACCTCAGAATGCTATGTCATTTTACTTGCATCACGGTTCACTGTAAGGTTGTTGAATATGGTGTGCCACACCCCCGGAAGTGATGTCATAGCCACAGAATCTATATTTTTTTATCACTGATGAGCTCAGCGTTGATTTTTAGTAATGGAATCATATACATGTAAAGATAGAAATTAAGAAGCTTAACTGTCCCACTTTACCCATTGTCCCACTTTACCAGTATTCACCCTAATTTATATAGATAAACAATCCAATTTGATCTCATACATTTTGAACCAATTGAATGCTGCTTGTTTCACATATAGCAATATTTTAAAGTAAATTTTGTTTTCTCAATGAACATATTTATGCTAGATTAAAATAATTAAATTAAATGGATTGATGTATGCAATCCAAATACATAGGCTACAGTAAATCTTAAATAGGCTATATACAGGGCAAAATGTTTTTGAGTGCATAAAGCAACACATGAGTGTTAAATGGTCATTAATAAAGCACTTGATGAAATGAAAAAGCATAAAAAAACCTTCAGATCCCAAGTTCCAGGGATCGTATATTGTATAGGCCCTATATAGTGGGTGAATCATTTAGCGACTTTCAGACAGTTGGTGTTTTGAAGAAATTTCTGTTAGCCTATTTCACCCCATGCATTTTATCAAAGCATTTAGCTGTCTATCCAAGTAGGTTTTAAACATCTTGAACATGTTTCGTGATAATTTGTGTGCAAATGCATGGTCAATTTACTGTGTAAAAGGCCCATTCACACCAGCAGTTGACATAACTGCAGAGCATGCTTAAAATAAACAATGTAATCTGCGTTGGTGTGGACGCTAACATAGTCAATTTAGTTGACTTGGTGTGAACAAGCCTTAACGATAAAGATAAAAGTTTTAAAAATCGTTCTTAAAATAAGAGCACACCACAACTATAACTATAACGGCACAGAGGAACGATATCATTGGAATCACTTTTTCCAGCTGCATGAGTGAGAAAAAAAACAACATTATAAGCCTATCAGAATCTTTAAAAGAGCTTGATCGTTTAAATTATGGGAAAAGACATAAGTTTAACAGCTGAGCAATGAGGAAATAGGATTGATTACAAAATGTAAAAGAAAAAAAAACACTTACCTGACAGTAACCTCCAGACATCTCATCTTACAGACAGTGAATTGAAATAATAAGGAAATGACAGTTTCTTTGAGAGACATACTGTATAGGCCTATGTTAAGTACTGGGCCGTTTAGCCACATTCCATTAAAAGACAATGGCATTCCTCTCAGGTGAGCTACAGATTGAGTGATCTGCTCGTCCGCAGATCACAAAATACAATTGTTAATTTCTGAATTAGGCTTATTTTAAACCCCAAAATGGTGGTGTTGTTTTTTGTTGTAATAATTAAAAAGTATACAGTATAGCGTTGGTTCATCGAAACAGTCACGAAATCAAAATTCCACCAAACAATAGCAAATCTCCTTTCACTCAGCTCTGATTATTATAAAAAACAACATGACAATAATAACACCTTATGGTTTATCCCCAACAACTTTCTTGTTGCTGTTTTTTTAAACGCAGGCTTTATGATTAATAATGGCACGGGCAAATAATAGCCTATAAAACAATAGGGTTGTTTAACAGTTCACGTTTTAAAGTTGTAATATTTCAATTGTTGGTCAAAATAGTTCTATGTTTTGCAGAAAAACATTAAACATCGCTCTATATTTATGTTTTTATTTTTTACAATAATATATTGAACGTTTTAATAAACTGACTGAATAAGACTGAATGCAGAAGCGCTGTCTAACACACAGGGCGAGGAGGGGTTATATATTCACCCCACACACACAGAGAAAGGGGCGGGGATGGGAAAGGGGGCGGGGATGGGAAAGGGGGCGGGGATGGGGATGGAGATGGGAAAGAACCGACCGCTTTTACGTCCGTCCAGTAGGGGATATTGGAAATATGTGAACTTGTTTTTTTACAGTCTATGGTGTGAACACACACATATGCATATATGCCTATTATAAATGTCTTTTGTATGTAAATCTCTCTAAGTAAAGAGTTGAACTGCACACTCACTCAAATATTTTGATTATTTCTAACGTCATGCATGATAAAACCTATGGATAAAACCCACATTAAAAACTTTTCCCATATGGTTTGAATGTAGATTCTGGTTTGAGTTGTTTCTTATAAATGAGATGATCTAATACTCTAATTTATATCTTAATATACATGTTTCTTAAAATAGCTTAATGATTTGGACTAAAATGTAGGCTATGTGCACTTAATGTGGGTTTTATCATAGGCTACTCTGTCTTTAGCAAGTTTTCTTTAACAGCATCTCATAAAGGTGTGTGTTTGCTTTAGCTACTTAAAGAATTGTGAATGATGTAAAACTCTCTCTCTAAAAGCACTAGCCTACATCAACGTCGTATATTTTTCTGACGGGGGGGGGGGGGGGGGGGGGTGTCTAGTACAATTATGTGTTTTTGTTTTATTAATACAGTATACTTTTTTCTGGATATACCCCGAAAGAATGGAAGTGAAATGTGACAACATGCCCCATAGGTGGGGTACATTGTAACATGTGAGGGGCACATTGTAACATAACATATGACAGCTTAAAATGTTATCTGATCTAATAAAAAAATATAGGCTACAAAACAAACTAAAATATTTTCTAAATAAAATACAATTAAAAAACTTTTTCAAATAAAATAACGGCAATTTTTAATAATTAAATATAAACTCATTTTTGAGTTTTGACTACGAACACATGAAAACACAGCTACAACATAGTTCAAAACAAATAAATAATTAGTAATTTCTGAACATTGACTCTCAGTCTTTATTCACCTTTTTCTCATGTTTTCTCAATAAAATTAATAAAAGTATAGAATATAATAGCATATTTAAGCAATGCTCATTGCAACGCAGTGTTACAACATGCCCCACCTGCACAACTGGGATTTAAACCCTGCTAGTGTCTTCTGCTAGTTAGCGAAACATTAAATAACTATCTCAACTGTTAAATAACATCTTGGAGATTAAAATAATATCAGATTTGTCTTATTTTAAATAAACACAAAAAATAGAGATGAAAAATTAACTTAAGTAAGAAATTTACTTTTGCTATGGTTTAATAAATGTCTGTGGATATCTTCCAAAAAAATTATAATTTTGGCGGATTTTTTTTCTCTATATAGTGTTGATATGGCAACTAGTAAATACACAAAGTTTCGTCATCCAAGCAAGCATGTGCGGAAGTATTTAAAACAAGTGTGTTACAACTAACCCCGCGTTAGGTTGTGCCCCGCGCTCCCCTATAGGACAAATATATATATATAGGCTAGTGATAGATGATAGACATTGATAAGAAATTAATTACACATTTATGCAAATATTTTAACACAGTATCACATCCACAGACAGCACGAACACAGTAAAGCACTGACATCATTTTAATAAGTGCTTTATTTAGAAGGTTTTTATTATGTAAGATTCATTTTAGTTTTACATTTTACATTTTAATAATGAATTGATTAACTTATTTCATTTAATGAAAAGCAAATTTGGGAAACCCAGATCTAAACAGTGAAATTTCAAAGGCATTTTGAAGAAAAAAAGGAAATCTTTCTGTAATCATTAAATGAGTGATCACAGAAACTATTTAATACAGTCAAGAAAATATGAATTTCTAGTTCATTCTTCTGTGTCTCGACCCTCAAAGCTGCTGTTCTTCATCATCATCATCATCGCTCACACACACTCTTCCTCGTGTGTGAATGAGCATGGCCGCACTGAACTCTGGGCCGGTTCTGCTCGGGTCTCCTCTACAGAGAGAGGAACATCCAGAGACTGATCCATTTCTACAAAAGATGAACATCAACTTAAACACACTCTATTATTTCAGTGCAGATCTTCATTCAGTAACAAATGACACTAAACTCATGTTTTGACCGCGAGTGTGTTAATAAATGAATAATATGTTGTTTAAAGAATAATAGTTAGCTTCGTGCATTCATTTTAACAGCATTAAAGAGGGCAAAATGTTATCATTCAACTGAACTGTATACAGTATATATTGTGAAGTTGAATAAAAAAAAACTTGTTCAAAAGTCACGTAACAGTCTCATAAGTTTAAATAATTTGTCTAGTTTTAAGGTCTGTAAGAGGACAAACTTAGATTACAAGAGAAATTGTTAATATTTTAAAATTGTTTCGACCTGCAATGAACAAATGTCATTTCCACCACATCTCAATATACAGCTGTTATTTAAAAACAGAACTTATGCCACTCAAGAATTGTCTAAGATCATTTTTGTAACTAGTTTTATCAGTTTTTCCACAATGTACAATAATTATACATTTGTCAATGAGATAAATTAACTGCCCTAAGGACCAAATGGTGAACTGTGCACTTGTCACACTCTGAAATGTAATATTGGTTTGAGCAAGAGCTTATTAGAAAATAAATAACTTGAATTTTTATATTAAGTAGAGCATGCCATGATCTCGTAAATTGTGGATACATATTTAACGTGTGTGTGTATTTTTAAAAATGTGTGTGGTGATGGAAATGACAGGGTGGTGGTAGAAATGACAATGAATTAACGTGAATGTAAAGAAACAGTGATATTTATTAGAAAAACTCTTAAACTCATCACACTCAGTAAACTCAATTCACAAAGTCATTAAATATAAACACCACAACAGTTTTTAGTGTAGTGCTGAGTTTGACAGATGAATGGTTACAGTGCATACTGTAAATAACTGACACAACTGATGGAAAGGCAAAAATATAAGCAATAAATTATGCAACAAAATTGAATTTATTCATCTAAATGAAATCAATTAATATAAAAGTATAATTTAGACATAAAAATAATATCATAATATAAATATAAAAAGTATTGTAATTTATTATAATATTATAATATAAAAAGTATTACACAAATCTACTCTTGCAATCCATATCAATTGTACTTTGTAATCATAAATGTCTGTGGAAATGACTGTGGTGGAAATGACTGTGGTGGAAATTACTGTGGTGGAAATGACATTTCTGTAGTTTGTTTGTGAAAAAATTTAAGATATTTCACTGATTAGCTTTGAATTAATACTTAGCATTTCATGTATGCAAAATACTCTTATTTAACTTAAATTATTTTACTTTTAAATACACCCTTGAAGGTACAGCATGTTTGGAAATGACGTAGAATAATTTTAACTGATCAAGCAATATTTACCTTGATTTTACTTCTTTTGTTCTTGATGAAAATTTAAAATTGCCTCCATGTCCAACATGTGCTCTGATGTCTCTGAACATTTCCATAGAAACCACCTAAACAATCTTTCACACAAACTTTTTAAAGCAGGGTTTCTCAAACTCGGTCCTGGAGGGCGACTGTCCTGCACAGTTTAGCTCCAACCCTGATCAAACACACCTGTGAGTTTCTATGCTGCGTTCCAGTCCACTTTTAGACACGCACTTGCGAACTTCCCTAAGCACTTCCCCTTGGGGGAATCCCTGCCGCCATTTTGAAGTGCGTTCCACTTCGTGAAGTGGACGAGGGAAGTTTCTATGGACAGACCCTCGTTCCCTCGATTTTGACCGAGGGAGCGAGTCTGCTTCAAATGTACACTTCAGGCACCTATATGTCCCACAATGCAGTACGATTGTGACGTCACCACATATCTCATCTAATCACCACCACAACAGACAACTCTATGATATATTAATTATATATATTTTTTGTTTAAAACAACCCAAACACACATAAACATTTGGATGCTGCATTAAACAAATTCTTAAAGGAAAAAAAATGTAAATAATAAATCAACTCCACAGCTGATTCCAAGTGATCAAGGGCTTAGGACGTTCCAGTTCAGCCCATTGCAGTTTCCGCCAGTAGTGGGCACTCGCAATGACGTACATCCGAGTGAACGAGACGGAGGGAAGTTTGCGAGTGAAGGGCATGACAGTTTTGGACTGGAACGCAGCACTGGTGATCCTGAAGACATTGATTAGCTTGCTCAGGTGTGTTTGATCAGGGTTGGAGCTAAACTGTGCAGGACAGTGGCCCTCCAGGACCGACAGTGTTGTGGTGGAAATGACACCAATACTGCGCGACAGCTATATTTTGTATAAAAAGTAATATTGATGGTGGTCTCACATTAAATACTATAATGTATTTTAATTATTTTACTAGTGCTTAATTTAGGTATATTAATAGTTACCAGATAAGTCATATTTTTAAACTGTATTTTGATTGTTGAAGTTAAAAAGTCTGGGTGTGAGACAAGGAGAAAACAGTGATTTTGACACCTATAAGAAGGTTGAAAAGTATGAAAAAATCATAATAGAAAGGTAGTAAAAAGTTTTTAAGGAGGTTTTATTGTTAGTTTGAAAAAAAAAGAGGATTGTGTCCAAAATTATATGTATTTTTAAAAATATGATCAAAGTACATAAAAGGTATACAAGGCTTGTTTGAGACAGCCATAGATATCTCTTTCTTTATATGGCTCTGGTTTGAGATGCGTCTCGCCTTGCCGGTGTTGTGCCGAATTCTGACCCCCGCCAAATTATTATCCGCTAGTAGGCTATTGGTTTAGGTAGGATTAGTTGTGGGGGAGGGGTTAGGATTAGGGGTGTGTAATATCCTTTGGTGCATCATAAATGTGGAGACATGGAGGTAAATTACTTTGAATCTTTATTAACAGGTGCAGAGCGGACAACGCATCTCGACACCGCCTCAGCAGATCGCAGACTGACACCACGACTGAAAAACACTGGGCTACTCTCTACTCCCGTGCATAAGGAGAAAAGGTAACATATGTAAACCCATGCCGCCCTCTACTGGACAACCTTGTCTATAGCATCCCATTTACTACACGGTGGGGTTAGGATTATTAGGCAATCAGGTACTGACTTCAACGAGGGGGGTAAGAATTTGTCATTGGCAGGGAGTCGAAATGCGGCACAAGTTAGACGGGAAATGTATGCGAGAGTTTGCTTTGCAGCTGCAGTGAGGGGAGGAGGACTGAGAAAAGTGCAGAGTATGGTTTCTTGGCAGCAGAAGGGTCCCGTGGTGACGTTGCTCCGCTCGGTGAGCAGAAGTGTGTGTGTTTGGCACTGTCAAATTCTAAGAGGAAGGTTGTGGTTGACGTGACTCACGTTAGACCAGACCAGACCAGTGCACCCGCGTTATACACACATTATAGCAATGATCCCAACTGAGTTTCAAACGCAATTCCACACAAATTCCCTGTTGTTGTAAGTTGTGGATAGTTGCTTTGTACATTCAGTTTAACAGCATTAAAGAGGGCAAATGTTATCATTCAACTGAACTGTGGGCTATATGCATTTTAAACATGGCCATATTACGACTTAAAGGGATACTTCACTTTAAAATGAAAATTCTGTCATCATTTACTCACCCTCAAGTTGTTTCAAACCTGTATGAATTTCTTTCTACTCTGCTGCACAGTAAGATAGATATTTTGAAGAATGTCAGTAACCAAACAGTTAACTGGAGCCATTGACTTCCATAGTAGGAAAAAAAATGTAGCCTACTATGGAAGTCAATGGCTCCAGTTAACTGTTTGGTTACTGACATTCTTCAAAATATCTATCTTACTGTGCAGCAGAAGAAAGAAATTCATACAGGTTTGAAACAACTTGAGGGTGAGTAAATGATGACAGAATTTTCATTTTAAAGTGAAGTATCCCTTTAAATTAATGAGTCAGAGCTAGAAATGTTGGCTATATATTTACTGGTAAATCTTCATTTAAGGGGGAGGAATAATGACAGACACAATATTCAGGTTTTTGAAGAGCTGATGGAAAGGAAAACCGTTTGCTTAAATGACGTAAACTACACTAATGGATGTGAATTCAGGAAGGGAATAAGCAATAGATCTAACAATTGTTTCAGATAAATTAGAAGGAATAATAAATTGTGAAGTATTAAATAAATGTACAGTTGTGATCATTTTCCTATAATATGTTAGCCTGGGAAAACCCAGACAACTTCCGGCAAATTTAGATTTGCTCTGCAAGTAGTCCGGCAAAGAGCCCATTCAAGCCCATTACCATGCCGTCGAAATCGCGGCACCAATCAGAAACGTTGAGGCGGGCTTTACACGATGACGATCGCTCTTATTGGTTTTAGGTCTAGCCTATCCAATTGCGCCCAGAGGCATTTGAGCGATGTCCACTCCGTTGGTGAAGCGCACCAACTTTTAAATGCATTATTAAATTCAAATTGCAAACACATGAGGACAGTCTCCATGAAAGACCCACTGGCAGATGAACGTGCTACTACATTTCTCTCCGAAACGGTAGGAAATTAAATTAGATTTAATAGAGGATTTTAACTGTGACAAGATGTAACGGACCACTGGGCGCACCACAGGATCAGCCCAAATGAAGACAGACACCAGTGAAATGTTTTCACTCTTGCGTGTTTACTGCAAGCATAAAATGGGACAGTGTTACAACAGTCATCTGTTCTGGATCAACAATCTGCAAATACATCATTCAGTTATTTACATTGTCCCATATTTCAAATATGCAGGCGAATTACAAAATCAAAGTAACAATACAGTTTCAGTTTCTTCTCAACACACATAACGTGCTTTAAGTCATGAACTACATTACCCATAATGCACCGCCGATTACCGGCGCGTATTTCACTCTGTGCAGCAAAGATTAACCACTCGTGTCATCAAACAGATTTATGTGAAACTCAGATTAACATTAACAAGCGTCCTCATACTTATGAAAATTAACATGGACATTAACTGGTAGCCTACTTAAGATGTTATACCGCTCATAGAAATATGACGCAATCGCACGTTTCAAGCAATACAGTTTATATACTTGATTAAACATGAAGAACAATCTATTTAACACACAACGGGGTCATTAACAGTATTACCAGCATAGTTTGTTTTGATTTCGTCGTAACCTCTATTTTATATGCTCTAAAACCTTGTTTAAGTTCTCTATTAACAGAGACACATACCTCTCTTCGGAGTGCTTCCCGCAAACTGAAGAGTGCAACACGTGAGGAATGTATCATTGGTTGAAGAGGGGGTTTATACCAAATCAGTAACGCAAGAGAACACAACACATCTTTATCGTCAAACTTATACAGTACAGGGCAGTAGTGCAATTATAATGTTCGATAAGCACAAAAACCAAATGCTGGATAAAACAAATGTTGGATAAAACAATTACAATTTCCATTCTGAGTGAATTTAATATTCCAACCTTCCCCACTTTAATGAGATATGGATCATCTCTCATTATCAAGCTCAATCTCTCTCTGCAACTGATTGAGAAGCAGAAGTTTGATGAATTATACATTTTTCACACTATTACAGAGTGACAGGATGCACGCGACAGATCCGTCCGATAAAGATGACGAAGTAGTATGTCCCAAAGCTTGCCTACTTTTTTGCTACACATTCAAAAGTAAATACATTTTCTTCACAAAAAGAGTACATACTTTTATGGTGTAGTGTAACTTAGGCGAATTGGGACACAGCATATGGCTTTACACGATGCCGATCGCTCTGATTGGTTTTAGGAGTTTTAGGTCTATCTAATTGCGCCCAGAGGCCCCTTTGGAAATGAGTTATTAATGAAGCTTTGCCAGACCATAACTCAGTTACTACTGCGAATGGTCTGGTTTTAACCAGGCTAATAATTAGGCTAAATAATGAGATAAGGAGGGGAAAACAAGGAAATACAGGAAAGTGGAAGTTTGAAAAAGCTAACTGGGAAAAATACAAAGTAATGATGAGTGAGGAAAAATAAATTGAAATAAATTGAAAGGAAAAATATAGAATTAGTTTCAGTGATATAGAATAATGCAAAAGAATTAGTCCCAAAAAGGAAAGGAAAGAGGGAGGAGCAAATAGTTCAATGCTGGAATGAGAATCGTTCAATAGCAGTCAGAAACAAAAAGGAAAACATTTAAAACACTGAAGAAAACACATAATTGGGAACATGGCAATATATAAGAAAACTCTAGCAGAAATGAGGAACGTTATAAGGGAAGTAAAGAGTATTGGAGATCAATTTGTGAAGAAATTGGTACTTCAGTTAAAGGAGAAGTTCACTTTCAAAAAAACTTTTGCTGATAATTTACTCACCCCCATGTCATCCAAGATGTCCATGTCTTTCTTTCTTCAGTCGCAAAGAAATTAAGGTTTTTGATGAAAACATTCCATGATTTCCCCCCATGTAATGGATTCTATTGGGACCCAAACGGTAGAAGGTCCAAATGACAGTTTAAGTGCAGCTTCAAAGGGCTTTAAACGATACCAGATGATGAATAAGGGTCTTATCTAGCGAAACGATCGGTCATTTCCAAAATAAATAAAAAAGTTTAAGTTTTATAAGCACAAACGCTCGCCTTGCTCTGTTCTGTGATGCGCGTTCGTGACGTCACGTAATACGCAATTACGTTGAAAAGGTCACGCTTGACGTGTTTACAAATGTGCAGGAGGAGGACCATATACACATTTTCAAATGTATTTGTGTCAGTTTATCGTTTAAAATGCCCATTTCGTGTGCGTATCCTGGGTGTTTTAATATTAAAAAGCCAAAAAGAACATTTTCTTCAGGACAGAAATTTTTCAAGCGTGACCTTTTCAACGTAATTGCGTATTACGTGACGTCACGAACGCGCATCACAGAACAGAGCAAGGCGAACATTTGTGCTTATAAAACTTAAACTTTTTTATTTATTTTGGAAATGACCGATCGTTTCGCTAGATAAGACCCTTATTCATCATCTGGTATCGTTTAAAGCCCTTTGAAGCTGCACTTAAACTGTCATTTGGACCTTCTACCGTTTGGGTCCCAATAGAATCCATTACATGGGGGGAAATCCTGGAATGTTTTCATCAAAAACCTTAATTTCTTTGCGACTGAAGAAAGAAAGACATGGACATCTTGGATGACATGGGGGTGAGTAAATTATCAGCAAAAGTTTTTTTGAAAGTGAACTTCTCCTTTAAGGAAATGTGGAGCATGATTAAAAAGATGACAAAGTGATAAAGAGAAAGCAGAAATGTTCTGTGTTTCGTCAACCAATCCGCCAAACGTCCAAACCATCCGCAGCTGATGCGAAATAGCAGGTTTTTCTGTTGAGAGCGTGTTTAATAAAGCAGCTGTTTATCAGGAGTCTCTTTTCTTTGCAAGGTTATTTAGGACTCTGAATCATAATTTGAATTCTGAAACCTGACACCATAACCACACATCAGATCTGCAAAACCATACACTAAGTCTCAGCATTTGACACAGTTTTCAATTCCCTAAAAAAAGACTTTTTGCAAACCACAACACACAATTCTCCATGTAACACACAAAAACTTAACAGGAACTTGATTTCCTTTTTTTAAACACAACCTATCAAAATGCCACATTAATCATCAGAGCCTCACACAAATGCTCATTGCTTTACTGAACACCAACCAATCATGGCTTTAAAATAGGCCTATAAATAGGTCAAAGGACAAGTTATAGGTTTTTCGGTCTGTGTAATACTGTATTCACAACCACATACGCTTACAGTAAAAATAAATAAAACGTTTGCTTTCAATCTTGCTTTCTTGTTTACCGTGAATTTTTCAACATCTCTCTGACAATTACTTTCAGTCCTGTACAGAAATGTACATAGGAGCTCATGAAAGAAGAGCTTTAGGTTTTGAATAACTGTGTATATGATACATCCAAAATATAATATTATGGCAAAGGTGTTTGCAACGTAAGACAAATGTTTGCTTTTGAGATGTGTTTGATCATATTTTGAATGCAGTGCTTCATTTTGAAAGGCATTTTGCATTTTGTGTGTGTAATTCTTGGATTTGTGTGTAAAGTTTAGAAAAAAAGAGGCAAAGTTTTGAAAATGTAAGCAGTTGAAAAACTAATCAAATTAATCCATTATAAATTCTGCAACCATCTCTTTTAATTGTCCCCCAATTTCAGAAGTCTCATCTGGTTGAAGATAGCAGTTTCCCCACGCTATTTTAATAAATCAAGTTTTACTTTGCAGAAGGCAGAAAATAGCAGTGTTTCGGTCCGTCTCAATTGCCTTATTTTCAGTCACTGCAGCATTACAGGTGGAGATATGAGAGATGCCAATCCTTTTAAAGAGACAGTTCATCTATAAAGGAAAATTCTACTCTCCCTCAAATTGTTCAAAACGTGTATAAATGTCTTTGTTCTGCTGAACACAAAAGAAGATATTTTGAAAAATGCTGGTAACCGGACAGTCGTAGGGCACCACTGACTTCCATTGTATGGAAAAAAAAAACTATGGAGCTATGGAATAATAAGAAACTATGAAAATGAATAAAAAGGAATGAAACATGCTTTTTGTAATCATTCTTTTAATAAGTGATCACTGAAACTATTTAATACAAAAAGAAACATGTGAATATCTAGTTCATATTCCTGTTGCTCGGGTCTCCTCGGACATCCAGAGACTGATGATACATTTCTACAAAAGATGAAGATCAACTACTACTGCACTACTACTAGCATATGAAATAGCACCTGAGGCATATCGTCAGAGATTTAGAAGTTTTTTTTAAATCTGAGAAGTGCACTTATCTTGAATTTGCCAAAGAAAAAATAAACATGTTTGATCGTTGGTGTATCTCAATGAAAGTAAGCACTAAGGAACAGCTTATGAGTTACTTTTGGAGGAATTTAAACATTGTGTACCGAATGCTGTCGCTATATATTTAAATGAACATAAGGGGAGTAAATTGTCAGATGCTGCTCTCATGGCCGATGAATTTGTTCTTACTCACCGAGGTTCGATTAGCCATTTAAATGATCTGCATAGGCCTAAGACGAGCGTTTTGGGTAAGAGCAAAACAACTGTTGTATGTCAAAATGTTGCTTCTAATTTTTCCCCTGATCATGCTGTTGCTATATGTGTTAAAGGAGAGATTGTTGGCTTTTATTGTAAAAAGGCAGGACATCAAATTTCTGATTGTGTGATTCTTAAGAAAAAAGAGAGATCTGCTAAGACTGTCGGCTTAATTTCTACATCACGTGAGAGCCATAGTCCTGTTCAATTTGTGAAAACGCAGAAGGATATCTCTGAGGTGGAGAATGTTAAGAGTCATAATGATTATGCACCATTTCTTACAGAAGGGACCGTGTCTTTGCCTGGCTCTGAGAAGACTGTTCCTGTTTGTGTCCTCCGAGATACGGGAGCCTCACAGACATTTTTTAGCGCAATTTGTCCACCGGACAAAATTGCACTTGTTAACTCATGATTTCTGTTCTGTGCGCACCAATCTTGCACTTCTATCTACTCCTCAACCAGACCACCTAGAGACTTCGGGTTTTCGGCATTATGTTAAGGAAGGTCTAATCTCGGGAACGCACAAAAAAAATCCAGGAAAAGATTTACTATCTCTTAGTGTTGTGATCCCATGAGGTGAGAAAATTGCGCTAAAACACTCACCGAGTTTTTATTACTTGTTTTGAAGGACTTCTGCCTTTGTCTGATAGTACTGCTACTGGAACTCATGTATTAGTTAGAGGGTTTGAGATGGGGTTTATGGAAGTTCCTCTACACCGCATTCATCTTAACTCAAAGCTTGTGTCAGGTGATGTTGTGGGAGTTCGTTCAGTGCTTCCTGTCCCTGCTGTCACTTTCATACTTGGAAATGATTTAGCAGGGGGAAATGTGTGGGTAAAGTCAGATGGTTGGGTTCCGCCTTTAGTAGTTCCTGTGGTAGGAAAAATGTATGACTATCCTGACTGTCCTAACTTGTCTTGACTGTCTCCCTGCATGTGCGATAACTCGAGCCAAGGCCAAGAAAATGAGATCAGACAAAAGGGAAACTATTCTTAGTGATACGTTTATTTTTTCTGTGAATTCCTCTCAGCCAGAAAGTAATACTGTGTGCACTGGTACTGGAGATGAGATCCCTGTGTCTGAGTTACAGTCTGTCATTGACAATGTGGAAAAGTCTGATTCCATCCCTGAAAGTTCTTTTGACTGTGACCATGTTATTGCTTGTTCTTTATCTCCACTTTATAGTGTAACTTGAGATGGACTAATCAAAGAACAGCACCCTCCACGATCTGTTTTCTTTGGTGAATGAAGGAAGAGGTGACCAGAACTCATTTTCTGTCTACTTTCTTAGAAACGGATTGCTCTGTAGGAAACAACCTATGCGTTCTGACATTTTACTAGATCCTAGGATCCAAATGGTCACATGAGTGTACGAAAGACCTATGACAAGATTTTAAAGAAAATTCTATTGGCCTAGAGTCAAACGTGATGTGATTAACTATATACGGTCCTGTCATACATGTCAAATGACCGGGAAGCCAAACCAGAAAATTCCGTTGGCTCCTTTACAGCCTATTGCTGCTGTTACAACTCCTTTTGAGCATTTGATTATTGAATGTGTTGGTCAATTACCACGATCTAAGGCTGGACAAGCTTATTTACTCACTGTAATGTGTCAGTCCACACGTTATCCTGCAGCCTACCACTTGAGATCCATTACTGCTAAATCGATTTTAAAGGCTTTGACAAGTTTTATGTCTATTTTCGATTATTATTATTATTATATATATAAAAAAAATCTTCTCTCTCCTCTTCTCCCTTTCCCTCCCCTTTCTACTCTTCTCACTCTATATCTTGGTCTCCTGTCCACATTTTCTACTCCTCCTTTCTTACCCTCGGCAAGGTCATGACAGGACCCAATGGGTCTGTAGACCAAGACAATATATGATACCTGGCTTGAAATGCATACCCTGCTATGACTACAATTGATGGTCAAATATTATTATTTTTATTTTTTTTAATCCAAGCGCAGGCAGAGACGCGACCGGGTCATGCTCCAATGATCCGGAAGGTCTGGCCAATGTTTTTTGGTGAGCCCTTCCAAGACATCTCTTAAAACGGTTTTACCCGAGTGCAGGCAGAAACGCGACCGGGTCATGTACAAATGATCCGGAAGGTCCGGCCAATGTGCTTTGGTGAGCCCTTACAAGACCACTTGGAGTGGAAGGTGCATGTCCACATTCCACTGGAATGGTGCATAAATAGCAGGAAATCAATTAAACCATGCAATAGCCATTTTAACTCTCTAACCTTTAATTTCTATTTTATCTTTTCTGTTTTTCTTTTCTATTCAACCTATCCCCATCTACATTCCCTTTTCTCTGCATATGAGAAATATTTTTTTTGACTGTGTGTATATATGTATGTTTATAGATATATGTATGTGCATATATATATATATATATATATGCATATATATATATATATATATATATATATATATATGTATATATATATATATATATATATATATGTGTATGTAGCAGATACCGGTTTCGCCCTTTGCCTCCTGTTTTATGTTGTTTGTATATTTGTTTATTTGTCTGATTATTTGTTTTCTTTTGCATTATGCACTTCTTTCTTGTTTGTCATCAACAAGCTTATTGGTCCGACACTTGTTTTTCTCCGCATTTATATTTGTCTATACTTATTTTTTTGCTGTTGCTTTCTTTATGTATTTATATGTATTGTATTGTTTGCTTAATTAAAAAAAAGACAATGAAACGTTTACGTTTTCGACATATTGCACATTTAAAAAATAAAATATTAAAGCTGTGAGCAGCATTTATCGGGGTTCAAGCGTTTAAGGCCTTTAAGCACATAAGCATTAAAATACATTAAGTTTTATTTAGCAAGAATGTAACCAATTAAGTCACAGAGGGGATATACCATTTACAGCCAATATAGGCAATTTACTAAGGAAAGATATGGTTTTTAAAACGTTTTGACAGTTATATCGCCACCTATGGTCCGATTTCCATAGAATTTTGCTTTTTTTTTTAGAATCTTATGTCACATATGCTCACCAATATTTGTAAAGTTTTGAGTTTTCATTTAGGATTTATAGGCTTTTGAGTGTATTTTGAGCCCATTTTCTAAATGACCCTGTTTATAGCTACCCAAAGGGTACAGTTCAGCTTTTTTTGATAATTATTGATCTAGAGTCTGGTTTGGTTCTGATCGGGCGAAAAAACCTAGGACTAGTTTGCAAAATTTTAAACATAATCAAGAATATTTAATGAATGATTTGATTGACAGCAGTGGTTCTTGAGGCAAAGTTGTTTATTATGAGGAGATCTAACAAATTATATGCATCACGTAATTACAGAGCCATAAAACTAGTTAGCGCCAACTAGGGGCCGATTTCTTTCAAAATTCTTACAGAACTCTAGAGCCATGAGTCTCACTGCCTTGTCTACGGCAGTTCATTGGAACGAATGTCTTTAAGGCGACATCTAATGTATATATATCTATGCACCAGTCTGCGTACACGTCACACACCAGGATGCGCGCGCGTGCCCTCAGATCACTTGGACGTGGCTGTGTATAAGAGCTAAAAACTATATAAATACTATTCGTTTTCTCACACAAACCGCTCGTTTCGTGTCTTAGGCCATCAATGTGTACTTATGATGGGGAATTGTTTAATTTGGACGATGGGGAATTGTTTAATTTGGACGATGGGGAATTGTTTTAATTTGGACTCTTTCATGCTCTTTGAGACCGTGACCATAGACCTGCATTATATGACTGACAGACAAGAACGGTTTGACCTAAAAATATCAAAATTTAAACTACTGCGGAAAAAAAGACACCTACATCTTGGATGCCCTTGAGGTAAGCTAAAACGTACCAAAATTTAATTTCAAAGTGAACTATCCCTTTAACACTGGCTCCAACACACATTCTAATAACACAAATACAATTATTTACGGTCAAAAACATTACTGCAGATTAAGTATTTTCAAATACAACAGTTACTGTAATGGTATGAATTGTAGCTGAAATTATGCATTAGGTCCACTATAGTGGAGATGTTTTCGACATATTGCACATTTCAAATAAAATATTACTTGCAAATAGCCTAGTTTAAACTGATTCCCTACCAGAAGCCTATACACGATCGGTCAATGAGCGACGGCTCGTGGTACCATCACAGAGAGCAAAAATCAAATATTTTGTGTTATAAATCAACATTGTCATGAAATAAATTCTAGTCCGATTTTTATTCATTTACAGTATAAAGGCTAATATTCATCTGTCCCAGCCAGTTCTTAAAAAGCAACCTAAAGACTTAAAAAAAGATCGCAAAAGTAACACTTAAAATGCAAAACAATGATTAAAAAAAAAGGATAAAGATAACTGACAAATGCATGTTCTAATGCTCACATAACTGATTACTGAAAAGCTACTGCTTCAAGTTAACAGTGAAAAGACAGATTAATTTCTCTAATGTGGCAGAGTGAAGTGAAGTTAAATTATTTAACCAGTCAGATGAGAAAAGCACTCGTGATCTTCCTCTGAGGAAAACGCCGCTTTGAATGTCATGAAGTGGACATTGCATTAGTGCGTGCAGACTCTAATGAAACCTGAAAGTGAAACCTGAAACCTGAGGCCTACACACTTAGGGCCGTACCCACCATTAAGGTCCATTAAGGTCCTAGAGGCCCGGTGCATATAGTGAAGTTATATAGCAGGTGGATTATTGAGGCTATGTTATGTATATATTTGCCTTCCTGAGTTTTCAGAAGCAAACGCCCCCTGAGACGACAACAACTAGAGGAATTAAAGCATAAAGCCACTGGAGGTCAGAGGAGGAGGAGTGTGGAGGAGCTGGACTGGAGGAAACTGGTGCTTCTGTAAGATACAACAAGAAACAATAAGAGGATTATAAACTGCAAATCAAATGACTCTTAACCTGACCCTGATTCTGCACATTAGCCTACAGTCAAACAGATATTATAGTATACTTACTGTTGACAACAAGTGTAGCAGTCACCTCAGACACTTTCTCTCCAGTGTAGGCTTCTACTTTATAGAGTCCTGATCTGGAGATGTTCACATTCTGAATGATTACAGACAAACATCCTTTTCCAACTATCAGTGAAACTCCAGGTCTGGGAGGATCATCATAGACCCAAGGCTTCTGCGCAATAAGTTCAGCATATTCCTTCTTGTCTTCTTTAAAAGTAATTCTCACTTCATCTGCTTTCTCCACTTCATCGATGTCGAAGGATATTGTAACATTCTGTCCATCGATCGCCTCGATCTTCGACCCAGCAACAACCAGAACTGCAAATCAGAACCACTGTATTAGAATGAGGAATACGTTTACTTAAATACAGTTTACTTCCGTTAACGTGCATAGTGTAGGCTCCACAATGGATCATCGCGCTGTGTGAAAGGGGCTTTAGAGGTTACAATTAAAGGAAAAATAGATCTGTGTGTCTGTGTCTGTGTGTGTACACTACTTACATTTCAGAAATTCCACTGATAATCCATCACTTTGCTGGGCAGAGTGGCAACATGTGGGTTCACTGCAACCTGTTTCTTCTGTACCATTTGCCCTGTCGTTTTAGATGGCAATTTTCCTCTCGACTTCTTTGTTCCTCTTTCCGGATTAATACATACAAAGCGCCTAAAGGGTCAGGAAACAGACAATATGTAATTAAGATTGGTTTTAAGTTTTTGAGGCTTGTAATCATGTTTTTGAAATTGGACCATATATTAGAGCAGTGTTTCTCAACTCCAGTCATGAGGACCTCCCAGGAAGTTTTATATGTCCACTAATTAAAACCCCTGATTTAACTCATTAGCTTGCTAGTGTTAAAGAGGGAGACATCTAAATCATTCGCCCTAAAAATTCTCTCTTCTCGAGTTGAGAAACATTGTGTTAAAGGCCTCAACAGATAATATATCTATAAAAGGCAAGTTCTGATATTGAATACATGTGTAAAATGCAGGTACTGAGGTTGTTTTCAGTTACCTTTGAATGAACTCCAAGGTACAAACTGCCTCCTCCTGATTGAATATGTAATATGCTGTGAACAGTATGGCAAGGCCAGACAGGAAGCTGGGCTGAAAGCCCTCCTCCACACAACTTGGCCTTCCAGTGTCCACTTGTCAAAGTGTCTCCTAAAACAATAGCCTACAACATGTGACAATAGTTATTTTTAACTATACCATTTTTATTTTTCAACTTTTTACATTTAAACTATATTTTAGTATAGAGTGCAGTAACTCTTTCTTTAAAATAATGTTAACAACGGCATTACAAACAAACAAGCAAATTTCACACAGAGTAGGCTACAGCTAAAAAAACACATTCGTACTGAAATGTAAGCCAACTAAGTTAACTGTTAGGGATTTTTACACCGGCATATTAAACGTGCAACAAAACTGGTAACTTATTACAGCATCATTCAAAATGTATATGACACACATCCTCCGTGAGTCTGACACAAGGCTTTAGCAACGCCATTTTCATTTCGGCGCCCATTTTAACAGATGACTTGATTTTGATTTACACCATAAAATAATCACGACGAAGTGTGCTGATCAACTCGAAGCTCGTGTGAATACCCACTGTTGTCATTAAAGCATGTAATTCTTAACATAGGAGCCCATAGATTTTCTGCCCATAGCCGCTGTAGCGCCGGGGTGAGATGTGTAAAAATAAAATACTACCGCGTCCGCGCTGCTGAAGCCCGGCGAACGCGCCCCGCGGTCGGAGGATGCGTGATCCGGGGTTACCAATATGAACCGCGAATATAATGTTACCTTCATAGTCTACGAGTTACCAAACATGAAAAATAAGAAACTGAAATAATAAGTCACTTACCACAGAGTTGTGAAGCACTCCTCTTGCGCTTCCCGAAAGTCGACGACACGACCGTTGAAGATCACAATGCCTCTGAAGATTTGAAATTTACAGCAATATTCTGTATTTTGAATTAAACCGCCTAGCGACCCCATAATGCATTGCAGTTTACAGCAATATGCTGTATTATTAGAAAACAGCCAGCTGCTGTAAAATAATGCTGTCATTTTTACAGCAATTAATTACAGTGCAGGACAAAGCTCCCGGTCACCCTGTAGTTTACCTACCTGAAAAAAAGTGCCAAGTTGACAGCGACAATGGTTTGCATCTTTTGCACAAGAAATATCCAAGTCAGCTCGAATCCCCAGTTGAGTTTCTTCAACATACCGTGTTGGTTTTATAGGCTATGGCTCTCTATCCCCTCTCTGGGAATAATAAGTGCATAACCTATAATGATATCGATTGCATAGTCTGCTGCAAAAGTGCACATGCCTTTATGCCCCAAGGTTGTTGTTTTTTTTGTTTTTTTTTACGCCAAAAGCTTTTTTTCTTATTCTTCTTTTTCTTTTTTTAATGCTGCAGTCTTTATGAGACATCAAGCACTGGATGAGGATGACAGGAAATAACATAAAAATAGCACTAGTGTGATGATATGATCTCTCTTGGTTTGTCAGCTATTGTAAAAGCTTTTTTAATGTAGGCTACATAAAGACTTCATCCTAGTCTGTAAAATTATAGCCTCCATTCTAATATTAGAAACAGCTAGTGCTAATAGTAGCCTATGAATTAGATGACAAATATATTATTTTAATCTTAATTTATGATTCTGGATAATCTGGATTTTTTTTATTTTTTTTCTATACAGACTACGGTTCTTGACAACTAAACAAAATAACACTTAATTTACTCGAGGTTCTGACAAAATGTTCTATTTAATGTCTTCAAGAGGTATTTTATAAATGTCAAAAATTGTATTAATCGGTCTTTAAAAAAATATTTAAAATATTTTTTTAAATGAATTCTTTATGTAAAAATGATTGAAGCTTGTTTCGTCCAGAGTTTTTGAACGCATCTCTATCAAATACATTTTAACAGAAAGACAAACAAATAGTGCAGAGCCAACACTGAAATCTTCAACTCGGGCGATTTAACAAATACATATGAATATGAATGTTTATTAATTGTTTTAATTAAAGATGGATTGATCTACACGCATATTAAATTCTTATTAAAAATAGGAACATTTGATATTAAAGCATCAGGTGTTTCATATAGGCCTGCAGTGAAACTATTATATCCTCTAAATCAGGGATTCCCAAACTTTTTTTGTCAGTCAAACCACTTTGACCTCAAATATTTACTTTGAAGTTCATATTTCAATAATTTAACAAAACCTTTGCAGGTTCATGTTCTCTGATGTCAGTTCTTGGTCACATGCATGTAAACAAATACAATATTTCACAAATATTTACAAATATCAATATTTAATAGGAAATCAATAAAAATATGAATTTGTATTAGATTGTCCTGCTCTTTATCATCATCATCATCATCATCATCATCGCTCACACACGCTCTTCCTCGTGTGTGAATGAGCATGGCCGCACTGAACTCTGGGCCGGTTCTGCTCGGGTCTCCTCTACAGGAGAATGAGAAAGATGAAGATCAACTTAAACACACTCTATTATTTCAGTGCAGATCTTCATTCAGAAACCAATGACACTAAACTCATGTTTTGACCGCGAGTGTGTTAATAAATAATTAATAAAGAATAATCATAACCTCAGAGGGTTTAAATCTGTTATTTAAAAGCTGATATGGTTGTTTAATGCTGATCTAACCAGCAGAAGACACTAGCCGGGTTTAAATCCCAGTTGCGCAGGCGGGGCATGTTGTCACACTGCGTTACAATGAGCCCCTTATTAGATCTATGATATTCTATACTGTTCTTTTTTATGAATTCTATTGAGAAAACATGAGGAAAGGGTGAATAAAGACTGAGAGTCAATGTTCAGAAATGATCAATTATTATCAGGGGTGATTCTAGGATTTTAATTTTAGGGGGCTCAGCCTCCAATGAGTGTATGATTTAAAAAAGATAACACTTTAGTTTAGTGTCTAATTCTCACTATTAACTAGTCGCTTAACATGCATATATCAGCTGTTTATTACTTATAAATTCAGGGTTTTATGTTTTCTTGTAACGTTCAGAGTTCAAACAGAAAATCTGTTAATCATATCAATCTGCATAATATCATTAGTTAGCCTACATTTATTCTAATTAATATTTTTGAGTAAAGTTTTAATAGATTAATATAGGCTATGAAATATCTGAATAACTCACTGTATTGGAGTTCTGCATTGCTCGATCTGATATAAATGTGAACGGATTCCGTTCGGCAGTGAATAAGGTTCAAGAATTGATGAAATGAGACATTAATGGTGGAGATACAAACCGCAGCTTCTTCTGCATATCAATCAGTTTGAGTCAACCCTTACTCACAAGTGCTGATGGCAGCTTTTATGTGGGAAAAGAGTGAGGAAATGTGCTTTTTACATGATGCTTAAAGGGATTGTTCACCCAACAATAACAATGCTTCATCATATACTCACTCTCATCTCATGTTGTATGAAAGATATTTTAAAGAATGTTGGTAATCAAGCAGTTGATGAACCCCATTGACTTCCATATGGTTGAACTATCCCTTTAAATGAAGAGGAGTGTGCTTTACCTGTGTGATCTCTTGATTTATCAGCTACACATCAGGTAGTTTTGGCCAAATAACTAAATTCAGGTCAATTATTTTCCCTTCTTTCATTAAGACTGCAAGTAAATGCATATCCTGAGGTGCATCATAATGTGTGGATCTGATTGAAGATCCGTATAGAAGCTTTTGTTCATCTCTGATACATCAAATCTGCAATCTCAACCAATTAATATTGTGTAATTGTAGCCTACTTCTTAAAACCATTAAAAATATCCGTTGCATAAATAGCAGCATGCATAAGTAAATTTAAACTATATAATTTGAGTGGTGAAGGTGTAAATCTACATTTTCATGAAAATCCAAGTCTGATTTTTATTCTTTTCTTTTTATTTGACAGGGACAGCGTTTCATTACACAAGAAAATGATACAATAAATAGATACAATAAAGGCTCATTTTTATCTGTCCCTTCCAGTTCTTAGAAAGTAAACTAGACTCAAAAGAAAACAAAAGTAACACTTAAAATGCAAAACAATGATAAAAAAATAATAAAAATAACTGATAAATCATGTTCTAACACTCTAACACTCACATAACTGATTATTGAAAAGCTACGGCTTCAAGTTAACAGTGAAAAGACAGATATTAATTTCTCTAATGTGGAGTGAAGTGAAGTGATTTAACCAGTCAGATGAGAAAACAGTCAAAGCTTTGGGGAAACAAATACAAATATATTTATTTTCTTAAAATAATAAATATAATAAATTAAGGGCTCAATATCTCTACTTACAGGATTTCATCTCTTCCACAGACAGCATGAACGCAGTACATTGATGGATTTATTAATATATTTCACACATAAATCTCAACAGCCTGCCTGACTTTAATGCAACAAGAGTCATTTGATCAACAAATCAAACAATTTATGTGTGAAAAAAAAAATGCATCCGACAGTTTGGCAGGTTTATTGGCTTCAAAGGCTATTTACACTCAATCCGAATCAGATTATTTGTGATTGGAATCTGATATATAAGTGATTGTCTTTCATTTTCTGGAATAACTGCATATATATGTGTGTATATGGCCAAAAAATAACACCAGCACCATTGAGGGGTTTTCTTGTCTGTGAAACTGGGGGCTTATGTTTAAGTTTGCTTGAGAAAGTGACAAGCTTCATAAAATACAATCAGAGCGGTCAGACAAACGATTTCCAGAGATGAGACTGCAATAGGATTTCAAACCACATTATATACAAACCTCGTATTGCATGTGATTTTTTTTTTTTTTTTTTGCAGTTCAACTAAATATGATCGGATATGCACACAAATCTGATTTGGATTGAGAGTTTGAACCAGTGATTGGAATGATATAGTGGTTTAAAACACTGGTGTCTGTGAGAAGATCTTCAGCGTTTTCTACACAAACTTTGAAGGCGACAGACACACAATCACTGCAACTGGTTCCCATTTTTTAAAACACATGCAGGATCTGTAAAGAGAACAAGAGAAAACTGAGCTTAGTGAAAAACACAATTACAAGACATCATGTAAACCAAATCAAATAAAAATTGCTGAGGTCAAAGCTTAATATATACATTTCAGGAATACTCCGTCTAAGATAAACGATACTTCTCATGTCTCGGCTGCGCAGGACGGGCGCAAAATGTGTGGCGAAGCCAATCGATTGTAATCTAGTAAATGAGAAATAATTGAAGCGCTCTGGTCAACCACTATAGAGTTAGTGTGGCTATAGAGTTAGTGTGGCTATAGAGTTAGTGTGGCTATAGAGTTAGTGTCGCTACTATAGAGTTAGTGTCGCTATAGAGTCAGTGTGGCTATAGAGTCAGTGTGGCTATAGAATTAGTGTGGCTATGGAGTTAGTGTGGCTATGGAGTTAGTGTCGCTATAGAGTTAGTGTCTCTATACAGTTAGTGTCGCTACTATAGAGTTAGTGTCGCTATAGAGTTGGTGTCTCTATACAGTTAGTGTCGCTACTATAGGGTTAGTGTCTTTATAGAGTTAGTGTCGCTATAGAGTTAGTGTCGCTATAGAGTTAGTGTCGCTAGTTAGTGTCACTATAGAGTTGGTGTCGCTATAGAGTTAGTGTCGCTACAGAGTTAGTGTGGCTATAGAGTTAGTGAGTGATTCAGAACCAGTGAATGTGGTTTACAGGTTTCACAGAAAGAGCATGATGTGATTGTGAGCCAAACAGTGTTGTCAAGTGTTTTTCAGCTTTAGCTATATTTCCATTTAAAATAGTTGGCAACACTGGAGCCAAACAGATCAATACAACAAGAAATTAAATGAAATAAAATGTCATCATGCTTTAAATAGTGGTGGAAATGATGGGCACAGAAGAGTGACTTCTGAATAAACTGCTTGTCTTCAAAAATGTATATCAGTTACATCGGTCAAATCAAATAGAAATAGGACATTAAAGATAAGTTACATGACTGCATGTAACCACCGACTGGTTTGTTTTTTACTCTGATGAGAAAAAAACATTAGGGAACACTGCATTTCAACTACATTCTTTGACATTATTTTAAACATTCAAAAAACAAGCTAATTAATTAATTAAAGGCACAATATGTAACTTTTTTGCTTTAAAAATAGCAAAAATCACTATATCTATGTTATATATTTTTTTAGCTGTGTACTTACATTATCCCGACTGTTTCCAACAACTTTCAAACCAGGAGAAATTTTAATTTAATTCGAAGACATTTTTATTTTGTTTCTTTATTTCCGTTTTGTCGCAGTCAATGGCGTCATATCCGCGTTTCCCTGGTTTCCGCTCGTACTGCCATGGTAACCAGAGCTATGAGCAGAGCCCTCTGATTAACCAAAGCGACAGACGTGGACAATGTAGTTCGCAATGTCTATTTGCACGCTGTTGTTGTATCGTTCAAACATTATGGACCATGGCAAGCAGACTTTGGATAAAAAAGGAGAACTAAAACGAGAATCAATATCAGCGCGGTGTTTTCGAGATGCCGAGAGCTCCCATGGACAGTATTATAAACGAGAGCTCCACGTCCGAGACTTCGACCGCTCCTGCATGTACTTTATTTAACAGGTGAGCACATTTACATAAAACTAATCGATGTTATATAGTTCAATAATGATAACATGTTAGAATATGATCTGTTTGTTATTCTAATAATGTTGATCTAGCTTACTGCTAGTCTCATACAGACAAACTAACACATACATTTCAACACATTCAAATGCAGTTTAGTGTGCTAGTGTAATGTTAGACCAAGTGAAACAGCGCTGCGTTACATTCAAGGTATTCACAAGTTTAATTTGTCTAATAAACTGACCTGTGAGTAGTAATTCTGTGTGTAGTTCGGTAGAATGAAATGTTCATATTCCTTTTAACTGTTATATCGGCGGGACTCGCGTCACGTCGTGTGGAGCTGATAGCTGTCTCTTAGCAATCCCGAACTGCTTCATATCACATGATAAAAGCATCGATGTATTCAGTCATCCATAAACATTATTAGATCGGTCGGCTTGACGTTGACGACAAAATCCATAATAATTAGCAAATGTTGCGTCATCAAACTACGCCTTTGTTATTGTAAGAGGTTAGCGACCCCTAGTGGCGAAAAAAATTTACATAGTGTACGTTTAATTAACATTCAGGTGAACCACAATCTTTTAACCTGTTAATAGATAGACAATCATTCCGCCTCATAAACTCTTCACTCAGAGCTGACTAAATCAGTAGCACTTTAAGCACTTGAGGTCTTCCTCTGAGGAAAACGCTGCTTTGAATGTCATGAAGAAGAGATCGCATTAGTGCAGACCGGAGACTCAGCTAAAGTGCGCATCGAGGTGTTTATAACGACCGGAAAGGCCTACACTCTCTGAAACCTCTGAGTATGCCTATACACACACAGGGTTATTAAGGTCCCAGAGGTCCGGTACATATAATGAAGTTATATTGCGGGTGGATCATGTCTATGATGTATACTTGCCCTCCTGAGTTTTCAGAAGTAAACGCCCCCCGAGACGACAACAACTAGAGGAATTAAAGCATAAAGCCACTGGAGGTCAGAGGAGCTGAGAGGTTTTGGGCTGGAGGAAACTGCTTCTATAAAATACAACAAGAATAAGAAACAATTAGAGGATTATAAACTGCAAATCAAATGACTCTTATCCTGACCATCACATAAACCTGATTCTGCACATTACAGGCATACAGATATTATAGTAATATACTCACTGTTGACAACAAGTGTAGCAGTCATCTCAGACACTTTCTTTCCAGTGTAGGCTTCTGCTTTATAGAGTCCTGATCTGGAGATGTTCACATTCTGAATGATTACAGATAAACGTCCTTTTCCAACTATCAGTGAAACTCCAGGTTCTGGAGGATCATCATAGACCCAAGGCTTCTGCGCAATAACTACAGCATATTCTTTCTTGTCTTCTTTAAAAATAATCTTCACTTCATCTGCTTTCTCCACTTCATCGATGTCGAAGGATATTGTAACATTCTGTCCATCGATCGCCTCGAACTTCGACCCAGCAACAACCAGAGCTGCAAATCAGAACCTCTGTATTAGAATAATGAGGAATAAACTGACAGTACCGTTTCTTTAGGTTATACGAGTATCCGCAGATTAAATCTACAGTCTATCTCGGTGAGCTCCTGCTTATTGCTCTTGCAGGACAGTAGAAGTGATTTTGCGGGACTATACGGGACACGTCCCAGCAAACATTGGTCCGACGGCAACGTCGTGTCCCTGGCCAAAAATAGTCGCGGTAGGACGGCATAAATCGGTAAAAATATGTAACACAGAACATTTCCTAAAAATGCATTCAGATACATTTGTACATGTCTACAGTTATCTGGGGTTGCATGTATAGTTGTTATTTTGACTTTTAGCTACGTGCAGTTCAATATCTACCCTAGTTGTGTATCGGTTGTGAGAGGACGTCACCTGGCGACGTCTTTTACACGTGCGTTTATAGTCCATCATGACCCTCTATGAAATCCGTGTTGAAATATGCAAAAAAAATATGCTTAATCCTTGCATGATTAATACTGCAATAACCCAGCACACATTGGTCCGACTGCACGTACGTCGTGTCCCTGGCCAAAAACAGTCGCAAGTGGACGTCCACTAGGTGACGTCCTTTACACGTGCATTTATAGTCCATCATGACCCTCTATGAAATCCTATGAAATATGCTAAAGCAATTATGCATACACCTTGGTCAACACTACAGTAATTAATTTAAGTGCCCCAAGTAGTTTTTAAGAGGTTCTGAAAAGACGTACACTGACGTCAAAACTGCTGCCGAGATGTTGTAACAAATCTCGCGATATTGCAAAATCCCGCGATAGGATGTAGTGTATTATCTCGCGATTTGGGGCGTTTTCTTTTTGAACAACCACCGTACCACGAGGCGAGCAGGACTTGAGGGTGCATCGTGTGTTGCAGAATTACAGAAAGTCGACGAATTACAAAAAATCTGCTTTTGGGTAAGTACATTTTGTGTTATTTTATAAATGTGATTGAGTTTTACTTGTTTTACTCGAAGGAACCAAAATAAATGATTCACACATTGTCAACTGAGATGTAGTTTGAGTTTGGATAAAATTAGCTAGTAGGCTAAAAGTTAATCGGGTTAAAGGCAGGGTTCTATACATTTTGCGACTATTTTTCCTGCTGGTGTGACCAAATTGTGTTATATGTCGCGCTGGCGCGACCGCAACGTTGCCCAGCAGCGAATGGTAAACAAAATGAAAGCGGAACGAAACTACGCTACTCGTTTGTGCTTCACGGACAGTTTATTGGTTCGGACCAATAATAGTCCACAAATCATTTAAACTTGTAGGAAAAAAAAAAAAAAAAAAATTTTTTTTTATATATTTTAGTACCAGTCAAAAGTTTGGAAACATTACTATTTTTAATGTTTTTGAAAGAAGTCTCTTATGCTCATCAAGCCTGCAGTTAAAAAAAAAAAAAAAAAAAAGTAATATTATGAAATATTATTACAATTTAAAATAATGGTTCTCTTTTTTTAATATATTTTAAAATGTAATTTATTTTTGTGATGCAAAGCTGAATTTTCATCAGCAAGTACTCCAGTCTTTGGTGTCTTATGATCCTTCAGAAATCAGTCTAATATGATGATTTGATACTCAGTTATTATCAATGATGGAAACAGTTTAATATATGAAATTATATTTGTTTAATATATTTTTTTTGGAATACTTTTTTCAGGATTCATTGAGTAAAACGTTAACAGCATTTATTCATAAAAACAGCATTTATTCCAAATAAAAACATTTCTAACAATATAAATCATTACCATCACCTTTTATCAATTTAACGCATCCTTGTTGAATTAAAGTACTAATTTCTTTTAAAAAAATAGTTATTGTTCCCAAACTTTTGAACGGTAGTGTATATTGTTACAAAAGATTTCTATTCTAAATAAATACAGTTCTTTTTAACTTTTTATTCATCAAATAATCCTGAAAAAAGTATCTCAGGTTATAAAAAAAATATTAAGCAGCACAACTGTTTCCAACATTGATCATAAATCAGCATATTAGAATGATTTCTGAAGGATCATAAGACACCAAAGACTGGAGTACTTGCTGATGAAAATTCAGCTTTGCATCACAAAAATAAATTACATTTTAAAGTATATTAAAAAAAGAGAACCATTATTTTAAATTGTAATAATATTTCATAATATTACTGTTTTTTTTTTTTTTTTTTTTTTTTTTTTAACTGCAGGCTTGATGAGCATAAGAGACTTCTTTCAAAAACATTAAAAATAGTAATGTTTCCAAACTTTTGACTGGTACTGTATATATATATATATATATATATGCTCTTTTTAAAATATATTAACTTACATTATTTTGATTGTGGTGTCACATTTAGATTCAGCAGCTGTCCAGAGTTGGTGGATCTGTAAACAAAGTCATGAACAGGTCTGTTTTTACCTTTAATTGTTTGAGTGTATTGCTGCATACTATTTATGGTGAAAAATGTGTGTGTGTGAATCATGTAAAATGCCTTAATAGCAAATTTCAATATGAGGGGTTGTGGTCAAAAGAAGCCATTCAAAGCTACACCTTTGTATGATGTAATTTTGGCCTTATGACATTCAAAAAAAATCTTTGTATAATATTAATGTAATTTTTATTACCTTGTATCTATTCAGGGGACATTCTTTAAAAGACCACCTGTCTTTATCAGAAATGTCCTTTTCACATTACACAGTTGCATACCTAGTTAAGGGTCTCTCTTAAGGGCACCACAGTATTGAAGAGGGCTTTTTTTTTTTGTTCATGTCATTTACCTCAAAATTAACCTTTTTATTTGTTTGTTGTTTAACCATATTCTCTTCCCTCAGATGCTGTGAAGATGAGGAGCCCAAATGCTAGACTCAGACATTGATGCAGCAATGGCAGAACACCTGAAGCACACTCCAAGAAGAGTTGGGGGTGGTGGATATAAAAAATGAGCCATAAACAAAACCATAAAGCCATAAACCAATTTCATAGACTCTAAAAACTTTTATTTATGGCTGTTTAACAGTAATGCAAGACTGCTAGTAACTGGAAGTTAATACTGCCAAGGCTCTGACACAGTGATGGAATATTATAGAAAGACTGTAACGTATAATGTGTTGACTGTTCCTGTACTTTTGTTATATTCTAGTTTGATTGCATGACTGCTTAACCTTAATGTAAAACTGTTAGAGAAATGCCATTGCCACAGAATTTACCACATTGAACTATTTTTAGTATCTTTCTTTTAATCCTGGCTGTTTAACAACTGGGAGACAATTTCAAGTGTAATATTCACAATAAAATGTTGTGCTACATTACGACATTCTTTTTGTTTGCTTTAGTCCACAAATAATGTGTTGATGTACACGTGTTAAAACCGTTCTATAGGCGTCCAGGTCTGACCGGACCGATTTTGGACCTTTTTAGAACCTTTGTCAAGTTCAGATGTGTAAAACCAGTATAGGTGCGATTTATTTTATTTGTAGGCTTATATATACAACTACATTTGGCAGCAACGCACCTTATAAACATCCAGAAGAAGACTAATTCTGACGTCCAGGGACGCGCTGAAGAGACGTGGAATTCACGGCCAGATGACGTCAAAGACGTCGGTTCAACTTTCATTTTGGAACTATTTTTCAACCATGACGGGACGTGTCGGACGGACGTCTTTTCAACGGTCATTACACGTCCAAATGTTTGCTGGGGTGTGTGAGAGATACATTTAATACTATTATAGCCTACTAGGCTAGGCTACTATTAAACAACGCATTGCTTGGTTATTTTCCCCGCTCGAGCTACAACATGACGGCTGCGCACATTTAAACGGCAATCACTTTTTTAGTAGGCTATTATATTTCTTATTGTTGTGGTATTGTAATTTCAGGGGGGAATGACGGAGTGTCTTTACGCCAAGTGCGAATAGCCCTTATTCACACACACTGGCGTCTGGTTGGGACAGTCAAATCTGGAAGACAGAAAGATGATTTTGACAGCGGTAGTGTTGCGGTAAAGCTCGTGTCGGAGAGTTTTGAAGCAAATCGACCATCAGTTTGAATCCGCCTTTTGCCGAACTCGCTCGACTTTTTCCCATCACTATCAGCTCGGAAAGCCATTTATTTTCAATAAAAATTTAGAAAACATAAGATATAAAAGTGGAAATGAAATTAAGTTTCTACTGTGTGTTTAATAATAGAGTGTTTATCGGTTAGAGTCCTTCGGCATCCATTTAATAATCTTAATAAATATAATCATACACTATGTTATAATCGCTTTTCATGTAGGCTACAACAACACTGGGGTGCAAATATAGCCTATCTGCCACTATTTATAAGTATAAAATAGCATCTAACTACTATTTAGCCTACACTTAGCCTATTGCAAAGAAAATAGGTCTATGCCTACTGCTATTTTACATAGTTTAAATAGAATCTTTCGCTATTTTCACTTAATGTAAATAGAATCTATCGCTATTAAAACTTAAATAATATAGACATGATTGAAATGCGGGACACGGATTACGTCTTCCGGGACAAAGCTCCCGGTCACCCTATAGTTTACCTACCTGAAAAAAGTGCCAAGTTGACAGCGACGATGGTTTTCATCTTTTGCTCAATAAATAGCCTAACCAAGTCTGCTCGAAGCTTAATCCCCGTTTGAGTTTCTTCACCGTGCCGGTTGGCTTTATAGGCTGTGCATGGCTCCCTCCCCCAGAGCACAACAGCCAATAGGGAATGATCGACGCCTCACGCCTCCTCCCCTCCCCTCCTCTTTTGAGTAAAAGAGTAATCTGGGGTGTGCCAATCAATGTAAAATGGAGGATAAAGTCAAATTTAGGAAGGGGAAGGATCAAAAAGGTAAGATTGTTGCAAACAGTCAGGGATGGAAAAAGGAGTGACAGTGAGGGCATTGTGATAGTTATTGATGATGAGATACTTCCAACGAAAGTAATGCTGGTACCTGAGTTATAATGTAAGATAATACATTCCAAAACCAGTAAGATCAGGTTTTAACTGTCAAAGATTTGGTCATGTGGCCAAAAAATGTAAAGGAAAGAAAAGATGTGCAGGATGTGGGGGGAATCATGAATTTGAGGAATGTAATCGTATAGTGCACAGCCAAAGTGCTGCCAATGTGGGGGGAATCATGGTGTGGCATTTGGAGGGTGTGCAGTAATGAAGAGAGAGAGAGAAATTCAGCAAATAAAGACACAAGTATCACATACGCAGAAGCAATGAGAAGGATAAATCAAAAAGAAGGAATTGAGGGAAGATCCAGATGACAAGCTATGGAAGTACAAGAAGAATCAGTTGAGAGGAAAATGTTGGTGGAAGTAAAGTTGGTAACATTCATTGCAGGAGTGATAAATGCGACAATGGAAATCAAGTCAAAAACAGAGAGAATCCAGGTAATAGTAAAGTCTGCTGCACATCATCTTGATATTAGTGGAATAACATGGGAGGAGCGGGTGAGAAACGATTTGAATGCACAAGCAAGTCAATATAATACTTAGAGTATATAAGTAAGTATTAGACATGATATAGGAAGAATTAATTGGAGGGGGATGTATAACATTTATTAAAGAAGGCCTATCTTTCAGAGAAATAGAAAACAGAAGTGATAGCAGCATGGATTAAAGGAGTAGAACTGGTAATAGTTAATTATTATAATCCTTATAAAATGGTAAAATGAGACAAATTAAAATCTAAATCACATTAGAGAGAATTCAGTAACAAGCATTAATATTTTTTTGTGGAGATTATCCTTCTTCTCAGCATTATAGGTGGATATGCGAAAGATGCCAATCCATTTAAAGAGACAGTTCACCTAAAAATTTAAATTCTGTCATCAAGTTTGGTTCAAACCTGTATAAATTTCTTTGTTCTACTGAACACAAAATAAGTTATTTTGAAAAATGTTGGTTGATTGAAATGTCAATCACTCTATCATCATGACATGGATTATAGTCAGGAAAAGAAGACCCAAAAGCGGGAATATGTAGCAAATCAAACTTGCGACTCCTGGCCTAATGGTGTCCCGGAAGGTGTTGTGCCGAATTCCGACCCCCTGCCAAATTATTAGGCCTACCCCCCTAGTTGAATTTAATATATCCCAAATTAAACCGGGTGGAAATCTTTACTCAAACCTCGCGGTCGGATATCAGTCATAACCTTTTTTACTGTATATGGTCATAACTCATATCTTCATTCAAAAACAAATGACACTAAACTCATGTTTTGGCCGCGAGTGTGTTAATAAATGAATAATATGTTGTTTAAAGAATAATCATACCACACCATCATCACTCGGGCTAATAAGAAGCCGTGGCTGACAGGGGATATCCATCGACTGTTGGGGGCTAGAAACAAAGCCTTCAGGGCTGGAAATGAAACTGTCCTGAGAACAGGGAGAGCCGACTTGTCCCGTGGCATCAGGAAAGCAAAACATAATTGCACAAACAAGATAATCCATCATTTCAAAGATAGCAGAGATACACAGAGCCTGTGGCGGATTACGGACTACAAACCCGCTCCACAGACCTGCGATAATAACATCTCTCTGCTAAATAACTTTGAGGTACTTTGCAAGGTTTGAAGCACAAAACAACACACGGCCACAGAAGATCCCACCTTCTCCTGACGACCAGGTTCTGTGTCTGTCTGCCGCCAGCGTGAAGAGAACACTCTCCACTATTAACACTCGCAAGGCAGCAGGTCCAGATAACATCCCGGGTCGTGTGCTGAAGGATTGTGCAGAGGAGTTGAAGGATGTCTTTAACACTTCTCTGAGACAGGCTGTTGTTCCATCATGCTTCAAGACCACCACCATCATACCTGTGCCAAAGAAACCCTTTCCATCTTGCTTTAATGACTATCACCCTGTGGCATTGACTTCTATCATTATGAAGTGTTTTGAACGGCTAGTCATGTCACACATAAAATCCATCCTCCCACCAACCCTGGACCCTTTCCAGTTTGCATACAGAGCCAAACGCTCCACAGAGGATGCAATCCGCTCTCCACTCAGTCCTTACTCACCTGGAATCAAAAGATTCATATGTGAGAATGCTGTTCATAGATTTTAGTTCAGCATTCAATACCATAATTCCACAACAACTCATTCACAAATTAGACCCGTTGGGGCTCAACAACTCGCTATGTAACTGGCTGTTGGACTTCCTCAGTGAGAGGCCACAAGTAGTACGAGTTGGCAACAACACCTCGAGCAGAATCATACCGAGCACAGGGGTCTGGGTCAGGTCTGGTCTCTGGTTGAAGAAGTGCTTTAGCAAGTGCGCGAGACTGCCATGAACTCGTCATTGTGGTAAATGGGGACAAGAACACTTCCACTCTATTATCCGGAGAACCAGAATATGTTTTTGTTGTTGTTGCAAATTTAGTTTTTCATTACATTGTTTGGAGAAGAAACTAATTGAATAGACATTTTTGAAAAAAAAAAAAATGTATTCCTGTTACGCTATGTCTTCTGTAGAGGACACCATGACCATTTATTAAGAAAATGAAAAGACACAAATAGGCATATATTTTTTTTTCATTCACCAATCAGCTTTTATATTAAGTTTTTTTTTCTCACCCCCAAACTTTGTATAAAGATGATTCCAAACTATGAAAGATATAACAGAATAAATTGATATCCCATTTTATTTTATGCAATATGTGGGTAAAATAGCCATAAATGTGTAGTGCCATTCAACACAATGTATCTTATTTGCATATTAATATGTTATTGGGGCAACATAACATTTAATAATGGGACTAAAAATGTAATGATTGGGAATATTTTCATAAGAATATTAATATATAATTTCACTTGTTGCGTCTCCCAGAATGCCTGATAAACATAATTTAAGTCCTGATGTCTTTACAGTGGTCATATGAATTATGAAATCAATGCCCTGTTTCGTAACAGAAAGTCATATTCTGATTAGAAACCACATAAGAGATGTTGCTTTATGACAAACCATTTGGAAATGAGTCAGATTTAATAATAATAATAAACTTTATTTTATATAGCACCTTTAAATGTTGATTCTCAAGGCAGATATAATGTATAAAGGTAAAAAGTAAATACATAAATTACCAGCCCGTTCTCATCCCAAGGCGTCATATACTGACGCTTTTGAAATTTCTTCAATATCCGACGCACAGGGCACCCTTAGGCGTCAATATGAGACGCAGATAAATATGAGTCTAGGAGGCGCCTCCTAGCGGTCTAACCCTAAACCTACCCCAGACCTAAACCTACCCATAACCGGCGTCTCATATTGTATGTAAGTAAAATAATGTCAAATGTTTTTGAAACAAAAAGCCTGTTGAATTGCACTACTTGAAAAAAAATAGGCATTGCATTAACCATGCTTGCATTTTAATGCATTGTATTTTTAGGGCTTGCATTTTTATGGGCTGAAATTCAACATGGTTGTATATTTAAGCTGTGAATATTTCAGTTAAAAACATTTCAAACACATTTCCATTATTAAAAATTCAATAATCCATATTCACCTTTCATATTTCACTTCCAAAATATTCAAACTGTTTAAAAATACAATCTATAATATTCAACAGGCAATTTTCGGTCCGTTATATTTCGCTTTGCAAATTCGCTTCCACAAATTCAGTGGTTCAGATTCGACAGTAAATTCAACATCGACGTCCAGGAACTACAAGAAGATGTCAGGGAAGAAAAAGGCAAGTGCTAATGATATTTGATCTAAAGCAACATTCCGCTGTCAGATTAAAGCCAAGTACACATCAGACAATTCTTTTGTCACAGATTTGTCTAGGGAGTCATTAACATAATCCTTGGGTGAGGAGTGAATCGGCAGTTAAATCTGTGATGACGAGGGGTCACATGTGAATTGTCATGATGTATTGATGACCCAAACTCCGTCTCATCAGGGACTGGGACTTCATTTGAATGACTCCCATGATTGGTCTGTGACAAAAGAATCGTTTGATGTGTACTTGGCATAACTATTTATCATGCAAAATCTTTTGCAGGAGACATGCACATTCTGCTCTACAGAAAAGAGTCCAAAACCAGGTAGGACAACACACACACAAACGGGTTTGTTTACGGAGGCTACTCTTAGTTGGCCCCATCATTGTTACTGATGTTAGTTGGATTGCAGTGGCTAGACATACTGTATTTTATATTCTATTTATGAACGTTACATTACACAAGCAATGTAATGTTTCATACAGCGCCCAACAAATTTGTAGGCACCCCTGTTAAAGGTGACTGAAAAACTTGTTGAAAATCACAATTTAAAAAAAAAATATGTACTGTAAGCAGCTAGAGCATATGGGCAACAGTTTTAGCCACATGTACTATGATGAGGCAAGTCAGGGGCCACATATTGTACAATTTAGACATAGCCTAGTTGTGTTGAGTTGAATGCCATGCCAATGATGTTTCATGTTACAGTAGCCCCAGCATTTCTCAGTATTTCACTGATTTTTGGTAGGCTACAGCCTCATCATGGGCCTATTACATAAATGTAATTGAAACACTCCAAGGGCTGCATCTGGCCCAGGACCGTATGTTGCCCATGTGTATGATCGTACTAAAAACACCAACTAAAAAAAGTACCGGTATGTGCTCTACCTGGTCAGATGTAAATATGCGAATTATGCAAACAATATAATTATGTATACAGATGATGCAAATGACTAACATAGATTAGGAAAACAATAAAAAAGGAAATAGGAAAAGTATAAGAATAACTTACTGTTCATTTGGCTTGGTCAAATTTTCCAAACTAGACAAAAGACACAAATTAAAAACATGTATTTCTCCTGAAGCAGTAAATGGGATACTTATGACTATGATACTTACAGTACATACCTCAGGCGAAACAAAAATGCGCTAAGAGCAGCAAATGAATGTTGCATGGAGATACGGTAAAGTGCCCTGAGAGCAGTATTAGAATGTTGCATGGAGATACGGTAAGGTGCCCTGAAAGCAGTATTAGAATGTTGCATGGAGATACGGTAAGGTGCCCTCAGAGCAGCATTAGAATGTTGCATGGAGATACGGTAAAGTGCCCTGAGGGCAGTATTAGAATGTTGCATGGAGATACGGTAAGGTGCCCTGAGAGCAGTATTAGAATGTTGCATGGAGATACGGTAAGGTGCCCTGAGGGCAGTGTTAGACTGTTGCATGGAGATACGGTAAGGTGCCCTGAGAGCAGCATTAGAATATCTGCAACAAAAATGCGCTAAGAGCAGCAAATGAATGTTGCATGGAGATACGGTAAGGTGCCCTGAGGGAAGGATTAGAATGTTGCATGGAGATATGGTAAAGTGCTCTGAGAGCAGTATTAGAATGTTGCATGGAGATACGGTAAAGTGCCCTGAGGGCAGTATTAGAATGTTGCATGGAGATACGGTAAAGTGCCCTGAGGGCAGTATTAGAATGTTGCATGGAGATACGGTAAGGTGCCCTGAGGGCAGTATTAGAATGTTGCATGGAGATACGGTAAGGTGCCCTGAGAGCAGTATTAGAATGTTGCATGGAGATACGGTAAAGTGCCCTGAGGGCAGTATTAGAATGTTGCATGGAGATACGGTAAGGTGCCCTGAGAGCAGTATTAGAATGTTGCATGGAGATACGGTAAAGTTCCCTGAGGGCAGTATTAGAATGTTGCATGGAGATACGGTAAAGTGCCCTGAGGGCAGTATTAGAATGTTGCATGGAGATACGATAAGGTGCCCTGAGAGCAGTATTAGAATGTTGCATGGAGATACGGTAAAGTGCCCTGAGGGCAGTATTAGAATGTTGCATGGAGATACGGTAAGGTGCCCTGAGGGCAGTGTTAGAATGTTGCATGGAGATACGGTAAAGTGCCCTGAGAGCAGTATTAGAATGTTGCATGGAGATACGGTAAAGTGCCCTGAGGGCAGTATTAGAATGTTGCATGGAGATACGGTAAGGTGCCCTGAGGGCAGTGTTAGAATGTTGCATGGAGATACGGTAAAGTGCCCTGAGAGCAGTATTAGAATGTTGCATGGAGATACGGTAAGGTGCCCTGAGAGCAGTATTAGAATGTTGCATGGAGATACTGTAAGGTGCCCTGAGGCACTATTAGAATTTATGCTGCAAAAATGTCCTTAGAGCAGCAAATGAATGTTGCACTTAAATACGACACGGTGCTCTAAGACCAGTATAGAATATATGCATCAAAAATGCACTAAAGAGCAGCTAAGCATTTTGTTGTATGTAGCTATGACAAAATGCCCTGGGAGCAGCAACAATACCACAGCAAAAGTGTGCAATGACAGCAGCGTAACTTGCTATAATAGCGAGTAAAAGTTATAATAGAATATAATCTAACATTAGCTATTATCCTTTCTTAGAGCTAGCTAGCTAATGTTGCGAGTTAGCTTAAGCTACTTACATTAGTTAACGTAGCTAACTTAGTTAAATAACAGCTCGATAGAAAAATAAGCTTTACTTAATCTAAATACTTAATTATCTTGACATTTTAATGTAATAATCTAATATAGTTCAACATAAAACACAACATTACCTTAACTTAAAATCCAAATACTTAATTATCTTGGCATTTTAATAATCTAATATAGTTCAACATAAAACACAACATTACCTTAACTTAAAATCCAAATACTTAATTATCTCGACATTTTAATGTAATAATCTAATACAGTTCAAGTTCAACATAAAAAACAACATTACCTTAACAGTTACTACAACGATCTCCTTAGCGTGCAGATTAGACTTTATAGCGTGATGTCTCCCGCGTCTGGAGGAAAAAAAATCAAATAATCCATGCCCCGCCTCCTGCTGTCGCTGATTGGACAACTGAGAGAACCAATAAGATGCAATGCTGCCCTAAGAACATATTTCAATAACTAAAAGTCTAATCTACGTTATGTTCCCTTTATAAAGACTGCAAGTATACGCGTATCCTAACATAAATCATGTGTGGATCTGATTGAAGATCTGCTGTAGAAGCTTTTGTTCATCTCTGATACATCAAACCCACAACCATTGGTATGAGACTAGGGTGGCCTTACGGTTGCGTGAAACACCTGAGGAAGTTGAAAGACAAGAGTACTCTCACACAAGAGGCGTGTCACACAAGAGAGGTGTGTCAAAAACCTGTGGATATTACCGCCACTTCCAGTGTGTGCAATAGCCTGACTACGTCAGACTTCCTAGTTCCGCTAATTTCATTTCGCTCCTGTAGTCAGTAGGGATGGGAACGACACGGGATTTGGGAAATCGACTGTCGAGGCCCATGTGTCGACTTTTTGTCGGATTGTCGGCCTTTTTTTTTATTTTCTTTTTTAAAGAGCAGCAGCAATGCGGAGGGTGGAAAATATTCTACATCAGGGTCCGAAATTAACACCCGCCAAGCGCCAAATGCGGGTAGATTTTCTGTTTGGCGAGTAAATCTCAAAAGGCTATCCGCCACACTGGCGGGTGAATGTTCATAACAAAATATGAAATTTTAAGCGCGCACGCACGAGCAGAGAGAGAGAGCGAGTCCCGGCCGCGCGCGCGCGCACTCACCATTCAGAGCGGTCAAGCTTCCCCGTACTTTTTGACAAGCGTCCTTGACAGGGCGGCCAGAGCTTCTTTGCAGCTCAAGTCGGCGGCGGTGTGTACGTACCTACAGTTAACGCTCTTTCTGTTGACGGCGCTGAGGAAAAAGCTCCCGCCACTGTAAGAAGCTGTCGCCGCCCATTTGTGTCCTCCTCCTGCGCACCCATCAAAGCCGTGCAGAACGTCTTCAGCACTCGCGGATCGTGCATATTTCCGCTGCTGCTTCTGTTTACACACCATGGTCGTTCTTTTCTCGAGAAAAGGAGTTATCTCATAGCGTTTGCAACGCAATACTCGTTCCCTTATCTCTCAGGGAACCGAGGTTAAAGTAACCGAGGAAATGTTATAAATTAAAAGCCAAAAAAAAAAAAAAAAAATGCAATTTGGAAATCCCACAAGCCCCGCCCCCTCGACATGTCGACACTCTATTTTTTTTGTCGAGTGGAGCATGTGTCGAATGTCGGTCGTTTTGTCGAGAAAAAGTCCCATCCCTAGTTAGTCAGTCTGAGATAGCAGCTTATCTTTCAGTTTTCCACCGACCTTCAGACGGCCGGCCAATCAACGAACAGAGGGCGGGCTGAGAGTCGTGACGTAGACGCTGATTGTACCGTGGTGGATGAGTAGATTTACTTCACATAATCTGCAAAAGTCTCTTTTCAATGTTTTTAAACTTGACTTAAAAAATTATATAGAATGTATCTCTGGATTAGATGGTAAATCAGCATCAAAATGTATGCAATACTTATCTAAGTTAACTTTATAATTAATTTAACTGATATTTACTGTCTGATACTCTGGCTGTATACTTTTATGTTATTTATAATTTTTATACAGATTATTTGTTACTTGTATGATATTTGTCTCAATTCTCTATTGGCTGATGTGTATTTGTTACTTTATTTATTTTTATTTATTTAATTTTTTATTCCTTTTGAAAACGTGAACTGTATCTAAATGAATTTTGTATTACAAGATTATTTTATTTTTTTGAAAATTGTATCAAATGTGTTATGCAATAAATAATAATAAAAAAATAATAATAATAATCTGCAAAAGTCGTTCACAGCCATGTTCACTCCGGTATTTCGCTCGATGGTTTAGTTTTTGCATCATACATGCGTTTACAGTGGAAGTTAGATGCGGCTAAGCATGCGCATAACACACGCCATAACCAAACGTTATGTGATTGGCTTACGGGTAACCAATGATTTTAAACTTCAGACAAACACTTTTCAATTATGCCCTTCCAGACTCTTTCTACGAAGCAAAGTGATTAGTGAAGTAGCAGAGTCTGGTATTACCAGAGCCCGTCTACGGAGAGCCTTGGCACTTCCTATTAGCCCCATTGTATAGATCTTGGTTGCAGTTCCATTAGAATTCCACTGAATGTGATCGCGGGCGAGCGCAGACTGAATGGGAGTCTATGGGGCTAGACGGCTAAATGTGTCTCTTTCACCCGATTGCCGTTGAGAAATCTCAGATCTGATTGTAGGTTTTGCAAGTTCAACATGGGTTATAGGTCAAAAATTGAATGAAAGAGTACTTATGTCCTTTCGATTTCTTACAGGTTGAGTTGTTGTTGCCCATAACACGCTAGCATTCTGCTAATGAACGCTGATTGGTCAGTGAAGGACTGATTACGACCAGAGATACCGCTTGATGGCATCGTGGCATCCGAAGCGGGACCAGAAACAAACAAAACAAAAACTCTTTTAGCATGTGTATTTACCTGTGTCAGCCGTGTTGTCTATGCCTCGAGTGAAAAGAAACTGCAGAGCGCGAACGCACCAGAGTGAGTGAAGGATTGCCGTGAAGCAGTATCTCTGGTCGTACGATGTGTAGGCTATGACGTCATTGACATTTTAAAAGACTTTTTAAAGCAAATAAGTGACTCTAAAAAATCTAACACCCAGCAGTGTGTAATTTCTTTGCATCTCCTTTCGAATACAACATTCAAATTACTAGACAAAAAATTATATCCTGAGAAAAGTGGATTTTGAGGGGTATTTCGCCATAGACCTCCATTCATTCTGCACTCGCCTGCGAGCGCTCCCGCATGGACAGAGACGTGTTACTGCAGCCAGTCCAGAAACCGGAAGTAAGCAGAGAGTGCCAATTCTCTTCCTATTAGACATTCTCTGGTATTACCGGGCTATGTGTGCAAGGCCAGAGAAGTGCATGAAGAGCGCCTTTAAATGGGATAACGGACGGCCCCCATGGTGTGTCCCACACAGGGAAGGTCTCAAAAAGTAGGCCTATATGAATTAAAAAAAGGTGCACTGAAAAAAAGCCATGACTTATTTGTTTTAAATAAATAACTAAAAAAAGACTTATTCTGGTGTTCGCCTACAGATGGCGATGTTGTTTCTGAATACTAAACAGTTGAATGAGAAACATTTTTCCTGTAAAAAAGGACTGATTGACCACTTTCTCTGATGGAGAAAAGTTGAGAGTGAAGAAAAATTATCAGGGTGGAAAACAATAAACCTGTTATAATCATTTTACAATAAAGCCATTATTTTAACATAATTAGCTCACACAAACTAACACAGCAATATTTATTTGTTATTGCATTTATTACTTGTTAATGTTAGGCTAGTTAATAGACATACAAATGTTAATTTCTGAACAGGCAGGTGCTCATGAGCTGAGAAGTTAAATTGTTAGAGAGAATTCAGTCACAAACATTAATAATTTGTTGTGGAGATTATCCTTCTTCTCCAGCAATACAGGAGATGCGAGAGATGCCAATCCATTTAAACAGATCGTTCATCTAAAAATGAAAATTCTGTCATCCAGTTGTTCCAAAACCTGTATACATTTCTTTGTTCTGTTGAACACAAAAGAAGATATTTTGAAAAATGTTGGTAACCAGACAGTTGGAGGGCACCACTGACTTCCATTGTGTGGAAAAAAGCTATGGAATAAGAAACTATGAAAAGGAATGAAACATGCTTTTTGTAATCATTCTTTTAATAAGTGATCACAGAAAATATATTTCATACAAAAAGAAACATGTGAATATCTAGTTCATAATCCTGCTGCTCATCCTCATCATCATCGCTCACACACACTCTTCCTCGTGTGTGAATGAGCATGGCCGCACTGAACTCTGGGCCGGTTCTGCTCGGGTCTCCTCTACAGAGAGAGGAACATCCAGAGACTGATCCATTTCTACAAAAGATGAACATCAACTTAAACACACTCTATTATTTCAGTGCAGATCTTCATTCAGAAACAAATGACACTAAACTCATGTTTTGAGCGCGAGTGTGTTAATAAATGAATAATATGTTGTTTAAAGAATAATCATACCCTCAGAGGAACAAACAGAAGTCCTCATCATCTTCCAGAGAGCAGACAGACAGCAGGACACTGATGGACAAACACTCCACACTGAAGAGCCTGGAGAGACACGGATACAGATACACGCACTTATTTTAAATTTGAAGTTAAATTTTGATTTTATATGGAAATTCATATCATTTTATCATTATATTCATAAAAGTGATATGATTAAAGATTATGAAGAAGGCGGTCTTAAAACAATTGATTTTGATATTTTTCATATTATTTATTCAGTGTAATTTGGATGCAACAAAGAATACCTGCAAAACTGATACTGTCATGGGAAACTTACATTTGGTTTGTTAATCAAGGAAAAATGTATCTTATGTAGGCTAATAAATAATTTGTGGCTTTCGCTGAAATTTTACATACAAAAATGTATGCCTATATATTTATTTTTTAATCCCTCCACTAATGGAGACATTAAGGTGGATGAAAAGTAATTTTCTTCGTCTTTAACTGTTTGGTATGTTGTGTAGAATGTGATGTGGAAATTGAATGTAATCTCAGTCTTCGTTTGTAAATATTTTAGTTACGATTGACTTTCTGTTAATGTTCAACAAGTATATGAATGTAAAATGGTGCGCTAAAAAAAGCAATGACTCCTGTGGATGTAACTCTGTATTACACACACAGAGTTAATGAGGCGTGACCGCACACTGTGGGGAACTTATTCTGTCAGTTAAGAGGAAAGGCAAAGGCAAGGCACATTATCAGGGTGGAAAATAATAAACCTTTTATAATAATTTGACAATAAAGCCAATATTTTAACATCATTAGCTCACATAACACAGCATTTATATATATATATATATATATATATATATATATATATATATATATATATATATATATATATTAATCCTAATGTTTGTTAATAAACATACAAATTAATTTCTGAATTAGTCGGCTAGATTTTGTAATTACCATTAGCTAAGCTTAATAAATGCTGCAAAATTCATCATCTTTTTTAGTCAATTGATTTTAATGTATAGGCTATTAAATGAAAGCTTATTGTAAAGCATTAACAAAAAACTAAGATATTTGTACCAGTTCTGGACAATCGTGCTTATTTGTAATAATTAAAAGGTACATTAAAGTGTTTGGGGGTTTGGTTTTCGTGTGAGTAACATTGGTTCATTGAAATGTTGAATGTTGAAATGTTGAAAACTCTTATTAATCTCATTATTACGGAGTATTGATTATTATATCTATACACATATTGAAATTTATATTTTTTGTGTCTAAAGTAAAAAAATAAATAAAAATTGACTCACCATTGGAGTTCTGCATTGCTAGATGTAATTCAAATGGAGAAGAACACTAAAGTCTGTCCTTTCACAACAGCTTCACTGAGTTGTCTGAAATCTGAAAAGAGCCTAGGACCTATAGATATCATATCTATGCTAAAGAGGCGGGGCGAAGAGGAAATCTTCAGCCTTTCCGGTTTAGCGCTACACGACTGAGAGATATTCACACGCCTAGTGTATGGTATGCACGGTCCGTGGGAATATCTCTCAAAATATTCACACGCCTAGTGTATACACTACACTTGGCGTGTGAATATCTCTCAGTCGTGTAGCGCAGGTGGAATTTGAGTTTTCTCCGGATCACAGAAAGTTTGTAAGGTCATTATGTTTCTCCCTCAAACGAAGATAATCAGAATATAGCCAATAATTGCTCGTGCACAAAAACAAAATGTTATAAACTGAGTTGTAGCCTTTATTCAACGATTATGGCCATTGATTTGCCAGAATTAATTATATAATAAAAATATTTCGTTATATTATTCTACACTGAAAAAAATGATTCATTGACTAGTTGAATTTACTAAAAGAAATTATGTTAATTGGATCCACATAATTGATTTTAGCTACATTTAAACAAATGCATTACGTTGAACTAAGTTCAGCTTAATGCATTTGTTTAAATGTAGCTAAAATCAATTGCGTGGAACCACTTACGATTTTTTTTTTTTAGTAAATTCAATGATTTCAGTAAATTCACTGAATTTTCTAAATGTTTTTATCATAAGTGGTTCCACGCAATTGATTTTAGCTACATTTAAACAAATGCATTAAGCTGAACTTAGTTCAACGTAATGCATTTGTTTAAATGTAGCTAAAATCAATTATGTGGATCCAATTAACATAATTTCTTTTAGTAAATTCTACTAAGTCAATAAATCATTTTTTTCAGTGTATTGTGCCTTTAAAAGTATGTAGTTTGATAATATTTTCTAAAATGCATAGATCGTTAAAAAAAATTGAAGACCTCAAAACATCAAGACTGTGAGGTGAGAAATGAAGAACAATATAAAGACCCTCATCAAGTTGGATATTAATAACTTTAACAATTGTTTCTCCTTCAGAAATACATTTTCATGAACAAAGTGTTTCAATGAATAGCCGTTACAAGTCTATACTGTAGGCTACATTATTAGTTTGCAGAAGCTTTTAATGGAGGAGACTTGAATTTCTCATGTCATATATGAGGACAGTTTTACACATAAGTTAATGTCCTCTGAATTATTTAAATCATCCTAATTCAGCATGTGATGACCAATAATGTGTAGGCTACTTTCACTCTAACAGTTCATCAAATCAAGTGCATATAATATAGGCCTATTACATGATAGTGTTGTAGGCCTATAATTTAGCCATTTTTTATTTGAGCAAAGTTTCATCAAATAATTATGTGCGAAGTGCGATCAAAAAAAGGCTTTTTCGTAGTTTCTTCTTTAAAAATGATCCTCAATCTATCGGCTTTCTCCGCTTTCTCCATCGGGAATGGCAGTGTAACGTTTTCTCCATGATTTGCCTCGAACTTCGACCCATCAGCAAGTAAAGCATCGCCTGTTAAACAGAAAGAAAGTGTTTAGGATGACAATCAATGCTTTAGAACAATGAGCGATGAACTGACAATAATTTACATTTATTTTACAGTTTAATAAAAACAAGCATTCGGTCCACTCTCTACTGAAACCAACACTAAGTGAAATAACATTTCAAATTAATGTAATATTTAAATATTTCATATTTAAATTTTAACCCAAAATATGCAGCTGGGTGTCGTGTGTTTTTAGGTGCTTTGATTCAACGAACTGCCTGATTGCTCGTGCTCGCTAATACAGGCTGTGGTGTGGACACCGACCTCATTCCTCACAATAACCCGCCTTCAAATCTAGGTGTGGGTTTTCTGGGTTTTCGATGTAGCCAAAACGTTAGCCTACATGCATAGCTAAAATGTCACGGTGTGGGGCTATTTCATTATTCTTGCTCATTTCTATAATGATTCATCAATATTCATCAATAAATCGACATTTAATAGACAAATAGTTTATTCTTACTAACCGCACCTCTGGTTTTAAATCACTGTAGGATAACAGTCTGTTTTCATAAAGGAGCTCAAAAGCTTTCTAGTGCCCAGCCCTCACAAACATCTTCATACTGTCTCGTTAAGCACAGTTTTATCATTGGATATAAATTGGGTAAAGTATTTCAATACAAACATTTCAGTTAAATATGCAATATGTCAAAAAAGTAGGCCTAGGTTAGAAGTGGTAGCCTAATTCCGCGCAATTTGCCACATACGCAACAAAAATATATTACTAACGTTACTCCAATTAGCCAATTTTATCTTGTGCAATTATGAATTAGCCTACTACAAAATGCCCGTGCAAAATCAGTTTTTGTGTGTGTTTTTAGTAATTGTTGATTTGGTGCCCGTGAAAGAGACTTTGAACGCATTGAATTCAGGGAGCATGCTAGGTTACTACAAATGATGGCTGTGAATAAAATAATATTCAGAAGTAAACCGTGTATATTATCAGAATGTTTATTTTTAAACCACAACCTTCTAAGTGCTTCTTTTACTGGTATTTTAAACGATATATTTTGCATTTCTCATCCAAACAATGTCAAACTTGGCACTGCACTTACTCGTGCCCGTAGCGAGACACCTGTCAAGTTTGAAATCCATCAGACTAACGGTTCGAGAGATATGCGAATAACAGACACACACACAGACAGACACACACACAGACAGACAGACAGACGTTTCTGTAATTTATAGATAGATTATAAACACAATATCAAGATAGCTGAAAAAAAAAGCTTTTTATTTTTATTATAGGCCTACATGTAATATTTATTGTGTATGCTAAACCAACTCATATACTCAATACTGTCTAATGCTAAAATCATTTACTTACTCGTGACATTGAATAATGTTGCCTAAGAGAAAAGAACAATAGTCGATCAGGCTGAATCATGGCGGCAGAAAACAACCTCCAGTAATGGTAAATCCAGTAAATCCAGTTCCTCCTGGAGACTCTCTCTATAACGACTATAGTTGGCCTTGAGCCATGTTCGCTTTCAGAAACACACCTGACTGGTACTTTTGAGTGACTCAGTTTTTGAGTGTCACACACTCAAAAACACAGGGACAGATTATGACTTGTTAAGGCCCTGGGGCCAGTTATCTCCAAAGACCCCAAACTCCCAATTAAAAATAGGCTACCGAAACAAAGAGGCCACTGACAACGATCGACAAGACAAGACAAGGCAAGTTACTTTTGATATGAAACAAAAGTCTCAGCTTTTTCAACGAAATTCAAACAATAACCGTTTTGGCGCTCTTTAATAGGCTATGTCGTGACAGATCGCTGTAGCGCCTCAGATCAAGCGGCACGTGAACTGATCTAAAGCCCTTCTTTAGTTAATAGCCCAGTAAATAAACTCGAATGAACTATGTTGGAAGATACAGCACAACTTGCTGAATCATGTCTCATGTAGGCTAATCACTCAATCAGTGCTTCAACCACGGAAATAGGTCAATAAAACAACTGGATAACAAGTAACGTAATATTGACCTCAGAAAAGTCATTTAATGACCACAGCATATAGCTAGAAAAATTAGAGAGGAGTATTTTTGCTAAATATATGCACTATATTACATAGGCTATTATAATTTTACTCATAGGCCTATCATAAAAAAATATTATAACGTTATTATTATAAAAACCGCATTGTAAGCTATTGCTGTTGCTAATTTAAAATATTTAATAATAATACTAATGTAGGGGTGAGCGGGGCACAAAGTAACGCTTTTTGACTTTCTCAGTTTGTGTAAATCTACTTATGGTTCAGAGTATTTATTTTTCCCCACATTAATTTCCCACATGTACAATTATGTGGTTTTGTTTTATTAATACAGTATATACTTTTTTCTTGATATACCCCGAAAGAATGGAAGTGAAATGTGACAACATGCCCCATATACATTGTAACATGACATATGACAGCTTAAAATGTTATTTTATCTAATAAAACATTTTTTTTAAAATTTTTCTCTATATAGTGTTGATATGGCAACTAGTAAATACCAACGCGCTATCTCACGACCAATTCGTACGAATGATAAAAAGGTGGCTAATTCGTACGAATTCGTACGACCTCGTATTTAAAACAAGTGTGTTACTTACAACTATCCCCGTGTTACGTTGTGCCCCGCGCTCCCCTATATTTACAGCATTAGTGAGAGACTTTACCTTGAGAAAAATTAACATGTAGATACGGTACCAGATATGTATCCAAATTAATTGATGTAAACATTGTTAAATGCTGTTAATAAATTATGTTTGGTCAGCAAATGTTTTGAGAATCACAATACACTTATTGTGATGCAAGTTTTTAGGCTATTTATTTTTTTACAATCCTTACTAATGATTTATATGAATATGCTGCCTGCTGAACATGGGTTTAAGCTCTTATATGTCTGAACTCTCAAACTTTTCTTGCCCCCCGATGATCTAGAAGACTGTAATAATAAATATTATTTTTCCAATACCTTTCACACACAATAATATACTGTAATAATAAAGATTATTTGTCCAATACCTTTCACACACAAAAATAAGCTCAGAGTGGTTCTAATAAATATTTTTAAATAATTTTAAACAGGATGGGACAATATAGTTCTATAAGAGGTTTTGGGGCCTTCATATTCACATAGGGCCCAACAGTAAGTTCCAGAAAGTAGTCCAGCAGCCTTGTTTAAGAGGTCTTGTGTAGGCTATGGGACACATATATTACAGCATTAATAAACATTTGTTTTCATTGTTAAAGGGTTTTTTTCCTCCTTTTCTTTTCTGGTGTTAAGTTCTACTAATGGGTTACAAATGGATTCAACATATTTGAATAACTGGAATAATCAGCATCAGCAGCTTTTACAGAAAAATAGGAATAGTGGATGTAAGAAAGTATTTACAATTTATGGGAAGAAGTGTCAAATGAGACTTGAATACTTAGTGAATAGAGTTAAGACTAAATTGCTGATCAGTTTACTCAGGTATTTTAATGTTAGGCTACCTCGTTGGCAGATTATAGCAATGCCTGGGCAACTCATGGAAATGAATAAATATAGGCTAGTGATAGACATTGATAAGAAATTAATTACACATTTATGCAAACATTTTTATACATTATCTCATCACAACCTTCTAAATAAAGCTTTTATTAAAATATAAGATTCATTTTAGTTTTACATTTTAATAATAAATTGATTAACTTAATTATTTCATTTAATGAAAAGCAAATTTGGGAAACCCAGATCTAAACAGTGACATTTTAAATGCATGAACATTTTGAAGAAAAAAAGGGAAATCTTTCTGTAATCATCATTAAATGAGTGATCACAGAAAATTTAATACAAAGTCAAGAAAATATGAATTTCTAGTTCATTCTTCCGTGTCTCGACCCTCAAAGCTGCTGTTCTTCTTCATCATCATCATCACACACACACGTCTTCCTCGTGTGTGAATGAGCATGGCCGCACTGAACTCTGGGCCGGTTCTGCTCGGGTCTCCTCTACAGAGAGAGGAACATCCAGAGACTGATCCATTTCTACAAAAGATGAACATCAACTTAAACACACTCTATTATTTCAGTGCAGATCTTCATTCAGAAACAAATGACACTAAACTCATGTTTTGACCGCGAGTGTGTTAATAAATGAATAATATGTTGTTTAAAGAATAATCATACCCTCAGAGGAACAAACAGAAGTCCTCATCATCTTCCAGAGAGCAGACAGACAGCAGGACACTGATGGACAAACACTCCACACTGAAGAGCCTGGACAGTGACAGATACAGTAACAGATAAACATCACGTTATTATAGCGCCATCTGCAGGCTAATTGTTGCAATGATATATTTATATCACTCTCTCACATCGTGTCTGATACTGCGGCCCCTACTATAAAGGTTAATAACTAGGCTAATGATCGGTGCGACGGAAGTGAACTGCTTGCACCAGAACTCTTGTCTTCAGTAACTTATATTGTGCATTTATATTTTGAATTTGTATTAGCCTATATAAATTAATTATAGTGATCGATTTTTGACCCCCGGCGCCATGCCTCTGAGGAACTATAGGCTATCTGCACGTCCCTGGCAGTTGGTTTGTAAAATATCTTCATGGTTTTGTCAGATATATTCAGATTTCGTCTGATGATATGCAGAGAAGTGTGTGTGTGTGTGTGTGTGTGTGTGTGTGTGTGTGTGTGTGTGTGTGTGTGTGTGTTGTTGTTGTTGTTGTTGTTGTTGTTAATAAACTAAAAATAATAGGCCTATAATTGTATTAAACAATAAATTAAATGAAATTGTAGGCTAATTGTATTTTTTTTTTAAAAGCAACAAAAAAAATCCTGTAAGTTAGGCTATATTTTTTATATGTTTTTTAATTACGCATTAAATTCAGGTAGGATGAGTCACTGTCCTCAGTGCCGCAGAAAAGCCCGTTTTTTTTTTTTTTAACTGGTCCATCCAGTTTTCTGGAGGCCCAACATCAAAATCCCTGCGCCGCAACTGAGAGTCACAAAATCAAAATTCCACCAAACAATAGCAAATCTCCTTTCACTCAGCTCTGATTATTATAAAGAACAACATGACAATAACCAACCTCCAACAACTTTCTTGTAACTGTTTTTCAAACGCAGGCTTTATGATTATGGTATGGGCAAATAATATAAAACAATAAGTTTGTTCATGCTCACGTTTTAATATTTCAGTTCGAAATAGTGTTTTGCACAAAAACATTAAACTACGCTATTCATGTTTTTATTTTTTTACAATAATGTAGGCCTATTGAAAGTTTTAATATACATTATACAAATGTCGTGATTACTTAGCCTACCTGTAATGGAGTTCGACATGCTCGTTGTCTCTTTTAAGTGTCTCTGTCTCAGACTCAAGTCAAGACTGAAGCAAGAGTGGCTTCAGTTGCGATCAGCGATCAGATCCAGTGTGGAGCCGAGCGAGGAACCGCGGCGCACACAGTCCGCAATCTTTCATACATGGAGTAACAGTTACACGCACACGAACGGAAGGAGTTTACACTCACCCATACACACACACACTATGGCAAGCCGTATTAACATTTAATCTTTAAAACCTACTAGTCTCTATTTTCATGCTATTACTTATTGTTTAGACACTAGTAGGCTACCTATTCCATTAAGTAGGCCTACTAGTACTTATTCATTAGCTACTAGTAGGCTACTTATTCATTAGCTACTAGTAGGCTACTTATTCATTAGCTACTAGTGCTTATTCATTAGCTACTAGTGCTTATTCTTTAGGTACAAGTACCTTTTTAAAAGATACTATAGTTATTCATTAGATTCTAGTGCCTATAAATTGGTACTAGTACTTATTTATTAGATAGTAGTGCTTATTCATTAGATACTAGTAGCCAACTTATTGATTAGCTACTAGTACTTATTCAATAGATAGGCCTACTAGTACCTATTTATTAGTATTTATTCAAAATGTTACTAGTACGATTTTTTATTTTACAAGTAAGATTTTTAATTTAACTCTCCAGTGGGCGTTCTGACTAGTCATAACATAAGGCGAGTAAAAAAAACAGTTGTGACTAGTAAAATAATTGTACTAGTAACAAAATATTCTAGTGTCTAATAAATAGGTACTATCTATTGAATAAGTAGTAGCTAATTAATAAGTATTAGTATCTAATTAATAGGTAGCCTACTAGTATCTAAAGAATAAGTATTAGTATCTATTGAATAAGTTCTAGTATCTAATGAATAAGTACTAGTATCTTTAAAAAGGTACTAGTACTAGAATAAGCACTGGTAGCTAATGAATAAGTACTAGTACTTAATGGAATAGATACTAGTATCTAAAAAATAAGTACTAGTAGCATGAAAATAGATACTAGTAGGTTTTAAGCAGTGTTGGGCAAGCTACTTGGAAAATGTAGTGAGCTAAGCTAACAGTTACTCTACATTAAATGAAGCTTCACTACACTGAAGCTACTACCCTGGAAAATGTAGCAAGCTAAGCTACAGAAACATGGCAAAAGTAGTTCACTACATCTAAGCTATTTTTTTAAATTACATTTTTATATTGAACTTCATTTCAATGCTATCTCAGTGATCAATAAAACTGTGTACACACACACACACATATACATATATATATATTTTTTTAAGGATTAAATGTTAAACGGCTTGCCATACACGGAGGGGAATCCAACCGTCTTCTCCTTGTCATTTCACAGTCTCTTAGACAATGCCTAAAGCTGCTGTGTGACGGGTGTACAGCAATAAGTTTTTATAAGCTACTCAACAGTAAAAGCCAGCCTTTAAGGAGACAAAAGTGGATTCAGGCAATAAGACGTGAAGCATCAGCTGGAAGAATGGGTACATTTTGATTAAATAGTTAAAAGCCAGCCTTTAAGGAGACAAAAGTGGATTCAGGCAATAAGACGTGAAGCATCAGCTGGAAGAATGGGTACATTTTGATTAAATAGTTAATATTAAGTAGTAAATATGGACGAATAGCAATTGACCCAAGCTACAGTTTGCTAACACACATGGCTAATATTAGCTTTCATAAAGCTGAGGCTATAGTGCTTTGATTATTACATAAGTTAAAGGGTTAGTTCACCCAAAAATGAAATCAGCCCATGATTTACTCACCCTGAAGTCATCCTAGGTGTATATGACATTCTTCTTTCAAACAAATACAATCATAGTTATATTAAACAATGTCCTGACTCTTCCAAGCTTTATAATGGCAGTGAACGGCTGTTTCTGTTTTAAAGTCCATTAATGCTGACTACAATCATTACACACAGACTTCTGTATTAAAGCAAGGCAGGCACTTTTTTATTTTGATATTTAAAATAGGAACAAAGCAAATTACAAGCAATAGGACAAAAAAAAATAATACAATATAAAAAATATACAAATTAAATAAACTGAAGTTTCAGGCACAATAGCATAGGTTTATTTACCATGTAGTAAGAAATAGGCCCTACCGAAATAGAATAAAATGTAAAAAACACCATGTAGTCTTCACTGTGTGGATTACATATAAATTGATTTATATTAAAAATAAAAAAAGTGATTCAATCAAAAGCAGTGTTTTTAAATTAATGTAACATAATGAAACATATTGCAACAGTTTAAGAATCTGCTCCCTTAAGGATAAATCCACAGATATAGTTACCCATCTGATTTTCTCCCATTTGTTTTTCGCTCGTGTAGGACATACACTGTTTACATTTAATGCTCCAGTCCACATGATGTGCTGTTTGACATAAGTGTGTGTGTGTAGCTGTGAAAGAGAACTGAATTGGCGATCACATCTGTGCTCATACTTCAGCTGTACTTTCAGCACGAGCACCACACTGAAATAATAACAGCATCTGATAGTTTGGCAGTTCATTGGCATCTAAGACTACATTCACACTCGATCCAAATCAGATTATCTGTGATTGGAATCTGATCTAAATGATTGTCTTTTTATTTTCTGGAATACCTGAGGGGTTTTCAACACAGATGTTGTCTTACATCTAGCCATGGTGCTGGACAAACACATTTGGGCCCGGTTTCACAGACAGGGTTTAGATTAACCCAGGATTACCCCTTAGTTCATTAGGACTGATTGAAGTAGCTTTTATAAACGTACCTTAGAAAAAACATTACTGGTGTGAATCTCGAGACAAAACAATGACACTGACATGCTTTTAGAAATGTGAGATGCTTTCAGGTAAAACAGCTCAAGCATGTATTTGAGTCCGGGACTATCTTAAGCCTGGTCTGTGAGAGCTGGGGCTAATGTTTAAAGGTGCAGTACGTAAAAAAATTTTTTATATGCACAAAATCTGATTTGGACTGGCTCGGCTAAAGTGATTGTAATGTTATTTCATGTTTTAAGGCACTCAGGTCTCCGTGAGAAGAGATTCAGTATTTCCACAACCGTTCATGGCGACGGACACACAGTCACTGGAACTGGATCCCAATTCTTTCTTTCTTTTAAAACACGGGATCTGTAAAGAAAACAACAGAAAACTGGGCTTAGTGAAAAACACAATTACAAGACGACAAAACCAAAAATCAAACAAAATGTTGCCAAAGTCAAAGCTTAATTTATACAGTCGTGGCCAAAAGTTTTGAGAATTACATAAATATTGGAAATTGGAAAAGTTGCTGCTTAAGGTTTTATAATAGCAATTTGCATATACTCCAGAATGTTATGAACAGTGATCAGATGAATTGCATAGTCCTTCTTTGCCATGAAAATTCCACGATAAACTTCAAGGAAAGAGGTTCAATTCTTGTTAAGAAGGCTTCAGGGCGTCCAAGAAAATGCAGCAAGCGCCAGGATCGTCTCCTAAAGAGGATTCAGCTGCGGGATCGGAGTGCCACCAGTGCAGAGCTTTCTCAGGAATGGCAGCAGGCAGGTGTGAGCGCATCTGCACGCACAGTGAGACGAAGACTTTTGGAAGATGGCCTGGTGTCAAGAAGGGCAGCAAAGAAGCCACTTCTCTCCAAAAAAAACATCAGGGACAGATTGATCTTCTGCAGAAAGTATGGTGAATGGACTGCTGAGGACTGGGGCAAAGTCATATTCTCCGATGAAGCCTGTTTCCGATTGTTTGGGGCATCTGGAAAAAGGCTTGTCTGGAGAAGAAAAGGTGAGCGCTACCATCAGTCCTGTGTCATGCCAACAGTAAAGCATCCTGAGACCATTCATGTGTGGGGTTGCTTCTCATCCAAGGGAGTGGGCTCACTTACAATTTTGCCCAAAAACACAGCCATGAATAAAGAATGGTACCAAAACACCCTCCAACAGCAACTTCTTCCAACAATCCAACAACAGTTTGGTGAAGAACAATGCATTTTCCAGCACGATGGAGCACCGTGCCATAAGGCAAAAGTGATAACTAAGTGGCTTGAGGACCAAAACGTTGAAATTTTGGGTCCATGGCCTGGAAAATCCCCAGATCTTAATCCCATTGAGAACTTGTGGTCAATCCTCAAGAGGCGGGTGGACAAACAAAAACCCACTAATTCTGACAAACTCCAAGAAGTGATTATGAAAGAATGGGTTGCTATCAGTCAGGATTTGGCCCAGAAGTTGATTGAGAGCATGCCCAGTCGAATTGCAGAGGTCTTGAAAAAGAAGGGCCAACACTGCAAATACTGACTCTTTGCATAAATGTCATGTAATTGTCAATAAAAGCCTTTGAAACGTATAAAGTGCTTGTAATTATATTTCAGTACATCACAGAAACAACTGAAAAAAAGATCTAAAAGTAGTTTAGCAGCAAACTTTGTGAAAACTAATATTTGTGTCATTCTCAAAACTTTTGGCCACGACTGTACATTTAAAGCACATTCTTTGACATTATTTGAAATATTAAAAAATTTGAATTGGTTTTTAAATAATTCTTTCTGATCCACTGGCTTCACACATAAATATACTTTTCACTCACGCTGTATACGTTGTGAACAGTAAATTAATGGTGACCAGTAAAAGGCCTGTTTTTGGTGACAACAGCTCCGTTTACAGGGACACTTTTTGTTTCAATCAGAATTCATTTAATCCAAACGTAGCGTTCACATGGATGCTAAATAAAGTGATCAGAACTCATTTTTTGACATGCACACACTGCAGGAATATACAGTTCCCCGCTGTTGGCGCATACACTAACCATTTTCCTAATATTTGTCTCTTTTCCTGGTTTTAAAGAGCAGACTTAATCTGTATTTATTTCAGGTCCTGATTAGGAGACGAGCACATGAACCGTTGTGTCGAGCTGCTTGTGTTCATCACGCAGTAAAAGCGCCTCTTCCCGCTCCTAACACAAAGCCTCTGTGGATGAGAGTCTGAAACAAGCACTGGTGGGACGTCGTCCAGCTTCACTTCACAAACGACGAGTAGGAGGATTTTAGGATGACAGGACACTCATTTATTACACTATATTTAACAACAACAGCTAGTTCATTACATTACTCCACTGCTTCATGACCTTCACTGGCTTCACGTATTCACTGTAAGGTACTACTTCTAACGTTTAAGGCATTAAATGGTCTTGCACCTCCATATCTGTCTGATCTACTGTACTCTTACCGCCCAGCCCTTAGATCAGCTGAACTTGGTTTATTGTCCATCCCTCGTTTCCGGTTGGCTACTGTAGGCGGAAGGTCATTTAGTGTTAATGCTCCTAAATTCTGGAATTCACTACTCCTTACACTTCGTAATATCTCATCTGTGGCTACATTCAAGACTCAGCTAAAAACATCTATTTAACATGTATTTTGGATAATGTGACTGTGTCCTAATGTGATTGTAATGTGTATACGGGTGTGTAAATGTATTGTAATGTACAAATGTAAAGCGACCTTGAGCTACGGAAAGACGCTGTATAAATAAAACTTCTTCATTACGCCATTTCTACATCATTGCACACGCGCAGTCCTTTCCAGTTTCGCTTTTCCATCCGTCCTCTCAATCGGATTAGAAAAGGTTTAAAACACCCCTTACAATCCAAATTAAATATTATTTGGATTTGGCCAACTGATGTGGTTACTAGGACTGTGGCGGTGAGGATATTTTCCCACTGGTTAATCGATGTGCGACAGCACCGGCATCACCGGTGTTTTTTAAAAAATTGCTAATTTAAAAGCAAAACTAAAATGCGCACGGCCGCACGCGTCCACAGAACATGGAGTGGCTCAAACTCTTTGACCCCGTTTAAATTGAAGAGGTGGACAGTAACGATGTACATTTAATTGAGTACACTGAGTATTTTTTAAATACTCTTTTAAAGCATTTTTTATGGCAACTTTTTACTTTAACTTCATCACTACATTTGAAAGACAAATATCGTACTTTTTACTCCTCTGTATTTCTGTCAAGGTCCTCGAGTAGAAAGTAGTAATGTCAGTCAGAGGATGATTTTTTTTTTCATCTCTAAAACGTGATTGGTGTTCTGCAGGTGACAGGCAGCCTATCAGTGATCACTCTTGTAAGGTCACCTGTCGTGAAGTTTGCACCTCAATCACGCGTCTGTACCATTTGCTTCACAGAACATGTGCTTTCAACTACATACTGTTTATTTACTAGTGTGTTCTAATATGTAACTATGCCATGTTTGGTCTCATCTGACAGCTTATAAACTGAAATGGTGATGAACTTAAGAGATATTAAAGTATCCTCATGTACAATCTAGGTACTGCTGGTTAAACATGCATTGAGGAGATGTTGTTAATGTTCTTCTCCCCCTCTTGATCTCCACACATTTGCCTGATCTTTTCGTTTCCTGTCAGTCGGTTTGGTGTTGGTATTCCACTCATGTTCAACAATGCTATGCTCAGGGTATTTGAAGGAAAGGTAACTTGACCTAGGAGACCTGTAACCCTGCCTCTCCCGCACAGCAGTGCGTAACCTCATACTACAAGAAAGGCTTTTCCAGCCTCTTCTGCACAACAGTGCATTATTTGTTACAACTGAGTTTTCTATACAGTATGTTGTTCCACTCTACTGTCTGTATATTTAAACATGTAACTTAATAAATAACTTTGCCTGCTTTAAAGGCTTTGAGAATCTTTCTTTTTATCACTGATCATGTTGAAAGCCAAAGTGATTATAACTTTCGTTATCTAAACGTTCAGGTTAAATCCTACATTTTCCTGTCAGTTCTAAGACCTTTACCTTTAAAGAATAAGAGGTTAAAGAATAACAACAACTTTAATGGAGTAAGATTAATTAAGCTTCCAGCCTTAAAAAGCAGTGTATTGCTGTTGGCCAGTTGTACAGCTGTGGTTGTGTTGCTGGGTTTCAAAGCAGGTTGGGGTTTTTATAGACCACTCGAGTCAAATATGCATGAATGGATACACATAGATGTGCACTTCTTACAACAATACTAAAACAATGCATTGACATTTACTTTTGATACTCAACTACTCTTCAAAACGAGTACTTTTGTACTTTTACTTAAGTAAAAATCAGTCTTTGCAACTTTGACTTGTACCGGAGTAATACCTGACCAGTATATCTGTACTTTCACTCAAGTAAGGAAGTGTGTGTTTTGTCCACCTCTGTTAAATCGTTATTAAGATCTGCACAGTTTTGCTTAGTCTTCTTCTAGCTAAAGAAATATTTAAGACCCAAGCATAGGTTTAAAATATACTGTGTCTGTCTGTAGGAATTAAGACCTCAGAAGATCCTATGAATGTCCATGAATCACACTTTTGAACTCTGTAAGATTCCCAGGTTTTCCAGGTCTGTGAGAATCCTGGTTGAGTGATTTTGTGACCGTATGCTCACTACATCAGCGTGTAACTGTGTGTTTGTGAATGTGCAATAAAGCACACAAAGCACAACTATGGTGACAAATATCAGAGAATCAGTCTCAGCACCACAATTCTGTGTACTGGCATTTTAAGAAAGGATATACAAGTTAAAAACCTAAAATGCTGAAAAGAATCGAAGCATTTATTTAAAATGCTGCATGTAACTTTCACCATCAATAATTTTACAAAAGCATTATGTGGTCAAATGTGTATATAAGGAAGATGCATATCGATTGTCTGCTGGGTATTTTGGCTCAAAACAGTGGATGAAACCTTACACAGAGACAGAACGCATTTAGGCCACGTCCACCGCCTTATAACTAAAAACAAAACAATATCTAAAAGCTGCTGTGTGACAGGGTGTGCAGCAAACAAGCTAAAAAACCCAGAACTAAGTTTTTATAGGCTAATGAAACATAAAAACCAGCCTTAAGGGGACAAAAGTGGATACAGGCTGGAATGAATGGGTAAATTGTGGGATCCTGACACTCAGTATGCACTAGAGAAACAATACGTGTGTAGTAAATATTTTGTCACAGGTAAGTAGAATATCCAAATGTCAGTTTTATATAGTATATTTCTGTAAGCTAAGCTATCCTGTCGCCGATTACGTTCCTCTCCAGTGGCTGTAAGTCTCAATTGACCCTTGAGTAAACCTGGTCAAAAGTAACCTGGTCTGTCCTGTCTGTCAGTGTCCTCTCTGCTCCATGATGTATATTTCACTGTGTGAGAACATGGTGTGGCGTGAGAGAGGTGTGGCTTGTCAGACATAGCAACAGTAACTAAAGGGGGCGGGTCTTTGTGAACACGAACAGTCAATTGCCTTTATCTACTTTTCTGTCCTTATAAATTTAAGTAATACTTGCCATCCCGTGTTTCCAGAAGCAAAAGCACAAGATGATGAAGATGAAGAAGACGACTGGAATAATTAAACCATAATGCCCTCGGGGGTCAGAGGAGCTGAGAGGTGTTGGGCTGGAGGAGGAGTGTGGAGGAGATGTAGTGGAGGAAACTGGAGCTTCTGGAAGAGACAACAGGAGCAGAATTAATTAAGAGAAATATACACTCAAATCACATGACCTTTACCTTAAAACATTAATGATCAATCCTACTTTAGCAACTGTTACCATCTGCCAAATTACAAGCTTTTGCTCTGTCTCTGATGCGTGTTTGCACAGCTTTAAACAAACTTTTCAAGAAATAATGTAATTAAGTTTTTTAACTTTTCTAAATCGTTAAATAAATCACGAGGAGTTAATGCTGATTAAATGATGTGACATTGATTCTTTATATGACGTAAATCTTATCACTTACAATCGTATCACTTATAATCCATTTCAACTGAGACCTTTGCAAAAAGCACTTGTTTATTTGGGTTCAGTCTCTGCAGTTTTAAGTGATGTTCTGTGATTTATAAACACATTAAGGTTAGATAAAATGCTTTGCAATGTTGCAATTCATTCCAGGTAGAGTAGGTGTAACATCAAGGTGTAACAGGCTTTCGAAACTGTAGCTCAAACAGTATAGCTTTGTAAGTCGCTTTGGATAAAATCGTCTGCCAAATGCAATTTTTTTCTGTGTATTAACTTGCACGGATTCATTTTTCACCACAAGACTAGTAATATGCGCTAACAAAGTAAAGAGGGTCAATTTTGATTTCAGTTGGACTAAATGAGCACAATCATTCATGACCATATATATATATATATATATATATATATATATATATATATATATATATATATATATAAAAAAATTCATAATCCTGATTTTGGTACATTACAGTTAAACAGACATATTGTAATAATATACTCACTGTTGACAACAAGTGTAGCAGTCACCTCAGACACTTTCCCTCCAGTGTAGGCTTCTGCTTTATAGAGTCCTGATCTGGAGATGTTCACATTCTGAATGATTACAGATAAACATCCTTTTCCAACTATCAGTGAAACTCCAGGTCTGGGAGGATCATCATAGACCCAAGGCTTCTGCGCAATAAGTTCATCATATTTCTTCTTCTTGTCTTCTTTAAAAGAAATCTTCACTTCATCTGCTTTCTCCACTTCTTCGAAGTCGAAGGATATTGTAACATTCTGTCCATCGATCGCCTCGAACTTCGACCCAGCAACAACCAGAGCTGCAAATCAGAACCACTGTATTAGAATAATGAGGAATAAACTGACAGCACTTTTTTCATCAACCTATTAAATCATCATCAGTCTAACGTTACATACCCGATAAAAATACCAAATTCATCCTGAAAATAGTATTCATCTTCAGAAAAAGCTCCTGGATAAGCTTAAAAAATGTGTAAAAATACTCGCTAGATGCTAAATGCTAACTGGTGATAGCGGATCGCGTTTCTTCTTTTTACGAGATTTGCAGCAGACTGTGTTAATGCCCTAACTTTACACGTGTCATTTGTAGAATTCCACTGAATAAGACAAATCTTTATTTAAAGTTCAGTTTTATGTTAGGAATAAATGGCACTCAGTGAGAGCAGACGCAAGCCGCTCCTGTCCTGACGCCTCGGAAGCATAATAAAGCAACGCAACATCTGAGTGATTCTTCTTCTTTCTTTTAATGGCGGTTGGCAAACAACTTTTAAGTGTGCATTACCGCCACCTTCTGATATGGAGTGTGGATCACAATAGCCTTTTCTCACTACTCTTTAAATAAATAAATACATACATAAATAAAACCAATAAATAACTTCATAAATATCTAATAACATTATTAATATTCATACATTATCACTATAATTAAATACAACTTTCTAAGACAACTAAACTCATATCCTTCTACTAAGCCCTGTTTTATTCAAAAACACAAATATCGTTCTATACCCTTCATGCCCTGAATTCATTTGTAATATTTCCTTCATTTCAAATCTAATTTTTGCTTTTCTAAACCAGTCTTTCAGCCTCATCCTTTCCTCCTTATACCTATGACAATTAATAATTACATGTTTCGTTAATATTACAGACCTCACACATCCCAGTTACATCTGAGTGATCTTCTTCCGGTGAGCATTTCAAAGCTTCAAATCAGTTAAACCGATTCGCAAAATGATTCACTGTTTCGAAGCGTTCGAAACACCACAAGTTGACGACTCTCCCCGCCCAGTGGAAATTTTGGTTTCACCATGATAGGGGTTTCACTAAAAACTCCGCCCACGGACCTCTGAAAAATGACTATGCGCGTGTCCGCCTTTGTCAAGTCAAGTCAAGTATATTTGTATAGCGCTTTTCACAATACAGAGTGTATCAAAGCAGCATCACAGTATTAAATTAAAATAATACAACAAGGTTTGTTTCTAGTGGAATTTATTGATTGATAAAATTAAATATCCCCAAAATATCCCCAACTGAGCAAGCCAAAGGCAACAAGAACGAAAGTGAACATGAAGTGTCCGACTCAAATTTCAACCATTCGCGTTCCATCCTTAATATATTAGTCTGCGTCAACATGTAACGTTACATATTCACACTTAAGATTTTTACAGGTCATATTTGTAGCCTACTATCGAAATATCCACTGCGTTTGTTATGTAAAACACATTATCGGGTGGTAAAACCATTTACTTACTTGCGACTGAAGGTTTCCGAAGAGAAAACGATTACAACACATTTTGGTGTGCCTTCGACAAGGTTTGTCTGCTTCGCTCTCGACGGACTTCAGTTTCTAAACGTCACAGACCGTGTCACATCAGTGTTACCCCCAACCAATCAGCGCAAATCCTTCCCTGTGCAGCCAATCGCAGTGCTTGTCACACAAACTACATTGAGTCATGGACCTTTAGAAGAAGGTTTTAGAGTTGCGTCATCTTCGTTTACTCCAATGAGAATCGACCGTTGTTGACAAAAAGAAAAAATGCCGTTGGGTGTCGACAGCAAATGGCGGCTCTTATTTTTCGTTCTTCGCATAGGGTATAAAAATACGTTTTTATTGTAGTTACAGTAATGTTATTTTTAAAAGATAAAAAAAAAACTGCTATTATTTGACGATGTAGTCAACCAGCGTTGCCTGCCTTAACATATTTCAGGTTAACGTGACTTTTTTATGTTCTTAAACTTAATCATGTCATGTTCAATATTGTTTCACAAAGACAGGAGACCTGCAGGTGACAGGTTATTTTCTTAATCTATTGCAAACAAGTTGAATTTAATTAATCTTATGTATCCCTTGTACTTATTACACTATATAAATTAATACACAATATATCCAAGTCTAAATAAAAAATTGAAAAAACAACAACATTTGTTTATAGACACACACATAGATAGACAGACATTTGTACAGTAATAACAATGGATTTCGAAGAAACTGCATGTCAAGCATTTTGTCAGTTTTTTCCGCCATGTTGTTCTTGTGGTCTCCACTATGGCTTGCAGTCCTGCATGAGGAGGATCCAGTTGTTCAGAAAAAGCAGTATGAATGTACTGACCATAGACGGTACTGACACAGAGGAGACAATTATCATGGTGGCTCAAGTCAGCAGGAGCAACCTAAATATAACTAAACATTGGGTGCTATACCATAATTCACAAAGACCAACACTGGGAAGTTTAATGTTTATAAAAGGTTTATTTAATAAAAAATAAAAAAAATCCTTGAAAAATCCACAGAGCTATACAGCGTCAGTGCAGGGAGTCTTCAGGATCCACTGAATCCCCATTGTGCTTCTTCGTGTGTTGAAAGCAGAATAAAAGAGACAAAAACTGGAAAATAATATTATATACAGTAGTATATAATACAATTTTGGTATTTAGTATGATTCCTTCCCCAATTCCATCCCATCATTTAATTTTAACCACGTATGGTTTTTTTAACTGCTTGCCTTTTTAAACTTGTTTTTAGCAGAGTTTTTTTTTTTTTATCTCACTTCTGAACTTCCCTTTAACATCAATCCAAAAATCAGCTCAGCTGAAACATGATATGATAGTCAACAGAATCTCAATGCCTAAACTCCACCCAAACGGTTTTGCTTACTCTAAACTTGTAGCAATATGCTCTTTCCTACAATAAGGTATTTTATTCTTTATTTCACATTAATTTATAAGGAATAAAGATGATATTGTCATATCACACGGCTCTGTTATATTTAACCCGTTTTAGAACCCTTTTCTCTGTTTACACAACGATGGATAAAACTGCATTAATAACGGGTTTAACCATTAATAGACTGTTTGTGGTTTGATAAATTATTTTATCCAATAACATAACTAAAACACAATCTATAATCTGATAACATTCCCAAAATTTACTAATTTAGAGAGCAATAATAAACTAAGCATTATTTAATACATAAGTTAATTAGATTCAGATGTAGTGATAATATATAAACGTGTTCTTTAAACGTCTTATCTTACCTTTTAAAAGTGCGTCCAAGTGGCCTGGACTGAGCCTGCGCTCCCCCAAAAGCATCGTAAAGCCTATTTGATCGTAGAATAATTCCCATCAATACTCTACGGTTAACTAGCTATCGATGCTTTGGGGAAACACAGCCCTTTTCTGATGCAACTCTAAACAACTCTAAACAGCGAAATAGTCTCTGGGAAAGTGGTAAAAAGGCTTTGTAGGTTTGTACTCTGAGGTGAGGTGGCTGCAATGTCATGTGTGCTCGCTCTGAGGCTCCACCTTCTTTGAACTGTAAATTTCCTCTGGCTCATTTTTCTGTTCAGTCTGTCGAATAGTGATCGGAGAAACTAAGCTTCGAATCAATTGAACCGCTCGCAAAATGATTCATTGTTTCGATTCATTTTCGCCACGCGCACGCTGTGACTGACCCCTGCTGTTCAGAACAGTGTAATGTAAACACTCAGGCCAAACATGTTATGCATAGGCTACACCTTTTACAAACATAGCAAATGTTTTATTGAAAGTAAAATCGATCAAATGCAATTAACTAATCATCTAATAATATGAAATATCAAGTGTCTATATATAATATGTGTTTGATTAACAGGGAACACACCACACAATCGCACATCTGTCTCAACCTTCTCCCACAACGTTTTAAAGTGAAGTTAACGCATCTTCACCTCGTGGGTTTTTGTCAGAGGAGAGAGATTTTGAGATAGCAGATTTTTTTGCGATATTTTTACATTTACAGTGCGATTTGGTTAGTTTAGTATCAATCCTGCGCTAATCTTGTGTGTATGAGTGCTGCCTGTGTGCGTCCTTAAAGGTAGGGAATTTTATAAAAAAAACTTTTTTCCAAATTTGTTTAAACTTTCTATATATATCAATACATAATTAAAATGTAAGTACTCTGAAAAAAAGAGTATAAAAATCGAGTGACTCTAGACCGTTTAATCTGCATTAAACACAGCTCATTATTTCCATTCGGGGACGAAACAAATGATTGGCTTAGGCGACTGTCACTCTCTCTCGCAACCATGGCAACCACCCTTTTGCCACAGGATCTGCCCATATGCGCGCGCACCCGTTTGATTTGAGGAATTCAAGAGGCACGGAACCTAGGAATAGCAAACAATGGCAGAGAAAGAGCAATCAAAATTCACATTACCGGCATTTGCAGTTAGCGAAGGCAAACAAGGCAAAAAAAAAAAAAAAAGGAAGACAGTAGGCCTACTAGAAAAGGTAACGAACAAAAAGTCTTTGGATAAACAAAGAAATAAAACGCGTGTCAATAATATCCTCGGACCCTATTTGCACGGCCTCTTGCACGACCTCCTCTGCTTCGCCCTCGACCCCGGACCTGTCCTCGAGCTGACGATGCGGTTCTTGTCTCTGGAGTGTAACGTTAGTCCTCATCAGAGTCATGGAAACTCTTACGTGCAGAACACCATAGCCTATATGTTATGAATCTTACACGAAATTCATCACCATCACAGTGTAACTGATGGTAATGGAAAACCGTGTATCAATGCAACCTGTTTTTAGCTTTGCCTTATAGATATAACTAGCTCCTTAGCGAATCAAACAAAATATATTTTAAACTTTACCATATCAATATGCTAGCTTGATAGTGAGTACTAAAATACATATTAATTGTTTAGATTCATAATGATAACGTTAGATTTTTTTATTACATGTGATTCTGACATGATGTCACTGCATGCTCTGTGCTCCTTCCTCTCCGCTCGTCTTAGGTAAATAATGCCTCTTTCAGCTCAGCTGTCGGAGTCGCGCGGTCATGCGTTTTGAGGGCGTGGCTTTGGAAGGAGCCCAGAAGGGAGGGGGTGGAGTGAATGGAAATAATGAGCTGTCTTTAAAACAGTCGTGAGAGGTCTACAGGCACTCGATTTTTATACTTTCTTTTTCAGAGTACTTACATTTTAATTATGTATTGATATATAAATAAAGTTTAAACAAATTTGGAAAATAAGTTTTTTAGACAATTCCTACCTACCCTACCTTTAATGGCGCTTTTCCACTGCATGGTACGGCACGGTTCGGCTCGGTACGGTTCGACTCGGCGCGGAACGGTTCGGCTCGCTTCGCTTTTCCACTGCGTGGTACGACTCGACTCGGTACGGCACGGTTCGGTTCGCTTTAGCTCGGTTGCTTTTCCATTGCAGTTAGTACCGCTTCAAACTGGGTGGGACTGATCGTTATATAACGCTTTTCCACTGCATGGTACGGCACGGTTCGGCTCGGTACGGTTCGACTCGGCGCGGAACGGTTCGGCTGGCTTCGCTATTCCACTGCGTGGTACGACTCGACTCGGTACAGCACGGTTCGGTTCGCTTTAGCTCGGTTGCTTTTCCATTGAAGTTATGGCACTGCATGGTACGGCACGGTTCGGCTCGGTACGGTTCGACTCGGCGCGGAACGGTTTGGCTCGCTTCGCTTTTCCACTGCGTGGTACGACTCGACTCGGTACGGCACGGTTCGGTTCGCTTTAGCTCGGTTGCTTTTCCATTGCAGTTAGTACCGCTTCAAACTGGGTGGGACTGATCGTTATAGTTGCCGCCTCTACTGCCATGACATCATCGTAAACGCGCCACATTTCAAACGCACAACACAGGGGATGGTGCTCTTGATTCTCGGCATGCGGATGTTTTTAAATTAAATTAAACGTTCTTATAATGGTTTACTATATGGAAGGAAAATTCTTAACGTGTAATTAAACGTTGCGTTCATATTCTGGGCTCATCTGATTTTTTGTACATAGCATACTTTATGATTTTAGTATCATAATGATTAATAAATGCACGCACAATTATCCGTGAACTTGATTTGAACAAATGCCTTTCAACTTGTGTGTGCAAAATTCAGAATTAAATGAATGTGCAGCAATCTTTACAAATAGAGACTCTAGGCCTAATGTACTGTTTTAAACTATAGCCTACTGCCATTAAAAAAGCGCATTTAGTTAATGTTATGTTATTTTTTTCCATCTGCCTATGTTGATTATGAAAAGTGAACAGCAGGAGTAGAGAGACATGGAGCGAGTCAGACATAATTTTGACCACTTCATTAAGTTTTGTTTTGTAGAAAGCCTTTCTTTAAAGTGAATTTCGTTTTGTATAAATTGTATCTTAATTTTAATAATTTTTTCATCAAACAATTGCCTGGATTGAATAAATAAGATGCAAAATAGACAATTTAACCATTGAGGCGCCCGAGCGGTCACTTGCATTGTACGTTAACTGGAGCGCATCTCATCCTCAAATACACAAAGCTTGAAATGTCTTTAAACTAAATAATTCAAAACAAAAAGAAATAGGCTACTCTCTTATGTAATCCATTATGTGCATTTCTCTCTATAGGCGCGTTTACTACGAATATGGCGATCGTCAACTTCATCTTTGCCATGCACAGACACTGACAGAAAACACTATTTTATAAATAAAAATCAGTGCATGCGTTTTAATAAAATTAAAACTTTAATTGTGATCATTAAAATAATTGAATATTAAATATTTTGTGGCCAAGTTTTGCTCATTTATTAATAGTATATATATAGGCTATATATAGGCCTAATTTTATTAAATTGAACAAGCGCAAAATTCAGCATTCAATCGAATATTCAAAAAGACTTAATAATAATGTTATTTCAACATAATATCTCGTTATTTCGACATAATATGTGTGCAACAAGCAAGATGTGCGTTTGTAAATCCGGGGATGCGTGCACTGATTTTTATTTATAAAATAGTGTTTTCTGTCAGTGTCTGGCAAAGATGAAGTTGACGATCGCCATATTCATAGTAAACGTGCCTATAGAGAGAAATAACATTATTATTAAGTCTTTTTGAATATTTGATTGAATGCTGAATTTTGCGCTTGTTCAATTTAATAAAATTAAAACTTTAATTGTGATCATTAAAATAATTGAATATTAAATATTTTGTGGCCAAGTTTTGCTCATTTATTAATAATATATATATACATACACACACACACACATATTTTTCTAATTCAAATTAGACTATGGTTTTGCATGAATGAATGAGAAAGAAAAGAGCAGGATGTGATTTATATTGAAAATAAATATTAAAAGCGCAATAAGCCACGAAAGAGAACTGAATTCTACTGACAGGATGAGCGCAACACAAGTATTGAAAACTGTTAAAAAACTGAAAAGCAAATGCTAGACCTCTCTCTCAGGTCCCTCATGTCTCAGTCAGACATCAAATAAATAAACTATGAGCCTTTATATACAGAGTGTTTACTTATTCAAACAATAAGATCTTTATTTAACCTTGCAAAGCTTCAGTTCATTCAGTCAAGATAGATGTCAGTTTACTGACAGTTTGAGGATGAACAAGATTTACACAAGCTCTTTTTAAGAACTTTCATTGGCTAAATATTAGTAAAACAGACAGACAGACAGACGTAAAGGGACACCAGCACCAAAAAAAAAAAGGGCACTTCAGAGTGTAAGGGCAAAAAGGGCATGTGAGCCCTACCTGTGCACGTGTCTGCATACTATGCATTGATCTCTTGTTTTTTATTAAAAAGCTTGTTTTTCATGCAATAAACCCTTTAAAATGTGATTTTGAGCTTGATTTTATTATTACTGTTATTATTAATAATAAAAATTTTGCATGCAGCTGCCACACACAGATATAATTCAATAGCAATTACAATATTTGATGATTTTATTTGTTTGTTTATTGCAAAACTGTGCAGCCCTTTCATATATCTCTATCCATGAAATTGATCCATAATCCATAGGATGATTGGATGAGGGATGGATGTATGGACATACAGATGTACAAACAATATCAAACTATACAGATAAAATACTGAATTATGTGTTACACATACACACAAGTGTTACAGCGAACCCCTCTGTCTGTTACAATTAACCCCGCATATGGTAAGTTCTAATATTTGCACTTCTGTCACTTTCAGTGCAACTGTAAGGTACTAGAAAAAAAACTTTAAGTGTTCATTTGTAGCAGAAATGTGTGTGTATAAAAAAAAAAAAAAATTAATCTAACTTATTCTTGTTCTTCCGTCTCAGTTTTACATTCTGTACGAGGACAATCACCTATCTGATAACTATTTGAACAAGTTCACACCTAAATTAGGTAAGACATTGATACTACTGATCTTCCATCAAATTAAATGAACTAAATTAAAACTATGTTTAAAACAAATATGTTAGTCCGGTTTGTCTGACCAATCTGTATGTCACACTTTTGAAATGATGCCACCCTGTACGAATCAGTTGGGGATGACTCGCAACGTGTAGCCAAAAATACACCTTTGTCATACACGATGAAATTTCAAAAGTGTGACATAGAGACAGAGATTGGTCGGACAAACCGGACTAACATATTTGTTTTAAACCATCGTTTTTATTTAGTTAATTTAATTTATTTTCTTAATTCAATAACAGACTGATGAAAGATCACTATCAATGTCTTACCTAATTTAGGTGTGAACTTGTTCAAATGTTATTTTCTTAGCCTAAGCAGAAAAACTTCCCCTTTCCCGCATCCATGTGTTTCATTTAGGCTCAGGTTTCCCTTATTTTCCTTATTTACCAAATTCAACTTAGACTCAGGTATCCTTCATTCCACTCCTGAGAAAGTATAAATATGCTAAGAAAGTATTCCTGAGCTTTATTATCTGACTCACCCAGAATCCAAAAGCCTTGACAGTGCTCGTCAAATCTGAGGAGAGAAACACCAGACAAGAAACAAACGTAAGAATTATTTTGCATGCAAATGAAATTTCAAAATATCAGTAGCCTTTTAGTAAGCTTCTTTTACAGTCTTTCACAGAAACATGGAACCAGTAACATAAGAATTTCAGCTTTGTGGTGTTGAGTGTAATTGTGGAAAACTTTTCTTCTTTTGTTTGCAGACTATGTTTCTTACAAAAAAGTTTTTCGGGATCATTTTCAGTCTCTCACTGAATGTATGGCTCTGTGAGACTGCAAGTGTATTCATTTGTAAGTAAGAATTTTTTTGATTGAAGTGAATTTCAACAATGTTGAAAGTAAAAAAAAAAAAAAATTATTACAAATTCCACTAAATCCTTGTTTTGCATTGCAGCGGATCACCACGAAGCCTATGCTGCTCGAAGCTGCAAAGAACTTCAGAAAAAGTATCAGGTTAATGATGGTACGCTCATTTTATGTTAATGTTTGATCTTAAGCAAGAACTGCACTGAAGTGACTCAGGAATGCTCTGTTCACGCAGACGGCCTGTACTATCTGAACTCCTCCAGAGGGGTGCTTTACCAGACCTTCTGTGATATGACCACTGCGGGCGGAGGCTGGACGCTGGTTGCCAGTGTTCATGAAAACAACATGTACGGAAAGTGTACCGTTGGTGATCGCTGGTCTAGTCAGCAGGGCAGTGAACCGAACCGGCCTGAGGGTGAGGGGACATGGGCAAACACAGTCACATTTGGAAATGTAGATGCCTCTACAAGTGATGATTATAAGGTATTATTACATTTATGGTTTTACAGCAATAGTTAAATAGAAGGAACAGAAAAGACACAAGAGTATAATGATCAAAGGATGTTTTTGGAGAATCTGAAACGATAGTCTCCTTTCTGTCCCAGAATTCTGGCTACTTTGACATTCCAGCACAAGATGTGTCCGTGTGGCACGTTCCTAATAATGTGGAGGTGGAATCCTGGACCGCGTCCTCCATCCTGCGATACCACACTGAGAATCACTTCTTAACTCTCTACGGAGGAAACCTTTATTATTTATTCAAGGTCAGATAAACTTTTATCTAAAGGGTTTGAAACATTCACAGATTGTTTTTTTGTGAAATTACAATAACACTTTTTTTTTTTTTTTTTTTTTAGATTCCCTGTGAGGTTTGGAATAGGGACGTGCATCACTGATAATGGACCTGTTATTCCAATCGTGTATGATAATGGAAATGCGGATTACAACACAAATCTCTATGGTCCCAAGGCAAGAAGTATGACTTATATATTTTTTGTATTAATCCTTTAAGCAGGCAAATCACTTAAACAAATGATTATTTACAGCAACACCCCGTGAGCCAATATATTCCAAATATTTTTAATGACAGTGGCTTCATCAGTTGTCAGTATCATAAATCTGTGTATTAAGTGATGGTGTACAAGGCATCATCATTGTTGAGATCCAGTCAGTTTAATGAATGAAAGCCATGTCATGTGTTCATGGACATATCATCATTGATATGATTATCATCACTGATATTCTGCATTTCCCCAGCAAATTTTCTGCCTGGATTCATCTCATTCAGAGTCTTCAATACTGAAAGGGCAGCCATGGCTCTTTGTTCAGGTGTCAAACCAACCGCCTGCAACACTGAACATGTGAGGAAAAATAATATTCTGGATTGTAAAATTGATAGTAATACGTTTACAATGAAAATCAACTGCACCAATGTCACTGTAAGAAGTGCCCAGGCGTGTCTTGTTGTTAGTAATGTCCTCATGTTGTTGTAGTTCTGTATTGGTGGAGGTGGACACTTTCCTGAGGCGGCCCCAAGGCAGTGTGGGGACTTTGCGGGATTCGACTGGGATGGCTATGGCACTGAGGGATGGAGCGCTTCCAAAGAGATAACTGAAGCAGCCGTGCTTCTCTTTTTATCGCTGACACTCCCAAGAAAAATGGAGATGTCGGGTGGTTAGGAGATGCGCTGGAGGATAAATGTGTAAACCTTGATTAGGTGACAAGCACAAGACAAGGCTTAATGTCGAGCTCTGCCACTTTGATGCTTTCTTATCCAGTGTTAGTATTACAGCCTTCATCTTTCAGTTGTTTTGGCTGATAGTTCAGAATTTAATGTTTGCACTCTCTGAGCATCAGAAATTCATGAAAATAAACATATCTCCCTTATAACAGTAACTTTTTTTTCACATATACAATACAAAGCCTAGTTGCCACCCTTCATTCTGGTTTATTCTTTCTTTTTTCCACTGTTTACACACAATTTCTGAAATCTGACACTCAAACACCATAACCACACACCAAATCTGCACAACCATACACAAATTCTTGGCCTGTTTTCAATTTCAGAAAATACTTTTTGCAAACTACAACACAATTCTCCATGTAACACAAAGTCTAACAGGAAGTATTTGATTTCTGTACGGGACATGTGAATGTTTTGTATTTCTTCCACAAGTTTTGACGCATGTCTTCTTGCCTTGTATACACACTCGAAATCCATATAGTTCGTTTATCAATGTTTATTCTTCCAAATCAACAAAGAATCACGTTTCTTACATACAGCATAATCCTCGTGTGCAGCGATGTCTTAACTTCTTTGTAGAGATACTATACTTATAAGGCAATTTATGATAGATGTACCGCATGGCGGTACAAAATATGACCGCCGCTCAGGCCTGCACTGGCTTTCCACAAAAATAAATGACGTGGAGCAATTTGGCTGTATTGCGTGTTTATGTATATACCTAAAAAAAGTAGAAGTATGTGCATGTCTGTCTGTGTGTATGTGTGTGCGCGTGTGTGTGTGTTTGTGTATGTGTGTCTGTGCGTGTGGATGTCAGTGTGTGTGCATGCTTGCGTTTGTTTGTATTCCTGCATGTCTGTGTGTGACAGTATCATCCTAAACCAGCAACCCTTCGCTCAACAGCACCATCTACAGGCCGATGAGTGTACAGTCACTAAATGTGCACATAAATGAATTTATTTTATACCCCCCCATGGATGAAATTCTACGAAACTTAGCAGAGGATACCCCCAGAGGATGTCAAGTTAATCATACACATGAAATATGGTGCAGTTCTGAACATCTCAACTGAAGATAGGGGTGATTAAAGCAGAATAATATTGCATTTTCATTTTTTATGGGAAGGGGCGCAAATCACAAATGAGTGATTATGGGCTAGGTTGATGTGGGCCCTTAAGACCAACATAACATAAAAATTTCTTCATCCTCGGTGCTACGGTTCAGGTAGTTATTTAGGAAAAACTGCATTTTTGGGGTTTCGGGGGGCCCAGCGCGGGGGGGGAGTGGCCCCCGGGGACCAAACGAAATTTTTCCGTAAAAGTCTAGTGGGGCTACATGCCCACCAAATTTCATGTTCCCCGGTGTTTCGGTGTCCCTGGTATCGTTGACGAAAAATTCAGTAGATGACAAAAAAAAAAAAAAAAAAAAACTTTGACAATCCCTATATGACCGCTTTCGCTAGCTATGCTAGCGGCGGTCATAATTACCTTTTCAACAAAAACAATGGAGCCATACTGAAATAATATTTACATTATACATCACTTTAGAAGCTTTAAGTGTGCATTATCAATTTTGAACTGTCCATTTCTTTGTGGCATAGAAACAGTCCTTGATATTGAAGAGTGTTTAACAGTCCATTTCACAGATAAGGCACAACTTATCAACAGGCCTTTCTAATGTATTGGTCTTAGTTTTAACCAACACACGTCTTACCAGTCCTTTGTTATCTGGAAATACTTTCATGATTCTTCCAAAGACTCATGAATTTCTTGGTGAAGAGTCATCTATTATCAGGACGACATCGCCAACAAGGTTTTTCTTTACTTGATTCCATTTTTGACCCTCCTGGAGTAAGGGCAAATGTTCACGCACCCATCGCTTCCAGAATAGGTCAGCAAGATACTGAATTTGTTTCCACTTGCGTCGTGCATATACTAGGGTTGGGCGGTATTACGGTAATATCGGATACCGCGGGATCTTAAAATAGCACCGGTATCAGTTTCAATACCGTCATTACCGGCACTTATATAGCCTATAATATATATTATTTATTTATTGCCTAAAAAATGCTTATGTGTGGTTGCAGTTTGGCAATATTTCTGGTTCCAACCGAATGAGAAGGGAGAGGCGGTAAATACTGACAAGGCAATTTGTAAATTGTGCAATAAAAAGGTGACCGCGAGAGATGTAAACACCTCTAACCTAATGTCGCATCTCCGAAACAACCGCCCACTCACTGCTGCCAGGATGCATAAGCGCATTAAGTTTAGTATTTGTTAAAATATTATAATGTTATTTTTTTCCATCTTTGTTGATTATGAAAAGTGAACAGCACAAATAAGATGGGATGCATCGGGAGTCAGACGATTTGACCACTTAAATAAATTTAGTTTTGTAAAAGGCCTCTTTAAAACGAATTTCGTTTTGTATAAATTGTATCTAAATTTTTATAAAATTTTCATCAACCAATTGCCTGGATTTAATATAATCATAACATGATGGGCATGCCGCTGTCACTTGCATTGAAATCTCATAAAAAAGGCTATGCCTCACAGACATGACAAATAAATAAAGCTTGAAATTTCTTTAAACGAAACAATTAAAAACGAAAGAAATAGGCAACTCACTGATTAGGCTAAGTAATCCATGATGTGCATTTCTCTCCTTCATACAGAGATGCGATCGTCAATTTCATTAAACGAAACAATTCAAAACGAAAAGAAATATAGTCTGATTAATCAATGCAGCACTAGCCGAGGAAAAGCTGTTCTCGGCGGGGTACATGAGCACCAAGCGTCCGATTGCCTGGTTCTCACAACTCCGAAAACGTCAGATCAAATTTTCAAATTGGCGCTATCTTTATAAATAAACCAAATATTTGATGTTTAAACAACTAGATTCTCGCCTGAAATACTCTTAAAACTACATTTCGTGACACAATTACAGCAGTATTTTAAATTACGCGGGGTTTCTCCTCTGTTGACGCTTGCTGGTTGGTGTGAGATGCATTCTGGGATACCTGGCTGTCTCAAGTTCGCACAAGTCACCTCTCGATGCATCCTCGGTAAAAGGGGCGGATCAAGAACACATCCGGGGATTTGAACTGGACTTGGCTAGATGTGAACTTTGAATTGGAACAGTACTTGGGCAGCGACTGATGACGTTTCACAAGTCCACAAGAACACAAGTACAGACAAGAACGCATATTGAGAAACGGCTATAGACTGGTCTGGGAGGACCGTTAACTGTCACTAAGCAGCTGAGCGTTGCCATGGATATGCTGCGTGCCATAATGAATGACGTCACTCGCTTAGGTGCATTTGATCCTAACTTGCTAGTATTATGGAAGGCATATTCTGCCAAAATTATAGTCTGTAGATATGACACTTTTTTTGTTATTTGAAATGCAATGTGCTATCAGTCTTAAAGTGCAATAATTAGAATAATATTTTTCCTAAAATAACTTATTTTGAATAAAACCAGTCCTTCGATCGCCTGACCAACATTTTTACAGGTAGCCTAAATTAGGATACATTTGTCTTAGCTGTGTTATTTTCCACTTTCTTTCCAGCATGTGCTTTTTCATTCTTCGCATTTTCCTTGGCTGCATTCATCATGTGAAGTCGATGCATTATTTTAGAGCTCCTGAGATTCAACCTTATTTTCTTCATGCGGAATAATAAATTGTAGGCTATTCAAGTGAATCAATTCTCATGTTTTTGATGTTTAAAATATATTGGCTGAAAACAGAGTCGTGATTTGATTACATCTTTAATTAGTGATAGAAGTTATAAGTAATTACGTTAACATGGAAGTTATTATCTTAACATTACAATTAAAACACTAACATTTTTAACATTAACTTAATTTTACAATTAATTTAAATAATATTTTTACTATAGTTTATCTGCAGTTATAAAACTATAACGTCAATCTGCAAAACAAAAACCATAGTTTTTTTTTTTTTTTTTTTTTTTTTATTAAGAAAAGCATCTCAAGCACAGTACAAATATCAGATTGTTAAAACCATGTTTTTTAGATAAAATCCATTATCACAGTTAATTTAATGGATAAACAAATCCCCTTTTAAATCCAATATGGGTTTATATTTTAGTTTAATTATTCGTTTGTCTGAGTTGCAAGAGAAATCAAAAATCAAAGGCATGGGCGACTGGATTGTGTTGTCATGGAAATGGCAGGTGAGGGAGACGTTCGCAAACTGGCACGGACAAATGTCCTCAGAACGTCCATCAGCGAACGTTACAAAGCGGACCAAATGCGGACGTCATCGGAATGTCAGTCAGGGAACGTTACAAAGCGGACCTAATGCGGACAAGGGGACGTTCCCCAGCAAACACATTTACGTTGTGGCAACGTCTCTGGCACGTTGCATTTCTGCTATGGCAACGTCGCTGTATACGTGCTCGCAACATTGTAACAATGTAGAATTGTAAGACGTGACAGGGCTGTAGCAACGTTGTTGCGCGACATTCAGCAACTGAGAGACGACGTTCTGGCAATATTTTTATATGGTGTATTTTGTTAGATAATTATATACTTTTTATCGTTTATTGTTTATCTATATTATTTAATGGGGCTATCAACACCTGCAAGTGTAGCCTACACTTTAAAGAGTAAAAATGACAGAAGGTTTCGTTAATTCAACTTTATTAAAATTGCATATAATCAAATTGCACTTCCAAAAGTCATACATTTGTGAAAAAAAAAAAAAAAAAAAAAAAAAAAACGAATACACATTTATTTTAAGTATAATAAATAAAACATGAAAAGCAAAGGCAGATCAGAACATTTAATGAACAAAACCTGTCTGTATGGCAGACAGTAGCCGAGCAGGTGTCACCGGGGAAACATATCCACAAATCCAGAGGAGCAAAGAAACGAATGAGACTAAATAGCGGAAAAATCAAACGAAAAACTAAACAGTGCGAGCGATATGCTTCATTAATCACATTAGAAATTAAAGCAATACTCACGTATCCTTGCTCGATGATGAATGAGAACACAATGAGCCCAAGTGCCCAACAACAGGTGGTTGGAATTTAAAAGGCTGATTTTCCCGCTTCAGGGCACTGACGAGTACATTATGTAGTCCAGTGGTTGTCAAGACACCCTTGGCACAACCTTAAGCAATGGCCCTGACCGATGGTTTAATGTCAACATTGTGACAACGCTGTAACAACTTCACCACACAACGTAGTTATAGCAACCTTTTGGCCATGTTGTTAAAACGTTGTTAGAAGGTTGGCTACGTTGTGCCAACGTTCTGTGTTTGCTGGGTCGAAACGTCCGGGGGACGTCCCCTGTTAGCTGGGCTAACACAAACCACGATCAGCCTCATAATTGTACAACTCGGATTTATCCACCGTTGTAGAGAAAAAGGTTCTAAAACGGGGTTAAATCACATTGAAGCGTGTGATATGATAATATCCTTTTTATTTCTTATAAATAAATGTCCAAAAAAAGAATAAAATTCCTTATTGTAAGAGCATATTGCTACAAATTTAGAGTAAGCAAAACCGTTTGGGTGGAGTTTAGGCATTGAGATTCTGTTGACTATCTGTTTATAATATATATGTTTCAGCCATGGTTTCAGCTGAGCTGATTTTTGAATTGATGTTAAAGGGAAGTTCATAAGTAGCCTAAGTAAAAAAACTTTAAGTTAAAAAGGCAAGCAGTTAAATGGGGATTCGTGCTAAATACCAAAACTGTAGTATATTCTACTGTGTCTGTATATAATATAATTTTCCAGTTTTTGTCTCATTTATCTTGCTTTCAACACAAGAAGCAGTGGATTAAGGGCTTCAGTGGATCCTGAAGACTGACGCTGTGACCTCAGCTCTGTCTGTGGATTTTTCAAGCTTTTCCAGGCTCTTTTTATTTTATTTGCACTTCCCAGTGTTGGTCTTTGTGAAAAAGTGCAGATACACCTAAGTAGCCTATGGTATAACACCCAATCTTAAGTTATATTTAAATTGCTCCTGCTGACTTGAGCAAAGCTCATTTTCTCCTCTGTGTCAGCGGGAATAGTACATTCACACTGCTTTCTCTGATCAACTGGATCCTCCTCATGCAGGACTGCAAACCAGTGGAGACTACAAGAACAACATGGCGGAAAGAACAGACAAAAATGCTTGACATGCAGTTTGTTCAAAATGTAATCCATTGTTATAATCAGTGTAAATGTGTATATATATGTATTTGTGTGTGTATGTATTTGATTTAGACTTAGAGATATCATGTATTACTTTAGGTAAGTGCAAGGGATACATAATTAAATTTCACTTGTTTGCAATGGATTTAAGACAATAACCTGTCAATAAAAGACTCCTGTCTTTGTGAAACCATAGTGAACATGACATGATTGATTAAGTTTAAGAACATAAAAAAATACTAAAAAAGTAACGTTAGCCTGAAATAATATAACAAGGCAGGCAACGCTGGTTGACCACACTAATCGTCAAATATTAGCAGATCTTTGTCTTTTAAAAATAACATTGCTGTAACTACAAAAGAAAAAAAAAATATTTATATAGGCTACCCCTCAGTGAAGAACAAAAAAAATACTTTTTTTAAATACATTTTTTAATTGAACTTTCAAAATTACAGAATTCAATATCAAGTTCTTGACACATTTCTTTTACACATTTTCACATTTTGTAAGTATAACTTCAAACAACAATAATTTAGACCGAAAAAGAACTTATATCTGCGCCACGAGAGACTCCAGCCGCCAACACCCACCAACGGTCTTTTCTTTTCGTCGATTCTCATTGGAGTGAACTGAGATATGACGCCACTCTCTTTGGCTCCGCCACTCTGGTACTTTGTGTAACAAGCATTTTTCACTGATTGTGATTGGCTTACACGGGGAGGGTTTTGCTCTGATTGGATGGTGGGGTTGTTGTAACATGAAACAGTCAGTCACAGTTGGTGTCATCTGACTCCTCTCGAAAGTCTCGATTATCGAGAACCACCAAAGCAGACAAACCTTGTCGAAGGCAGATACACACTAAAATGTGTTGTAATCATTTTCTCTTCGGAAACATTCAATGTCGCAAGTAAGTAAATTATTTTACCACACACTAATCTGTTTTACATAACAAACATAGTAGGCTAGATATTTCTTTTATACAAATATGACCTGTAAAAATGTAAGTGTGAAAATGTGCACGTTGTGACTAACATATTAAGGAACGCGTATCGAAATTTGGGCTTATAAGATCGGAACCCTGTCCAAATAGGACACTTCATGTTCACTTTCGGTCTTGTGGACAATGGCAGGGCACGCGCATAGTTATTTTTCAGAAGGGTGCGCGCGACCTTTGCTGTGGATTTGCATTCTCTATCTATGCGCTCTTTTGCCAAGCTCGATTTTGTGGGCGGAGTTTTTTATTGAAACCAACGTGGGAGGGACCGTGAGGCAAAATTTCCACTGGGCGGGGAGTCACCAACTTGTGGTGTTTCGAACGATGCGAAACAGTGAATCATTTTGCGAATCAGTTGGTTTTAAAACTGATTCGAAGCTTTGAAAAGCTCACCGGAAGAAGGTCACTCAGGCCCCGTCCACACTACTGTGTTTTCGTTTAAAAACGGAGACCTTTTGCTACGTTTGTATGGCGGGCCGGAAGGTTCAAAAATAGGACTAATGATTTGTCGTGGGAAGTCACTTATGGCGGGCCGGAAGGTTCAAAAATAGGACTAATGATTTGTCGTGGGAAGTCACTATACTGTAGCCCCTAGCTACTGACTTTCACACTGATAGGCCAGCGGTGGATCTGTATACGTACCCTCCTCACACAGCGGGCGACTCACTCTCCTCACACAGCGGGCGACTCACTTTCCTCACACAGCGAGCGACTCACTTTCCTCACACAGCGAGCGACTCACCTCACACAGCGGGCGACTCACTTTCCTCACACAGCGAGCGACTCACCTCACACAGCGAGCGACTCACTTTCCTCACACAGCGAGCGACTCACTGTCCTCACACAGCGAGCGACTCACTCTCCTCACACAGCGAGCGACTCACTTTCCTCACACAGTGAGCGACTCACTCTCCTCACACAGCGAGCGACTCACTTTCCTCACACAGCGAGCGACTCACCTCACACAGCGAGCGACTCACTTTCCTCACACAGCGAGCGACTCACTTTCCTCACACAGCGGGCGACTCACCTCACACAGCGGGCGACTCACCCTCCTCACACAGCGGGCGACTCACTTTCCTCACACAGCGGGCGACTCACCTCAGACAGCGGGCGACTCACCCTCCTCACACAGCGAGCGACTCACCCTCCTCACACAGCGAGCGACTCACTCTCCTCACGCGAGTCATGTACACATTGGCCTAATATTATAATAAAATCATACCCTTCTCAAATACTGTGGTGGTGCAATAACTAAATATTTCAATAAAGTGTTACATGTATGTGTGTTGTAAACGTCATAATATGCTGAACCAATAATCTTAAAATTGATTCTCATTGCATTCTGTTTACCTTTATAAAGGCAATTTCCCCCAAACTGTCATCTTAATGTTAAATGGTATACATTTTAAGTCACTATATGGCTTTTACCAATCAAATTGACTATCAACAAAAATATTTTATCCCACTGCAGAGAAAACAGAATCTGCATCAGAGATGGCATTTAGATATTCAAATTTTTGTATGCAAAACAAGCATAAAACACATAGTTTAGCCACTTTAAAATAGACACATGTAAAGCTTTTGTGGATTTGATAAATTATCTTTAAAATAGAATAATCTTAAAAAGTGACATTTCCATTTTTGCTGATTTACACTGGTATCAAAATAGGTAAAACACATTTCAGAGTTACATACACCATTATGTTTTTCTACATATCACATTTGTTAACTGTATGACTTACTTTCATGTTGTTGTTGCTTTTCTCCATCAGCTTTTAGCAACAGATTAATACTTGATAACACCATTCAAAAGAGTATTCAACATGAATGCCCCATGAAGTTATATGAAATTTACGTTTTTGGAAATTAACTTAAAAAGTAATACACAATGTTGAGTACTTGTGAGTTCTATCTAGCTTGTAAAAGTTCATTTAACTCGTGTCTGCAAGTTAAACTTTGGGGGAGGGTTGATACAGAGCAATTACCCCAAAATACAGAGTTGTCTCCATTTTGAGATAGAGCAGCTGCCAGCAGCAGTCCTTACGTGAATTCGTATTGAGAAACACAAAAGATTTTTCTTTTTAATTTGTAATTATCAATTAAAGTGCCCCTATTATGGATTTTTGAAAAATACCTTTCATGCAGTGTGTAATGTAGCTGTATGTGAATGAACACAGTCTGCAAAGTTGTAAGGCTAAAAGTGTGTTACGAACTTTAAAAGGTCTAGGGAATGTACCGTAACATTTTCAATATGCTGCTGGATGTGAAATGAGGTGGAAGAACATGACAGACACTCTCTGAAAGAAAGATAAACTGGATTTTTATTCACATAAAGCCGAAGCCACTAGATCCAGTAAAATAATAATAATGTGTACTATGTACAATGTGATAATATAAACAAACAAACAATAAAATGGGAAAAGGACAAAAGCGGTGCCAAAGAAAAAAACAAAATATAACAAAACAATCCTTAATCTAAACCTAATCTAACCAAAGAAAAAGGTAGAAAATAAACCGAAATCTTCGGTGCATCCGGCACCCTAATTAAACTACCTAATAAAACAGAAGATACATTAAGTGGCTTCTTACCTAGTGTGTCTAGACAATCATCTGCTACGTGTGCAGTGTATATCGCGATATACTTACCTGCGTTCTCTTCCCACTATATCAGCTGTTACTCGATATATCAGAGCAAATGAAAAGGTAGACAACAGAATACAAAGAACAAAGCACATAGCACACAACTCAGACGCGGGCAGAGACAAAAACTCGATTCACTACAGAGAGCTCATTCCACTAAAGAAAACTCATTCCGCTACAAAGAGCTCAGTTCGCGATCGAGAGAAAGCCTTCGCTCCGAAGAGAAAGCATGAATGAACACGCCATCCTTTTAAACCAGCTGGACGGCCTCCGATTGTCTCTCAAGCGCCGCCTTAATGATGACTGACGTCCAACTCGGCCAATCACAGCAACCTGTGAGCAGAGATAGTGAACTAGAGACAGAGAGGAGATAATGAGCACAACAACCAACACGTGCAAAGCACACTAACGTGCACAGATCAATGAAAACAAACCATGCGTGGAGCGTAACAAAGTGCCTCATAAAGTTTACTCAAAGTTGACTCTGAACAAAACTCAAAAAAGTCTTTAGACTTCACACATCACTACGTATTATTGAAATGCTCACCTACACAGCTTTGGCCCCTAAATAGTGACTATTTCACTCAATCTTAGTGCCTCCAAGTATACATCCAAGCCAAAAGATTGACTTGGTATTAGGGGATGGATGTGGTGGCTGACTTCTGCCAGTACAACCTCCTGAAGGGATGCGGGGGCCTCAGGAACTGCAACAACACCACCACAATCCATGGCAGGAACAGGACCATCCCAGTCCACTCCAAAGTTAGTGAATTCCATCTGTTAAAAACAAATACAATAAGGGGAGGGAAGGATGGAGTTATGTTTGAAATAACTACTGTTAAAAATGAACCAAATCATTACATTTAATTTTTTTTTAAATCATAATGGTAAATGGTAATGGTAAATGGACTGCATTTATATAGCGCTTTCATAGACCTAATGGCCACCAAAGCGCTTTACATACTGCCTCACATTCACCCATTCACTCACTCATTCATACACCGACGGCGGTGTCAGCCATGCAAGGCGCCATCCAGCTCGTCGGGAGCAGGTGTTTTGCTCATGGACACCTCGACACTTGGTCAGGTGGAACCGGGGATTGAACCACCAAACTTTCGGTTTGTAGACAATCTACATGAACCACTGAGCCACTGCCGCCCATAATAGATTGTAAAGCTAAAGGACGTTCTCAGACACACCATAGTGCAGAGTACCTAAACCCCCTTAGCAGTTCCAAAATAAAATGCAAGTTTCCATAAAATAAACAAAGTAAACAATTCAATTTATTAATAACTAATAATTATTCTATTATATGCAATTAAGATCTTCAGCAGCATTTAGAATGGTTGCTAAGAAACATAGTTGCTAAGTATGCTGGTGTAATGTCGTCACAGGTGTGACTGTGATGGCACAATGGCTTCAATCACAGATCAGCCAATCATAATAAAGGACCTGAATTATCCGTATCATAAGATAAAAAAGTCATTAAAAACTTTAAACAACACTTAAGTGTGATGGTTTAAGTTTATTAAAGGGGTGACTGAGTATGCTTTCACTTTTCTAACTTTAGTTATGGCGCTTTTCCACTACACAGTACCGGCTCGGCTCGACTCGACTCGGCTCGACTCGACTCTGTTTGGTTTTCCACTGTGTAAAAGTTGTACCTGTACCTGCTTCCAGGTACTTTTTTTCGTACCACCTCCGGCGAGGTTCTAAGCGGGCTGAGGCGATACTAAAATGTGACGTGAAATCATGGCAGACTGCTGATTGGTCAGAGAGAATCGTCACTATTCACTGCGTCATCATTGCACGCGCCAGACGCAGTATCCTGAATAAAAAACAGCAAAAACAAAAACAAAAACATCCAAAAACAGCATACACTCGATTTCCTCCTTTGCCCTGTGTGTGTGTGGGTAGCGGGTGTGTCTCGCGTAAAAGATTAAGTCACGGCAGTTTCCTGCGGCGTCGCTATGACGACCAGGTACTATTGTGGAGGTACTATCTGCAATGGAAAATGGAGCGAAAAGCGAGCCGAGCACGCACGCACGCACGCACGCACGCAAAACATTGAGTGCCAATCACAATTCACGGAGATTATTTTTGCGATTTAAAACGTTATCATCCAACAGGGTGGAAAATAAGATTTCCAAATAACATAAATCAATATTTACTTAGTGTATATAATAGTAGTAAATTGATCTCTCACATGTCCCACAAAATCACATCTACTGTCCTGCAACAGAACAATAACCAGGTGGTCATCCTAATCCAAATCCTGCCTAATTATCTAATGTTGTTTTCATCCAACTTACTGGATCAGCTGGAGCATCTGTATTCAACAGTTGACCTGAAACCCACAACTGTTGTGGAGATTTGTTGCCTTCGGATGAGAGGGGATGTCGGTCCCACACCTATGGGGTGAGAATGTCACAAATAAATGGAAAGAGATTCACAAAAATTGATCAAATTCAAAAATAATAATAACGAGATATGAAAATTTTAAAACCCTTCTAGTCAAAGTGCAGACAACTCCACAAATAAGTGGACTCCACCCACTGTTTACTCACGGCAATCAAATAAAGGCCACATTGCGCTGACCAACCGTAGCACGTTTTTGCTACAACCAATTAGACTTAAGGCCTCATTATACTTCTGCGTCGGACATACGCCGGAGCCTATACGCCATAGGCAACGTGTTGGTTTTAATTTATACTTCTGTGTCGTTGTCCGCGTTGACGCGCACCTGGGCAGCATGAAACCCCGAGGGAGGGGTTCTGGCAGACCAATCACAGCGCTTGTGTCCGCGTAGAATTGACGCGTTGTTACATTTTTGGAGAGGTGCACGTCAGGGTACGCCGAAGGGTACGCGCGCTACACACAGCCTACGACGTAGCTACGGCGGCAGTTCGACGCAGAAGTATAAAACAGGCTTTACACTCAAGGTGGGAACAGATTCATTTTGCACCCCTGAAAGGAGCTGTAATCTATGGGAACTTTGTTCAAACTGAGCTGAGCTGTTGTTTGAACGCTGTTTCCAAAATATTATTGTAGTCTACGGCTTCTTTATATTTTCATCGAGATCAGTGAATCAATAAAAACTCAGGATTATACACAAATTGATTATCACAGATCTTGAGCATCATGATCAGTAACACCCCATCACATTGTTCCCTGTTTCTTCGGCATTTTCAAAGGCTCATAAAATACTGTGGCTTGGCTTGATACACACAGTCTAATGGTCTAACTCCAAACGAAATCCAAACATCTTTTTCTGTACCAATTTAATGGCCTAATAAATCTTATTTTATTTATTTGTGAATATGATTCAATTTTTGTGAAACTCTTCAAATTGAATTGTGAATCTTAATCTATTTATTTGGAATATTTCAACAATTCTGACCCCATACACACCTGTCTGAACAGGTCAAGGTCCCTATTCAGTCTAGGCACCATGACATAGTGTAGACAGATTAGGTGTTTTTCATTGTCTGGGTCCAGTGCTCCAATATCCTGCAGATACTGGAAAGCTGCATAATAATTCGATGTGACCGCACACCAGACATCCCGCCACAGACGCTCAATTCTTTGGTTGTGGACACTTCTTCCAGTAATATAGCTGGTCTTCTCTAAGTTGTAAACACAGAAGGAATAAAGAAAACAAACAGTCCATATTACAACTAGAAATGGTCTAATAGTGTGTATAAATATGCACACTACCAGACGAACATTTGGCTATACAAATTTCTTCCAATGTGATTGTAAACTTTTCTCAGTGGTTCTCAGCCTTTTTTTGGGGCCAGCTTCTCCCTTTCCATTATCCCCCCCATATAATAGCGGTTTGGATAATCCATACATAATATATTAGTTATTTGTAGTACTAGAAGTATCATTAACACAGAATAATAATCAAACGTAATATTTAGGGAAACATGTAAATGTTATTTTGTAAACATGTAATGTTATAAATAAAAAAAATGTTAATTTAATTTCACTGGACAGTTGGAATATACTGTAATTATTACTATTTCCAAAAAAGACAACCAGCTGGAAATAAATATGTGACCCTGGACCACAAAACCAGTCTTATGTGTAATTTTTTTAAATTGAGATTTATACATCATCTAAAAGCCAAATACATAATCTTTCCATTGTTTTAAATTGAGATTTATACATCATCTAAAAGCCAAATACATAATCTTTCCATTGATGTATGGTTTGTTAGGATAGGACAATATTTGGCTGAGATACAACTAATTGAAAATCTGGAATCTGAGGGTACAGAAAAATCGAAATATTGAGAAAATCACCTTTAAAGTTGTCCATTTCTATTGGCGATAGTGCTGCATCCATTCACAAAAAGAAATGTTTTATATATTTAAGGTGGGAAATTTGCAAAATATCTTTATGGAACATGATCTTTACTTAATATCCTAATGATTTTTGACATAAAAAAAAAATCTATAATTTTGACCCATACAATGTTTTGTTGGCTATTGCCACAAATATACCCGTGCAACATAAGACTGGTTTTGTGATTGGCAACACATCCTAACAAAAGCATATAGAACCAGTTATTAACCAGGGAGGCGGTATAAATTGAGTGTGGCAAAATGCAAGTTACCTGGTCCACGGAGAGGATGCTCCAACATATATCTTGCCACATCAACATTCTCACCGCCCTTGTCACTCCTCACTCTACTTGGCAAACCAAACTGCTCAACAGCCTCCAAAAAGGACTCCAAAACTGTCGCGGCCTGGTTGTTGGTGGAAGCCTTCAAATACATAATTCTCCGGCTGAATCCATCTATGCCCCCATGTATGACGATGCGCCACCTTATTGGAAACACAGTTTTAGCTGTTGAGCACACTTTCTATGTACAATTATGAAATATACATGTCTGGCACCAGATTCAAAGTTCAAAGGGACTGTAAATCACTATAAACACACAGTTGAAATTATTTATTTAGTAAAAATGTCTACTTACTTGATCAGCCTGTGGTTTCCATCAATGTGCCAAAGAGACAAAGGTGATGGAACTGAATATACCCTTCTATGGACAAAATTAAGGTGCAATCCACGCAGTAGTGTGCCCACTGGATCCACAGCCTTCAGGGTTTCTCGAACTGTAGCTCGTGTAACTCTATATAAGAGTGGAGAGGACAACTGTTACCATCAGCACTTCAAATTTGTACTGTAATTTAATCTTTACCTTCACTTCTTAATAATAACAAAATGTGGCAGGATAACGAAGTATACTGTTCTGTAGGCTTCAGTTGTCTATACAGTCTCTTAAATCAATTTAAAAACTGCAGCCTGAAATGGGAAGGGCAGGGGTCCATGGAACAATAGGGAGAAAGTAAAAAAATGTTTTTGGTCTGTCAAAGTTAACATGTGAACACTCATAACATTGGAATAGATGGACTTTAATGGACTTCCTAAGTCATCCAGCCATTCACTGCCATTATCAACCTTGGAAGAGACAGGACATTTTTTAATATAACTTTGATTGTATGTGTCTGAAAGAAGAATATCATATACACCTAGGGTGACTTCAGTGTGCGTAAATCACACTCAATTAAAAAATTTTGGTTAACCATCCATTTAACTTATTAATTAAATAGTTTCTCCATCACCTTTAGCTTGCTCTTATGGTTTGTAAGACATCATTACACTTATACTTTATAACATAGCCTATTACCTGTTGCCAAGAAGCGAGGAGTTATCATTAGGTGTTCACCAGGTGAAATGGCATCTCTGAAATTTGTATTTTGCCTTTGAATGATTTGTCACAATCTGAAGGTGCTGAAACCCACAGCCTCTTTCTTTTACTCAACATTAGTAACAGTAACATTTTGATTCTGGTTACAGGATCATCAATTATTTCCCCACAGTCAGACTTGACTATCTCTGACTCGAAGTTTGTCGGGGCAGTGTAAACATGACAGTTATGTTTCATAAAATTTTAAATCCAACAGTCAACTTGTTTGTTGGCATCTGTCTGTGTGGTGTGAATTGGCCTTAATTCATTAGGAAATGTTAATAACTTGTGAGCATAATGATAATGGCTGTAAGGACAAAGAACTACACTATCCAAATATATTTAGTACAATATATCAAAGCTGAAAACACACACACCAGAGAATATCTTACTTACTTTATGCCTGTACTCTTAAGATATCCAGAGACCATGGCATATCCTGAATTTGGACATCGTTGAATGAAGTCGCTAACAACTTTTCTCAAGTCTTCAGCAGAAATCTGGCTGTATGTTTGCTTCACAGAAAGCCCATATTCCTTCAATCTTCTCTTCACAGTGCTTAAACTCACATGCAACAGACGGGATATCTCAGGAATAGTAAAGTCTAGCTCAAGGAGGTATTCAAGCTGATCCATGGTGATGTTAAAGGCAGGCCGTCCCTTCTCACCAGTTTGTTTAAGAACTGGAGCTTTGTAACCATGACATGTTGTATCCCTTGTTGATGCAAGTAGCTCATAAGCCTCCTGTAACTTCTCCAAAATATTGTCCAAGTTTCCAAATGATGAACGGTCAGAACATTTTCCAAGTAGACTGATCACATTCTCTATTTGGTACAGTACACTATCAACATCATCTTCTGAAACAGGGCTTGATATTTTCTGCCCTAAAGACATGAGGAATTCTGCAATGTGGGCAGCAACGTCTTGAGACAATCCAGTCCTACAGTAAAGTTAACAGCAAATGTAAAACAATAAAATATATTTTTTGGACAAAGACATATGTGAAGAACAGATGCCTGATAGCTAACGTGAGAAGCAAAACTAGAGAGGATTTAATTTTTAAAATTTGTTAAATAAATATTTGTACTTGTATGCTAAAATTCACATTCATAGCTCCAATGTGAAACTTTGTGAAATAAAAATCTGAAGTTGATGGTTGACATTTGCTGGACGAGCAGAAATGATTTGAAAAGTATTTTGAAACCGGCGCGGAATAGGAGTTGTGCATATCAGCCTCCTACAGTTCTGCAGCTCAAGACGCAGTAGTCCAGCGCGGCGGATACACATTTCCATATTGTAAAATTTAAATAAGACAACATTTATATTGCAAATGCAAACCCCTCCATCAACGCAACACCATTGCCGTATTGTCAAGGGCTGCGTGGACACACAAATCGGATCTGAACAGTTGCGATACAGTGTGAACATCATTTTAGATCATATTCCAATCGGATACAAAGATAATCGGATTTGGACTGACAGTGTGAATGTAGCCATAGTGAACTTTACGTCAACATTTTAGCCATGGTCAACGCTGCATTTACACATGTGGCTGATGTTGTGCCTCTCTCAACTACAAACGCCATCTTTCACCAGTTTTTTGCACTCTTCTTTTTAACTTTTCGGCAGTCTATAGAACTCAAAATGTTTTTTTCTCGGTGCGACCATTTTTCATCAGCAATAATCAGCCAAATTTGCGAGTCCGTTCAGTTCAGTGGAACTGTTTACGTTCAGTGCCTCCAAAATGGCCGACTTCCGGATTGATGACGCGTCGTGAAAACCCTCTACATGAGTCGGGTTAACTACGTTATATGTATAACATACATTTGTTCATTAGTAAATATTGTATAATTTTGTTGGTCGGCAGCGCTATTCTAAATTAGGAAAGCAAGAAAAGTAAAAGGTCCAAATTGCAGAAAAATAAGTAATTCAATACCTGAACAGCTCTCTTACCGTTCAGACATGATGCAGGAAATTGTTTTTTAAGGAGTCACGCGAAATACATAATAGGGTCAGCCTTGAACTGTTCTCGCCACAAAATACACCACGAGAGCAGGTTCTCAAAATAGCAGGATAATGATAATTTCCTTTAACTATCTGTGGTAATTTCCAGCGTCAGTTAGGCCGTGACGGTGCGTTGCAAAAAAGGAAGTCGTCATAGATCGTTTAAATTCTTTTTTTTTATTTTTTTTTTTTTTATTTAAGTGTCAAATTTACAACAATAACTGGCTTAGTCATAAATCACAGAAATATCATTGCAAACAAGGAACGGAGCACGTAAAATAACAATAATAATAAATAATAATAAAAAAAAAATTATATATATATATATATATATATATATATATATATATATATATATATAAACAAAAATAATAAATGACAAATAATTAAAAAAAAGACAGCAGTTAAGGGGCTTCAGTTCATTTTAAAGCATCAATAAAATTAAGCAATTTACTTGCTGTTTTCTTCTTCATAAACAACAGGGACTTATAGTACAATGCAAATTCTCTCTTGAAGACAGAAAAAAGAGGCTGTGTCTTTATCCATTTACATTTGTGGATGAAAAATTTAGATCGTTTAAATTCAAGCGGGAAGGAAGCTATGGAAGGAAGTCGACCGGAAGTTGAAGCCGGCCGCGTGCCACCATCTTGTAACAGAACTTCACCTACTGTTAGCATCCCATTGACTCCCGTTCATTTTGGCGTCACTTTGACAGCGAATAAATTTACATCTGAGGCGTTTGAAGACTCCATTTGTCCATTATTTATTTCTAAAGAAACACGACAATGTATAAAATGCTCCATTACCTTGTATCTTACGTTAAGGCCCCGTAGAAGCAGTTTTTGTAAAAATAGGCTAACGATTGCGTCATAACCACGCGACTCTCTGTCGCACAGTAGAGAGATTACCGTATGGACAGGAGGAGAAGCTCGCGAGCAATAGGGGGGACGTGGAGGCAAAATGATAAAGTAATTAATCAGAATACTTAACAAAAGTTTCTCCTGCTCCAAGCTCATGGACAGCTCCTACTCACACTCTCCGTCTCTGCAGGTTTCGGAAGGGAATGATTCAGATTTCTCATGCCACAGCCACTAGAAGACAGACGGGTTGCTCACGTCACATCCACGTCGTCAAGCTTTAGGCTTGTTTGAGATGAGCAAAATCTGCGCAGAATCGATCACCGGTGATCAGCGCGAGATGCATGCCGGTTAGAAATGTGTCCGAGTGCGGTCCGCCTTGCTCTGATGTCATGCTGACGTATGTCAAAAATCTCTCGCGAGCGCAAGGCACACCTGTCGGATTCTGCAGTCGAGCGCAGTTGCTCTCCACCGACTGCGCTGATCAAAAGCATGATGGGAAACGACTTGCTGACGACACAGCTTAATGTTCATTGGTTTAAACAACCGTGATGTATGTTCTCTTTTAAAATGTTTGATTTTAAAACTCTGATATCATGTTTTATGTATATGTGAATATTCCCAAACTATCTAACAGTGCGATCTCTATGGATTATGCAATGTATTTTTTATAAAAAATAAATAAAATAAAAAACATGTCTGTATTAAAGAAAAAAAGACTGATAAACATGTATTTGGAATGGAATTAAATAAGTAGGCTACTTTGGGTGTCTTGTTCATTATATTTATTTTCATATAAATGCAACAGAACTTAAATTCCATCCAGTTTATTAGCAACACTGTGCACGAGCGTGAATCCCGCGAATCCCGCGATATCCATCTTTGATCTCACAGCTGTCAGATCCACTGCGAGAAGAGAGAACTGTCCGGCTTGCCTGCGCTTTTTTCACTCCTCCCCTCACTGCAGCCGCCTACTCTCGCCTACATTTCAGGCGAGGCGAGGCGCATCTCAAACAAGCCTTTTGTTTGAGTCTGTGCGTCAGGAACGGAAGTCCTAAAAAATCGCTAAAAAATGGGCTTCTTCACTTGTCTCAACTGAGTTCCAATGAGATGGCTCTGTCCACTTCTTATACTGTCTATGGTTAAATTCACCGGCGGTGAATAATCACCAACTAATTAATTCACCAACCACCAACCAATCATTAATTATTTTTGTTCTCAGTTTGCTCAAATATAAATTTGCTTAAATATCAAAATAAAAACTCCACTATAATATTTTTCATAACATTAAAAAAGAGGACAAAAAAGTGAGATTGGTATGTCTGGTGCTGAGGGTGTGGCTGACTCTGACGTCACCAAAGAGCAAGTAATAGGCCTACCAGAATAATGGCAAGATTAATCAATTTATTGAGAAACTTCATAAATGTTAAACTTTTCTTATTGAGCTTTTGAGAATGAACAGAGAAATTTAGCAATGCATTACATACATTTTTTTTTACACAGATTCATTTTACAAACAAATCAGATTAATCAGCATTTAATGAGAAACTTCATAAATGTTAAATTTGTCTCATTGTAACAACTAAGACTTTGAGGATGAACAGAGAAATTTTGTAATGTATTAATACATTTTTTTTTTTTTTTTTTCACAGGTTCATAATTTTCAAAGGTTCTCAAGATTAATCAGCATTTAATGAGAAACTTCATAAATGTTAAATTTGTCTCGTAACAACTAATACTTTGAGGATGAACAGAAATTTGGCAATGTATTACATACATTTTTTTTTCACAGGTTCATATTTTTCAACGGTTCTCAAGATTAATCAGCATTTAATGAGAAACTTCATTAATGTTAAATTTGTCTCATTGTAACAAACTAAGACTTTGAGGATGAACAGAAATTTGGCAATGTATTACATACATATTACATAGAATATCACAGGTTCATATTAAATTTTGCCAAAACCAGCCGAACCATGAACTGCCTCTATAACCATTTCAAGAAGGTCATCCTCAGAAGAACTACCTCTAGGTAGGTAAAACACTGTAGAACAAGTAGAGGCATAGGGAAACCGTTTCAATTCACCCTCTTGATCATAGAATTGAATTTCAGGCTGCTGTGGAAATCCAAGGGGTGGCACAGCATCTGCTCCAGTAACAAACGTAAGGAGGTCTTCAAATGTCAGCTGCACTCGTTTTTCTGTATATTACAAGTTACATCACAAAAATACAGTTTAATTGCTCAGTAGTTCCTATCCAAGTGTAATCTATTAATGTACTAAAGGTTAATTAGGTCTAAGCACAAAAAATGTCACATTTATTGCCTATTATTTGTAATGTTATGCCATAGTGCAGTAATACTTCATGATCTGACAAACATTGAGAATGTACAGTCCCTGAAAATAAGTAAATCATAATGTTTACAAGTTGGAACCCCAGATTGTACACAAACAAGCAAACAATTTAATCTCTATAAAGTACATTTAAATGTGCAAAATTATAATATTTGAAGGCTCACTTGTTTGTTCATTAATAAGAAAACTGCATTTGTAAAACGGATAGTTCACCAAAAATGCACATTCTGTCATTATTTATTCAGTCATGTATTTTCCAAACCCATAAAACGTTCATTCATCAAAAAAAAAAAAAAATTCTCTCATGCTTTATACAAGCTCAAATGTGCATTCACATTTTGTAGAGCATTTGGAACATGACAGTGAGTAAATGACAACAGAATTTTTATTTTTTTGATGAAGTATCCTTGAAGTTATTTCAAAACTATGTCTTGTAAAAGTACCTTCGACTGAACTGAGAAGACACTCCCAAGAGAACATTGTGTCCTCCTCCGCTTCCCGCCTGTTGGAACCCTCCTCACTCCAGACAACTTTAAAAAGAGATCTGAATGACAACCTTGTGAGTTGTCCCTCTTTGTGGGTGAATAGTGGCCTGAAGGCATTCCAGTGCCTTTCCACCGTCTCCCACAGTTGACCACAGGAGTTGAGCCCTTGTTTGAACTGTGTTATCATGTTCGATGATCTAAAACGTGATTAATACATAAGACAAAACATGCAAAAAGCAGACAGCTTATCATAAGTTCACATCACAAACATTCTTTAGTATCAAACTGAAACAATATGGCGTTTTGCTATAAGCGTGTAAGCCAAGTATAGATGGCAAGAAAATTATGCTGGTGTAATTGTGCCAATGAAGAGACCAATGAAGAGATACTAAAAAAACAGCTGATGCTGCCTCGAGGTGAGCGGCTACTTATGCACCAGCAGTTTCAATCTTCCTAAAATTGCCTTATTTGGAATTTACATACATGCATACAAAATATATATATATATATATATATATATATATATATATATATATATAATAAAAAAAAATATATTTAACTAATTATTTAAATGTAAAAAGAAAATTCCTTTAAGAATATATATATCTGTTTTCTTTTTTATTCCTATTATTCTTTGGAATAGTATTTGTCCGCAAGCTTAACACTTTCCTTGAATAATTTACGCATCCTAAAGCCAAACCTGAGAAGACCTAGAAGAACATTCCTGTACAAGTAATTCCTGCTGTTGTACTAATTCATAAATGTGGAATTTGCTGATTGTGAATGAGCTTGCATGGGCACCCTGTTTATGAATAGAATAATTGGAATTCATTAACAAACACAAATTAAATCAGGGTGTTTTTTTGTGTGAATAAAATGTGTGAATGAACACATTTGAGTTTTTTGGACAGTTCATTTTACACATAAATTACTATGAATTTATTTAGAAAAGTTTCATGAATGAGGCCCATTATATATGCTGAGAAACGGCATCTTTCTTACAATTAACTGAAAGCTTGAATGCCAATGTTCCCTCTCTAATCTACGGTAATAAGCTTATTATAAAAGCTTACTTAACATTGTTTTTTCATGGAATTAATTTAATGGAATTTCTGTAGACTGGCAGTTAAAACAGCATGTAAAAATGTTTCCTCAGTCATTTCCACTCAAAAGAGAAAAGTTTTGTTCAGCAAATTTTTTTTTTCAACAGCCTGTTTCACCTGGATTTACCCCATGCACAACAGGGAAGAAAAGTTGTGTCACTGCGTGTTTCATTGTCTTAAAAAAACATGACATTTAAACTATGTAATTGATAATAATACCTGTGAAAAATGAAGTGCTTCACAATCCGTCCATAAATTTGGGGAAGGCTTTCCAGGTTAGCGTTGTATATCTGTGGCACTCCACATTCAGCGATCCATTCCCCAAGATCTTGTTTAAGCTTCACCAAATCATCTTCTGTGTTGCACTGCTTAATCTTTTGTAATAAATGAGAAAAAGTTGTTCAAGGCAGATACTCCAAACGGAGAAATATTATTTAAAAACTTGTATTACTTTTTTAAAACTATTTATACTGATCTACTTGCATTTTTGGAACATGTTAAAGTCCTCCTGTGGTGAAAATCAAGTTGTTTATTTAAATATGTGGTGCTTTTTAATAGGCTTTAAGACAAGCCATGCAATAAGTCAACACCATTGCTGACTATTTTCTCTTTAAAACTGTAGTGAAAAAAGACAGGGTGCTTCTCAAATTGACAGGGTGCTGCGAACAAATCACTCCAAGTAGCAGTGCTTCGCCTTCTGAGAATATAGTTCCCAGTATGTATATGGTTAGAAGATGGCTGTCTCATGTGACCTTGTTATTTGTATATGCTGTGACTATAAAAATCACAACATGTAAATAGGAAAATGTTGGTGTTATTTTGTCACTTATTGGGAGCAGTATGCTAGCTGGAGCCGTTTACCTCCAGTCTTTGTGCTAAGCTAGGCTAGCGGTGGGTGCGTCAGACAGAGTTACAGCACGCACGGAGATGAAAAGGGTGTGTATGGACTTCTAACTCTGGGGGATACGGTGAATAAGCTAAAGTCCCAAAAAGTCGGTGTGTTCCTTTAAAGGATAAGATTATTGACTACAGGGGGACTTTAACCAAATGGTGAATACCTTTAGGACATTTTCCTGCACCTCCCTGTCTGGCAACACCTCAAACTGGAAGTTCTCTACATCTGCATCTTGACCGCACATTAGCAAATACAATGCTGGGTCCAGTGCTTTAAGGCCTGGTCCTCCATGAATAAGAGACCAGGCAGTCAGTTTCCCCGCTGTATAGTACCTGCCTTGCTCTAAAGATGACTGGTCATATGTAAAAAAGAGGTTTCCTTCCTGTCCCTCAAAAACTCCTAAGGATGATCGGACGTCCTTCATCAAAAGCCTATAACAAATTAAAGAAATAGTTTTGATAGTAATAATCAAACAACTACATAAGTTAACAATTCTCTTACACCCTGTACAGTCTTAAAGATAAAAAAAAAAAAACATTAGAAATCGGTTTCATTTTCAAATGCACAAAGTAGGCATTTGATGGTGACAGAGGATTTACAATGCTATAGCCTGAGATATTCATGAATTCCTGGCCCTATTTAAGCATAATAGTTTGGATTTCTATAAAGTATTAAAACTTTATAATAAAATTTAATTTTTTAACATTAACTAAGGTCAAGTCAAGTCACCTTAATTTATATAGCGCTTTTAACAATATAGATTGTATCAAAGCAGCTTTACAGAGATAATAGGAGATTACAGTAACAGAGATTGTTTTGGCTTTACAGCAGCTCTAGAATAAAGTTATTGCCCAGATAAAGTTAGATATGATTGGTTCACTTCCATCGCAAAGATTATTAATTATTAACTTAGGGGCCGCTAACACAACACCGTTCTAACAGAAAACCCCTAATGCGATCCGGCCGCTCATTTGCACAAAACAGTGCCTGGTGTCTCGAGAACACAAACCATGAAATAAGTTCCAAGGTACAAGCCTTGAAAAATGTATAATACAGAATAATTATCACTTCCGCTTCTAGGGATGGGTACCATTAAGGTTTTAACGGTATTACTACTGTTACCGATACTGCTTATCGATCCGGTAGTTTAACAGTATTCTTATCGGTACTTATATATACAATATATATATATATATATATATATATATATATATATATATATATATATATATATATTGTATATATATATACAATTAACAACCTCACTAACCTAGGGGTTAAAATTGACCCTGAACTTAAGCTGGACAGACAGATTATGTCAGTGGTTAAAACATTTGAGTTTTTTTCATTAGAGGCAATTGGCCAAAATAAAGCCATTCCTTTCTAGGCAGCACTTTGAGACAGTAATCCATGCCTTTGTCACCACTCGGCTGGATAACTGTAATGCACTGTACGTGGGGGTCAGTGGGTCCTCTATTGCTGGTCTCCAGTTGGTGCAAAACGCTGCTGCACATCTTTTAACTGGAACATGTAAATATGAGCACATTTCACCCATTTTATCCTCACTCCATTGGCTGCCTATATATCAAAGGATCCATTTTAAGATTCTTTTATTTGCTTTTATTTGCTTTTAAATGCCAAAATGGCCTTGCCCCTCCTTACATCTCTGAGCTGCTACACCCCTATAAGCCCACCCGTTCTCTCAGGTCAGCCGATCAACTGCTCCTAATTGAGCCTAAAACAAAACACAAGCTAAAAGGGGACCGTGCTTTTTCTGTAACAGCTCCTAAATTGTGGAACGATTTACCTCTGCACATTAGACTGGCATCTTCACTGTCTATTTTTAAGTCTCTTCTTAAAACCCACCTTTATTCTTTTATAACTTTTGATTGATTGATTGATTGATTGATTGATTGATTGATTGATTGGACAAAGATACACATTATATAGGCCTACACAGTGCTTTAATTTTAGGAAGGTCTACTACTGTTCAGGTATGGTCTAAAAAGAATTATAGTAGCAATCAAATGTAAAATAACGCTGCATAGTTTATCATAGATAGATTAATGCTTATTAAAGCTGAAGTTATTCATTCAAGAGCTGTGAGTGATTTTCTCTTTGCCTTTTGTTGTTTGATTCGTATTTCGCAGTAATGGCACATTCGTCAGCATGTTTATTTAGACTGCTTCCCCTTTAAGACAGATATTGGATCTAATAGGAAAAACTCACCTGAAAAACTCTCTTGTGGGACCACCATGATCTTCAGCAAGCTCACCCACAAATTCAACCTGTGGTCGTCTGTGCCATGCAAAGTATGTTTTGCCAAGGGCAGTGAGGGCACTTTGCAGCACACGCTTTCTTCTAACCACCACGGTTAAGGAAGGTTCTGAAGAAATGTTTTTATCTTTGAAGTTACTTAAAACCTCAGCTGGGTCATCCTCATCCTTAATAAAAAAGAACAAGACAAATATCAGGTATAACATTTAAAAGACTGCTCACTAGGCAAAAGTGCATAATGACAATTCACTCACATGAGCTGGACTATAAGGTCGGGTAGGAGATGATAGCATCTCTAAATCTTCCTCTGAATCGCTATCCAGCAATATGTCACTATAAGAAAGATGTGAAAACAAATACATAAAAGCATATTGCAATACTACTACAAATACAATATATATACACGTATATTCAGGTATATATATATATATATATATGTTTTATTTTATTTTATTTTAAGAAAGGGTTCATTAGGTTGAGTATATATTTATCTCTTGCATGCAAATTAATCAAACTAGGAAAGAAGGAAATAAGTTGTTCATTCTTTTTTAGTTTAAACAGCAGAAACTACAAACCCCAGTGGTGTATACGAACACCCTGCATTCGGTTCGGCCTCATGTGGTGTCTGAACTTGTGCCTATAAATAAACAGTTACAATCATCACCACATAACTACAAAGCCAAAATTTATTATTATTTGTTAAAATGAAACATCTACTTAAATAAATATTTCACAATTCACACTGTTTCTTTAAACTCTTTAGATTAATGCCACCATAATGAATTTTAATTTACACTCACAGCTTGTATTGGTGTTGCCTGAGGACATGTGTCACAATCTTCTGCAAACTCCATGTCATGTCTGTGTAAACATGTTGAATCATTTATTTCAGAGGGAAAAGTTCCTTTAAATGCGTGACTTAGGTTTGTGAGCCCAGGGGTCTCATTTATAAGCGTTGCGTATGCACAAAACAGGCCCTGAAAGAGGCGTATGCCACTTCCGACGCATAAGTTGTGATTTATAAAAACAAACTTAGGCTATTTGACTCGAGGTAAGCCTATCCTCAGTTGGTGGAGACGGCAAGAGCGCGCTAGTTTCTTCTGAAATACCCCGTTCTGCCGTTACTCAGTGTTCTATTTGACTCGAGGTAAGCCTATCTTAGAATCTCTGCTTACTTTTCATTTTTACCTTTCTAGTTTTATTTATGCCTACCAGCAGCTAGTTTCGATTTGGCCCATTCTCGTGTTATGTTATTTGCTTTAATTACTAGGCCGTAACTCAAGTAGCTGTAGCTGTCCTCACTCAAGTGGTGAAAGCACTAGTATATCTCTGTAGTGTGTGCGCTGTCGTGGAAGCGTCAGCGGAAGCGTTCAGCTCTTGTGTTCAGCCTCCTCATGTTCAGACCGCCTCGGGTAAAGACCATCAACTCTACCTGCACGACTCCACCGAGCAAGGACACCAGGAAAGCACTTAAGTATCTCCTTCTCCCTTTCCTTTCCCACTTTTATCTTATTTTCACCTTACTTAACATGTGCTTCCAATACATTCCTGTTATCTCTCGGCAACGCCCTTTCTTCACGCGCAAAAGGCAGCGCCATACTGCTAATCTTGGTCCCATTCTCTCATCCTCACACACACCTCTCTCTTTCCATGGGTCAATGGAATTGTCAGTCAGCAGTCAATAAAGCTGACTTTATTCCAGCCTTTGCATCTCATTCTACTCTTAGTATATTGGGCTTGACTGAGACCTGGATTCCACCAGAAAACTCGGCAACCCCCGCTGCTCTCTCTAGCAATTTCTCCTTCTCCCACTCCCCTCGCCAGTCTGGGAGGGGAGGGGGCACAGGGCTTCTCATTTCGAACAATTAGAAATACTCAGCACTCTCTTCTCTATGCAACAACAACTCGTTTGAATATCATGCTATTACACTTGCAACTCCCAATAAGATCCATATTGTAGTCATTTATCGCCCCCCAGGTCAGCTGGGAAGCATTGTAGACGAGCTGGATGTGCTGCTGTCCTCCTTCCCTGAGGCACCCCACTTGTAGTCTTTGGTGACTTCAACATTCATCTCGAAAAGCCGTATGCAACAGACTTCATCTCTCTCCTAGCCTCTTTCGATCTCAAACGACTCATCACCACAGGTACTCACAAATCAGGCAACCAACTGGATCTGGTTTACACAAGCAACTGCATCACAGACTTCTCCTCTCCAGTCATCCTACCACCTGCCCTCTAGACCCCATCCCCTCACACATTCTACAAGCCATCTCTCCCACACTTCTACCAGCACTCACACACATCATCAACTCATCCCTCCATACTGGCACTTTCCCTACAGCATTCAAGCAGGCTCGGGTAACTCCACTGCTTAAAAAATCAACACTAAACACGTCGTCTGTAGAGAATTACAGACCTATCTCTCTCCTACCATTCATTGCGAAAACACTTGAAAGAGCTGTTTTTTGTCAACCAATCTGGCTTCAAGAAAGGACATTCAACTGAGACTGCACTACTGTCGGTCACAGAAGCCCTACGGATCGCAAAAGCTGCTTCCAAATCTTCAGTCCTCATTCTCCTGGATCTGTCTGGCGGATATCTCGACATGGATGAAGGAACATCACCTGCAGCTCAACCTGGCAAAGACTGAGCTTCTAGTCCTCCCTGCCAATCCATCTCTACAACACGACTTCACTATCCAGCTAGAATCAACATCAATCACCCCATCAAGGTCAGTCAGAAATCTTGGAGTGATATTGGATGACCAGCTGACCTCCACAGATCACATTTCAAAGATGATTCGATCATGCAGGCTTGCACTGCACAACATCAGGAAGATCAGGCCTTGGCGCACGCCATTTTTTGGCTTTCGGGCGCACGAACACTTTTAGTAAGGATGCAAAGTTTTATAAATGAGACCCCAAATGTCTAACAAAAAGGAACCACAAGAATGCATTTATTTGAAATATTGCTATTGACTACTTACTCATCTGCAGTGTCAGAAACAGAAGAGTCTTTGGCATCTTGATCTTCAGTGAGGTCAACTACAGTGCCGCAAGTCCTAAATCAATAATTAAACTTGTTGCTATGGCACATAACTCAGAGACTTGACAAAGTCAAAGAGAGACTTGTTTCTCAACTTTGCTAAAACATACCCTGAACAACTGCTGACATGTTCTTCGAGTTTGTGAACAGCTACAAGTTCGTGACACAACCTGCACATCTCAGCAGGTTCCTCCTCCTTCATAAGACAAATCATGTTTGCTTTGTTTTCACATTTTATAGCATAAAGTGCAATTTCACAAGAAATGGTGTAACACAGCCTACCTTTACTTCTGGCTCTTCTGGTTCTATAAGAGTTTGCTGCAGTGGCACAATATATGCCAAAGCCTTGTTGAGGCTACTTTCAGTTCTAAGGTACTTCACATTGTAGCCAGAGTTTGGCACTGGTATTTGTGTCAATGCCCGGCTCCTTCCACATCTCATTATTTTAAAACCTCCTGCCTGTCTAAGCAAAGGATAACAACTGAACAGTTGTTGACAAAGTTCAGTGTATGACGAACTGTTGTTATTAGGGAAAGTGACTTTTTGTTTTCCCAGACCAACATGTTGCAAAAAACTGCGTTCTTCTGTTGAAGGTGCCATGTCATTCTTGGGGTCAGCTAGACAAAAAAAATAATGGGACCATGGGGTTTCGTATGATCTGCGGGTCTGAGTGGGCCGCCTTGCTGCTGGCTGTCGATAAGGCTGAAAGAGTCTAGAAAGATTAGTCTGTACAAAATCAGTTCTGGAGGTTGATGGCTGAGGGAAATTGAGGGAATTTCCCAATTGATGAGACTCAATCATTCTCATAGGCAGAGGAGAGGAAATAGACCTTATTTGGCCTGTGTGTCCCTCACTTGAATGATGCTCAGCTGGTGCAGCAGAACTTGAGCATCTGGGTGTTTGCAGCACAGTGTTTGCATCTGGGTGAACTTGAGCATCAGCAGCAGAGCTTTGGTGTCTGGGTGTTTGTTCACTGAGTAACAGCTGAACAGCCTCCTGAATAAGCCGGGCAGCTTGCAGATTTGTGCTAGAGAAAAAAACGACATGACATTACATTAGTGAATCAGACTAACATTACATAAAGATTTTTATAATATAATAACAATAGATGTGATGTATTATGTATACAGCAATTGATAATAGGGGACATTCTACCAGAAACATGCATTATCTGTCCTTGAATTATTTCATCCAAAAATTTCTAAAACTGGCTCATGGTTGATTTCTGTGAGTTGTTCAAATAAAGGAATATGTCATTCATTAGGTTCTCAGATTTTTTTCTTTATTAAAAACAATAAAAAAAAAAATACAAATCCTGTCCATGTCCTTAGCCAAATTGGAGCTACAGCTTTCATAGTTTTGTTATGCTAAAAAGTGTTATTAAAAAAAAAAAAACATAAGTTTAAGCTGTTATCGTTCACATCAATTGATAAAAAACATGAAACTATATATAAATATATACAAATTATATAACAATTCTACAAATAAATACTATTTTACAACTGTCCCCATGTTTTCAGTCAGTTTACATAAAACTCTACATAAAATGTGTGAAATACACCTTTAAGGGTATGACTCATTCAATACACCTTTAAGGGTATGACATCATTTGACCCAGGTGAAGCTGACATTGATCAAGGCTGAATTCTGTTATTGAATTGTATGATTTTAAGCTTGTTTTTGTATGTTTTTTCTTTAGGAAGACAAGCTAAAGGGTCAGGTCCCGTCACGGTAAAACATCCCAGATAATGAATAATGAAAATGTTTTAAATCCAAAACATGTCTAAAAAGGTTACTTAAATTCCTTGCTTGCATGTTAACAGTTTCTATGCTAGCATGCTGAATAATGGCAGTTTACCCCTTAATCTGTGTTTGGGGTACAAACTGACCCCACTGGACTTTTCCTTCATTTTTTTTAAAGTGTTACCTTTATCTCAGGGGCATGAAACTCTGTAACTTTTACAAAATAATCTATCTAAACATGAAAAAAAAAAAAAAAAATTCAATTTGTTTGTCAAAAAAATAATAATAGATCCATTATAAATCTGAAAAATTCTACATATAAACCAAGGTCTGGTCCTAGAGCATTAACACAAAGTGGAACAAATTTTCTCTCTCAAACACACACACATCCACACCCACGCAAACACACACATGTGTGACTGCAACAGAGAGCTTTTTTAGAGATAAGACTCATAACTCCAAAACTATAGCAAGGATAGTCAAAAGGTAGGTATCGTTTGATAGAAAACTTTTCACATTACATTTGGACATTTTCTTGCTGAATTTTTTTTAATGATTTTTGAAGGTTTCATGAGATGTATGATGTTTTTGACACATTGCAGTGCATAGTACAAAAAAGTATTTTATAGATTATGAAAGAAATATTCTATTTATCAACAAATAACTCAGCAGTACTTAGGAGTTTTTCAAATTGGCTACATTCACTGTAAAGTTCAGACTCTAAGCTTTCAAATGACACCAATTTTGTTTGAATCAAGGCAATATTTTTGAAAAATATTATAATGAATATTTTCACAGTTAGGTGGCGCCCGCGGGCGGTACACTCCGGTTTAGAGAGACTATAGTCAGCACTCGTTGAGAGTTGGTCGAACTGGTTAGATGCTTTTAAAAGCTGAGATTCTAAGCTTTAAGATGATACATATTTTGTGTTATTCCACATTTGAAAACGAGCACGGACGGTTCCGGGAAAATTGGAAAACACTTTGCACCCTGGAAGGATAAGAGACCTTTTTTTTAGCCAAGTATGCATCACTTCGTGAGTGATCAAAGCAATGGATAATGTTTTTTGGGCTCTTTGTAATCGTGGTAATAGTGAGAGTCGTGAAACGTGAGAATCGTGAGGGGGCACAGGAGCTGTGTCCCAATGTGAAGGCTGCGTCCTTCGAAGGACCCAGCCTATCCAGCCTTTGAAGGACGGACTCTCGAGTCTAGCCTTCCTACGATTTGTAATTGCCACCAGGTGTTCCCCATTATGCTGTCGCCTAGCAACGCTGCGACAAGACAGCTGCCATCCTATTCGGGGCTTAAGAAAAAGAGCCAGAAAAATGGAGGAACATTTAATAGTTTTTATTTTATGTTTTACTGAAGGAGATGGTGGGGATGTTTCATCCCCGGCGCCGCCGGGTGATGTAGCCTATCTCCGGCTTTGTCAAGATCGTGGCCAGGTAAGGTAAACTGGTTTGCTGCATCCCAATTCAGATGTTGCGTCCTTAATTGCTGGAGTAGCCTAAGTTACACTTTAAAATGTACATAAGTATTCGGTGTACTTGAGTAATGTAATGATACTTATGAAAATACAAAATACACACAAAGCTGTTCAAATAATTAGTTAGGTAGGCTATAGGCTACCTAAACCAAGGTGCGATTTTTATGGTGTTTCTCTTGATCATGGTGATCTTTTTCAGGCATGTTTCCAGCGTGCTTTGTTTTAAAGCAGTTGAAGCATAAAACACAAAACAAATAAACGCAGTGAATGAAATATACCTCTTAAATAAATACAGTGAAATATACCTCTTTAATATAAGGTATGCGCTCGCCTTCGGATGCTTTTATAGGGTAGGCCTATATCACGCATCTGTATAGCAACAATTCCTTAAAATTGTGCTCGTCTCATTTTCAAAATAAGCTGTGGTTCACTGTAGGCTAGTCTAAGCAAGTGCATTCGTTAAGTTTTCACATACAAATGTGAAGTAATGAGTTTTTTTTTCTCTCTCACAGGACAACAAACATGATGTTATTTTACGAATATTTACAATATGACGAATTGTTGTATAGTAGCCTAAACTACTACTCAAAAGTAAATTACTTTAAATATAATGTAGCCTGTGGGCCGAGTTAGGATTAGGATCATTTAGTTTACTCCCATTCTCTGACTCTTTATTTTCATGTTTAATTATGTCACTAATTGGGGGGTGGAGCAGGCATCCACTTAACACGATTGAAGCAGGCTTATAGACACCTGGGGTCCTAGACCGGGACCGTGTCTGTCAATATACTGGTCGCTCTGGTGTGGTGAATCAGTGATTCAAGTGCTGTGTGTGAGTGTTCAGGTACGTTCAAAAGCGTTTTCCTTGTCTGTTGTTTTCACTGGGGGTTAGTATGTCAAGCGGATGTTTGTTTTAATAGTGCGTGGAGGAGCCGACGCTGACTGAGCCGCGGTGCGACATTGTTTCCATGTGAGAACGTAAATGGGCTAGCGAACTATGGCAGAGTAATGCCACACTACTACCCTGTTTAACAAGCGACGGCTGGATACTGTGACTGCAGTGTGATGTTTACATCCAACTTAGTGTTTTCCATTCACTGTTAACGTTACGACAGGTATGTTTAGAATTATTGCCCGTATTTGTCTTGCACACTCTTTCCCTTTGCTGTTTTAACTAAATATGTATGAGTGTATTTATCTTGTATCCTTGATATGAAGACAGTTCAATATAATATTGACCACCTTTGTTTATGTGGCCATTCTATCATGGAATGTGTGAAGACTGCATCTAAAACTTGATTTGTATTGACTGTGAATCATGATTCAAACAAATATCAAGGGTTATGAAACCCTAAACCAAATTTTCTGAAATTTTAACAGAGGTATGTGTGTTGAAGACAATGTTAGCATCTGTTAGATTTAATAGTAGGGGGAAAATGGTTGATGTTGGTTTTTTTTTTTTTGCGCTATTTTCATCTTCCGGGTTTAAAATCTTCATCGTGTGGCAGAGCATTATAGTACTTTGACTCATCGGTGTCTCATAATTATTCATGACTGAGTTTTCTTATCCAATGAGAAGACACTTTCTCTTAATTATTCATGACACCACGTGGAACTTTACAATGGTAGACATGTCAAACTGTGATATCGCGTAGTTGATATACTGGCCAAAACCAAAAATAAATGTCCATAGAATGGGTTTACATGTTGAAATTTGACGCTTGGATTTGAGGATGCAAATGATGTTCCACCCTCCAGCGTCTCTATTGTGGAGCTCACCCGGGTCCAGCAGCACCACCAGGGTCTCCCTGCTCAGCTGAAATGTACTGTGTATGTTATGTTTTAAGTGGTTATTTATTATTTATAAAACGTTATCTTTATAATTATTTGTTTCCACGTGTAAAAAAAAAGTGTTTGGTTTTCATAAAAAAAAGAAATGTCAATACCTATTCCTTTTCATTTCCCAACACAAGTTATTTAAAATAAAAAAAAACAATGCACAGAAATGGAACAAAATGTTTATTATATGTATTTTAAATTAACTGTACACAAGTTTGTCATTTTAAAATAAATACCTCATTTAATATAACTTGGATTACAAAAACAAACTACAAAACTTAAAGGAATAGTTCACCTCAAAATGAAAATTGTCATCTACTCACCCTCAAGTTGTTTTTAAACCTGTATGAATTTGCTGAACACAAAGAAAGATATTTTGAAGAATGTCCGTAACCAGACAGTTGATGGTAACCATTGACTTGCATAGTATTTTTATTTATTTTCCTACTATGGAAGTCAATGGTTACCATCAACCGTCTGGTTATGGACATTCTTCAAAATATCTTTCTTTGTGTTCAGCAGGTTTAAAAGCAACTTGAAGGTGAGTAAATTATGACAATTTTCATTTTGAGGTGAACTTTACGTTTACTCTTAAATATTACTTCATTTAATTTAAATAAAAGTTTCCATATATATATATATATATATATATATATATATATATATATATATATATAAATAAATAAACTACTTGTCGACCATTCTCTGTAATAGAGAAAACAGCCTCTCCAATCTATCACGGCTCTCTCGAGCTCTCCTCTCCCTCCTGCTGCAGTGCCATGTCTTCTCTAATGAGGTTTAACATTTCCTCCTCAAAGTCCCGCTTTCTCCGTGCTGGTGCTGCTGCGGGGGCTGGTGGTGCTGGTGCCTCCTCACTGTGACCACCCACGGCTGAACTTGACCCTGGTCTGTCCTCAGTAATTGACCCTTCGCTAAGCCACGCCCGAAAACCGCCACTGGCCAATCGTGGGTTAGCAACCGTAACTAGGCGCGGGAGGTCTGGCAAGCTTTCGAGCGAGGGAAACATGCCCAAGCGTTATGCGTATGGATTGTGCAAATCTGATACCCGGTATCCTAAAAGTTTGGACGGGGTGGTGGATTTTGTTCCCTTCCCGAAACCTAAAACCAAAGGGGAGAAATGCCGGGCGTCATCTTCATTTATATAGCGTTTTTAACAATGTAGATTGTTCCAAAGCAGCTTTACATTGATAATAGGAAATTAAAAGTAAAGTGTTTTGGCTTTATAGCAGCTCTAGAATAAAGTTATTGTCCAGCTCGTGGATCAAGCAGTGTGATTAAAGGCAAGACGGAGGCTCACTGACATAACTTAACGTTACTTAAAAATATATTTGAGCATTTTGTTAATCGACGGCTAAACTAGTACCCCAATCCGATCGCGACTCTCCCGGTGTTAGTTCTAGTATAAGTAAAAGGTAGTTAGTAAAAGGAGGGAACATCAGGGGGCTTGCCGGAGATCTCCAAGGAAAAGGTTGGTATGCAAACTTAATCAGTTCATAACAGTAACGTTAGTCACTTATGTGACCCACGACGTGTGAGCTGTAACGTTAGCCTGGCGCGCTAAAAATATAAGCGGGAGAATGTTATCATTGCAAAGTGGTCAGGCTAATGTCTTGTGTTTATTCCACAATACTTATGGATAAGCTGTTTGATTTATAAATATTAGATTTTCAAATTTCACTCACCCTGCTGTACATGCACATAGCTGTTCCTCAATTTGTGTGTTTCCCATTTGAATGGTCAGCGTATGAAATTATTCTCTAATCGTTTGCATATTATGTCGTGGATATATCCCTCGAATGCATACTGCAGTCCCTTTTGTCTTGCTCTCTCAGATTTTCACCTGTTCGCCAAAAATGACTAATTATCTCCTTGGGAATGTCTGAAACCGGTGCATACATACTGTAATAGACGTGCCAGGCGCAAAAGCTTGACAGGCGTAGCAACAGTAACTAAGGAGGGCGGGGCTTAGCGAAGGGTCAATTGGACAATGAGGACAAACCAGGGCCACATTTCAGCAGTGGGTTTCTCACTCCCTCTCCTGTCCCAGGACACTTGCAATCCTAAGGCAGAACAAATGAACCACGGCCTATTAACAACAACAGCACAATACATTTCAGCAAAGATGAACTTTCTTACTTTATATTTGGTTTTTAAGTTGTCCCTTTTTTTTTTTTGCCTGCAAATGAGTTACCTTCCCCTGCAGACCCATTTTCTCCAGAATTGCTTTAAAAAAAGCAGAAAATGATACTTGTTAAATTATAATACAGGGGTGCAAGTGAAATATTGACATTACTGCATTTTTAACACTGAAAAATTACACATCAGGACATGCATTCAAAGTAGCTCAGAAATCATATTTCAGGATACTCAAAAGTGGTTACAACCTTTGTACAAATAACTTGCATGACAACACTACAAAAACACATAAAAGTGAAACCCGATTGCATCATCTACTGCTTTTCTTATGTTGTGGGATTTCTAGGGTGAGTGATATTTATTATAATACACAAGCGAGACAGACTACTGCAAATTTTACAAATAGGTGTTGTCTTACCTCCCCGCTGGCGGAGTTTTTCACCCCAGTAAATAGATGGTCATTTTCAGACTGAGTGGTGGACACAGAAATTTTGAAAATGGTTCCTGTCTCGACTCTTTGACCGCTTCAGAATGGCAGTCTATTGGCATGCACAAACATGTCCTTAAAACAACCCTTAACGTTCGTTTTCAAAACTGTGCAACTCACCGAGTGGTTAGTGGTGTTCATTGATGTTCCAAAACAAGTAGCGTAGCGAAATACAGTTTCTGTTGTGTTTTATTTGGCATTTTGTAAAATCCCATTGATTTCTGTTGGAGGACTCATTGCTCGTTGATATTACTGCGCTACCGGTCTGGAGTGTGCTAACGCTTCAACGCATCAGACTCAAAAATTGAGTGGAAGTTTATACACGGTTGTGAGGTATCTGAAAAAATAGTTCCAGTATAGCAAAATAAACGGATTGGAATCATACATTGCGCCGATATATTCATTTTTTTTTTTTTTTTTTAATGATCAACGAACACCACTAACCACTCGGTGAGTTGCTGCTGTTTTGAACGCTAAGGGTTGTTTTAAGGACAAGTTTGTACATGTCCATAGACTCCCATTCTGAAGCTGTCAAAGGCGATTCTAAAATAGTCAGAAGTGTCCACCACTCTAGTTCATCCAAAACAGACTACAAAATAGACTCAGTGTTAAATACCAGAATTAACCTTTAAGTAAATAAAAACATAATACTTACATTTAAACGTGCATTTTCCATCCACCACCGAACTCTCGGGCACCATTTTTTCAAATGAAAATGCTGCCGTCACCGGCGCACAATGATTTATGGGGTAGGACGGCGTAAGATAGGCCACTAAGGATCTGTTTTTGAATCCTTTCTTTCACTGGCAAAAAAGGGTGCATTTGACACGATAAAACAACTGGCCTTCGAATACGGCCTTTGAAGTGGAGAGAGGAACGTGCTTTTGCTCCACCCCAGGCTTTGATCACATCCCCCTCAGCAGGGTGAATACACCTCGTCTTGTTTGCATATGACGTCACGTTACTGCGTTGCCATGGCACGAAATGCAGATGGTGGCAGGAAGTGATTTGCTACATTTAGGAAGCACTATAAACTCAAAATGCCGATGTTTTGCGTCGTTTATGGTTGCTCAAATCGATCAAACCACGAGGAGTTTTTATCGTGTACCAAAAGTTGTTCTTCATAAGGGGGACAAATGCAAGAAATTGATAGAAAAACGCCAGAAAAATGGCTTGCAAACCTACGTCTGCGGTCGGGAGGAGCCGAATCGGAAAATGCCTGTGTGTGCAGTGATAACTTCATCAAAGCTGAGTTAATACAGCTTATGTGGCTATTTTTGTGTAACGTACCAGTTTCCGAACTTTGTAAAGTCAAAGTAATTGTTTCTTCTTTTCTCTGAGTTTGTGAGTTACCTCTGTAACTGAAGACAAACGCATAATGTTAGCTAAGCTACCTACAAAGTGTTTTGAGGGTGCAGCCTTCAGTGGTTTAGTGGTGTTTCTGCGGACCTTTGAGAGTGGTTTACCTAATAACGTAAAGTAAACAGCCTTAAAGTAACGCCGAGAAGCGCCGCAGCGTTGAATGGTTGTTAGGGTTAACGTTACGGATTAATCCACAGGACAAAAAAAGAATAGCCTCGATGACAGGCAAATCTTTCAATTCAGTTGAAAAATCACTCCTCTTCATAACGCAAGGATCACATCCAACATATGTTTAGATTTTTTGTCTATATCTTTCTCTTTTAATAGCGCCTAAAGTAGTACAGTACAGACTTTCCTCCATCTAGTCCATTCCGCTCTTCACTTCCTGCCCTCCATTTGAATGTTGCGCGTCATCACAATCACGTGACTGCAAACCACCTATTTAAGACCTATTCAAACTAAAATTAAGACATTTATTACACTATTTCAGAAATGAAAGCCTATTTACGGCCTTAAAATTATGAAAAGTGAATTTAAGACATTAAGGACAGACTGGAACCCTGCAATTGACGGAAATCCGTCATAGACTTGCTGCAATTAACGGAAATCCATCGCAGTGACGGATAACTTTAATCCCTGCTTGCATAATGTTTCATTTTAATTAAATTAATTTAAAGACAAAGACAGAATTTCTTCATTAAACCACTCTGTAAAAAAAAAAAAGCAGCAGCAATTTTAGCTTTCTAAACCCCCCACCCCACTGAACCAAACCAAGACGTCAAAACCGTGGGACGAACCGTCAGTTTTGTGTATCGTTACACCCCTAATTAAAATGCAATCATGGTTAATGCAATGCATATTTTTTTCCCAAGTAGTGAAATTCAACAGGCTTTTAAAAAAAAAAACATTTGTCATTTATTCTACTTCCATAATTGTGCAGCCAAAGTAAACATGTATTTATGCAGATACTTACTTGGAATTACCTGCCATTTTTTGAGCCGTTAGATAAACCTACAAGGAAAAAGGAGGAGGGAGTCAAAATTTGAAAATTAGGATGTGCTTGTGTTTTGCCTCTATAGGTATATCAGAGAATATGAATGAGACATTTTGTACAAAATACTGTACACCCAAAGCGCTTTACAAACATTTCAGGGGAACTCTCAACAACACACACACACACACACACACACACACACACACACACACACACACACAAGCTATAGCCTCTGTGCACAAGCGTAGTAACGAACTTCCGCTGACACCAGAAGTCGGCATATCTGTTTCCGGTCTACTTGCGCGTCGCCCAAAATGTCTTTCGTGCGGCGAAATTGAAGCTCAAATGGCTGTTAGTGACTTGAAGCAGAGCAAAGTGGCACGGTGTCTTTCCCCGATCGGTCTGTGCAGCGTTCAAGTAGACCATTCCTAAAATTATTGGATTGGCATGCAAATTAGTCTTCCCATTTACATATGTTTTTGCCTGCCGTGTCTTGCCGAGAGGGGAGCGCGCATGCAGGTCTGAGTTACGTCGTGACTGGATTTTCGCGGCAAATCCGACCCAGAGCCTTCACATAGAAATGCCATATGAGGAATACTTGCTTTCAGAGGTAATAGCAAAACCGCAAAGTGGATAATTTTAATGTGAGATTACAACCCCTTCACACACAAGCAAATAAAAAAGGATTTATTTTATTAGAAAAACTCCATATAGCCCATTTAACAAAGCTGCGTCCAAAACGCAATGCTAGACAGGTCGGGTAAAAAATACTCACAATTCCACAAATGACTATCATACTATAATATACATTTCCTCATAACATAGCATAATATCATTATAATACTTACCTCTTGACCACTTTCTCGTCGAAAACAATGTTCTAGCGTCGTTTTCCCTGCTCTGCTCGTGCAGCGTGGTGGGCATAGCAGACTGTATAAGAAAGGTTGGGCTGATTCTTCTCGCAGTTGCAGCTATTTTCTTTTTGGCGACTCGCACATATTGCCATCTATCGGTTAATTATATATGAGGAGCTCTTTTCCAAAACCATGTCCAAAACGCGATAAATCCATTTCAAAAGTTTTCGGGAAAATTATATATTTTGTCTAGACCCACACATTTTGTGAATATTTAATTTTAAAATGTTGTCGTTTTTTGGCTCAGTCTGAACATGTTGAACAATGATTATTAAATCAAACAACAATATTGTTGAGGATAAATTCAAAGTAAAAAAAAAAGATTTTCAAAACGCTAAATCCATAAATTAGAATATTACAAAAAAAGTATTTTTATTTTCAGAAAGTATTTTGCCTTTTATTTTTCGTGTTTGCATTTATGAGGAAAAAACAATGTTACGTGACAGTTCTCCATTACGGACGCGACCACTCTGCAAGCGGCACTATGGCGCTTTTCCACTGCATGGTACGGCTCGGTTCGGCTCGCTTCGCTTTTCCACTGTGTGGTACGACTCGACTCGGTACGGTTCGGCTCGCTTTAGCTCGTTTGCTTTTCGTTTGCTTTTAGTACCGCTTCAAAGTGGGTGGGACTGATCGTTATAGTTGCCGTCTCTACTGCCATGACATCATCAAATTAAATGCGAATTTTTCATTCCGTGTTTCCCCATCTACTCCTCGGCAATCAACGAGAGGTACGTCTGCACCTCGTCCACTGACCACAATTCAGCCTCTTTTTTTTTTTTTTTTTTTTTTAGTTTATAGGCCTACCCTTTTTTTTTTTTTTTTTTTTTTTTTTTGAAGCAAATACTTTTAAAACAGGTGCTACAGTGTTGGTTGTTGTCTACTGGCTATTTAAATCTAGCGGGTTTAGTGTCTCGTGTCGTAAATACAATGACGCTGGTAGAGATGATTCTGTCTGACCAATCAGTGATCTGCAGTGTTTTCACGTCACATTTTAGTATCGGTACGGTACGGTACGCTTGGAACCTCAACAGAGGTGTGAGTAGCGAACCGAGCCGTATCGTACCATGCAGTGGAAAAGTGCCAAAGACTTTTAACCCTTTCGGACCCTGCGTACATTACAGTGGACATCACATGTCAGCCCCCTTTTTTATTTTATTTTTTACTTCTGGAGCATTTAACCTAGTTTAAAGCCTGCAGTCCATGAGATTGGACGTTTGTCATCCAATCAAATGGCAGTAAAAGTCTGCATGTAGTAAAAAAAAAAAAAAAAAAATACATTGAAGAGAAGCATGGCAGCACTTCACTCCAAACACAGAAGCAATCAACATTTTCTATGGTGTTTTTATATACATATATGTTTAACAGTATTTCATAGTATGTATGTAAAATAGAAATGTTGAACTTAAAGTAAAAATCGATTGTAGAATTGCACATTTTAAATCAGGATTTTTTTCAAATGTGTCTGTCCATTAGAATGGACAGTGGGTTCAAAAGCTTGTTACTGAAATCACATTCCAGTAACTAAAGTCCAGTAATGCTGATTGCAATTTCTTATATAAAAATATCATACACCTAGGATGGCTTGAGGGTGAGTAAATCATAGGCCAATTTTATTTTGGGGTGAACTATCACTTTATAGGTATAGAACACCCACAAATTATATTGTTAGGGGTAAAGAGTTTAGGACCCGAGGACCAGATGTTTGAAAGAAGACCCGGAGTCAGAATTATAAAAAAAATTGAAGAAAAGTTTTACTGAAGATAGTTTGCAGTTTCATCAGCAGAAGTCAGCCTTAAGACTCACACAGGAGTTCGTACTTCGTAGGCCGCCCTGCTTACAGTTACAAAGATCACAGCAGTTATACCATTTCCAAGGTCTAAGCTACGTCATTGCTTACAGGTTGAATGATTCTGATTGGCTAAGAAATTGATAAACATAGTAATTTTCCACACATATACAGATAGACAGAAGCATATCTCCATAGATTATGGCGCTGACACTCGGACGCTGAAGTTAGGCACGTCGTGACATTCCAGGTCGCAGATTCGGGTTGCTGGGTGCCAGTATGTCTCGAACAACAATGCCAGTGGTTCCTTAACCTGTAACCAAGAAGACTAACACACACACCAACACACACAGCCATTTCCTAGGTTGGATTTGGCCAGGCTCTAACTATAAACAGGAGTCTCGTCTCAAAACATCAAAATAACAAGTTCTTTCTCTCAAGATAGGACACTAGTCTAAATGGAAAATATTGCCTTTAACTGAGAAATGGTCCCTGGCTTAAACTATAGACTTCAATGACCGACCCCTATATGTTTTAACACGTTGAAGACCTTTATAAAACACAAAACCAGTCCCTATTTAATTTCTGGAAGGTGGGATAAATAGGCAAGCATTGTTACTGCATTCAGATATCAAACTTCTATAACAAAGTTCTATTACTATTTGTTATTCATCTGTTCTCACAGACTTCAGCATTGCAGTCACTAGTTTAGACGAGCACTCTTGTTTATATAAATGTTCCAATTTTTTAATCTTGCAACATTTGGATTTTAGGTGGTGTTTAGTCAACTAAATTACTACAGTACATTGGAAATATACATAACCAGAAATAAGTGAGATGTACCATTTCAATACGGAAGTGCGTCAAAATGCTCTGTGCAAGTGGTCCATTATCTAATTGATTATTCCATGTCCAATTTTCCATTTTTCCATGAATAACTGTTTGCCTTTCTGTCGACATGTTTTTGAAATAGCTAGCAAATAAATTCATAGTAAATATTAATAACTTGGAGCACTTGAAGTGATTTATGTGATATTGTATTTCTGTTTTGAATGGCATAGTCTTTTATCAATTGCTGTATACATCACATCTATTGTTCTTATTATATTATAAAAATCTTTATATCTTATGTCTGCTATGGCAAAGAAGAGTCAGTATCTTTGCTAAAACATACCCTAAACAACTGTTTACATTTTCTTCCAGTTTGTGGACAGCTACAAGTGTGACACAACCTGCACATCTCAGGAGCTTCCTCCTCCATCATAAGACAAATCATGTTTGCTAAATACAGCATGAAGTGCAATGTCACAAGAAATGGTGTAACACAGCCTACCTTTACTTCTGGTTCTGTGTAAAGATCTTCCTGCAGTGGCAAAATATAAGCCAAAGCCTTGTTGAGACTGATCTCACTTCGAAGGAACTTCACACTGTAGCCAGAGTTTGGCACTGGTATCTGCATCAATGCCCGGCTCCTTCCACATCTCATTATTTTAAAGCCTCCTGCCTGTCTCAGCAAAGGATAAGCACTGAACAGTTGTTCACAAAATTCAGTGTTTAAAGAGCTGTTATTATTGGGGAAAGGAATTTTTTTTTTTTTTTTAGACCAACATTTTGCAACACACTGCACTCTTCAGTTAAAGGTGCCATTTCAGCCTTAGGATCAGCAAGACAAAAAATGAATAAAAAAATGGGACCATGGGGTTTCATATGGTCTGCGGGACTGCTGCTGGCTGTCGATAAGACTGAAAAAGTCTTGAAAGATTAGCCTGCACAAAATCTGTTCTGGAGGTTGATGGCTGAGGGAAATTATTGGAAATTCAGGTACAAGGGACATTATTAGAAATTCTTGATTGAGTCTCATTCATTCTCATTGCCAGAGGATAAGAAAAGGACCTTATTTGACCTGTGTGCCCCTCACTTGTATAATGTTCTGGTGCAGCAGGGCTTGAGTGTCTGGGTGATTAGGACTTGCAGCACTGTAGTGGACCTCACTGAAGAACAGGATACAAAAGACTCTTCAGTTTCTGACACTGCAGAATTAGATGAGTAAGTAGTCAATAGCAATATTGCAAATAAATTCATTCTTGCGGTTCATTTTTGTAAGACTCACAAACCTTAGTAATGCATTTAAAGGAACTTTTCCCTCTGAAATAAATGATTCAACATGTTTACACAGACATGACATGGAGTTTGCAGAAGATTGTGACACATGTCCTCAGGCAACACCAATACAAGCTGTGAGTGTAAATTAAAATTCATTATGGTGGCATTAATCTAAAGAGTTTAAAGAAACAGTGTGAATTGTGAAATATTTAAGTAGATGTTTCATTTTAATATTGGCTTTGTAGTTATGTGGTGATGATGGTAACTGTTTATTTATAGGCACAAGTTCAGACACCACATGAGGCCATGTATGTATCGCTGCAGCCCGGAGACCTGCAGGTGGGAGGAGCTTATGCCGCAAGTAGGAGGGGTTTCACAAATGTGCAAGTAGGAGGAGTTTATGCGGAAATCCCCAAGCTGTCATTGCAGAGGACGGCGGTGAATGAGTATAGCAGGAAGTAGCGACAGTAATGAAAATAAACGATAAAATATTACGTTCTTCATCATGGTCTGATTTCTTAAAGCTTTGTTATTATTGTGTGTGTCCAATACCACTCACTGTCAATGATGAAGTCACGTCTTTACACCTTTTACCATACTTAAAGTGATGGTGTTCCTTATTCAAGCATATTTCTGAATATTAGCTACATATTCTACAATTCTACAGTATCAAGTAAATGAACATATTAAATTGTGATGCAATTGGACTCAGTGAAGTGAATGTGTAAATACATGAAAAACATGTGGCTAATGTAAAAAAAAAAAGTTACCATCCATCTTTACTGCATATTTTTTTTAAATAGCAGACTGTTCTTCTGAACGTGTTACACATATATTACATTTAAATCTCAGGGTGGATACATTATTTTTTTTCAATGAATAAAATCATGTACAAGTCACTCAGAATTGATTGCAAAAGTGTTCATTTTATTTGATTATTTTTAGTCTTTTTTTTTTAGTCTTTTTTTTTTTTTTTGTTATTTGTAAGGCACTATATCAGCTCATTAGAACTGATCTGCATGCAGTGAAAACTGCAAAATCCAGGGTGGAAGGTTTCTGAATAAATGCCCTGGAGCTCGCCTCGCTTTCCCTTCCCAGCATAACCTGGTGGATACACAAGAAGCACAATAAGAACTAGGGTTTATAGTTGACATTGAACATTTACAAACATTAAGAATAATTTCTCAGCTCTGTAGGTCCATGCCATGCAAGTGAATGGTGTCCAGAACTTTTAAACTCCAAGGGATGACATAAGTAAATTATATTTTTAGTTTTCCTTTAGACTAACAACTAGTTTATTCATCACGAAGTTACACAAAACGTACCAGGTGTGCAGCATTTGTACTCAAACCCACACTCCAAACAAGTGGAGATTGAGTAGCCTACATCCTCCAGAAGAGCTGTTTGTAGTGAGACGACTTATTTTTCCAGCATGCAACACCTGAAAAAAAAAAAAAAAAAGAATATAACCTTTAACATTATCAATGATGTTCTTGTTATGCGTTTTATTTTTTAATGTAAATATTTACTTTCTAGCCATAAGAAGTGTGCCTGATTCTTGAAATTGTCATCCCCACTATGTCCCTGAACCTTGAGCAAGCCAATGACAGGGGCATGTAGGCAGCATCGCCTCAGGAACTGCAACAACACCACGATCCATGGCAGGAACAGGACCATCCCAGTCCACTCCAAAGTTAGTGAATTCCATCTGTTAAAACCAAATACAATAAGGGGAGGGAAGGATGGAGTTATGTTTGGAATAACTACTGTTGTTGCAGTTCCTGAGGCCCCCGCATCCCTTCAGGAGGTTGTGCTGCAAGAAGTCAGCCACCACATCCATCCCCTAATGTCAAGTCAATCTTTTGGCTTGGACATATACTTGGAGGCACTAAGATTGAGTGAAATAGTCACTATTTGGGGGCCAAAGCTGTGTAGGTGAGCATTATGCATCTGTAATAAGTTGTGATATGTGTGAAGTCCAAATACTTTTTTGAGTTTTGTTCAGAGTAAACTTTATGAAGCACTTTTATGGCGGGCCGGAAGGTTCAAAAATAGGACTAATGATTTGTCGTGGGAAGTCACTATACTGTAGCCCCTAGCTACTGACTTTCACACTGATAGGCCAGCGGTGGATCTGTATACGTACCCTCCTCACACAGCGGGCGACTCACTCTCCTCACACAGCGGGCGACTCACTTTCCTCACACAGCGAGCGACTCACTTTCCTCACACAGCGAGCGACTCACCTCACACAGCGGGCGACTCACTTTCCTCACACAGCGAGCGACTCACCTCACACAGCGAGCGACTCACTTTCCTCACACAGCGAGCGACTCACTGTCCTCACACAGCGAGCGACTCACTCTCCTCACACAGCGAGCGACTCACTTTCCTCACACAGTGAGCGACTCACTCTCCTCACACAGCGAGCGACTCACTTTCCTCACACAGCGAGCGACTCACCTCACACAGCGAGCGACTCACTTTCCTCACACAGCGAGCGACTCACTTTCCTCACACAGCGGGCGACTCACCTCACACAGCGGGCGACTCACCCTCCTCACACAGCGGGCGACTCACTTTCCTCACACAGCGGGCGACTCACCTCACACAGCGGGCGACTCACCCTCCTCACACAGCGAGCGACTCACCCTCCTCACACAGCGAGCGACTCACTCTCCTCACGCGAGTCATGTACACATTGGCCTAATATTATAATAAAATCATACCCTTCTCAAATACTGTGGTGGTGCAATAACTAAATATTTCAATAAAGTGTTACATGTATGTGTGTTGTAAACGTCATAATATGCTGAACCAATAATCTTAAAATTGATTCTCATTGCATTCTGTTTACCTTTATAAAGGCAATTTCCCCCAAACTGTCATCTTAATGTTAAATGGTATACATTTTAAGTCACTATATGGCTTTTACCAATCAAATTGACTATCAACAAAAATATTTTATCCCACTGCAGAGAAAACAGAATCTGCATCAGAGATGGCATTTAGATATTCAAATTTTTGTATGCAAAACAAGCATAAAACACATAGTTTAGCCACTTTAAAATAGACACATGTAAAGCTTTTGTGGATTTGATAAATTATCTTTAAAATAGAATAATCTTAAAAAGTGACATTTCCATTTTTGCTGATTTACACTGGTATCAAAATAGGTAAAACACATTTCAGAGTTACATACACCATTATGTTTTTCTACATATCACATTTGTTAACTGTATGACTTACTTTCATGTTGTTGTTGCTTTTCTCCATCAGCTTTTAGCAACAGATTAATACTTGATAACACCATTCAAAAGAGTATTCAACATGAATGCCCCATGAAGTTATATGAAATTTACGTTTTTGGAAATTAACTTAAAAAGTAATACACAATGTTGAGTACTTGTGAGTTCTATCTAGCTTGTAAAAGTTCATTTAACTCGTGTCTGCAAGTTAAACTTTGGGGGAGGGTTGATACAGAGCAATTACCCCAAAATACAGAGTTGTCTCCATTTTGAGATAGAGCAGCTGCCAGCAGCAGTCCTTACGTGAATTCGTATTGAGAAACACAAAAGATTTTTCTTTTTAATTTGTAATTATCAATTAAAGTGCCCCTATTATGGATTTTTGAAAAATACCTTTCATGCAGTGTGTAATGTAGCTGTATGTGAATGAACAGTCTGCAAAGTTGTAAAGCTGAAAGTGCTTCATAAAGTTTACTCTGAACAAAACTCAAAAAAGTATTTGGACTTCACACATATCACAACTTATTACAGATGCATAATGCTCACCTACACAGCTTTGGCCCCCAAATAGTGACTATTTCACTCAATCTTAGTGCCTCCAAGTATATGTCCAAGCCAAAAGATTGACTTGACATTAGGGGATGGATGTGGTGGCTGACTTCTTGCAGCACAACCTCCTGAAGGGATGCGGGGGCCTCAGGAACTGCAACAACAGTAGTTATTCCAAACATAACTCCATCCTTCCCTCCCCTTATTGTATTTGGTTTTAACAGATGGAATTCACTAACTTTGGAGTGGACTGGGATGGTCCTGTTCCTGCCATGGATCGTGGTGTTGTTGCAGTTCCTGAGGCGATGCTGCCTACATGCCCCTGTCATTGGCTTGCTCAAGGTTCAGGGACATAGTGGGGATGACAATTTCAAGAATCAGGCACACTTCTTATGGCTAGAAAGTAAATATTTACATTAAAAAATAAAACGCATAACAAGAACATCATTGATAATGTTAAAGGTTATATTCTTTTTTTTTTTTTTTTTTCAGGTGTTGCATGCTGGAAAAATAAGTCGTCTCACTACAAACAGCTCTTCTGGAGGATGTAGGCTACTCAATCTCCACTTGTTTGGAGTGTGGGTTTGAGTACAAATGCTGCACACCTGGTACGTTTTGTGTAACTTGGTGATGAATAAACTAGTTGCTAGTCTAAAGGAAAACTAAAAATCTAATTTACTTATGTCATCCCTTGGAGTTTAAAAGTTCTGGACACCATTCACTTGCATGGCATGGACCTACAGAGCTGAGAAATTATTCTTAATGTTTGTAAATGTTCAATGTCAACTATAAACCCTAGTTCTTATTGTGCTTCTTGTGTATCCACCAGGTTATGCTGGGAAGAGAAAGCGAGGCGAGCTCCAGGGCATTTATTCAGAAACCTTCCACCCTGGATTTTGCAGTTTTCACTGCATGCAGATCAGTTGTAATGAGCTGATATAGTGATATAGTGCCTTACAAATAAAAAAAAAAAAAAAAAAGACTAAAAAAAAAAGACTAAAAATAATAAAATAAACACTTTTGCAATCAATTCTGAGTGACTTGTACATTTTATTCATTAAAAAAAAAAAAAGTATCCACCCTGAGATTTAAATGTAATATATGTGTAACACGTTCAGAAGAACATTAGTCTGCTATTTAAAAAAATTATGCAGTAAAGATGGATGGTAACTTTTTTTTTTTACATTAGCCACATGTTTTTCATGTATTTACACATTCACTTCACTGAGTCCAATTGCATCACAATTTAATATGTTCATTTACTTGATACTGTAGAATTGTAGAATATGTAGCTAATATTCAGAAATATGCTTGAATAAGGAACACCATCACTTTAAGTATGGTAAAAGGTGTAAAGACGTGACTTCATCATTGACGGTGAGTGGTATTGGACACACACAATAATAACAAAGCTGTAAGAAATCAGACCATGATGAGGACTGTACCGTATTTGATCGTTTATTTTCATTACTGTCGCTACTTCCTGCAATACTCATTCACCGCTGTCCTGGACAAAAACAGCTTGGGGATTTCCGCATAAACTCCTCCTACTTGCACATTTGTGAAACCCCTCCTACTTGCGGCATAAGCTCCTCCCACCTGCAGGTCTCCAGGCTGCAGCGATACATACATGGCCTCATGTGGTGTCTGAACTTGTGCCTATAAATAAACAGTTACCATCATCACCACATAACTACAAAGCCAATATTAAAATGAAACATCTACTTAAATATTTCACAATTCACACTGTTTCTTTAAACTCTTTAGATTAATGCCACCATAATGAATTTTAATTTACACTCACAGCTTGTATTGGTGTTGCCTGAGGACATGTGTCACAATCTTCTGCAAACTCCATGTCATGTCTGTGTAAACATGTTGAATCATTTATTTCAGAGGGAAAAGTTCCTTTAAATGCATTACTAAGGTTTGTGAGTCTTACAAAAATGAACCGCAAGAATGAATTTATTTGCAATATTGCTATTGACTACTTACTCATCTAATTCTGCAGTGTCAGAAACTGAAGAGTCTTTTGTATCCTGTTCTTCAGTGAGGTCCACTACAGTGCTGCAAGTCCTAATCACCCAGACACTCAAGCCCTGCTGCACCAGAACATTATACAAGTGAGGGGCACACAGGTCAAATAAGGTCCTTTTCTTATCCTCTGGCAATGAGAATGAATGAGACTCAATCAAGAATTTCTAATAATGTCCCTTGTACCTGAATTTCCAATAATTTCCCTCAGCCATCAACCTCCAGAACAGATTTTGTGCAGGCTAATCTTTCAAGACTTTTTCAGTCTTATCGACAGCCAGCAGCAGTCCCGCAGACCATATGAAACCCCATGGTCCCATTTTTTTATTCATTTTTTGTCTTGCTGATCCTAAGGCTGAAATGGCACCTTTAACTGAAGAGTGCAGTGTGTTGCAAAATGTTGGTCTAAAAAAAAAAAAAAAATTCCTTTCCCCAATAATAACAGCTCTTTAAACACTGAATTTTGTGAACAACTGTTCAGTGCTTATCCTTTGCTGAGACAGGCAGGAGGCTTTAAAATAATGAGATGTGGAAGGAGCCGGGCATTGATGCAGATACCAGTGCCAAACTCTGGCTACAGTGTGAAGTTCCTTCGAAGTGAGATCAGTCTCAACAAGGCTTTGGCTTATATTTTGCCACTGCAGGAAGATCTTTACACAGAACCAGAAGTAAAGGTAGGCTGTGTTACACCATTTCTTGTGACATTGCACTTCATGCTGTATTTAGCAAACATGATTTGTCTTATGATGGAGGAGGAAGCTCCTGAGATGTGCAGGTTGTGTCACACTTGTAGCTGTCCACAAACTGGAAGAAAATGTAAACAGTTGTTTAGGGTATGTTTTAGCAAAGATACTGACTCTTCTTTGCCATAGCAGACATAAGATATAAAGATTTTTATAATATAATAAGAACAATAGATGTGATGTATACAGCAATTGATAAAAGACTATGCCATTCAAAACAGAAATACAATATCACATAAATCACTTCAAGTGCTCCAAGTTATTAATATTTACTATGAATTTATTTGCTAGCTATTTCAAAAACATGTCGACAGAAAGGCAAACAGTTATTCATGGAAAAATGGAAAATTGGACATGGAATAATCAATTAGATAATGGACCACTTGCACAGAGCATTTTGACGCACTTCCGTATTGAAATGGTACATCTCACTTATTTCTGGTTATGTATATTTCCAATGTACTGTAGTAATTTAGTTGACTAAACACCACCTAAAATCCAAATGTTGCAAGATTAAAAAATTGGAACATTTATATAAACAAGAGTGCTCGTCTAAACTAGTGACTGCAATGCTGAAGTCTGTGAGAACAGATGAATAACAAATAGTAATAGAACTTTGTTATAGAAGTTTGATATCTGAATGCAGTAACAATGCTTGCCTATTTATCCCACCTTCCAGAAATTAAATAGGGACTGGTTTTGTGTTTTATAAAGGTCTTCAACGTGTTAAAACATATAGGGGTCGGTCATTGAAGTCTATAGTTTAAGCCAGGGACCATTTCTCAGTTAAAGGCAATATTTTCCATTTAGACTAGTGTCCTATCTTGAGAGAAAGAACTTGTTATTTTGATGTTTTGAGACGAGACTCCTGTTTATAGTTAGAGCCTGGCCAAATCCAACCTAGGAAATGGCTGTGTGTGTTGGTGTGTGTGTTAGTCTTCTTGGTTACAGGTTAAGGAACCACTGGCATTGTTGTTCGAGACATACTGGCACCCAGCAACCCGAATCTGCGACCTGGAATGTCACGACGTGCCTAACTTCAGCGTCCGAGTGTCAGCGCCATAATCTATGGAGATATGCTTCTGTCTATCTGTATATGTGTGGAAAATTACTATGTTTATCAATTTCTTAGCCAATCAGAATCATTCAACCTGTAAGCAATGACGTAGCTTAGACCTTGGAAATGGTATAACTGCTGTGATCTTTGTAACTGTAAGCAGGGCGGCCTACGAAGTACGAACTCCTGTGTGAGTCTTAAGGCTGACTTCTGCTGATGAAACTGCAAACTATCTTCAGTAAAACTTTTCTTCAATTTTTTTTATAATTCTGACTCCGGGTCTTCTTTCAAACATCTGGTCCTCGGGTCCTAAACTCTTTACCCCTAACAATATAATTTGTGGGTGTTCTATACCTATAAAGTGATAGTTCACCCCAAAATAAAATTGGCCTATGATTTACTCACCCTCAAGCCATCCTAGGTGTATGATATTTTTATATAAGAAATTGCAATCAGCATTACTGGACTTTAGTTACTGGAATGTGATTTCAGTAACAAGCTTTTGAACCCACTGTCCATTCTAATGGACAGACACATTTGAAAAAAATCCTGATTTAAAATGTGCAATTCTACAATCGATTTTTACTTTAAGTTCAACATTTCTATTTTACATACATACTATGAAATACTGTTAAACATATATGTATATAAAAACACCATAGAAAATGTTGATTGCTTCTGTGTTTGGAGTGAAGTGCTGCCATGCTTCTCTTCAATGTATTTTTTTTTTTTTTTTTTTACTACATGCAGACTTTTACTGCCATTTGATTGGATGACAAACGTCCAATCTCATGGACTGCAGGCTTTAAACTAGGTTAAATGCTCCAGAAGTAAAAAATAAAATAAAAAAGGGGGCTGACATGTGATGTCCACTGTAATGTACGCAGGGTCCGAAAGGGTTAAAAGTCTTTGGCACTTTTCCACTGCATGGTACGATACGGCTCGGTTCGCTACTCACACCTCTGTTGAGGTTCCAAGCGTACCGTACCGTACCGATACTAAAATGTGACGTGAAAACACTGCAGATCACTGATTGGTCAGACAGAATCATCTCTGCCAGCGTCATTGTGTTTACGACACGAGACACTAAACCCGCTAGATTTAAATAGCCAGTAGACAACAACCAGCACTGTAGCACCTGTTTTAAAAGTATTTGCTTCAAAAAAAAAAAAAAAAAAAAAAAAAAGGGTAGGCCTATAAACTAAAAAAAAAAAAAAAAAAAAAAGAGGCTGAATTGTGGTCAGTGGACGAGGTGCAGACGTACCTCTCGTTGATTGCCGAGGAGTAGATGGGGAAACACGGAATGAAAAATTCGCATTTAATTTGATGATGTCATGGCAGTAGAGACGGCAACTATAACGATCAGTCCCACCCACTTTGAAGCGGTACTAAAAGCAAACGAAAAGCAAACGAGCTAAAGCGAGCCGAACCGTACCGAGTCGAGTCGTACCACACAGTGGAAAAGCGAAGCGAGCCGAACCGAGCCGTACCATGCAGTGGAAAAGCGCCATAGTGCCGCTTGCAGAGTGGTCGCGTCCGTAATGGAGAACTGTCACGTAACATTGTTTTTTCCTCATAAATGCAAACACGAAAAATAAAAGGCAAAATACTTTCTGAAAATAAAAATACTTTTTTTGTAATATTCTAATTTATGGATTTAGCGTTTTGAAAATCTTTTTTTTTTACTTTGAATTTATCCTCAACAATATTGTTGTTTGATTTAATAATCATTGTTCAACATGTTCAGACTGAGCCAAAAAACGACAACATTTTAAAATTAAATATTCACAAAATGTGTGGGTCTAGACAAAATATATAATTTTCCCGAAAACTTTTGAAATGGATTTATCGCGTTTTGGACATGGTTTTGGAAAAGAGCTCCTCATATATAATTAACCGATAGATGGCAATATGTGCGAGTCGCCAAAAAGAAAATAGCTGCAACTGCGAGAAGAATCAGCCCAACCTTTCTTATACAGTCTGCTATGCCCACCACGCTGCACGAGCAGAGCAGGGAAAACGACGCTAGAACATTGTTTTCGACGAGAAAGTGGTCAAGAGGTAAGTATTATAATGATATTATGCTATGTTATGAGGAAATGTATATTATAGTATGATAGTCATTTGTGGAATTGTGAGTATTTTTTACCCGACCTGTCTAGCATTGCGTTTTGGACGCAGCTTTGTTAAATGGGCTATATGGAGTTTTTCTAATAAAATAAATCCTTTTTTATTTGCTTGTGTGTGAAGGGGTTGTAATCTCACATTAAAATTATCCACTTTGCGGTTTTGCTATTACCTCTGAAAGCAAGTATTCCTCATATGGCATTTCTATGTGAAGGCTCTGGGTCGGATTTGCCGCGAAAATCCAGTCACGACGTAACTCAGACCTGCATGCGCGCTCCCCTCTCGGCAAGACACGGCAGGCAAAAACATATGTAAATGGGAAGACTAATTTGCATGCCAATCCAATAATTTTAGGAATGGTCTACTTGAACGCTGCACAGACCGATCGGGGAAAGACACCGTGCCACTTTGCTCTGCTTCAAGTCACTAACAGCCATTTGAGCTTCAATTTCGCCGCACGAAAGACATTTTGGGCGACGCGCAAGTAGACCGGAAACAGATATGCCGACTTCTGGTGTCAGCGGAAGTTCGTTACTACGCTTGTGCACAGAGGCTATAGCTTGTGTGTGTGTGTGTGTGTGTGTGTGTGTGTGTGTGTGTGTGTGTGTTGTTGAGAGTTCCCCTGAAATGTTTGTAAAGCGCTTTGGGTGTACAGTATTTTGTACAAAATGTCTCATTCATATTCTCTGATATACCTATAGAGGCAAAACACAAGCACATCCTAATTTTCAAATTTTGACTCCCTCCTCCTTTTTCCTTGTAGGTTTATCTAACGGCTCAAAAAATGGCAGGTAATTCCAAGTAAGTATCTGCATAAATACATGTTTACTTTGGCTGCACAATTATGGAAGTAGAATAAATGACAAATGTTTTTTTTTTTAAAAGCCTGTTGAATTTCACTACTTGGGAAAAAAATATGCATTGCATTAACCATGATTGCATTTTAATTAGGGGTGTAACGATACACAAAACTGACGGTTCGTCCCACGGTTTTGACGTCTTGGTTTGGTTCAGTGGGGTGGGGGGTTTAGAAAGCTAAAATTGCTGCTGCTTTTTTTTTTTTACAGAGTGGTTTAATGAAGAAATTCTGTCTTTGTCTTTAAATTAATTTAATTAAAATGAAACATTATGCAAGCAGGGATTAAAGTTATCCGTCACTGCGATGGATTTCCGTTAATTGCAGCAAGTCTATGACGGATTTCCGTCAATTGCAGGGTTCCAGTCTGTCCTTAATGTCTTAAATTCACTTTTCATAATTTTAAGGCCGTAAATAGGCTTTCATTTCTGAAATAGTGTAATAAATGTCTTAATTTTAGTTTGAATAGGTCTTAAATAGGTGGTTTGCAGTCACGTGATTGTGATGACGCGCAACATTCAAATGGAGGGCAGGAAGTGAAGAGCGGAATGGACTAGATGGAGGAAAGTCTGTACTGTACTACTTTAGGCGCTATTAAAAGAGAAAGATATAGACAAAAAATCTAAACATATGTTGGATGTGATCCTTGCGTTATGAAGAGGAGTGATTTTTCAACTGAATTGAAAGATTTGCCTGTCATCGAGGCTATTCTTTTTTTGTCCTGTGGATTAATCCGTAACGTTAACCCTAACAACCATTCAACGCTGCGGCGCTTCTCGGCGTTACTTTAAGGCTGTTTACTTTACGTTATTAGGTAAACCACTCTCAAAGGTCCGCAGAAACACCACTAAACCACTGAAGGCTGCACCCTCAAAACACTTTGTAGGTAGCTTAGCTAACATTATGCGTTTGTCTTCAGTTACAGAGGTAACTCACAAACTCAGAGAAAAGAAGAAACAATTACTTTGACTTTACAAAGTTCGGAAACTGGTACGTTACACAAAAATAGCCACATAAGCTGTATTAACTCAGCTTTGATGAAGTTATCACTGCACACACAGGCATTTTCCGATTCGGCTCCTCCCGACCGCAGACGTAGGTTTGCAAGCCATTTTTCTGGCGTTTTTCTATCAATTTCTTGCATTTGTCCCCCTTATGAAGAACAACTTTTGGTACACGATAAAAACTCCTCGTGGTTTGATCGATTTGAGCAACCATAAACGACGCAAAACATCGGCATTTTGAGTTTATAGTGCTTCCTAAATGTAGCAAATCACTTCCTGCCACCATCTGCATTTCGTGCCATGGCAACGCAGTAACGTGACGTCATATGCAAACAAGACGAGGTGTATTCACCCTGCTGAGGGGGATGTGATCAAAGCCTGGGGTGGAGCAAAAGCACGTTCCTCTCTCCACTTCAAAGGCCGTATTCGAAGGCCAGTTGTTTTATCGTGTCAAATGCACCCTTTTTTGCCAGTGAAAGAAAGGATTCAAAAACAGATCCTTAGTGGCCTATCTTACGCCGTCCTACCCCATAAATCATTGTGCGCCGGTGACGGCAGCATTTTCATTTGAAAAAATGGTGCCCGAGAGTTCGGTGGTGGATGGAAAATGCACGTTTAAATGTAAGTATTATGTTTTTATTTACTTAAAGGTTAATTCTGGTATTTAACACTGAGTCTATTTTGTAGTCTGTTTTGGATGAACTAGAGTGGTGGACACTTCTGACTATTTTAGAATCGCCTTTGACAGCTTCAGAATGGGAGTCTATGGACATGTACAAACTTGTCCTTAAAACAACCCTTAGCGTTCAAAACAGCAGCAACTCACCGAGTGGTTAGTGGTGTTCGTTGATCATTAAAAAAAAAAAAAAAAAAATGAATATATCGGCGCAATGTATGATTCCAATCCGTTTATTTTGCTATACTGGAACTATTTTTTCAGATACCTCACAACCGTGTATAAACTTCCACTCAATTTTTGAGTCTGATGCGTTGAAGCGTTAGCACACTCCAGACCGGTAGCGCAGTAATATCAACGAGCAATGAGTCCTCCAACAGAAATCAATGGGATTTTACAAAATGCCAAATAAAACACAACAGAAACTGTATTTCGCTACGCTACTTGTTTTGGAACATCAATGAACACCACTAACCACTCGGTGAGTTGCACAGTTTTGAAAACGAACGTTAAGGGTTGTTTTAAGGACATGTTTGTGCATGCCAATAGACTGCCATTCTGAAGCGGTCAAAGAGTCGAGACAGGAACCATTTTCAAAATTTCTGTGTCCACCACTCAGTCTGAAAATGACCATCTATTTACTGGGGTGAAAAACTCCGCCAGCGGGGAGGTAAGACAACACCTATTTGTAAAATTTGCAGTAGTCTGTCTCGCTTGTGTATTATAATAAATATCACTCACCCTAGAAATCCCACAACATAAGAAAAGCAGTAGATGATGCAATCGGGTTTCACTTTTATGTGTTTTTGTAGTGTTGTCATGCAAGTTATTTGTACAAAGGTTGTAACCACTTTTGAGTATCCTGAAATATGATTTCTGAGCTACTTTGAATGCATGTCCTGATGTGTAATTTTTCAGTGTTAAAAATGCAGTAATGTCAATATTTCACTTGCACCCCTGTATTATAATTTAACAAGTATCATTTTCTGCTTTTTTTAAAGCAATTCTGGAGAAAATGGGTCTGCAGGGGAAGGTAACTCATTTGCAGGCAAAAAAAAAAAAGGGACAACTTAAAAACCAAATATAAAGTAAGAAAGTTCATCTTTGCTGAAATGTATTGTGCTGTTGTTGTTAATAGGCCGTGGTTCATTTGTTCTGCCTTAGGATTGCAAGTGTCCTGGGACAGGAGAGGGAGTGAGAAACCCACTGCTGAAATGTGGCCCTGGTTTGTCCTCATTGTCCAATTGACCCTTCGCTAAGCCCCGCCCTCCTTAGTTACTGTTGCTACGCCTGTCAAGCTTTTGCGCCTGGCACGTCTATTACAGTATGTATGCACCGGTTTCAGACATTCCCAAGGAGATAATTAGTCATTTTTGGCGAACAGGTGAAAATCTGAGAGAGCAAGACAAAAGGGACTGCAGTATGCATTCGAGGGATATATCCACGACATAATATGCAAACGATTAGAGAATAATTTCATACGCTGACCATTCAAATGGGAAACACACAAATTGAGGAACAGCTATGTGCATGTACAGCAGGGTGAGTGAAATTTGAAAATCTAATATTTATAAATCAAACAGCTTATCCATAAGTATTGTGGAATAAACACAAGACATTAGCCTGACCACTTTGCAATGATAACATTCTCCCGCTTATATTTTTAGCGCGCCAGGCTAACGTTACAGCTCACACGTCGTGGGTCACATAAGTGACTAACGTTACTGTTATGAACTGATTAAGTTTGCATACCAACCTTTTCCTTGGAGATCTCCGGCAAGCCCCCTGATGTTCCCTCCTTTTACTAACTACCTTTTACTTATACTAGAACTAACACCGGGAGAGTCGCGATCGGATTGGGGTACTAGTTTAGCCGTCGATTAACAAAATGCTCAAATATATTTTTAAGTAACGTTAAGTTATGTCAGTGAGCCTCCGTCTTGCCTTTAATCACACTGCTTGATCCACGAGCTGGACAATAACTTTATTCTAGAGCTGCTATAAAGCCAAAACACTTTACTTTTAATTTCCTATTATCAATGTAAAGCTGCTTTGGAACAATCTACATTGTTAAAAACGCTATATAAATGAAGATGACGCCCGGCATTTCTCCCCTTTGGTTTTAGGTTTCGGGAAGGGAACAAAATCCACCACCCCGTCCAAACTTTTAGGATACCGGGTATCAGATTTGCACAATCCATACGCATAACGCTTGGGCATGTTTCCCTCGCTCGAAAGCTTGCCAGACCTCCCGCGCCTAGTTACGGTTGCTAACCCACGATTGGCCAGTGGCGGTTTTCGGGCGTGGCTTAGCGAAGGGTCAATTACTGAGGACAGACCAGGGTCAAGTTCAGCCGTGGGTGGTCACAGTGAGGAGGCACCAGCACCACCAGCCCCCGCAGCAGCACCAGCACGGAGAAAGCGGGACTTTGAGGAGGAAATGTTAAACCTCATTAGAGAAGACATGGCACTGCAGCAGGAGGGAGAGGAGAGCTCGAGAGAGCCGTGATAGATTGGAGAGGCTGTTTTCTCTATTACAGAGAATGGTCGACAAGTAGTTTATTTATTTATATATATATATATATATATATATATATATATATATATATATATATATGGAAACTTTTATTTAAATTAAATGAAGTAATATTTAAGAGTAAACGTAAAGTTCACCTCAAAATGAAAATTGTCATAATTTACTCACCTTCAAGTTGCTTTTAAACCTGCTGAACACAAAGAAAGATATTTTGAAGAATGTCCATAACCAGACGGTTGATGGTAACCATTGACTTCCATAGTAGGAAAATAAATAAAAATACTATGCAAGTCAATGGTTACCATCAACTGTCTGGTTACGGACATTCTTCAAAATATCTTTCTTTGTGTTCAGCAAATTCATACAGGTTTAAAAACAACTTGAGGGTGAGTAGATGACAATTTTCATTTTGAGGTGAACTATTCCTTTAAGTTTTGTAGTTTGTTTTTGTAATCCAAGTTATATTAAATGAGGTATTTATTTTAAAATGACAAACTTGTGTACAGTTAATTTAAAATACATATAATAAACATTTTGTTCCATTTCTGTGCATTGTTTTTTTTTATTTTAAATAACTTGTGTTGGGAAATGAAAAGGAATAGGTATTGACATTTCTTTTTTTTATGAAAACCAAACACTTTTTTTTTACACGTGGAAACAAATAATTATAAAGATAACGTTTTATAAATAATAAATAACCACTTAAAACATAACATACACAGTACATTTCAGCTGAGCAGGGAGACCCTGGTGGTGCTGCTGGACCCGGGTGAGCTCCACAATAGAGACGCTGGAGGGTGGAACATCATTTGCATCCTCAAATCCAAGCGTCAAATTTCAACATGTAAACCCATTCTATGGACATTTATTTTTGGTTTTGGCCAGTATATCAACTACGCGATATCACAGTTTGACATGTCTACCATTGTAAAGTTCCACGTGGTGTCATGAATAATTAAGAGAAAGTGTCTTCTCATTGGATAAGAAAACTCAGTCATGAATAATTATGAGACACCGATGAGTCAAAGTACTATAATGCTCTGCCACACGATGAAGATTTTAAACCCGGAAGATGAAAATAGCGCAAAAAAAAAAAAACCAACATCAACCATTTTCCCCCTACTATTAAATCTAACAGATGCTAACATTGTCTTCAACACACATACCTCTGTTAAAATTTCAGAAAATTTGGTTTAGGGTTTCATAACCCTTGATATTTGTTTGAATCATGATTCACAGTCAATACAAATCAAGTTTTAGATGCAGTCTTCACACATTCCATGATAGAATGGCCACATAAACAAAGGTGGTCAATATTATATTGAACTGTCTTCATATCAAGGATACAAGATAAATACACTCATACATATTTAGTTAAAACAGCAAAGGGAAAGAGTGTGCAAGACAAATACGGGCAATAATTCTAAACATACCTGTCGTAACGTTAACAGTGAATGGAAAACACTAAGTTGGATGTAAACATCACACTGCAGTCACAGTATCCAGCCGTCGCTTGTTAAACAGGGTAGTAGTGTGGCATTACTCTGCCATAGTTCGCTAGCCCATTTACGTTCTCACATGGAAACAATGTCGCACCGCGGCTCAGTCAGCGTCGGCTCCTCCACGCACTATTAAAACAAACATCCGCTTGACATACTAACCCCCAGTGAAAACAACAGACAAGGAAAACGCTTTTGAACGTACCTGAACACTCACACACAGCACTTGAATCACTGATTCACCACACCAGAGCGACCAGTATATTGACAGACACGGTCCCGGTCTAGGACCCCAGGTGTCTATAAGCCTGCTTCAATCGTGTTAAGTGGATGCCTGCTCCACCCCCCAATTAGTGACATAATTAAACATGAAAATAAAGAGTCAGAGAATGGGAGTAAACTAAATGATCCTAATCCTAACTCGGCCCACAGGCTACATTATATTTAAAGTAATTTACTTTTGAGTAGTAGTTTAGGCTACTATACAACAATTCGTCATATTGTAAATATTCGTAAAATAACATCATGTTTGTTGTCCTGTGAGAGAGAAAAAAAAACTCATTACTTCACATTTGTATGTGAAAACTTAACGAATGCACTTGCTTAGACTAGCCTACAGTGAACCACAGCTTATTTTGAAAATGAGACGAGCACAATTTTAAGGAATTGTTGCTATACAGATGCGTGATATAGGCCTACCCTATAAAAGCATCCGAAGGCGAGCGCATACCTTATATTAAAGAGGTATATTTCACTGTATTTATTTAAGAGGTATATTTCATTCACTGCGTTTATTTGTTTTGTGTTTTATGCTTCAACTGCTTTAAAACAAAGCACGCTGGAAACATGCCTGAAAAAGATCACCATGATCAAGAGAAACACCATAAAAATCGCACCTTGGTTTAGGTAGCCTATAGCCTACCTAACTAATTATTTGAACAGCTTTGTGTGTATTTTGTATTTTCATAAGTATCATTACATTACTCAAGTACACCGAATACTTATGTACATTTTAAAGTGTAACTTAGGCTACTCCAGCAATTAAGGACGCAACATCTGAATTGGGATGCAGCAAACCAGTTTACCTTACCTGGCCACGATCTTGACAAAGCCGGAGATAGGCTACATCACCCGGCGGCGCCGGGGATGAAACATCCCCACCATCTCCTTCAGTAAAACATAAAATAAAAACTATTAAATGTTCCTCCATTTTTCTGGCTCTTTTTCTTAAGCCCCGAATAGGATGGCAGCTGTCTTGTCGCAGCGTTGCTAGGCGACAGCATAATGGGGAACACCTGGTGGCAATTACAAATCGTAGGAAGGCTAGACTCGAGAGTCCGTCCTTCAAAGGCTGGATAGGCTGGGTCCTTCGAAGGACGCAGCCTTCACATTGGGACACAGCTCCTGTGCCCCCTCACGATTCTCACGTTTCACGACTCTCACTATTACCACGATTACAAAGAGCCCAAAAAACATTATCCATTGCTTTGATCACTCACGAAGTGATGCATACTTGGCTAAAAAAAAGGTCTCTTATCCTTCCAGGGTGCAAAGTGTTTTCCAATTTTCCCGGAACCGTCCGTGCTCGTTTTCAAATGTGGAATAACACAAAATATGTATCATCTTAAAGCTTAGAATCTCAGCTTTTAAAAGCATCTAACCAGTTCGACCAACTCTCAACGAGTGCTGACTATAGTCTCTCTAAACCGGAGTGTACCGCCCGCGGGCGCCACCTAACTGTGAAAATATTCATTATAATATTTTTCAAAAATATTGCCTTGATTCAAACAAAATTGGTGTCATTTGAAAGCTTAGAGTCTGAACTTTACAGTGAATGTAGCCAATTTGAAAAACTCCTAAGTACTGCTGAGTTATTTGTTGATAAATAGAATATTTCTTTCATAATCTATAAAATACTTTTTTGTACTATGCACTGCAATGTGTCAAAAACATCATACATCTCATGAAACCTTCAAAAATCATTAAAAAAAATTCAGCAAGAAAATGTCCAAATGTAATGTGAAAAGTTTTCTATCAAACGATACCTACCTTTTGACTATCCTTGCTATAGTTTTGGAGTTATGAGTCTTATCTCTAAAAAAGCTCTCTGTTGCAGTCACACATGTGTGTGTTTGCGTGGGTGTGGATGTGTGTGTGTTTGAGAGAGAAAATTTGTTCCACTTTGTGTTAATGCTCTAGGACCAGACCTTGGTTTATATGTAGAATTTTTCAGATTTATAATGGATCTATTATTATTTTTTTGACAAACAAATTGAATTTTTTTTTTTTTTTTCATGTTTAGATAGATTATTTTGTAAAAGTTACAGAGTTTCATGCCCCTGAGATAAAGGTAACACTTTAAAAAAAATGAAGGAAAAGTCCAGTGGGGTCAGTTTGTACCCCAAACACAGATTAAGGGGTAAACTGCCATTATTCAGCATGCTAGCATAGAAACTGTTAACATGCAAGCAAGGAATTTAAGTAACCTTTTTAGACATGTTTTGGATTTAAAACATTTTCATTATTCATTATCTGGGATGTTTTACCGTGACGGGACCTGACCCTTTAGCTTGTCTTCCTAAAGAAAAAACATACAAAAACAAGCTTAAAATCATACAATTCAATAACAGAATTCAGCCTTGATCAATGTCAGCTTCACCTGGGTCAAATGATGTCATACCCTTAAAGGTGTATTGAATGAGTCATACCCTTAAAGGTGTATTTCACACATTTTATGTAGAGTTTTATGTAAACTGACTGAAAACATGGGGACAGTTGTAAAATAGTATTTATTTGTAGAATTGTTATATAATTTGTATATATTTATATATAGTTTCATGTTTTTTATCAATTGATGTGAACGATAACAGCTTAAACTTATGTTTTTTTTTTTTTAATAACACTTTTTAGCATAACAAAACTATGAAAGCTGTAGCTCCAATTTGGCTAAGGACATGGACAGGATTTGTATTTTTTTTTTATTGTTTTTAATAAAGAAAAAAATCTGAGAACCTAATGAATGACATATTCCTTTATTTGAACAACTCACAGAAATCAACCATGAGCCAGTTTTAGAAATTTTTGGATGAAATAATTCAAGGACAGATAATGCATGTTTCTGGTAGAATGTCCCCTATTATCAATTGCTGTATACATAATACATCACATCTATTGTTATTATATTATAAAAATCTTTATGTAATGTTAGTCTGATTCACTAATGTAATGTCATGTCGTTTTTTTCTCTAGCACAAATCTGCAAGCTGCCCGGCTTATTCAGGAGGCTGTTCAGCTGTTACTCAGTGAACAAACACCCAGACACCAAAGCTCTGCTGCTGATGCTCAAGTTCACCCAGATGCAAACACTGTGCTGCAAACACCCAGATGCTCAAGTTCTGCTGCACCAGCTGAGCATCATTCAAGTGAGGGACACACAGGCCAAATAAGGTCTATTTCCTCTCCTCTGCCTATGAGAATGATTGAGTCTCATCAATTGGGAAATTCCCTCAATTTCCCTCAGCCATCAACCTCCAGAACTGATTTTGTACAGACTAATCTTTCTAGACTCTTTCAGCCTTATCGACAGCCAGCAGCAAGGCGGCCCACTCAGACCCGCAGATCATACGAAACCCCATGGTCCCATTATTTTTTTTGTCTAGCTGACCCCAAGAATGACATGGCACCTTCAACAGAAGAACGCAGTTTTTTGCAACATGTTGGTCTGGGAAAACAAAAAGTCACTTTCCCTAATAACAACAGTTCGTCATACACTGAACTTTGTCAACAACTGTTCAGTTGTTATCCTTTGCTTAGACAGGCAGGAGGTTTTAAAATAATGAGATGTGGAAGGAGCCGGGCATTGACACAAATACCAGTGCCAAACTCTGGCTACAATGTGAAGTACCTTAGAACTGAAAGTAGCCTCAACAAGGCTTTGGCATATATTGTGCCACTGCAGCAAACTCTTATAGAACCAGAAGAGCCAGAAGTAAAGGTAGGCTGTGTTACACCATTTCTTGTGAAATTGCACTTTATGCTATAAAATGTGAAAACAAAGCAAACATGATTTGTCTTATGAAGGAGGAGGAACCTGCTGAGATGTGCAGGTTGTGTCACGAACTTGTAGCTGTTCACAAACTCGAAGAACATGTCAGCAGTTGTTCAGGGTATGTTTTAGCAAAGTTGAGAAACAAGTCTCTCTTTGACTTTGTCAAGTCTCTGAGTTATGTGCCATAGCAACAAGTTTAATTATTGATTTAGGACTTGCGGCACTGTAGTTGACCTCACTGAAGATCAAGATGCCAAAGACTCTTCTGTTTCTGACACTGCAGATGAGTAAGTAGTCAATAGCAATATTTCAAATAAATGCATTCTTGTGGTTCCTTTTTGTTAGACATTTGGGGTCTCATTTATAAAACTTTGCATCCTTACTAAAAGTGTTCGTGCGCCCGAAAGCCAAAAATGGCGTGCGCCAAGGCCTGATCTTCCTGATGTTGTGCAGTGCAAGCCTGCATGATCGAATCATCTTTGAAATGTGATCTGTGGAGGTCAGCTGGTCATCCAATATCACTCCAAGATTTCTGACTGACCTTGATGGGGTGATTGATGTTGATTCTAGCTGGATAGTGAAGTCGTGTTGTAGAGATGGATTGGCAGGGAGGACTAGAAGCTCAGTCTTTGCCAGGTTGAGCTGCAGGTGATGTTCCTTCATCCATGTCGAGATATCCGCCAGACAGATCCAGGAGAATGAGGACTGAAGATTTGGAAGCAGCTTTTGCGATCCGTAGGGCTTCTGTGACCGACAGTAGTGCAGTCTCAGTTGAATGTCCTTTCTTGAAGCCAGATTGGTTGACAAAAAACAGCTCTTTCAAGTGTTTTCGCAATGAATGGTAGGAGAGAGATAGGTCTGTAATTCTCTACAGACGACGTGTTTAGTGTTGATTTTTTAAGCAGTGGAGTTACCCGAGCCTGCTTGAATGCTGTAGGGAAAGTGCCAGTATGGAGGGATGAGTTGATGATGTGTGTGAGTGCTGGTAGAAGTGTGGGAGAGATGGCTTGTAGAATGTGTGAGGGGATGGGGTCTAGAGGGCAGGTGGTAGGATGACTGGAGAGGAGAAGTCTGTGATGCAGTTGCTTGTGTAAACCAGATCCAGTTGGTTGCCTGATTTGTGAGTACCTGTGGTGATGAGTCGTTTGAGATCGAAAGAGGCTAGGAGAGAGATGAAGTCTGTTGCATACGGCTTTTCGAGATGAATGTTGAAGTCACCAAAGACTACAAGTGGGGTGCCTCAGGGAAGGAGGACAGCAGCACATCCAGCTCGTCTACAATGCTTCCCAGCTGACCTGGGGGGCGATAAATGACTACAATATGGATCTTATTGGGAGTTGCAAGTGTAATAGCATGATATTCAAACGAGTTGTTGTTGCATAGAGAAGAGAGTGCTGAGTATTTCTAATTGTTCGAAATGAGAAGCCCTGTGCCCCCTCCCCTCCCAGACTGGCGAGGGGAGTGGGAGAAGGAGAAATTGCTAGAGAGAGCAGCGGGGGTTGCCGAGTTTTCTGGTGGAATCCAGGTCTCAGTCAAGCCCAATATACTAAGAGTAGAATGAGATGCAAAGGCTGGAATAAAGTCAGCTTTATTGACTGCTGACTGACAATTCCATTGACCCATGGAAAGAGAGAGGTGTGTGTGAGGATGAGAGAATGGGACCAAGATTAGCAGTATGGCGCTGCCTTTTGCGCGTGAAGAAAGGGCGTTGCCGAGAGATAACAGGAATGTATTGGAAGCACATGTTAAGTAAGGTGAAAATAAGATAAAAGTGGGAAAGGAAAGGGAGAAGGAGATACTTAAGTGCTTTCCTGGTGTCCTTGCTCGGTGGAGTCGTGCAGGTAGAGTTGATGGTCTTTACCCGAGGCGGTCTGAACATGAGGAGGCTGAACACAAGAGCTGAACGCTTCCGCTGACGCTTCCACGACAGCGCACACACTACAGAGATATACTAGTGCTTTCACCACTTGAGTGAGGACAGCTACAGCTACTTGAGTTACGGCCTAGTAATTAAAGCAAATAACATAACACGAGAATGGGCCAAATCGAAACTAGCTGCTGGTAGGCATAAATAAAACTAGAAAGGTAAAAATGAAAAGTAAGCAGAGATTCTAAGATAGGCTTACCTCGAGTCAAATAGAACACTGAGTAACGGCAGAACGGGGTATTTCAGAAGAAACTAGCGCGCTCTTGCCGTCTCCACCAACTGAGGATAGGCTTACCTCGAGTCAAATAGCCTAAGTTTGTTTTTATAAATCACAACTTATGCGTCGGAAGTGGCATACGCCTCTTTCAGGGCCTGTTTTGTGCATACGCAACGCTTATAAATGAGACCCCTGGGCTCACAAACCTAAGTCACGCATTTAAAGGAACTTTTCCCTCTGAAATAAATGATTCAACATGTTTACACAGACATGACATGGAGTTTGCAGAAGATTGTGACACATGTCCTCAGGCAACACCAATACAAGCTGTGAGTGTAAATTAAAATTCATTATGGTGGCATTAATCTAAAGAGTTTAAAGAAACAGTGTGAATTGTGAAATATTTATTTAAGTAGATGTTTCATTTTAACAAATAATAATAAATTTTGGCTTTGTAGTTATGTGGTGATGATTGTAACTGTTTATTTATAGGCACAAGTTCAGACACCACATGAGGCCGAACCGAATGCAGGGTGTTCGTATACACCACTGGGGTTTGTAGTTTCTGCTGTTTAAACTAAAAAAGAATGAACAACTTATTTCCTTCTTTCCTAGTTTGATTAATTTGCATGCAAGAGATAAATATATACTCAACCTAATGAACCCTTTCTTAAAATAAAATAAAATAAAACATATATATATATATATATATACCTGAATATACGTGTATATATATTGTATTTGTAGTAGTATTGCAATATGCTTTTATGTATTTGTTTTCACATCTTTCTTATAGTGACATATTGCTGGATAGCGATTCAGAGGAAGATTTAGAGATGCTATCATCTCCTACCCGACCTTATAGTCCAGCTCATGTGAGTGAATTGTCATTATGCACTTTTGCCTAGTGAGCAGTCTTTTAAATGTTATACCTGATATTTGTCTTGTTCTTTTTTATTAAGGATGAGGATGACCCAGCTGAGGTTTTAAGTAACTTCAAAGATAAAAACATTTCTTCAGAACCTTCCTTAACCGTGGTGGTTAGAAGAAAGCGTGTGCTGCAAAGTGCCCTCACTGCCCTTGGCAAAACATACTTTGCATGGCACAGACGACCACAGGTTGAATTTGTGGGTGAGCTTGCTGAAGATCATGGTGGTCCCACAAGAGAGTTTTTCAGGTGAGTTTTTCCTATTAGATCCAATATCTGTCTTAAAGGGGAAGCAGTCTAAATAAACATGCTGACGAATGTGCCATTACTGCGAAATACGAATCAAACAACAAAAGGCAAAGAGAAAATCACTCACAGCTCTTGAATGAATAACTTCAGCTTTAATAAGCATTAATCTATCTATGATAAACTATGCAGCGTTATTTTACATTTGATTGCTACTATAATTCTTTTTAGACCATACCTGAACAGTAGTAGACCTTCCTAAAATTAAAGCACTGTGTAGGCCTATATAATGTGTATCTTTGTCCAATCAATCAATCAATCAATCAATCAATCAATCAATCAATCAAAAGTTATAAAAGAATAAAGGTGGGTTTTAAGAAGAGACTTAAAAATAGACAGTGAAGATGCCAGTCTAATGTGCAGAGGTAAATCGTTCCACAATTTAGGAGCTGTTACAGAAAAAGCACGGTCCCCTTTTAGCTTGTGTTTTGTTTTAGGCTCAATTAGGAGCAGTTGATCGGCTGACCTGAGAGAACGGGTGGGCTTATAGGGGTGTAGCAGCTCAGAGATGTAAGGAGGGGCAAGGCCATTTTGGCATTTAAAAGCAAATAAAAGCAAATAAAAGAATCTTAAAATGGATCCTTTGATATATAGGCAGCCAATGGAGTGAGGATAAAATGGGTGAAATGTGCTCATATTTACATGTTCCAGTTAAAAGATGTGCAGCAGCGTTTTGCACCAACTGGAGACCAGCAATAGAGGACCCACTGACCCCCACGTACAGTGCATTACAGTTATCCAGCCGAGTGGTGACAAAGGCATGGATTACTGTCTCAAAGTGCTGCCTAGAAAGGAATGGCTTTATTTTGGCCAATTGCCTCTAATGAAAAAAACTCAAATGTTTTAACCACTGACATAATCTGTCTGTCCAGCTTAAGTTCAGGGTCAATTTTAACCCCTAGGTTAGTGAGGTTGTTAATTGTATATATATATACAATATATATATATATATATATATATATATATATATATATATATATATATATATATTGTATATATAAGTACCGATAAGAATACTGTTAAACTACCGGATCGATAAGCAGTATCGGTAACAGTAGTAATACCGTTAAAACCTTAATGGTACCCATCCCTAGAAGCGGAAGTGATAATTATTCTGTATTATACATTTTTCAAGGCTTGTACCTTGGAACTTATTTCATGGTTTGTGTTCTCGAGACACCAGGCACTGTTTTGTGCAAATGAGCGGCCGGATCGCATTAGGGGTTTTCTGTTAGAACGGTGTTGTGTTAGCGGCCCCTAAGTTAATAATTAATAATCTTTGCGATGGAAGTGAACCAATCATATCTAACTTTATCTGGGCAATAACTTTATTCTAGAGCTGCTGTAAAGCCAAAACAATCTCTGTTACTGTAATCTCCTATTATCTCTGTAAAGCTGCTTTGATACAATCTATATTGTTAAAAGCGCTATATAAATTAAGGTGACTTGACTTGACCTTAGTTAATGTTAAAAAATTAAATTTTATTATAAAGTTTTAATACTTTATAGAAATCCAAACTATTATGCTTAAATAGGGCCAGGAATTCATGAATATCTCAGGCTATAGCATTGTAAATCCTCTGTCACCATCAAATGCCTACTTTGTGCATTTGAAAATGAAACCGATTTCTAATGTTTTTTTTTTTTTATCTTTAAGACTGTACAGGGTGTAAGAGAATTGTTAACTTATGTAGTTGTTTGATTATTACTATCAAAACTATTTCTTTAATTTGTTATAGGCTTTTGATGAAGGACGTCCGATCATCCTTAGGAGTTTTTGAGGGACAGGAAGGAAACCTCTTTTTTACATATGACCAGTCATCTTTAGAGCAAGGCAGGTACTATACAGCGGGGAAACTGACTGCCTGGTCTCTTATTCATGGAGGACCAGGCCTTAAAGCACTGGACCCAGCATTGTATTTGCTAATGTGCGGTCAAGATGCAGATGTAGAGAACTTCCAGTTTGAGGTGTTGCCAGACAGGGAGGTGCAGGAAAATGTCCTAAAGGTATTCACCATTTGGTTAAAGTCCCCCTGTAGTCAATAATCTTATCCTTTAAAGGAACACACCGACTTTTTGGGACTTTAGCTTATTCACCGTATCCCCCAGAGTTAGAAGTCCATACACACCCTTTTCATCTCCGTGCGTGCTGTAACTCTGTCTGACGCACCCACCGCTAGCCTAGCTTAGCACAAAGACTGGAGGTAAACGGCTCCAGCTAGCATACTGCTCCCAATAAGTGACAAAATAACACCAACATTTTCCTATTTACATGTTGTGATTTTTATAGTCACAGCATATACAAATAACAAGGTCACATGAGACAGCCATCTTCTAACCATATACATACTGGGAACTATATTCTCAGAAGGCGAAGCACTGCTACTTGGAGTGATTTGTTCGCAGCACCCTGTCAATTTGAGAAGCACCCTGTCTTTTTTCACTACAGTTTTAAAGAGAAAATAGTCAGCAATGGTGTTGACTTATTGCATGGCTTGTCTTAAAGCCTATTAAAAAGCACCACATATTTAAATAAACAACTTGATTTTCACCACAGGAGGACTTTAACATGTTCCAAAAATGCAAGTAGATCAGTATAAATAGTTTTAAAAAAGTAATACAAGTTTTTAAATAATATTTCTCCGTTTGGAGTATCTGCCTTGAACAACTTTTTCTCATTTATTACAAAAGATTAAGCAGTGCAACACAGAAGATGATTTGGTGAAGCTTAAACAAGATCTTGGGGAATGGATCGCTGAATGTGGAGTGCCACAGATATACAACGCTAACCTGGAAAGCCTTCCCCAAATTTATGGACGGATTGTGAAGCACTTCATTTTTCACAGGTATTATTATCAATTACATAGTTTAAATGTCATGTTTTTTTAAGACAATGAAACACGCAGTGACACAACTTTTCTTCCCTGTTGTGCATGGGGTAAATCCAGGTGAAACAGGCTGTTGAAAAAAAAAATTTGCTGAACAAAACTTTTCTCTTTTGAGTGGAAATGACTGAGGAAACATTTTTACATGCTGTTTTAACTGCCAGTCTACAGAAATTCCATTAAATTAATTCCATGAAAAAACAATGTTAAGTAAGCTTTTATAATAAGCTTATTACCGTAGATTAGAGAGGGAACATTGGCATTCAAGCTTTCAGTTAATTGTAAGAAAGATGCCGTTTCTCAGCATATATAATGGGCCTCATTCATGAAACTTTTCTAAATAAATTCATAGTAATTTATGTGTAAAATGAACTGTCCAAAAAACTCAAATGTGTTCATTCACACATTTTATTCACACAAAAAAACACCCTGATTTAATTTGTGTTTGTTAATGAATTCCAATTATTCTATTCATAAACAGGGTGCCCATGCAAGCTCATTCACAATCAGCAAATTCCACATTTATGAATTAGTACAACAGCAGGAATTACTTGTACAGGAATGTTCTTCTAGGTCTTCTCAGGTTTGGCTTTAGGATGCGTAAATTATTCAAGGAAAGTGTTAAGCTTGCGGACAAATACTATTCCAAAGAATAATAGGAATAAAAAAGAAAACAGATATATATATTCTTAAAGGAATTTTCTTTTTACATTTAAATAATTAGTTAAATATATTTTTTTTTATTATATATATATATATATATATATATATATATATATATATATATATTTTGTATGCATGTATGTAAATTCCAAATAAGGCAATTTTAGGAAGATTGAAACTGCTGGTGCATAAGTAGCCGCTCACCTCGAGGCAGCATCAGCTGTTTTTTTAGTATCTCTTCATTGGTCTCTTCATTGGCACAATTACACCAGCATAATTTTCTTGCCATCTATACTTGGCTTACACGCTTATAGCAAAACGCCATATTGTTTCAGTTTGATACTAAAGAATGTTTGTGATGTGAACTTATGATAAGCTGTCTGCTTTTTGCATGTTTTGTCTTATGTATTAATCACGTTTTAGATCATCGAACATGATAACACAGTTCAAACAAGGGCTCAACTCCTGTGGTCAACTGTGGGAGACGGTGGAAAGGCACTGGAATGCCTTCAGGCCACTATTCACCCACAAAGAGGGACAACTCACAAGGTTGTCATTCAGATCTCTTTTTAAAGTTGTCTGGAGTGAGGAGGGTTCCAACAGGCGGGAAGCGGAGGAGGACACAATGTTCTCTTGGGAGTGTCTTCTCAGTTCAGTCGAAGGTACTTTTACAAGACATAGTTTTGAAATAACTTCAAGGATACTTCATCAAAAAAATAAAAATTCTGTTGTCATTTACTCACTGTCATGTTCCAAATGCTCTACAAAATGTGAATGCACATTTGAGCTTGTATAAAGCATGAGAGAATTTTTTTTTTTTTTTGATGAATGAACGTTTTATGGGTTTGGAAAATACATGACTGAATAAATAATGACAGAATGTGCATTTTTGGTGAACTATCCGTTTTACAAATGCAGTTTTCTTATTAATGAACAAACAAGTGAGCCTTCAAATATTATAATTTTGCACATTTAAATGTACTTTATAGAGATTAAATTGTTTGCTTGTTTGTGTACAATCTGGGGTTCCAACTTGTAAACATTATGATTTACTTATTTTCAGGGACTGTACATTCTCAATGTTTGTCAGATCATGAAGTATTACTGCACTATGGCATAACATTACAAATAATAGGCAATAAATGTGACATTTTTTGTGCTTAGACCTAATTAACCTTTAGTACATTAATAGATTACACTTGGATAGGAACTACTGAGCAATTAAACTGTATTTTTGTGATGTAACTTGTAATATACAGAAAAACGAGTGCAGCTGACATTTGAAGACCTCCTTACGTTTGTTACTGGAGCAGATGCTGTGCCACCCCTTGGATTTCCACAGCAGCCTGAAATTCAATTCTATGATCAAGAGGGTGAATTGAAACGGTTTCCCTATGCCTCTACTTGTTCTACAGTGTTTTACCTACCTAGAGGTAGTTCTTCTGAGGATGACCTTCTTGAAATGGTTATAGAGGCAGTTCATGGTTCGGCTGGTTTTGGCAAAATTTAATATGAACCTGTGATATTCTATGTAATATGTATGTAATACATTGCCAAATTTCTGTTCATCCTCAAAGTCTTAGTTTGTTACAATGAGACAAATTTAACATTAATGAAGTTTCTCATTAAATGCTGATTAATCTTGAGAACCGTTGAAAAATATGAACCTGTGAAAAAAAAATGTATGTAATACATTGCCAAATTTCTGTTCATCCTCAAAGTATTAGTTGTTACGAGACAAATTTAACATTTATGAAGTTTCTCATTAAATGCTGATTAATCTTGAGAACCTTTGAAAATTATGAACCTGTGAAAAAAAAAAAAAAAAAATGTATTAATACATTACAAAATTTCTCTGTTCATCCTCAAAGTCTTAGTTGTTACAATGAGACAAATTTAACATTTATGAAGTTTCTCATTAAATGCTGATTAATCTGATTTGTTTGTAAAATGAATCTGTGTAAAAAAAAATGTATGTAATGCATTGCTAAATTTCTCTGTTCATTCTCAAAAGCTCAATAAGAAAAGTTTAACATTTATGAAGTTTCTCAATAAATTGATTAATCTTGCCATTATTCTGGTAGGCCTATTACTTGCTCTTTGGTGACGTCAGAGTCAGCCACACCCTCAGCACCAGACATACCAATCTCACTTTTTTGTCCTCTTTTTTAATGTTATGAAAAATATTATAGTGGAGTTTTTATTTTGATATTTAAGCAAATTTATATTTGAGCAAACTGAGAACAAAAATAATTAATGATTGGTTGGTGGTTGGTGAATTAATTAGTTGGTGATTATTCACCGCCGGTGAATTTAACCATAGACAGTATAAGAAGTGGACAGAGCCATCTCATTGGAACTCAGTTGAGACAAGTGAAGAAGCCCATTTTTTAGCGATTTTTTAGGACTTCCGTTCCTGACGCACAGACTCAAACAAAAGGCTTGTTTGAGATGCGCCTCGCCTCGCCTGAAATGTAGGCGAGAGTAGGCGGCTGCAGTGAGGGGAGGAGTGAAAAAAGCGCAGGCAAGCCGGACAGTTCTCTCTTCTCGCAGTGGATCTGACAGCTGTGAGATCAAAGATGGATATCGCGGGATTCGCGGGATTCACGCTCGTGCACAGTGTTGCTAATAAACTGGATGGAATTTAAGTTCTGTTGCATTTATATGAAAATAAATATAATGAACAAGACACCCAAAGTAGCCTACTTATTTAATTCCATTCCAAATACATGTTTATCAGTCTTTTTTTCTTTAATACAGACATGTTTTTTATTTTATTTATTTTTTATAAAAAATACATTGCATAATCCATAGAGATCGCACTGTTAGATAGTTTGGGAATATTCACATATACATAAAACATGATATCAGAGTTTTAAAATCAAACATTTTAAAAGAGAACATACATCACGGTTGTTTAAACCAATGAACATTAAGCTGTGTCGTCAGCAAGTCGTTTCCCATCATGCTTTTGATCAGCGCAGTCGGTGGAGAGCAACTGCGCTCGACTGCAGAATCCGACAGGTGTGCCTTGCGCTCGCGAGAGATTTTTGACATACGTCAGCATGACATCAGAGCAAGGCGGACCGCACTCGGACACATTTCTAACCGGCATGCATCTCGCGCTGATCACCGGTGATCGATTCTGCGCAGATTTTGCTCATCTCAAACAAGCCTAAAGCTTGACGACGTGGATGTGACGTGAGCAACCCGTCTGTCTTCTAGTGGCTGTGGCATGAGAAATCTGAATCATTCCCTTCCGAAACCTGCAGAGACGGAGAGTGTGAGTAGGAGCTGTCCATGAGCTTGGAGCAGGAGAAACTTTTGTTAAGTATTCTGATTAATTACTTTATCATTTTGCCTCCACGTCCCCCCTATTGCTCGCGAGCTTCTCCTCCTGTCCATACGGTAATCTCTCTACTGTGCGACAGAGAGTCGCGTGGTTATGACGCAATCGTTAGCCTATTTTTACAAAAACTGCTTCTACGGGGCCTTAACGTAAGATACAAGGTAATGGAGCATTTTATACATTGTCGTGTTTCTTTAGAAATAAATAATGGACAAATGGAGTCTTCAAACGCCTCAGATGTAAATTTATTCGCTGTCAAAGTGACGCCAAAATGAACGGGAGTCAATGGGATGCTAACAGTAGGTGAAGTTCTGTTACAAGATGGTGGCACGCGGCCGGCTTCAACTTCCGGTCGACTTCCTTCCATAGCTTCCTTCCCGCTTGAATTTAAACGATCTAAATTTTTCATCCACAAATGTAAATGGATAAAGACACAGCCTCTTTTTTCTGTCTTCAAGAGAGAATTTGCATTGTACTATAAGTCCCTGTTGTTTATGAAGAAGAAAACAGCAAGTAAATTGCTTAATTTTATTGATGCTTTAAAATGAACTGAAGCCCCTTAACTGCTGTCTTTTTTTTAATTATTTGTCATTTATTATTTTTGTTTATATATATATATATATATATATATATATATATATATATATATATATATATAATTTTTTTTTTATTATTATTTATTATTATTGTTATTTTACGTGCTCCGTTCCTTGTTTGCAATGATATTTCTGTGATTTATGACTAAGCCAGTTATTGTTGTAAATTTGACACTTAAATAAAAAAAAAAAAAATAAAAAAAAAGAATTTAAACGATCTATGACGACTTCCTTTTTTGCAACGCACCGTCACGGCCTAACTGACGCTGGAAATTACCACAGATAGTTAAAGGAAATTATCATTATCCTGCTATTTTGAGAACCTGCTCTCGTGGTGTATTTTGTGGCGAGAACAGTTCAAGGCTGACCCTATTATGTATTTCGCGTGACTCCTTAAAAAACAATTTCCTGCATCATGTCTGAACGGTAAGAGAGCTGTTCAGGTATTGAATTACTTATTTTTCTGCAATTTGGACCTTTTACTTTTCTTGCTTTCCTAATTTAGAATAGCGCTGCCGACCAACAAAATTATACAATATTTACTAATGAACAAATGTATGTTATACATATAACGTAGTTAACCCGACTCATGTAGAGGGTTTTCACGACGCGTCATCAATCCGGAAGTCGGCCATTTTGGAGGCACTGAACGTAAACAGTTCCACTGAACTGAACGGACTCGCAAATTTGGCTGATTATTGCTGATGAAAAATGGTCGCACCGAGAAAAAACATTTTGAGTTCTATAGACTGCCGAAAAGTTAAAAAGAAGAGTGCAAAAAACTGGTGAAAGATGGCGTTTGTAGTTGAGAGAGGCACAACATCAGCCACATGTGTAAATGCAGCGTTGACCATGGCTAAAATGTTGACGTAAAGTTCACTATGGCTACATTCACACTGTCAGTCCAAATCCGATTATCTTTGTATCCGATTGGAATATGATCTAAAATGATGTTCACACTGTATCGCAACTGTTCAGATCCGATTTGTGTGTCCACGCAGCCCTTGACAATACGGCAATGGTGTTGCGTTGATGGAGGGGTTTGCATTTGCAATATAAATGTTGTCTTATTTAAATTTTACAATATGGAAATGTGTATCCGCCGCGCTGGACTACTGCGTCTTGAGCTGCAGAACTGTAGGAGGCTGATATGCACAACTCCTATTCCGCGCCGGTTTCAAAATACTTTTCAAATCATTTCTGCTCGTCCAGCAAATGTCAACCATCAACTTCAGATTTTTATTTCACAAAGTTTCACATTGGAGCTATGAATGTGAATTTTAGCATACAAGTACAAATATTTATTTAACAAATTTTAAAAATTAAATCCTCTCTAGTTTTGCTTCTCACGTTAGCTATCAGGCATCTGTTCTTCACATATGTCTTTGTCCAAAAAATATATTTTATTGTTTTACATTTGCTGTTAACTTTACTGTAGGACTGGATTGTCTCAAGACGTTGCTGCCCACATTGCAGAATTCCTCATGTCTTTAGGGCAGAAAATATCAAGCCCTGTTTCAGAAGATGATGTTGATAGTGTACTGTACCAAATAGAGAATGTGATCAGTCTACTTGGAAAATGTTCTGACCGTTCATCATTTGGAAACTTGGACAATATTTTGGAGAAGTTACAGGAGGCTTATGAGCTACTTGCATCAACAAGGGATACAACATGTCATGGTTACAAAGCTCCAGTTCTTAAACAAACTGGTGAGAAGGGACGGCCTGCCTTTAACATCACCATGGATCAGCTTGAATACCTCCTTGAGCTAGACTTTACTATTCCTGAGATATCCCGTCTGTTGCATGTGAGTTTAAGCACTGTGAAGAGAAGATTGAAGGAATATGGGCTTTCTGTGAAGCAAACATACAGCCAGATTTCTGCTGAAGACTTGAGAAAAGTTGTTAGCGACTTCATTCAACGATGTCCAAATTCAGGATATGCCATGGTCTCTGGATATCTTAAGAGTACAGGCATAAAGTAAGTAAGATATTCTCTGGTGTGTGTGTTTTCAGCTTTGATATATTGTACTAAATATATTTGGATAGTGTAGTTCTTTGTCCTTACAGCCATTATCATTATGCTCACAAGTTATTAACATTTCCTAATGAATTAAGGCCAATTCACACCACACAGACAGATGCCAACAAACAAGTTGACTGTTGGATTTAAAATTTTATGAAACATAACTGTCATGTTTACACTGCCCCGACAAACTTCGAGTCAGAGATAGTCAAGTCTGACTGTGGGGAAATAATTGATGATCCTGTAACCAGAATCAAAATGTTACTGTTACTAATGTTGAGTAAAAGAAAGAGGCTGTGGGTTTCAGCACCTTCAGATTGTGACAAATCATTCAAAGGCAAAATACAAATTTCAGAGATGCCATTTCACCTGGTGAACACCTAATGATAACTCCTCGCTTCTTGGCAACAGGTAATAGGCTATGTTATAAAGTATAAGTGTAATGATGTCTTACAAACCATAAGAGCAAGCTAAAGGTGATGGAGAAACTATTTAATTAATAAGTTAAATGGATGGTTAACCAAAATTTTTTAATTGAGTGTGATTTACGCACACTGAAGTCACCCTAGGTGTATATGATATTCTTCTTTCAGACACATACAATCAAAGTTATATTAAAAAATGTCCTGTCTCTTCCAAGGTTGATAATGGCAGTGAATGGCTGGATGACTTAGGAAGTCCATTAAAGTCCATCTATTCCAATGTTATGAGTGTTCACATGTTAACTTTGACAGACCAAAAACATTTTTTTACTTTCTCCCTATTGTTCCATGGACCCCTGCCCTTCCCATTTCAGGCTGCAGTTTTTAAATTGATTTAAGAGACTGTATAGACAACTGAAGCCTACAGAACAGTATACTTCGTTATCCTGCCACATTTTGTTATTATTAAGAAGTGAAGGTAAAGATTAAATTACAGTACAAATTTGAAGTGCTGATGGTAACAGTTGTCCTCTCCACTCTTATATAGAGTTACACGAGCTACAGTTCGAGAAACCCTGAAGGCTGTGGATCCAGTGGGCACACTACTGCGTGGATTGCACCTTAATTTTGTCCATAGAAGGGTATATTCAGTTCCATCACCTTTGTCTCTTTGGCACATTGATGGAAACCACAGGCTGATCAAGTAAGTAGACATTTTTACTAAATAAATAATTTCAACTGTGTGTTTATAGTGATTTACAGTCCCTTTGAACTTTGAATCTGGTGCCAGACATGTATATTTCATAATTGTACATAGAAAGTGTGCTCAACAGCTAAAACTGTGTTTCCAATAAGGTGGCGCATCGTCATACATGGGGGCATAGATGGATTCAGCCGGAGAATTATGTATTTGAAGGCTTCCACCAACAACCAGGCCGCGACAGTTTTGGAGTCCTTTTTGGAGGCTGTTGAGCAGTTTGGTTTGCCAAGTAGAGTGAGGAGTGACAAGGGCGGTGAGAATGTTGATGTGGCAAGATATATGTTGGAGCATCCTCTCCGTGGACCAGGTAACTTGCATTTTGCCACACTCAATTTATACCGCCTCCCTGGTTAATAACTGGTTCTATATGCTTTTGTTAGGATGTGTTGCCAATCACAAAACCAGTCTTATGTTGCACGGGTATATTTGTGGCAATAGCCAACAAAACATTGTATGGGTCAAAATTATAGATTTTTTTTTTATGTCAAAAATCATTAGGATATTAAGTAAAGATCATGTTCCATAAAGATATTTTGCAAATTTCCCACCTTAAATATATAAAACATTTCTTTTTGTGAATGGATGCAGCACTATCGCCAATAGAAATGGACAACTTTAAAGGTGATTTTCTCAATATTTCGATTTTTCTGTACCCTCAGATTCCAGATTTTCAATTAGTTGTATCTCAGCCAAATATTGTCCTATCCTAACAAACCATACATCAATGGAAAGATTATGTATTTGGCTTTTAGATGATGTATAAATCTCAATTTAAAACAATGGAAAGATTATGTATTTGGCTTTTAGATGATGTATAAATCTCAATTTAAAAAAATTACACATAAGACTGGTTTTGTGGTCCAGGGTCACATATTTATTTCCAGCTGGTTGTCTTTTTTGGAAATAGTAATAATTACAGTATATTCCAACTGTCCAGTGAAATTAAATTAACATTTTTTTTATTTATAACATTACATGTTTACAAAATAACATTTACATGTTTCCCTAAATATTACGTTTGATTATTATTCTGTGTTAATGATACTTCTAGTACTACAAATAACTAATATATTATGTATGGATTATCCAAACCGCTATTATATGGGGGGGATAATGGAAAGGGAGAAGCTGGCCCCAAAAAAAGGCTGAGAACCACTGAGAAAAGTTTACAATCACATTGGAAGAAATTTGTATAGCCAAATGTTCGTCTGGTAGTGTGCATATTTATACACACTATTAGACCATTTCTAGTTGTAATATGGACTGTTTGTTTTCTTTATTCCTTCTGTGTTTACAACTTAGAGAAGACCAGCTATATTACTGGAAGAAGTGTCCACAACCAAAGAATTGAGCGTCTGTGGCGGGATGTCTGGTGTGCGGTCACATCGAATTATTATGCAGCTTTCCAGTATCTGCAGGATATTGGAGCACTGGACCCAGACAATGAAAAACACCTAATCTGTCTACACTATGTCATGGTGCCTAGACTGAATAGGGACCTTGACCTGTTCAGACAGGTGTGTATGGGGTCAGAATTGTTGAAATATTCCAAATAAATAGATTAAGATTCACAATTCAATTTGAAGAGTTTCACAAAAATTGAATCATATTCACAAATAAATAAAATAAGATTTATTAGGCCATTAAATTGGTACAGAAAAAGATGTTTGGATTTCGTTTGGAGTTAGACCATTAGACTGTGTGTATCAAGCCAAGCCACAGTATTTTATGAGCCTTTGAAAATGCCGAAGAAACAGGGAACAATGTGATGGGGTGTTACTGATCATGATGCTCAAGATCTGTGATAATCAATTTGTGTATAATCCTGAGTTTTTATTGATTCACTGATCTCGATGAAAATATAAAGAAGCCGTAGACTACAATAATATTTTGGAAACAGCGTTCAAACAACAGCTCAGCTCAGTTTGAACAAAGTTCCCATAGATTACAGCTCCTTTCAGGGGTGCAAAATGAATCTGTTCCCACCTTGAGTGTAAAGCCTGTTTTATACTTCTGCGTCGAACTGCCGCCGTAGCTACGTCGTAGGCTGTGTGTAGCGCGCGTACCCTTCGGCGTACCCTGACGTGCACCTCTCCAAAAATGTAACAACGCGTCAATTCTACGCGGACACAAGCGCTGTGATTGGTCTGCCAGAACCCCTCCCTCGGGGTTTCATGCTGCCCAGGTGCGCGTCAACGCGGACAACGACACAGAAGTATAAATTAAAACCAACACGTTGCCTATGGCGTATAGGCTCCGGCGTATGTCCGACGCAGAAGTATAATGAGGCCTTAAGTCTAATTGGTTGTAGCAAAAACGTGCTACGGTTGGTCAGCGCAATGTGGCCTTTATTTGATTGCCGTGAGTAAACAGTGGGTGGAGTCCACTTATTTGTGGAGTTGTCTGCACTTTGACTAGAAGGGTTTTAAAATTTTCATATCTCGTTATTATTATTTTTGAATTTGATCAATTTTTGTGAATCTCTTTCCATTTATTTGTGACATTCTCACCCCATAGGTGTGGGACCGACATCCCCTCTCATCCGAAGGCAACAAATCTCCACAACAGTTGTGGGTTTCAGGTCAACTGTTGAATACAGATGCTCCAGCTGATCCAGTAAGTTGGATGAAAACAACATTAGATAATTAGGCAGGATTTGGATTAGGATGACCACCTGGTTATTGTTCTGTTGCAGGACAGTAGATGTGATTTTGTGGGACATGTGAGAGATCAATTTACTACTATTATATACACTAAGTAAATATTGATTTATGTTATTTGGAAATCTTATTTTCCACCCTGTTGGATGATAACGTTTTAAATCGCAAAAATAATCTCCGTGAATTGTGATTGGCACTCAATGTTTTGCGTGCGTGCGTGCGTGCGTGCGTGCTCGGCTCGCTTTTCGCTCCATTTTCCATTGCAGATAGTACCTCCACAATAGTACCTGGTCGTCATAGCGACGCCGCAGGAAACTGCCGTGACTTAATCTTTTACGCGAGACACACCCGCTACCCACACACACACAGGGCAAAGGAGGAAATCGAGTGTATGCTGTTTTTGGATGTTTTTGTTTTTGTTTTTGCTGTTTTTTATTCAGGATACTGCGTCTGGCGCGTGCAATGATGACGCAGTGAATAGTGACGATTCTCTCTGACCAATCAGCAGTCTGCCATGATTTCACGTCACATTTTAGTATCGCCTCAGCCCGCTTAGAACCTCGCCGGAGGTGGTACGAAAAAAAGTACCTGGAAGCAGGTACAGGTACAACTTTTACACAGTGGAAAACCAAACAGAGTCGAGTCGAGCCGAGTCGAGTCGAGCCGAGCCGGTACTGTGTAGTGGAAAAGCGCCATAACTAAAGTTAGAAAAGTGAAAGCATACTCAGTCACCCCTTTAATAAACTTAAACCATCACACTTAAGTGTTGTTTAAAGTTTTTAATGACTTTTTTATCTTATGATACGGATAATTCAGGTCCTTTATTATGATTGGCTGATCTGTGATTGAAGCCATTGTGCCATCACAGTCACACCTGTGACGACATTACACCAGCATACTTAGCAACTATGTTTCTTAGCAACCATTCTAAATGCTGCTGAAGATCTTAATTGCATATAATAGAATAATTATTAGTTATTAATAAATTGAATTGTTTACTTTGTTTATTTTATGGAAACTTGCATTTTATTTTGGAACTGCTAAGGGGGTTTAGGTACTCTGCACTATGGTGTGTCTGAGAACGTCCTTTAGCTTTACAATCTATTATGGGCGGCAGTGGCTCAGTGGTTCATGTAGATTGTCTACAAACCGAAAGTTTGGTGGTTCAATCCCCGGTTCCACCTGACCAAGTGTCGAGGTGTCCATGAGCAAAACACCTGCTCCCGACGAGCTGGATGGCGCCTTGCATGGCTGACACCGCCGTCGGTGTATGAATGAGTGAGTGAATGGGTGAATGTGAGGCAGTATGTAAAGCGCTTTGGTGGCCATTAGGTCTATGAAAGCGCTATATAAATGCAGTCCATTTACCATTACCATTTACCATTATGATTTAAAAAAAAATTAAATGTAATGATTTGGTTCATTTTTAACAGTAGTTATTTCAAACATAACTCCATCCTTCCCTCCCCTTATTGTATTTGTTTTTAACAGATGGAATTCACTAACTTTGGAGTGGACTGGGATGGTCCTGTTCCTGCCATGGATTGTGGTGGTGTTGTTGCAGTTCCTGAGGCCCCCGCATCCCTTCAGGAGGTTGTACTGGCAGAAGTCAGCCACCACATCCATCCCCTAATACCAAGTCAATCTTTTGGCTTGGATGTATACTTGGAGGCACTAAGATTGAGTGAAATAGTCACTATTTAGGGGCCAAAGCTGTGTAGGTGAGCATTTCAATAATACGTAGTGATGTGTGAAGTCTAAAGACTTTTTTGAGTTTTGTTCAGAGTCAACTTTGAGTAAACTTTATGAGGCACTTTGTTACGCTCCACGCATGGTTTGTTTTCATTGATCTGTGCACGTTAGTGTGCTTTGCACGTGTTGGTTGTTGTGCTCATTATCTCCTCTCTGTCTCTAGTTCACTATCTCTGCTCACAGGTTGCTGTGATTGGCCGAGTTGGACGTCAGTCATCATTAAGGCGGCGCTTGAGAGACAATCGGAGGCCGTCCAGCTGGTTTAAAAGGATGGCGTGTTCATTCATGCTTTCTCTTCGGAGCGAAGGCTTTCTCTCGATCGCGAACTGAGCTCTTTGTAGCGGAATGAGTTTTCTTTAGTGGAATGAGCTCTCTGTAGTGAATCGAGTTTTTGTCTCTGCCCGCGTCTGAGTTGTGTGCTATGTGCTTTGTTCTTTGTATTCTGTTGTCTACCTTTTCATTTGCTCTGATATATCGAGTAACAGCTGATATAGTGGGAAGAGAACGCAGGTAAGTATATCGCGATATACACTGCACACGTAGCAGATGATTGTCTAGACACACTAGGTAAGAAGCCACTTAATGTATCTTCTGTTTTATTAGGTAGTTTAATTAGGGTGCCGGATGCACCGAAGATTTCGGTTTATTTTCTACCTTTTTCTTTGGTTAGATTAGGTTTAGATTAAGGATTGTTTTGTTATATTTTGTTTTTTTCTTTGGCACCGCTTTTGTCCTTTTCCCATTTTATTGTTTGTTTGTTTATATTATCACATTGTACATAGTACACATTATTATTATTTTACTGGATCTAGTGGCTTCGGCTTTATGTGAATAAAAATCCAGTTTATCTTTCTTTCAGAGAGTGTCTGTCATGTTCTTCCACCTCATTTCACATCCAGCAGCATATTGAAAATGTTACGGTACATTCCCTAGACCTTTTAAAGTTCGTAACACACTTTTAGCCTTACAACTTTGCAGACTGTGTTCATTCACATACAGCTACATTACACACTGCATGAAAGGTATTTTTCAAAAATCCATAATAGGGGCACTTTAATTGATAATTACAAATTAAAAAGAAAAATCTTTTGTGTTTCTCAATACGAATTCACGTAAGGACTGCTGCTGGCAGCTGCTCTATCTCAAAATGGAGACAACTCTGTATTTTGGGGTAATTGCTCTGTATCAACCCTCCCCCAAAGTTTAACTTGCAGACACGAGTTAAATGAACTTTTACAAGCTAGATAGAACTCACAAGTACTCAACATTGTGTATTACTTTTTAAGTTAATTTCCAAAAACGTAAATTTCATATAACTTCATGGGGCATTCATGTTGAATACTCTTTTGAATGGTGTTATCAAGTATTAATCTGTTGCTAAAAGCTGATGGAGAAAAGCAACAACAACATGAAAGTAAGTCATACAGTTAACAAATGTGATATGTAGAAAAACATAATGGTGTATGTAACTCTGAAATGTGTTTTACCTATTTTGATACCAGTGTAAATCAGCAAAAATGGAAATGTCACTTTTTAAGATTATTCTATTTTAAAGATAATTTATCAAATCCACAAAAGCTTTACATGTGTCTATTTTAAAGTGGCTAAACTATGTGTTTTATGCTTGTTTTGCATACAAAAATTTGAATATCTAAATGCCATCTCTGATGCAGATTCTGTTTTCTCTGCAGTGGGATAAAATATTTTTGTTGATAGTCAATTTGATTGGTAAAAGCCATATAGTGACTTAAAATGTATACCATTTAACATTAAGATGACAGTTTGGGGGAAATTGCCTTTATAAAGGTAAACAGAATGCAATGAGAATCAATTTTAAGATTATTGGTTCAGCATATTATGACGTTTACAACACACATACATGTAACACTTTATTGAAATATTTAGTTATTGCACCACCACAGTATTTGAGAAGGGTATGATTTTATTATAATATTAGGCCAATGTGTACATGACTCGCGTGAGGAGAGTGAGTCGCTCGCTGTGTGAGGAGGGTGAGTCGCTCGCTGTGTGAGGAGGGTGAGTCGCCCGCTGTCTGAGGTGAGTCGCCCGCTGTGTGAGGAAAGTGAGTCGCCCGCTGTGTGAGGAGGGTGAGTCGCCCGCTGTGTGAGGTGAGTCGCCCGCTGTGTGAGGAAAGTGAGTCGCTCGCTGTGTGAGGAAAGTGAGTCGCTCGCTGTGTGAGGTGAGTCGCTCGCTGTGTGAGGAAAGTGAGTCGCTCGCTGTGTGAGGAGAGTGAGTCGCTCACTGTGTGAGGAAAGTGAGTCGCTCGCTGTGTGAGGAGAGTGAGTCGCTCGCTGTGTGAGGACAGTGAGTCGCTCGCTGTGTGAGGAAAGTGAGTCGCTCGCTGTGTGAGGTGAGTCGCTCGCTGTGTGAGGAAAGTGAGTCGCCCGCTGTGTGAGGTGAGTCGCTCGCTGTGTGAGGAAAGTGAGTCGCTCGCTGTGTGAGGAAAGTGAGTCGCCCGCTGTGTGAGGAGAGTGAGTCGCCCGCTGTGTGAGGAGGGTACGTATACAGATCCACCGCTGGCCTATCAGTGTGAAAGTCAGTAGCTAGGGGCTACAGTATAGTGACTTCCCACGACAAATCATTAGTCCTATTTTTGAACCTTCCGGCCCGCCATACGTTTGCACCTCCCGTCCACTCTAAAAACCGGCAAAAACGGAGACCCAAAACGGAGAAGTTTAGAAACGCTGCCGACCCGTTTTTCGTTTTGAATCTCTGGAGGGCGTTTTAGTGTGGACGGGTCAAAACGGAGGACTTTAGAAACGATGACGTAGTAGAGGCTCACGCTCGGATCTATGATTGGTCATCAGTCATGGCGTAGGCTATGTCTTTTCTAGCAGCTGTTGTGCAAGTAAATTTTACAATGCTAACTGCCTACATGTGCCGGAGGCAAGCTATTATTCGAGCGATCTGTGACAATTCCCGGTAAAATAGTGACAATGTGACAATTCCCGTGTGCAACTGACAATTCCCGATAAAATAGTTTACGTTTGACAATTCCCGGTATCGACCGTGTACCTTGAGCGTCGGTTTTGGGTTAACCCGGGAAGAACCAGCGCATGGTGGGATAATTTTATCAATGAAGTTGTGTTTACACCGGCTCGCGCATGCCCAGTGTTGGTGAATGGTCACGTGATCCGCGTTTTCAATCGTTTTAATGTGGACGGAGATAAATTCTAATACGCAGCTAAAACGCTGGTGTGGACGGAGATCGTATTCGTTTTAATTCTCCGTTTCTAAACGAAAACGCAGTAGTGTGGACGGGGCCTCAGATGTTGCGTTGCTTTATTATGCTTCCGACGACGAAACGCGACCCTCTATCACTTGTTAGCATCTAGCGTGTCTTTTTACACATTTTTAAGCTTATCCTGGTGCCTTTTCTGAAGATGAATACTATTTTCACGATGAATTTGGTACTCTTATCGGGTATGTAGACTGTTGATTTGGGAACTGTTGATTTAATGGGTTGATGAAAACAGGGGCGGAGCGGGGGGGTGGCTAATTGGGCTTAAGCCCCGAATGTTTTGTCAAAAGCCCCGAATCTTTTAGGTTTTTTAAAATAACTTCAACTTTGTTTTATTTCCTCTCAGTCTTTCTGACTGGAGCGGCAAAAAATGAAACAAAAGCTCTATTACCGTGCGTGGTGGCGGACGGTAATGCATCGCGCATCACTCAGCTTGTTTGCCAACTGCCAATAAAAACTAACGAAGAAGAATATACATTTTCTTCTTCGTCGTTGTCATCAGGGGCTGGCGGGCTGTTGTATGTTTCACCAGAGAATGTCTAATGGTTTCACCGGCGTCATAGCGAGCTTACTGGCTAACCGGCTGAAGTTAATATGGACGTAACCGAGGGGAGGGGGGCTCGTAAAACCAAAACACACATCTTGTATCAAATGGTAAGTTATCTGAGGGCATGTTTTACAGCTAATCTCGGCACATTAGTGGGATAATTGATAATATAGTGATAAAGAAGATTAGAAAGACATGAGAAAGTATATTTCCTCCTCCTGATGACAACAATTCCAAGTACAGATGCATCAATATCGTGGAAAAGTTATTTCATACTTTAATTTAAAAAGTAATTTTTTAATATATTCTACATTCATTACATACAAAGTAAAATATTTCAAGCCTTTTATTGTTTTAATCTTGATGATAAGGGCTTACAGCTCATGGAAATCAAAACTCCAGTATGCCTATCTCAAAATGTAGTATTAGAATTTTAGAACAAAGATTTTTTTATACGACCTGACAGCTAATCAGCTAATCAACTCAAAACACCTGCAAAGGTTTCCTGAGAATGTAATCTGTCATTCTTGTTCTGGTGGTGCAGCACAATGACCTTTTCCACAATATTCAAAATTTGAGATGCGCCTGTAATAATGTAATACACGTATTAGTATTTACGTAATTAAAGGAATTGTTATGGTGAACAGTAGCCTAATAATGAATAAATAGTAGCAGCAGAGTATTGCTAATTTAATAAATTTAATAATAAGACACAGGTCTTTGGAACTTTTATTGCACACATGAGACTTAAATTATTATCAGCGAGTTATGGTGACGTTTTGGCCCCAGTCAAGGGCTGTTATAAGTTTTACACGCCACCAGATACCACTGTGTTTATTTTCCCAGATAGTGTATAGATTTTTAGGCATTCTATTGTCTCAAACAGCCTGAAAAATAGTGTATTTAGCTGACGTAAATGGGAAAAAAATCTTCCCGGGGGAGTATGCCCCCGGACCCCCCTAGGTTTGGGCTAAGCCCCGAATGTTTGCATCGTCTGGCTCCGCCCCTGGATGAAAAATGTACTGTCAGTTTATTCCTCATTCTTCTAATACACTGGTTCTGATTTGCAGCTCTGGTTGTTGCTGGGTCGAAGATCGAGGCGATCGATGGACAGAATGTTACAATATCTTCCGACATCGATGAAGTGGAGAAAGCAGATGAAGTGAAGATTTCTTTTACAGAAGACAATAAGGAATATGTTAAACTTACTGCGCAGAAGCCTTGGGTCTATGATGATCCTCCAGAGCCTGGAGTTTCACTGATAGTTGGAAAAAGACGTTTATCTCCAATCATTCAAGATGTGGACATCTCCAGATCAGGACTCTATAAAGCAGAAGCCTACACTGGAGGGAAAGTGTCTGAGGGGAATGCTACACTTGTTGTCAACAGTGAGTATGTTACTATAATATGTCTGTTTAACTGTAATGTTCCAGGATCAGGATTATGAAAAAACACATAAATGGTCATGATTGTGCTCATGAAGTTTTTGAAATTAAGTTGATGTTACACCTATACTCTAGCTGGAATGAATTGCAACATTGCAAAGCATTTTATCTAGTCTAAATGATTTAATAAATCACACAACATCACTTAAAACTGCAGAGACTGAATCCAAATAAACAAGTGCTTTTTGCAAAAGCCTCAGTTGAAAACGATTATAAGTAATAAGATTATAAGTGATAAGATTTAGGTGATGTAAAGAATCAGATGTCTTAGCATTAACTCATGATTTATTTTACGATATAGAAAAGAGGGGGAAAAACTTGCTTATATTATTTCTTTAAAAAATGGTTTAAAGCTGTGCAAACACACATCAGAGACAGAGCTAAATCTTGTCTGATAGTTTGGCAGATGGTAACAGCTGCTAAAGTAGAATTGATCATTAATGTTTTAAGGTGGTTTTAAGGTAAAGGTCATGTGATTTGAGTGTATATTTCTCTTAATTAATTCTGTTCCTGTTGTCTCTTACAGAAGCTCCGGTTTCCTCCAGTCCAGCTCCTCCACACTCCTCCAGCCCAACACCTCTCAGCCCCTATACCATACACTGGAGTTATGTTTTAATTCCAGTCTTCATCACCTCCATCATCATCTTCATCATCTTGTACTTTTGCTCCTGGATAAACAGGATGGAAGGTATTAAATTTAAGCTTTTAGTGATGGATGGGAGCAGCACTGTGGTTCTAATGATCTGTTAAGCGGATAAGATGTTGATATTAAAGTTATTATAAAGTGATTCCTATGGTTTGGATTGTAGAAACATAAACAAACAAAGCGACACGCATCATAATCTGAAAACCTCTTCCACTGGGGAGAAAACAATCCGGTTGTCTCCATACGGTTGTCTCCATTGACTTTGTATTACGTGAAATTTCCTCTTTGTCATTTCTGACTTACTACAAAAAACAAAACAATGTCTAAAAGCTGCTGTGTGACGGGTGTGCAGCAAACAAGCTAAAAAACCCAGAACTAAGTTTTTATAAGCTGTCGACACCAAAAAACAAGTGTTTAAGGACACAAAGGCCAATTGGGATACAGGCAATTGATAGTGTAACGTGTCCTATTACTCTGAGAACGAACTTACAGCCACTGGAGAGGAATGTAATCGGTGACAGGATAGCTTAGCTTACAGAAATATACCATATAAAACTGACATTTGGATATTCTACTTACCTGTAATGAAATGTTTACTGCACATGTAGTGTATTTTGAGTTTATAATGAGTGTCAGGATCCCAATTTACCCATTTGTTCCATCTGATGCTTCACTTCTAATTGCCTGTATCCACTTTTGTCCCCTTAAGGCTGGTTTCTACGGTTCAGTAGCTTATAAAAACTTAGTTCTGGGTTTTTTAGCTTGTTTGCTGCACACCCTGTCACACAGCAGCTTTTAGATATTGTTTTGTTTTTAGTTATAAGATGTTGGATGTGGCCTAAATGCGTTCTGTCTCTGTGTAAGGTTTCATCCACTGTTTTGAGCCAAAAATACAATCCTTATGTACACATTTGACCACATAATGCTTTTGTAAAGTTATTGATGGTAAAATTTACATGCAGCATTTTAAATTAATGCTTCGATTCTTTTCAGCATTTTAGGTTTTTAACTTGTATATCCTTTCTTAAAATGGCAGTACACTAGGGCTGCTCGACTATAGAAAAATTCATAATCACGATTATTTTGGTCAGTAAAAAAAAATCACGAGTAACACGATTATTTCACATGACTTTGGGAACGTGTTGCATTTATTAAAAAGACACCTTTCAACAATTCTTAAAAAAATCAAAATTTTAACATTTATTGTATTTTTGAATTATTTAAATAATATAACAGATAATACTTCAATAAGTATTTTAATAATTCCCGCAGGTCTACCACTTATAATGCGGGAAATTCCCCCGCACACATTGATTCACTTTAGCATGTAGATTGTATGAGTAGCCTAAATTAATCCACACAGATTATAAAATCAAATCAATCATTTAAAAACTTTCCAAGACGCAATTTCACAAACCGTGTGAGTGTTCAGCGGTGCTGCGTCTTCTCTCTCTCTGTCTCTCAAAATGGGTTGGACAAGGCAAGCGTCGAAACTACACTTTCGCGTTTAGGGACATGATGGAATTGTCACTTGCACAATCGGGCCATTGCATCGTAACTAAAGTTGATCATTTTCACTTCTTTTTAAGTCTTATCAGTTTAAACATTCAAGCTGAGAGAGTTTATGGCTTCGGGAGGGGCGGATGTGCGCGTGTCATTAAGAAACCAACAACAAAATAAGAGTTTTCTTGCAAAACAGAACATTCATCGTTTTTATTCGATTGTCCTATTTTTGGCGATCGTTGGGAGTCGAAATCGAAATTCAATTAAATTCCCATCACATGATTTATTCTTACTTGGTATTACACACTTGGTATTTGGTCTCATGTTTGTCACCATAGTTGTGCTTTGTGTACTTTATTGCACATTCACTAACACACTGTAGTGAGCATATGATCACAAAATCACTCAACCAGGATTCTCACAGACCTGGAAAACCTGGGAATGTTACAGAGTTCAATAGTGTGATTCATGGACATTCATACGATCTTCTGAGGTCTTAATTCCTATAGACACAGTATATTTTAAACCTATGCTTGGGTCTTAAATATTTCTGTAGCTAGAAGACGACTAAGCAAAACTGTGACCTTACTTCAGTGAAAGTACATATACTACTGGTCAGGTATTACTCCGTTACAAGTAAAAGTTGTAAAGACCGATTTTTACTTAAGTAAAAGTACGGAAGTACTAGTTTTTAAGAGTACTTAAAGGTACACTCCACCCATTTGCATTAAGCTTTGCATTGTTAGAAACCCAGTCATACTATTGAATGGTCGTGCAACACTCTCTCATTTTCCCCTGAGACGGGAGAAATCCGTTTTTACCTCTTACACTTCTTCCCACAATGACGCAAAAATCGTCATTTTGCGTCATTGTCGGAGGAAGCGTAAGAGGGGGGGATTTCTGTTGAGACTACAAGCACTAGTTCCCACCCTTTCAAACCCGCCCATAGGGGGTTGGACCTAATGCGCTAACAGACCTATCACAGATCAGTGCCAGTGCGTTTGATTTCCAATGCCATCCTCTTTTTCCCGGACATGTCCAGCCGTCGAGATCGTCCAAAATGTCCGGGATTCGGCTTTGCTTTCTGCAGTCGCCATTCATTGTTTACATGCACACCTTTTGTTTCAATCTAGCTGAATTCATTCCAATTGGTGAATCTGAATGTAGTGTTTACATGAACGCTAAACAAGTGATCGGTTGATGTGCGTTTTAACATTGCTAAGAAAATTCCCGCTCCTCCGTGAGAGATGCGAGACCGGTGCGTCTCAGTAATGACGCCAACGGCCTCGCGCTGTTCTCCCGCGGCCCTCAGCCTCGTCCTGCTCGCCACAGTAAACATGATGAATGCCGACTGTAGAACGCAAAAGCCGAATCCCGGACATTTTGGGCGATCTCGAAATCCAGGGCAAACTCACCACGGAGACTCGCTAGTAGCTTAGCTTTGTTGTTTTCAACTGCGCGCTCTTACCGGTAGGCATGGCTTGGGAGTGGCCTCCTAGGGCAGTGAAGCAAGTGCATTCTGGGAGTTGTTGTCTTTCATCCACATAAGCCAAAAATACATTTTCTGGCTTTTCTCAGTCTAGAAGGCACCAAATTCAAAAATAATTTCACATTTCTTCTACATAAATGACCTATTTTAAATACACATTCATCTTTCCAGAGGTGAAGTATCCCTTTAAGTATCAAAAGTAAATGTCAATGCATTGTTTTATTGTTGTTGTATGTAATACTTACAGTATCTTATGGCTCTGAAGCAACCTAGTGAATACACCTACCAGTTGCTGTCTGTGGAGTTAAGAGCTTTCAGAATGTTATAAAACCAGAAATTGTGGAAATTAAACAACTGGATTGACAAAAAAAAAAAAAAAAAAAAGGACAGCCATAATCATCTTCATTATTTATTTTTTTAACACTCAAAACACCCTAACAAAAGAAGTGCACATCTATGTGTATCCATTCATGCACATTTGACTCAAGTGGTCTATAAAACCCCCAACCTACTTTAAACCCAGCAACACAACCACAGCTGTACAATTGGCCAACAGCAATACACTGCTTTAACACACAGCAATACACTGCTTTAACACTCAGCAATACACTGCTTTAACACTCAGCAATACACTGCTTTAACACACAGCAATACACTGCTTTAACACACAGCGATACACTGCTTTAACACACAGCAATACACTGCTTTAACACACAGCGATACACTGCTTTAACACACAGCGATACACTGCTTTAACACACAGCAATACACTGCTTTAACACACAGCGATACACTGCTTTAACACTCAGCAATACACTGCTTTAACACACAGCAATACACTGCTTTAACACACAGCAATACACTGCTTTAACACACAGCAATACACTGCTTTAACACACAGCAATACACTGCTTTAACACACAGCGATACACTGCTTTAACACACAGCAATACACTGCTTTAACACACAGCGATACACTGCTTTAACACACAGCGATACACTGCTTTAACACACAGCGATACACTGCTTTAACACACAGCGATACACTGCTTTAACACACAGCGATACACTGCTTTAACACACAGCGATACACTGCTTTAACACACAGCGATACACTGCTTTAACACACAGCGATACACTGCTTTAACACACAGCGATACACTGCTTTAACACACAGCGATACACTGCTTTAACACACAGCGATACACTGCTTTAACACACAGTGATACACTGCTTTAACACACAGCGATACACTGCTTTAACACACAGCGATACACTGCTTTAACACACAGCGATACACTGCTTTAACACACAGCGATACACTGCTTTAACACACAGCGATACACTGCTTTAACACACAGCGATACACTGCTTTAACACACAGCGATACACTGCTTTAACACACAGCGATACACTGCTTTAACACACAGCGATACACTGCTTTAACACACAGCGATACACTGCTTTAACACACAGCGATACACTGCTTTAACACACAGCAATACACTGCTTTAACACACAGCAATACACTGCTTTAACACACAGCGATACACTGCTTTAACACACAGCAATACACTGCTTTAACACACAGCAATACACTGCTTTAACACACAGCGATACACTGCTTTAACACACAGCAGAACAGAAAGAGCTGTCTGCCATGGATGCACACACTGCGCCGAGGATCTGTCTTTGTCCATTTTGCCTCCAGGTGATTAAAGAGAATGATGGGAAATCACTGAACTTCACGACACGTGACCTTACAAGAGTGATCACTGATAGGCTGTCTGTCACCTGCAGAACACCAATCACGTTTTAGAGATGAAAAAAAAAATCATCCTCTGACTGACTTTACTTTCTACTCCAGGACCTTGACAGGAATGTAGTGGAGTAAAAAGTATGATATTTGTCTTTCAAATGTAGTGAAGTTAAAGTAAAAAGTTTCCATAACAAATAATACTGAAGTACAGTGCAGAATCAGATACTCAGTGTACTCAAGTAAAGCCACGTCATGTTCTGTGGACACGTGTGGCCGTGCGCATTTTAGTTGCCTTTAAATTAGCGATTTAAGAGTTGAAGTTACACGTCGATTAACCGGTGGGAAAATATCCTCACTGCCACATCCAATTCCCTAGGAACCACGTCAGTTGGCCAAATCCAAATAATATTTCATTTGGATTGTTAGGGGTGTTTTAAACCTTTTCTAATCTGATCGAGAGGACGGATGGGAACCCGAAACTGGAAAGGACTGCGCATGTGCAATGATGTAGAAACGGTGTATTGAACAAGCTGTTGTTGTTAAATATAGTGTAATAAATGAGTGTCCTGTCATCCTAAAATTCTCCTTAAACTCGTCGTTTGTGAAGTGGAGCTGGATGATGTCCCACCAGTGCTTGTTTCAGACTCTCATCCACTGATGCTTTGTGTTAGGAGCGGGAAGAGGCGCTTTTACTGCGTGATGAACATAAGCAGCACGACACAACGGTTCATGTGCTCGTCTCCTAATCAGGACCTGAAATAAATACTGATTAAGTCTGCTCTCTAAAACAAGGAAAAGAGGCAAATATTAGGAAAATGGTTAGTATATGAGTCAACAGTGGGAAACTGTATATTCCTGCAGTGTGTTAGCATCATCCATGTAAACGCTACGTTTGGATCAATCTATTGGAATAAATTAATTCTGACTGAAACAAAAGGTGTCCCTGTAAACAGAGCTATTGTCTCCAAAAACAGGCCTTTTACTGGTGACCATTAATTTACTGTTCGTATTTTGTCGACGTATTCAGTGTGAGTGAAAGTGAAAAGTTGATCCTTAATTGAAAATCAAGTATATTCATGTGTGAAGCCAGTGGATCAGAAATAATGATTTATAAACCAGTTTAAATAATTAAAAATAAGTGAATGTTAACTTAGTAAATAATTAGCTTGTTTTTGAATATTTCAAAGAATGTGCTTTAAATGTATAAATTAAGCTTTGTCTTTGGCAACATTTTATTTGATTTGGTTTACACGTCGTCTTGTAATTGTGTTTTTCACTAAGCTCAGTTTTCTGTTGTTTTCTTTACAGATCCCGAGTTTTAAAAGAAAGAAAGAATTGTGATCCAGTTGCAGTGACTGTGTGTCCGTCGCCATGAACGGTTGTGGAGAAAACACTGAATCTCTTCTCACGGAGACCTGAGTGTCTTAAAACACTAAATAACAATCACTTTAGCCTTGTTCAAAATATCAGTCCAAATCAGATTTTGTGCATATCTGATCATATTCGGTAAATGTGAACTACAAAAATGTTACATACTGCACTTTTAAACATTAGCCCCAGGTTTCACAGACCAGGCTTAAGATAGTCCCGGACTAAAATACATGCTTGAGCTATTTTACCTGAAAGCATCTCACATTTCTAAAAGCATGTCAGTGTCATTGTTTTGTCTCGAGATTCACACCAGTAATGTTTTTTCTAAGGCACATTTATAAAAGCTACTTCAATCAGTCCTAATGAACTAAGGGGTAATCCTGGGTTAATCTAAACCCTGTCTGTGAAACCGGGCCCAAATGTCTTTGTCCAGCACCATGGCTAGATGTAAGACAACATCTGTGTTGAAAACCCCTCAGGTATTCCAGAAAATAAAGACAATCATTTAGATCAGATTCCAATCACAGATAATCTGATTTGGATCGAGTGTGAATGTAGTCTTAGATGCCAATGAACTGCCAAACTATCAGATGCTGTTATTATTTCAGTGTGGTGCTCGTGCTGAAAGTACAGCTGAAGTATGAGCACAGATGTGATCGCAAATTCAGTTCTCTTTCACAGCTACACACAATTATGTCAAAAAGCACATCATGTGGACTGGAGCATTAAATGTAAACTATATATAGTGTGTTTTTTTTTTGTGTGTTTTTGTTTACATTTTATTCAATTTCGGTAGGGCCTATTTTAAGTATTCTTACTACATGGTACATAAACCTGCTATTGTGCCTGAAACTTCAGTTTATTTCATTTGTATATTTTTTTCTATTGTATTTGTTGTCCGTGTATTTCAGTTTTTCATTTGTATATTTTTTTTTCTATTGTATTTGTTGTCCTATTGCTTGTAATTTGCTTCTTTGTTCAAAATATAAAAAAATGGCCTTACTGAAGTCTGTGTGTAATGATTGTAGTCAGCTTTAATGGACTTCAGAACAGAAACAGCCGTTCACTGCCATTATAAAGTTGGAAGAGCCAGGACATTTTTAAATATAATTCAGATTGTATTTGTCTGAAAGAAGAAAGTCATATACACCTAGGATGACTTCAGGGTGAGTAAATAATGGAATAATATTCATTTTGGGTGAACTATCCCTTTAACTTGTGTAATAATCAAAGCACTAGCCTCAGCTTTATGAATGTTAGAGGGAAGTGGCGCTTCTAGACCACAGTAACATTCATCCTATTTTCAGTATTATTTCAAGTCATCTTTCAGCATGTCATGCATCACTGCAATCTCTAGACGTAAGCTAATCAAATGATTTCAACTCAAATGAATTTGTCATAGTGTTTCATTTATTTGACAGGTAATTTTCTATTGTAGTGTGATATAATGATCAATAATGCTAATAAAATTTTAGCATCTAGGCACTTAATCTCCTAGTGCCAATTTTGTCATTGTTTTGGAGCACACCGGCTTATTAATACCTTAAGACTGACATATTCATACTAAAAGCTAAAAAACTTACATTTTGATTTCAGGGGGCCTTTAAATACATTTGTCTACAGTTTAAGATGACAGCTGTTATTGATGCAATAAACATTTGTTTCAATTTAAAAGTATTTTAGTTATTTCTTCAATCAGATCCACACATTATGATTTATGTTAGGATACGCATATACTTGCAGTCTTTATAAAGGGAAAATAATTGGTCTGAATTTGGTCATCATGAGAGATTCTCACACAGATGAAGCACACGTCTCTTTACACAGGCATCGCATGACGGCACTTTATTTAAGAAAATCTGGCTTGTGTTTGAAGTGTTTCTTCTTTCTCTTTCCGTTTCTTTCGTAGTGTGAACATAGGCCTATAGATTCAGTGTGCAGGTGTTACAGATGCTATTCTCTCCATATTTCAGTGACAGACAGGAAGAATTTGCAATGCAACAAACTTTTATAAAACATGCAATTTATAACTTCCCAGCAAACATTGGTCCGACGGCAACGTCGTGTCCCTGGCCAAAAATAGTCGCGGTAGGACGGCATAAATCGGTAAAAATATGTAACACAGAACATTTCCTAAAAATGCATTCAGATACATTTGTACATGTCTACAGTTCTCTGGGGTTGCATGTATAATTGTTATTTTGACTTTTAGCTACGTGTAGTTCAATATATAGTGTATCGGGTGAGAGGACGTCACATAGCGACGTCTTTTACACGTGCATTTATAGTCCATCATGACCCTCTATGAAATCCTTGGGAAATATGCAAAAGCAGTGCTTAATCCTTGCATGGTTAATACTGCAATAATTAATTTAATTGCCCAAGTAGTTTTTAAGAGGTTGTGAAGACGTCCACTGACGTCTTTTACACGTCCAGTCAAGAAAAAAAAAAAACAGTAATCTTTATGAAATACTCGATTTGTATACAAAGTAAATATATTTACTTTATCTTGTTTAAATAAATTATAATCCAAAGTGCCCAGTGTGGTTAAGTGATTGCAAAGCCACTGCATTTTAGTCGTTTTAGTGGACGTCCAGTAGGTGACGTCCTTTAAACGTGCATCACACGTCCATCATGACCCTCTATGAAATCCTTATGAATTATGCAAAAGTATTCTTCCACTGAATTGAGGAAGAACTGATGAAGAACGGATGTAGGGATAATATTGGACCAATCAGCGGAAATTGTCGTTTCCTGCCGGCCACATGTGAACATGAATATTCATGCAAGCTGTTAATATTAGCTATAGATTGCCAACTGAATATGATTGTTGTACTGAACTATTTATCATCCATTATTTCTATCTGTTTTTATAGAACGGTGTAAATGTTTTAATAGTTGATTAGGATTTGTATTGTCTTTAAGCATGGGCGTAGATTAGGCTACGCAGGGGACGTGTCCCCCCAAATTTTAAAACAATTTAAATTCGTCCTCCCGCACTTTTTTCGTAGGGCAAGTGTGTTCACGACAACTGGAGGTTTTCGCGGGCCAATGTGGGAGAGCGGGGCACAAAGTAACGCTTTTTGACTTTCTCAGTTTGTGTAAATCTACTTATGGTATGAGTATTTAAAAAAAAAAAAAAAAAAAAAATTCACATTAATTTCCCACATGTCTAGTACAATTATGTGGTTTTGTTTTATTAATACAGTATATACTTTTTTCTTGATATACCTCGAAAGAATGGAAGTGAAATGTGACAACATGCCCCATAGGTGGGGTACATTGTAACATGACCATATGACAGCTTAAAATGTTATCTGATCTAATAAAAAAATAAAAAAAAACAAGACAAACTAAAATATTTTCTAAATAAAAAAACTTTTGTAAAACTCAACTTTTTTCATATAAAATAATGCCATTTTTTAATAATTAAATATAAACTCATTTTTGAATTTTGACTACGAACACAGCTATACAACATAGTTCAAAACAAATAAATAATTAGTAATTTCTGAACATTGACTCTCAGTCTTTATTCACCTTTTTCTCATGTTTTCTCAATAAAATTAATAAAAGTATAGAATATAATAGCATATTTCTAATAGGGGCACATTGTAACGCAGTGTGACAACATGCCCCCGCCTGCACAACTGGGATTTAAACCCTGCTAGTGTCTTCTGCTAGTTAGCGAAACATTAAAGAACTATCTCAACTGTTAAATAACATATTGGAGATTAAAATAATATCAGATTTGTCTAATTTTAAATAAACACAAGAAATAGAGATGAAAAATGAACTTAAGAAATGTACTTTTGCTATGGTTTAATACATCTATGGATATCTTCCAAAAATAAATAAATAATCATTTTGGCGCAATTTTTCTATAGTGTTGATATGGCAACTAGTAAATACACCAAGTTTCGTCATGCTAGCATGTGTGGAAGTATTTAAAACAAGTGTGTTACAACTAGCCCCGTGTTACGTTGTGCCCCGCGCTCCACTATACATCCCGATTTAAAATTCAAAGAGTCAAGATACTTGAGTTTCACGTTTCCATGGGTAATCACCAGTCACTCGTGCACACGACACGCCCATGCTCGCACCCGCGCTGGATCCATCATTTTCATAGAGGTCGCAATGAGTTCAAAACGGCAAAAAACTCTTCACTCCTTTTTCCCGAAAAAAGTCAAGCACTGTAAGTTGTCATGTGGCATCCGAATTGTGTTGCACAATGATGAATAACACTGCCTATTTCTCGAGGTGAATAATTAACAAGTTTTGTTGGAAATTGAAAATATTCACTACCCGCTCAAACGTGCGCTTTTTTCAGTCTTTTTTATTCGTAATGTCTTTTATTTTCACAGATATGTTATCAAAATCCTTCAAATTAGAATAAAGATGGTGATTGTTAATGCTGAATTTGGATTGTCATGCATTAACAGCCACTATATCTGCTTGAATCATGCAGCGTTGTAACGTGTAGCCTAATGTTTACCATATATAATTCAGTAACACTTTACAATTGTTAGATAAAACAACAGGACTCCCTGTAGAAGAGATATTGTATCTCAACAGGACCTTTCTGGTTAAATAAATAAAAAAATAAAATAAAATAAAATAACAATAGACTTTTCAGTTTGCACGTTTATGTGGGCCTATACTTAAACAAATGTGAACTTAAGCTAAAACTTAACATAATACAAACTGAAGAACTAAGTTGCTAGTACATTTCTACAGTAATATCACACACACACACACACACACACACACACACACACACACACACACACACACACACACACACACACACACACACACACACACACACACACACACACACACACACACACACACAAAAACCATGACAAAACACACTCATTGATCTCCATCTGGTGTAATGATGTAAAATACAGAAAGAGTCACTGAATTAATCCTTTTAGTGAATGGATTCAACATATTTGAATAACTGGAACAATTCATGGGAAGAAGTGTCAAATGAGACTTGAATATTACTTAGCGAATAGAGTTAAGACTAAATTGCTGATCAGTTCAGGTGTTTTAACGTTACCTTCTTGGCAGATGATAGCAAGGCCTGGGAAACTCATGGAAATTAACAAACACTTAAAAAGTCTTAATTTCTAAAGTAAAAAAAAATCAATTGTATAGTTCTAAAATATTACCTTCAAAGTATTAGTTCTAAACAACAACCAAAAGTGAACATTTATTTTTCAAATGTGAAGGAACCACCCTGTGTTTTACCTTTATACACTAAACCCTATTAAGTTTTAAAGTCACCAAACTCCAAGATTAAGTAGAACTTAAAACTTTTATTTTGTAATACTACACAAACAAACAAACATGTTAATGTGATGTTGTCTTGTGCAATTTGATTCCATGAACACCATATTAACTCAAATATTTTCGTCTTTTCATTTCTCGTTATTCCATTCGAAATAAGAAATGTGATCAAAACACCTTCTAATTCATACCTCATCTTTCAGCCTAATTCATAAAGTATTTTAATCACCATTAATGAGCACATTTTCTTTCATGTTTAAACAAACAAACAAAATATTAACCATTTCTTTCTTTCTTTCTTCATTCTCACAAAGAATTGGGAAGAGGAAGAGAGTGGAGATGGATCAACTGAGGAAAAAACAATATAATGGTTTATTTTATTATGATATAAGTTTTGGTTAAATATTGTTAAATGAAATGCGTCACGTTCAGGATGAGGAGCTGATTGTGGAAGACATGGAAACAGCATTTGAGTGGGAAATATGAGTGAAATGTGCAAAACAATACTTGAAAATAACAGAATGGAAACAGATCTGGCTCTACTCAGGAAGTTTTTTAATCACTTATTCTCTATCTGGCCTTTACAATATGTTGTTAATGAATTGCGACCTGAAAGCTGAAGAAAAAACCTGTTCTTTGCATGGCATTGTGGTTTGGAAGATCATTACCAAATATGTTCACTCCTGTCATAACATTATTAAACTCCATTATTCACATCGAATAGTTGGGTTGTTTTGGCCAAATAACTAAATTAATTTTATTTTCCCTTCTTTTATAAAGACTGCAAGTACGTAATCCTAACATAAATCATGTGCTGATCTGACTGAAGATCTGCTGTAGAAGCTTTTGTTCATCAAACCTGCAGTCTCAACAATATGGTAAAATCTGTATAACTGTACTTCTTAAAACAATTAAAAATACAGATTATTAGCATCAATACCAGCTTACAAGTTCAAATACAAATTCAATCTGTATTACTTCAAGTGTGATTTTTTTTTTTTTACCACATATATAAACAAATGTGTATTGCATCAATAAATGCGGTCATATTAACTGTACACTAAATAAATGAATGTGTATTATTTAACATTTATGATAGATTTAAGCAGTGAAGTGAAGTTTAACCAGACAGAAAACACCAGTCAACGCTGTGGAAAAGGGTTACAAAAAGATATATTTATTCTGGAAATATAGCGATAGACATAAATCTCCTTTCATACAGTATCATCTGATCCACAGACAGCATATATGACCACAGCATATTCACTGATCACTTCATATTGCACACAAAACCAGAAAGCACTTGTGAAGATCTCTAGCTACAGTCTGTCTGACTCTACGAGGCACTGGGGTTTAAAAAGACACAGTTGTTAAATTTAAGGATAGTTGTGCTGAAGAAGAAGCTGCATCTGACAGTTCAGGTTCATCGGCTACATTCATTTGAGCTTGAGGACTGCATCCGACTGAAATATGATCGCAATAAGGGAGATCATGGCACAAAAATGTCAGTATTCGGTGCCAATAACAGTCAAATTTCACGGTTCCCAGTACCAATTTTGGTACCATTGCAAAAACACTTTTGACAATAAATTAGTTAATTTTAATGCTATAGATGACTATAAATAAATACGATTAAAACTTTAGTATGTAGCCTTCAAATACGGCTCAGTTAATAAACACTGCGATAAACTAAAGAAAAGTTAGTAATAAGATGAAAATCAAAGTAACACTACAGGTAACAGAAGCAGCAGAAGGTCTATAGCACGCACACTGCAACACTTAATGCACAGATCCATTTAAACACATCTGGGTTTTTTAGTCCCGTTCAAGAAGGAACCTTGAATAGAGGGGGGGTTAGAAGAACTTTATTTGTCTTAACCAGCCCGATCTGGTTTACTGGGGTAATGGAAAATTACGGAAGAGACCTTAGGAGAAAAAAGGTATAAAAGGCTGTCCTGTTTCTGTGTGATCAGGTCTTGTTCCTACCACGAGGTAGCTGTCGCGGTATTTTTGTGAACAAACCTCTTAAAGAGAATAAAACCTCTTCTCTTTAATACAAATTGACTCTGAATGTTTCTTATGCCTTGATGCTATTTGTTAATTATTGTTTTTGCCAGAACAATATCCACAACAGAAAAACCGAGAGGCACATGTGCCACAGGTGAGGCCGGTTGATGGTGCGAAGTCTGCAGTTGCGGAGGGAACATCCGAGAGGGCAGCGGAGGTCAGTGAGGGTGAGCCGCAAGAAATGCCCTCCACTTCTGCTAAGGGTGGAGCCCGCCAAGCCCATCACTTGGACCCGGCTTACTCCAAATCAAGAAAATACAGAGAGGAATTTATTAAGTATGGATTTGTGTGTCAGGTCGTAAATGGAGTACAATCTCGCTGCTAAACCTATCGAGTTTTTCCGCAGAAAAGAGGGCAAACAACACAAACAACAATCCCCTACCCAGCTCAGAGGGCTTCCTATGAAGTGGCATATTTAATTGCACAGACTTAAAGGCCTCACACGATAGGTGAAACTTTAATCAAGCCAGCGGCAATAGCCATGAGATTATGCATGGTGATAAGCAGGCCGCTGAGATCCAACGGGTGCCGCTCTCAGACGGGACTGTAGCCCGCCGCATCAGTGACATGGCACTGGACATCAAACGTCAACTCATTGACGCAGTGAAAGGAGGGAAGTATTCGTTACAATTGGACGAGTCCACCGACGTCTCCAATTCCGCCCAGCTCCTAGTTTTTGTCAGGTACATTTTTGAGGGGAAGCTTAACGAGGAAATGCTGTTTTGCGTGCCGCTGGAGGGAACGTGCACTGGTGAGGACATTTTTAACAAACTGGACTGCAATCTAAAAGAAGAGGGTCTCTCTTGGAGCGAGTGCTTGTCAGTGTGCACAGATGGCGCAGGCGCAATGCTCGAAAAAAAGAAGGGTTTAAAAGTACGAGTCCTGCAAGTGGCACCTCATGTCATTTTTACTCACTGCAAGAGAAGCCCTCGTATGTAAAACACTGAACCCTGAGTTAAAACACGTTCTTGACACTGCAGTAAAAAATGGTCAATCACATTAAATCACGACCACTTAACACGAGACTGTTTTCAACTCTGTGCAAGGAAATGGGATCAGAGCACCAGGGCCTGCTGCTCCACACAGAAGTCCGCTGGCTATCGCGGGGTAATGTGCTGAGCCGTCTGTATGAGCTGCGAGATGAGGTGCGCATTTTCCTCACTGACCAAAGATCTCTTCTCGCCGAGCACCTCACTGATCCTGGCTGGGTTACAAAGCTGGCATATTTGTCATCTATATTTGAAAAACTGAATGGACTTAACATGTCACTGCAGGGCTAAAACACAAGCATCCTGTCTCTTAATGATAAAGTGCAGGCATTTGTGCGCAAAGTGGAGCGCTGGAGAGAACGGGTGGAAACTGGGCGCATAGACATGTTCACCAAATTAGACGAATTCCTCGAAGAAAATACATTTAGTGTAAATATTGTCAGGGAGTCTATTACCATCTCCATTCCCATCTGGATCATTTTAACAAGTACTTTCCAGAGGAAGGTACGCAAGAAAAACACAATTGGATTCGATCCCCTTTCACTGCCACTGCAAACCATCTGACGTGTGACACGGAGGACGCGATTGAACTTTCATCTGATCGAACCCTGAGGACATGGTTTGACTCAAAAACGCTGGACGAGTTCTGGATTTCAGTGAAGGATGAGTACCCACAGCTTTCCAAAGCCGCTTTGGATACACTGATGCCATTTGGATCAACTTATTTATGTGAGAAGACTTTCTCCGCACTGACTTACATAAAAAATAAACATGGTCTTAACGTGGAAGATGATCTCCGTGTTGCCATCTCCATCTCCAAAACTAAACCCAGACTGGATCTGCTTTGCTCAGCGCACAGCGCGCACCCATCACATTAAAGTGGTTCCCAAACCGGTCCTGAAGGACCCCCAACATTGCTCGTTTTCTTTGTCTCCCTAATCAAACACACCGGATTTAACTCATCAGCTCATTATCACATGGGTTAATGAGCTGATGAGTTGAATCAGGTGTGTTTGATTAAGGAGACAAAGAAAACGTGCAGTGTTGGGGGTCCTTCAGGCTTAACACAGGCTATAGGTGCGTCCCAATTCGCATACTATCCGTCTTAAATAGTATTCGAAAATAGAATTAGTACGTCCCAAATCGTAGTATGTTGAAATAAGTATTCCAAAGATACCCGGATGGTCTACTATTTCCGGTCAGAATCCGAAGTGCAGTGCTGCGTTCCAGTCCACTTTTAGACACGCACTTGCGAACTTCCCTAAGCACTTCCCCTCGGGGGAATCCCCGCCGCCATTTTGAAGTGCGTTCCACTTCGTGAAGTGGACGAGGGAAGTTTAGATGGACAGACCCTCGTTCCCTCGATTTGGACCGAGGGAGCGAGTCTACTTCATATGTACACTTCAGGCACCTATATATCCCACAATGCAGTTACGATTGTGACGTCACCACATATCTCGTCTAATCACCACCACAACAAACAACTCTATGATATATTAATTCAATTTTTTAAATTGAAAACAACCCAAACACCATATATACATTTGGATGCTGCATTAAACAAATTCTTAAAGGGAAAACAAATGTAAATAATAAATCAACTACATAGCTGATTCCAAGTGATCAAGGGCTTAGGACGTTCCAATTCAGCCCATTGCAGTTTCCGCCAGTAGTGGGCACTCGCAATGACGTACATCCGAGTGAACAAGACGGAGGGAAGTTAGCAAGTGAAGGGCATGACAATTTTGGACTGGAACGCAGCCCAAATCGATCGATAACGGCTAATATTGCCCACAACCCATCGCGCGTTGGACGAGGATTCGGTTAGAACTACAAACACGAGTGAAAAGTGTTAAAAAACTACAGACATGGAGGACGCGTGAATCTGGCGGTTATGTAGAGAGGTTTAGATAAAGGGGTTTGAGAGATTAATTATCAGAATCTAAGCTGACGAAAATGTATTTATTCAATGTTGTCAACATTATATTGCATCTGCAGATGCATTGCGAACGTTTGTAAAGATACGTTTCGCCATTGACTTTTAAATGCATCATTATATTCATATTGCACATGAGGAGAGTCTCCGCATGAAAGACCCACGATTGGCAGAAGTGCAAATACATTTCTCTCCGAAACGGTAGGAAATTAAATTAGATTGAATGGAGGATTTTAACTGTGACAAGATGATTGACAGGGCAGTTTGCGGTGACAGGATGCACGAGACAGATCTGTCCGTTAAGTAGGCTAGTATGTCCCAACAACCAAAGCTTGCCTACTCTTTTGCTACCCAGTACACACTCAAAAGTATGTACTTTTTCTTCACAAAATGAGTACATACTTTTAGGGCGTAGGTATAAGTAGGCGAATTGGGACGCAGCATATGTCTCTGTAGACTCTAGTTTTGCTTGCAGGTTCGTGTGTTAATTCCATTTTTATATTGAGAAATGTAACACAATTCTTAATGTATTAAGAATGTAACATACTTTCTAGCCATACAGGTGTGTGTTTGTGTGTAGCTGCTGTATCAAAGTAACTAAACACATGAACTGAGGTCAAAATATCAAGAGTCTTGTGGCTAGTGAAAATATTCTGTCTTTTGTCAGTAAATGTTATGGTAAATTCGGTCATAGTTTAATGAATGTAGTGCTGATATAGTCTTTTAAAACAGCTGAACAAATGAAATGTAACTGGGTGACACAATGTCCTCTGAATTACTGCTGTTACGCTGTGGCTGAAACAAGGAGGAAGCAGGATCCAAATGCAGTGTACTTTATTCAATAGACTCTAGACTTTACAAACACAGATTTAGGGAATAGTACTCAGGACAGGACAACCAACAACAGAACCAAGAACTCACAATGACTGAACTCAAACACAGGGCTTAAGTACAAGGACAAACAAGCTAAACAAGAAAACAAGGGGTCGTGGTCAATCTGAAACACCTGGGGAGACTAATCAACATAATGGGGAACAGATGAACACGGGACATGACAGAGGAACACAGACCTGAATCATTACAACTGCCCTCTTCATAGTTAAAAAAATGCAAATAAATAGTCTTCTCTGTTTGATCAAGTTATCGGTCAGTTCTGCTTTAGAACAAAGGCAAGATGTTAATGTGTGTTTGTAGAATTAGACGTTTCAGATAAGTCTGTCTTAAACATAGTGATCTTGATTTATTTTCTCAAGCTGCTGAGTTATTAAAATCGTCTTACACATTACATCTGTGTATTCCAGTTTAACATTTATTGTAGGGTAGAGTGGGGGAAAACGCCCCCCACCTGTTTTTCCCAAAATAACCACTAAAATTAGTCAATATAGGTTTTTACTGTTGCTATGCACTACGTTGATAACGGGGATATACAAATCTCTATGGAGAAGCTGACACCAGCGACACATTTGAAGAGAAGAGGATTACATGGTAAATGCTATAATTTTCAGATATTAGTAAATAAGTGTTTAAGAGAATATTGTTCTGCAGGATATCGCAGTGATGTATGATAGATGAATAGTGAAGTCTGTAGTTTGAGATCATATATTATTTATAAGGAATATAATTATATTTTAAAAATTAAACATTATTTTAAAAAACTCATAGCTTGTGGGGTAAAACGCCCCCTACGCTGAGGGGTAAAACGCCCCCCCCTGGGGGCATAGTTTCTCTATCATAATTACTATAATAAAATATTTCTGTCTATCAAATCCTTTGTTTTACACTTAATGCAGTATAACTAGGTGGTAAAATCAAAATATTTGAACAAAACATGAAAAAAATACCTCAAGTGAGCATTAACTAGCTAGCTTGCTAGCACAGTTAGCTCACTGATGGAAGGTAGTTAATTTGGCCTATTTTGAACATTTCTGAAATAAATATTAATATATATACATGTTGATATATTACTTGCCTTTTACCTTTAGAGATTAAAAACTATTGTCTGTTAATTTTGCTGTTTATCTATGAAGCAAACTGGTTGGTAAGAAAGGGGGCATTTTACCCTACCTTGGGGGGCGTTTTACCCCACCGCTGGGGCAAAACGCCCCCTTTGTACAAAAATATTTTCAGTGGAAATACTAATTAATTATGAAGGCTGAGCAATTTTAATATTTGGTGAATAACTCCTGCCATAGTCACTCAAAACCGGGATGGCAATTCTAGTCACATTTATGTTTTGTTTCACTGTAATGTCACATTTTCCTTAAGGGGGGCGTTTTCCCCCACTCTACCCTATACATAAATACTGAATCTGGATGGGTGCATTGCATATGTTTGCATTTTATGAACAGCATTCATATTGTTGGAGCTACATTAGTTTGCTTTCAGTAGTGGTAATGTTAATTAATTTGTTTACTATTATAATTTTGCTCACATTAGTAATATATATTTTGGTAATATTCTTTTGTTTGTTTGTTTGTTTAGTTAATTGTTTTTATTTATATGTTTAGTCTTTATTTTTGGTTAGTTTAATAATTACAATGTTTGATTTAGACACCTGAGGGCAGTAGTGGGCAAATATAGGTAGGAAGTAGCAGGTGGCCTGTAGCACCTGGGTGATGGGCATATGTTTTTTTTTTTACCAGCGCGAGAGATGCTGTATTGTTTGCTCAGTTGTAACAAATAAACCAGCCACAAACCTTGAATCCAGCCTGGAATTGATTTTATTTCTTGCCTGCATACATCACCTGCCCAGGGTGCTAGAAGTTGTCGTTTGAAAGTTTGATTTAAGTTTAATTTTCATTTGTTTGTTGACAAACGTCCACTACACATATTTTCAAAGTTTTAACTTGATAAATCATTGGCATTGCATTTTTCAGCTTTATACACAATTAATATCTAATGCAAGCACATTTATATTATGTTATATTTTATTGTAGTGTTATAAATGCACACAAACACAAGTAGCTTCAAGATATTGTGACATTATGACATTGAAATGTTTGTTGTAAATGAAGGGCATCGTTTTAATGTGTAAACCTGACATTGGTATTGCATTATATGTGTGATGCTGAGAAAAATGAGGAAGAATTATTCAGCATGGCACAGAAATGCTTTACCGAGTAATTAGTGTTTCTGACACGCTGACCTTTAGAAAAGCATGAGCGCGTGTGTGTGAGCCGCTCAGACCTGCTCGACTAGTTCCTGATGGCAGAACAGTGAATGAGTTGAGAGTGACAGTGAACTGTCAAATGTGACAATACTAAGCTACTTGACAATGGGAGCGTGCATGTTGTTACACAGGAAGAACAGGCTTCTGTTCCTCTCGCGTGTGCATACCTGATGAAGTGCATGATCAAAGGAGGTCTGGTGTACAGTAGCAGAGACATCCAATCTCAGAGACGAGATGAAAGCTATGACTAACAGATGGAACATGTGGGGTAATCGATAAAATGATTTCTTTCTCTGCCACGGATGATCACATAGCATTATTATTAACAACATTTAAGGTAGCTCCAGTATTTCCACTACCACAACCTTGTGGTTTTGTTCCAAACATTTCCATTGTGCAATGCTGGGAATCATCCAAGACAGAATTAGTTCCTGTTAGTTGCACTGTTAGAAAAATCTGTAGAAATTACAGTATTACTGGCAGCTACTTGCCAGTAACTTACTGTAGATTTAAATGTATGTTATTTACTGGCAACAATTTGTTCAAAATCAAATGAACATTAAACATTAACAAGTCTTTGTCTTTACAGAATAAAACTAAAATAACAGTCTCATGCAAAGCATTCTGGGAACCAAAATCTGAAGGAAAAACAGAAAAAGGTTGATGAAGATTTCTGGTTCCCAGAATGCTTTGCATTAGATTGTTATTTTTTTTTATTCTGTAAAGACAAAGACTTGTTAATGTTTAATGTTCATTTAACTTTGAACAAACTGTTGCCAGTAAATAGCATAAATTTAAATCTACAGTAAGTTACTGGCAAACAGCTGCATAAGTACAGCAAATTGTTTACAGTGTTGCCTTCAGGGTAAATGCATGTGTATCAAAGTGGAAGACGAACTATACATTTGCAGTTTTCCAAATATTTTTGAGAGGGACTAGAACAAACCCTTGCCAGACGCGCGCGCGCGCGCGCGCGTGTGTGTGTGTGTGTTTGGCTGATGTTAAGTCAAGTTATGTTATCTAAAGATGTTTTGTATGTACAAGTGCTTGTGAGTAAAATGCAGTATGGCAGGTAAATGTTCTTGAGCCATTATTCTATACTATTTTGGCTTTCATAAAATATTATATTTGATTCACTCCTTTTTATCTTTATCTTTAAAGCAACCTGATGTAAGTGTTTTAAATAACTAGTGGTATTATACCACGGAGCCTAAATATGTTAATATGTTAACCTGTCCGATTGCATTTTTTCTTCTACAAGCCTGCTAAATTAAAGTTTGAACAGAGAGTTTCTCTATTAGTTTAAGTGTAACCGGTGGGCAAAGTCAGACCGATGTGAAGCCATGCAGAGATGTAGCTGGCCTGGGGTTAGTGACACCATCAGTTAGAAGACACTAATAACCTCTGCGTTGTGTAGGCATTAACAATATAAAGAAAAAAGAAAAAAAAAAACTGTCAAAATGATGTACACTTTTGCTCAACTCGAAAGATCTTTCCAAATTCGAGGTCGCATTAAAGGTGACCTCCACAATCGACTACTGTGGACTTCGACCGAAAACAGGAAGTAAATACAGGTATGTGCGCTGGCTGAATTAACATAACTTTTATTCATATCTTTCACATCTACTGCAATCAGATTCACCGTGTTCACTCTGCAGGAATCATCTAACATGGCTGGGCACTTGTAATGACATCAAGGATGTTAAGAGGCTAAAAGCAGGTTTAAAACTTGCCCCATTTAAGTCAACAGGGTGCAAATTTTAAAAAGAGGATAACACTGTGTAGGCAACACCGATTTTTGTCGTTGTTCTCTGTACTGACAGCACTCCAAATGTACAAAAAAATTTGCTCAATGTTCAAATTGACCGGAGTTCTCCTTTATGTCGTAACTAGAGTTAGTTATTCTTTTGACGGAAAAACAAACTTGCTGAAAACAGATGCCATTTAATAACGTTTTATATAGTTACAAACACTGTAGTTTGTACATTGTGTGAATGTGCTCCTTTACGTATAGTGGCGGGCAATAGCCAAGTATTTTAGGCTATTTGATTTTTTTCATTTGAAGAAACGTTTGATTTTACCTACTCCAAAACATAAACAAAAATAATAATACAAAAGTTATTTTTAAAGGGGTGGTTGATTGCTATTTCACTTTTTTCATTTTAAATACTGTGTAATGTTGCTGTTGGTGCATGAACAGTATCTGCAAAGTTGCTGCGCTGAAAGTTCAACGTAAGCGGAGATATCGTCTTTTAAAAATCAGGAAGTTTAATGCCTACAAAAACGACTCGAATGGGACTACAACGAGATACTTCCCGGGTTTTATACGTAACTAACCCATACATTTACATCAACCCTCCCTCCGGAACATGTTCTGCTGTCGAAGAGGAGGAGTTATAGTGGAGAGAGCTGTAGCTGTCAGGTCTTCTGTGTTCAGGCTTCCTACAGACGCTGTAGTTCGTCAACAATGGTTAAAATTTAAGTTTGAGTATGTTCCTGACAATTACAATCGTAGTTTAGCTCTCTGTGCTGCGCATTTTACGGAAGACAGCTTCCAGAATCTACACGAGTTCAATGTCGGATTCAACAAGAAACTATTACTCCAACATGAAGCAGTTACAGCTTTAAAACCAGAGGCCACAACCTGCAAGTAAGATTTAATCATTTTAAATGTATTTGCCTGTATAATTTAAGACGTAATGTTTTAGTTTTATCAAGGATGTTAAAAAATACCAGCGCTGGCTTTAGTATATGACAGATGCGTATAAACATTTTGGACCCGAATTTGTAATATGTACAAATTTTGTAAACGTATTTTCCATGTATACGTCACTTTATGACGTATTTTTTTTATTTGATCAAGAACGCAAACCAATGCCAAAGATGTTTGGTTATAGTAGCTAGTTAGTTCGATGTTATTTTGTGTGTATAAGAAACGTGTGCAAACTTCAAAAAATTATCGCAACAGCAAACTTCAGCTGCTGTTATCACATGTAGGCCTACACCTAAAGAAAACGACAAACTGAGTAAACTACCGGTAAGTTTTGTGAATAGTTAAACGGTTGTTCATTCTATCAATAAAACAATATGTTTAAAAAACGGTATTACTCAGTCCTGTATTCAGTTATATTAAATGTTTAATCAGGGGGAAAGCGTATCTCAAAAGCTAACAAACAGCAGTAGCATTTTCAAGTATCAGCGTGTGGAAATTCTTTGAGAAAATAATAATAATTAAAAAAAAATTACCATTCAGAAACGTTTAGTAAGAGCCGTGTTTGCGGAGGTTCTGCTTGACTCTCTTCATCACCGCTCTCTGGGTCTGATTCTGGCTCAAACTGATGAGGCAATATTGACACCATTACATTTGACCGGGCCAGGAGCACATGTAACTGTCGCCCGTAAAGGAAATGGGCGTGAAGATTCCGGACGCAGTTTAGCCAATTACAACACACCGGCCGAACTAACCAATCTGAGCTCATTGCCTCTTTCTGAGGGAGTGGTTTCATAGACTCAGGAAGTCAACCGGTCGTTCAAATGACAGAGGAGGAAGCGGCTTACAATAAAGGTGAAATTTATGAAAAATAAGGCGTTTTTTAACAAACGAAACACGAAGACATGTTATATTGCAGCCCATAAACACAATCAAGCAAAGAAAAAAGGCAGTAAACCACCCCTTTAAATATATTTTTGTTGTAATAATTGTAAAAAAAAAAAAATCTGCATCTAGCCTATAAACTATGTGTATATGTACATTAAATCATTATCATCAAACCAAAGAAAACACTACATTTATTGGAGTCTTAATGGTTCATATACTGGTGTCCAGTAGAACATGTAACCTTGCCAAAGGTGTTTTATTGGTCCTTAATGGTATCCAATAGAAAAAAACATGCCACCAATAGAAGAAAGCAAATTACCAATAGAGACCATTACAGTTTCCATTAAAACCAATGAGCTTTAAACAACTACATTCTCGACTGAGAAACTCTTAAAACGACATTTCGTGACACAATAACAGTCGTATTTTTTCTCCTCTGCTATAGGCTGTATGCTGAGCGTCACAATTGAAAATGATAATTTATAGACTTTTTACCTTCAGTAGTTCGGATTGAGCTGATCAACAAACGGACATTTCTACGTCATCACGTTGAAAGGTCACTCGGCGCCGGCAGAAGTACCGCCCCACTGTTAACAATGTGACCGTACGTAGGAGGATAGTTCAAATAGTATTGTTTGCTATTATAGTAATAGTATTCAGTGAATATGAATATGAATATGAGTAATATATGGATAACATTCTGATGAATATGAATAGTAGTTCAAATAGTATTGCCGGTGCCGACGTGACCTTATTTTTAAATGACCTATAATTTTTTTTTTGAAAATGACCTATAATACAGTTTTGCTAGATAACAACCTCTTCTTCAGCTGTGATCGCGTACAGCCCGTTTAAACACTTTAAAGACTTTTGAAACTGCATTGATTTGGACTTAAAGACGATGGTAACCAATGGAATACATGGCACATGGCACATCTGGCTCAGTTCTGGCAGCGGCAGAGGTTATATGGGCCATCTCTGGCCCACACACATCAAGCCGGTTTTGGTTTGAGTCGTGGCATGCTGTTTATGGGCCAGATCTGGCCCGTGTGCAACAAACCGGCTTTAGTTTGAGTCGTGGCATGCTGTTTATGGGCCAGATCTGGCCCGTGTGCAACAAACCGGCTTTAGTTTGAGTCGTGGCTTGCTGTTTATGGGCCAGATCTGGCCCGTGTGCAACAAACCGGCTTTAGTTTGAGTCGTGGCTTGCTGTGTGTGGGCCAGATCTGGCCTTTGTGCAACAAACCGGCTTTAGTTTGAGTCGTGGCTTGCTGTGTGTGGGCCAGATCTGGCCCGTGTGCGAGGTGTTTGGTGTTTTAAGCCCCCAACGGCGCCTTCTAGGCAGCGAGGGGATGGGTAGGTTTAAGGTTGAGGGTAGGGTAAGCTGCCTCTAAGGAGCCATTGGGGGCTTAAAACACCATCGAGCCGTGTGCGACAAACCAGTTTTAGGATTGTTGTGTGTGGGCCAGATATGATATTAGTATGATATTAATTCATGGTTATTAAGTTTTAAAATGTAAAGGAAGAAGGCTGACTTTTTTTCTTTTCCCTTTGTTTGTCTTAGATATGATAAAGACTCATTGGATTAAGTCATCCTTTCTTTTTCATAATCCGACAGATTTGTCTGTATAATTAAGATAATATTCTGTTCTTTAACTTTGACACTGAACTTGAGGAATTCTAAGTAATAGCAGACAGTCATTCTCATCATTCATTAGTAATCAGTAACCTAGATATGAATAGCTTATTCTAGATTGCCAAGGGCATGTTATTTATTTGTTAATTTATATATTAGATTTAGATTATTAGATTAGATACAATTAGATCAAAACTAATCAGTAAAAAAAAATTCAGTCACCTGCAACATCTGAAAGTTCAATCAATACTTTTTTTTGGACTAATGTAGTTTGCACATGCACACAGATTATCTGTTATCTTTGTGGGGACTCTCAATAGACATCTTTAAAGGTGCAGTCTGTAAGAATGTCTGTGAGCTAGTGGTGGAAATAGGTACTGCAGTCCAAATTCAAGATATGGGAGATTGTTTTTTACCCCGTTCCCTCCTCCTCAGACTCGACCCTCATGCAGGTTGCCAGTTTAAGGTCACACAACAGGAACGAGCGCAACTGACAATGGAAGCCGAGGAGACTTACTCATAAGTTGATGAGTTGATTTATCCATGTTATTATATGCTCTTGTACATACCCTAACAATGATCTGGGGGTCCGCCAGCGTTTTTTTGGGGAGCACAAAGTCAGCGGCTTGATACGGTTGGACCTAAACCGGGAACTTCCGCCAATAGCGGAATAACTTTGCTTAAAGGGACACTTCAGCCAATATGCATTAATCTTTGTATTGTTAGAAACCCAGTCATATTTTTGAATGCTCCTGTATTATTCCCTAATTTTCCCCTGAGAAGGTAGAAATAAGGATTTCATTGTTGCAGTTCCTGCTTATAATGACGTAAAAATCGTCATTTTGCGTCATTCTAAGCAGGAAGTCCCATATCTTTGTAGAGGGTTGCAATATCCTCCATCTTGTTTGGAAGCTAAGCTAACAGGCGCTATCAAGCCAGAAGTTAGATGCTCGAATTAGATGTTCGTGGCTACTTTTACGAGCCGGAGTAAAGCGAAGAGTGTTGTGCACGGCTGGACTGGCCATTGGGCATACCGGGCAAATGCCCGGTGGGCCGACGTGCTTTTTGGGCCGATACATCTCATAATTTTTTTATTATTATTTTTTTTTTTTTAACGGCCCATAAAATGTGTACATCGGCGGGCCATTCGTTTTGTTTTGTTTTGCTTGCGTTTTGGGTTTGTGCCGGTGTAATGCATTGGTCAAAAAAAGTCAGTGTTAGTTTTTTTTCTGACAGACCAGCCCATGAAACACGAAGATCAGCGGCCCATTGGTTCTTTCCTTGATTGACACTGGGCTGGCCCAATCACAACTTTAAACGAGTGAGCGAGCGTGCAGCAGTGTCAGTGTGTAATATCTGCCAGAATAGTCTGCGAGATGGAGAAGAAACGCAAGGAATGTGCAGAGAAATAGTGTGAAAAAATAGAACCAGGCCCTTAAAGCAGACGCTTTATGTGTCAACATATATGTTTTCTGACCTTCGTCAGCTCCAGTGGCTGATGATGAGGATAGTGAGGAGGATCAGGAGAGAGACGAGAGAGTGTAGAGTCCGTGTAAGAACTGATTTTCCTGCTAAAACAAAACGCACCCTGCAATAAAGCCATAAAATGCACCCTGGACAGCAGATAGCAAAGACAGAGCACAGAACCTTGTCCTGCCCAAACTTATCTCCTTGTCCCCTTGTTTGACTTCAACTCATCCCCCCTCTCCCTCCTCAAGGCACTGAAAGTTCATTAAGAATGTCTATATATCACATATGGTGTATCTTGTGAATATGTTGTTTTTCCTTTTCATGTTTGGTATCATTTTAAGTGTCGCAGTGCGATTGGTAAAATGGTCTTAATTTCATTGCAGTCATTGGTTTAATGATAAAGATTGAGAACTTAGGATAATCCTGTATCTCTCTGGCTGATATCTCTGTACGATATCCCAAGAAACCAGGTGCTACCCCCCTCGGGTACATGGATTGGCCCAAACAACTCTAAACAACATTTGTTTAACCCCTGTTGTTCTGGTCTGGTATTTAAGGTGAGGGGACAGAGCAATCTTTGGGAATCTTTTACCAGGATCACCCCCACACAGTAATGCATGTCAGTATTTTCCTGTTGGAAAACCCTGACACATTACTGTGTGTCTTTGTCAGGAGAACATTGCTTACTTTTAGAGTCATCTTTGAGTAAATGATGTCATGTATTTTCTGAATTGGCTTTTAATCATTTACTTCTGTAATTGGCATGATACATTTTTACCTGACAAATAAATGTTACATCTTGATTTATTCTGAAGTATTCTGAAATCATTATTTTAATATATTAAGGAGGCTGGTGCTACCGCAAACCTTAGTTAAGGTAGGTCAAACTAAAGGCGCATGTATGAATGGAGCAGTAGGCACGTCATCATGAAGACCTTTTGATTTCTGTCTATCACTGGTTTAGCAAGTTGTATGGAAGTGGCTAAATTAAACTACACTCTCTAGTTCGAGTGAGCAGTAGGCAACCGACTTTAGGGGTATTAGCAAACCCTACATCCTCTGACTGAAATCAGAATTAACTGGTTTGTGTCCGTGAGAAACACGATTTGGCCGACGTGATCTCTAAGCGGCATTCGGGTCCATAATGATTTAATAACTGAAAGTATGGGATTACTCAGAATAATCAAAGATCTAAATTAATCCATAATCAATGCGTATGATTATTTTCTAATCAGAAATACGATCTAAATTTGATTATCATTTGAAATTGGAGTCAGATTAAGCGTAGAGCTAAAGTAATACTAAAACTAAGTTCCAATAAATTAAGTGAACTTCACTGGAGCGCTGAAAAGACATACATGCTTTAAACCTTCGCCAGGCCGTTGGATTCCGTCGTTGGGCCAATGGATGGTCCTTACATCCGCGGTAAGCAGAACTACTTTCAAAACACTTAGGCTATGTCATGATGGAGTGTAGGAACCCATAACCCAGTTACAGATTATTTCCACATCTGCATAGTTGACGATTACCGCAATTCACTAGAAATTTAATGACAGGCGTTTGTAAACCATGTTTTCCGCCAAAATAAAAGCTTGATGCAGTTTGCGTCAAAATAAAAGATCATGTGCTTATCTCTTTCAAGTATAGAAATTGCTACAAAACTAATTATGAAAGTGTCCTTTATTTTTTTGTGCATTTGTTTTACAAACTATGGCTATTACTGTCATTGGATTAATATTATAACTATTATATAGTAGGTGTAATGTAAATAGACACTGTAACTAAAAGAGGTTTGAATTTTTCTTTGTTTAATTTGGACACTGAATATGGGTTGGAGCTTTTAATTTTGAACTCTCAAAGTGCACCAGATTGATGATTTTAACATTAAAATGCACAAAATGTTCTGACGGGGGGGCATGCCCCCGAACCCCCCTAGAAGAACCAAGGTCCACCCACCACAGTTTTAACAAAAAATCCTATAAGAAACACTTGTATTGCTATGCCAGAGCCGCTTATAGCTTGTTTTAGGATTCACCACTGTGGAGTATAGTTCGACTGTATTAATAAATGTCAAATTTGTACTTATTTCATCTGTAAACTCTCACTCGTTCCTATACTCACTCATTACATGGCATTAGTGGTTTTAATGAAAAGGAGTTGGTATGCATATAATTAAGGGCGTGCAAAGATGGGTGGTGTTTATGATCATATAGTGGGCCGGTCTGGGCCAAAATGCCCGGGCCGATTTTTTGTCCCAGTCCAGCCCTGGTGTTGTGGCAAATTCAAAGTTCTTTTTGGTTCAGGTCTCAAAGAAGTTTCTCAGAGTCGAGGTTCCAGGTCAGAAGAATAAACCTTATTGTCAAGCAACAAAGTGAGAAGCCGGCTGGCCATCTGGACATCTAAAGTTACAATGGCCAGTGTTCATGTCTTATACTTTTCCTTATCGCTAGGTGCCCAATGGGCACCCTCAAATCTATCTCTTCCCCTCTGTCACACCTGGTGACCTTGGCACAGTTAGACATGTCTTCTCTATTGGTCAAACCTCACATAATGGTGCTTTGTTTTATACAGTATTTCGACACTCTTCATGTCTGGGTATTTTTCTATTCTCTCATCCTTTTCAGACCTATTTTTTCATGCTTGTCATTTTCATTGCATCATACTTGGACATGAATCAAGGAAAATTCTCCAACATATCCCCCCTTTGGGACTAATCCAGTCCCACCTTCATTTCTGTCCCAGAATGTATCTTCATGAACAGGCCTCTCTCCATTATCTTTCAATCATGACCAATATGGACCATCCATCTCTCTTATCAATAAGCCCACTCACGAACAGTGTTGGTCAAGTTACTTGGAAAAAGTAATTAGTTACTGATTACTGATTACTTCTCCAAGAAAGTAATCCAGTTACTTTACTGATTACTTATTTTCAAAACTAATTAGTTACTTTACTAGTTACTTTACTAGTTACTTTTCAAAAACATGATGCACGAAATGAATACGCTATAAAGCAATAGACCTTTCTGCTTAATTCTTATTCTTTCTGCATATTCCATCATCTAAAATTGAATCAAATGAAACATTCTTTTTTAAAACTTGTTTTATTTCTGTGTTTTAACTTTATGCACATTGCATCAATGACTCACTCATTAAGATGGTCGCCTGCCACCTCCTACTGGCGGTTTATAAATATTATTTCTATGCACAAATAATATTTCTTATTTGTATATTCAAAAAATATTTTAAATAATCTCATTACATTATTTAATGCAGTTTATTTGATTGGTAACAGCCCTTTAGCATCTTATTGTTCTATTGTAATTTATTGATCAAATTTAAGAATTTTAAATGAAAGATGAAGCAAACGATTAGGGAAAAATGCCCTTTATAAAGCTTAAAATATCATAAATATGTCGATTTATATATGTTAAAGCTGACTGAACTGATGAGAATACTGATTCGGAATAAATTATATTTACAATACACACACAAAAAAAATCATTTTTTTTTCCTGTTCTAACAAATGTTTTTACTCTGACAAGTGAATGACCGACCGAAGGACAAATGAAAAGGCTTAAATGTTGAGCCCTGGTATATATTTTTTATTATTATTAATTTATTTACCCATAAACCTGTCTTTAGGAAGCCATAAGTTACAGTGGCAAGAATACCTTTGTGAAACCTTTGGGGGTGGTGGACAGGGTTTACATTAAGACAGGAGTTTGCCTTAATCTAGTTGATCATGCATTTCTTTTCTTTTATTCCACAGCTGATGTGTGCAGTTTTTTATTGCTTGCATTAAAATAATTTTCTCTTGTTTTGTTTTTTAATTGCAGTCTTTTTCTTCTGCCATTCATGCTAATCAGCTCCATGCAATCTTAAGCTTTTCTTGGTTCAGCTGCACACAGTCTGAAAAGGTTTTTTGGCAGTTTGTTAAAATAAAAGACCATTCTAAGAGCCATCGTTTAAGCTGTTGACTTTTCTACCTTGAGAAAGAACGTTAAACGAACAACTTAAAAAGGCATGACAAATCATGACATAAGACTGACATCACTCACATCGCACTAATGCATTATCGCTCATGAACAAATATAACGTCTGATGTTTGCACGTGCATACCAGTTTACCAAATGTTATACGTGTAATAAACATGACGTCTGAACACGGACAAACGGTGCGTGTTGACGCGTCAAAATTCACGCGTTTCGTTCAAAGACTTTTGAACGCGATCGCTTGCCATAGTGTTTACCACTGACTTCGCGGCGCTCATGTCATTGTCACTCACGAGTCACGGCTCACGTCACGAGACAGTCTCGCAGTTTAACGCAGTAACGCAGCCTGCTTACAGGGAAGTAACAGTAATCTAATTACTGTTTTTGCAATTGTAATCCCTTACTTTACTCGTTACTTGAAAAAAGTAATCGGATTACAGTAACGCGTTACTTCTAACGCGTTACTGCCCATCAGTGCTCACGAAGGTACACCCTGGTGGAATAGTGAGACCAAACATCTCCGCCCCCACTTGACTAGGGTGGAGTAAAAGATCCCACCTTCCTTTTCTATCATCAGTCTTGAAGGGATATATTATTTCAAACATTTGATTTTTCAACACAATCAACATATCTCAGTGTGCAGACTTGGAGTTACGATTGTCCCACGGTGCCAGAGGAATTGCACAGGCGCTTCCGGTGGCCTGGAGTGCTATCTGGGTTGCTCCATCGTTGCCAGAGGTGCCCTGGGTACTATCTGGTGTTGGAGCAGACAGCGGGTTTTTAAACCACCAGTTGAGTCTGCCCTTGCTGGTCCAGCAATTGGTGGCCGCGCTTGTAATTAATTTCTCCGTTTACCCCGTGGAAACATCTACCAGTAGTCTAATGCATGTACTTCACTTTTGATTCATAAAAACTTTAAAATATTAAAAGAACTCTGTTATAAGAGTAAAATGATTAGTAAGTGATAAAAAATAGTAAAAAAACATTCTTATCTTTTCCCTTTATATCTGGTTGCATTACCTCGTACCACGGGCAATGACCTGCTTCAAACCTTGTATCGTCCCCTCTCATTCACATATTCATGTTTGTGACTGTTAGTGTGATTATATGTAAAAATATTCTCAGTAGGATTATAAGTGTAAAAAGAAAGAAAAAAGAAAACACTCAGGAAGGGGTCCTTTATAAAAATCAAAGAAACAATTAAAACCCCTCTAACTAACTCCCTGCTCTACTCATGTTCTAATGATCTGTCTAATTTTACCCCAAAAATAAAATGCACAGTGTGGCTACCTCCCTCTCTATCAAAACAGAATCAAACCGTCAGAAATCAAAAGTAACAAGGTACCCCATTCCTTACTCCTTCACCAGAACTCATTACAGGAAGTCATCTAGCTCGTCCAGTCCTGGCCCAATTTGGTGCACTCTTGTGTTTGTGCACCCGATGTCAACTCCTGATGGTTTGACTGACACATTAATCATCTGTTTGGCGGCCACGTTGGCTAGCATGGATCTTAGAAAAGGCACAACACAGCAGAAAAGAAAACACAAAACACAAAAGAAAAATGACAACATCCACAGATATTATTATTCCCACCTTAATGATCCATTCTTTCCAAGACCCAAATATAGAGTCAAACCAGTATCCAACTTGTCTGTATCTCCCCGCATTTTCAGCAACTTCTTGTCTCAGATCCTTCAGCTTCTTCGTGGCCCTAGTAAAAACTCCATCAGAGGCTGTGTTATTCGGAATAAAGGTACAATAGTCAATTCCAAACATCACACATACCCTCTTGTTCCTCTTACACACATACCCATCACGATCCTCTTGTTCACTGGTCCTCTCCCTGCTCTGCTCATGCTCTGATAAAAATAGCTTTGTAGGACTATACTTTATTTTGACAATTGGTAAAAAAATAAATATGTTAAATCTGATTCTGCTGCATAGAACTGATTGAAGAATAATATATTGATATTTTATATTATTTTAACCTATAGGTAGGCCTACCAGTATTAGCCTTTTCACCATTTGTATCACTCCGCTTGTCTGTGTTTGCGCCACTTGCATCATTAGCCAGTAGGTGGCGACAAGTGACTGTCTTTATGAGTGAACAATTGAACTTTAAACTGATTAGTGCCAAAAACATTGATTAACTCAAGAAAGAAACAAGTTGCTGAAACCAATCTTTAATACTAATATAAATTGCTCATTTGCCTCTGGACACAAAAATATTGCACTGTTTTTTTTTATTGAAATGTAACATCTATGCAAAATAATCCTTGAAAGATTTCTCATTTAAGGCCATTCCTGTTTGGAATATGTGATTGTGTATTGTCAACAATAAGCAGAAACATTCTGCATTTCCATTTTGTAGTGTGGATCATTCATTGCAACATTTACAGTCGTGCTCAGAATTAATCATACCCCATAATTTATGCTACTGGCCACTGACATGCTTTTAAAGCTATTGTTATCCAATTTTTTCGGCCTTTAAACACCTTAAAATGCACATATGTAGGTCAGAGAAATCCAAATTTTATCGGGGGAGCATACCCCCCAACCCCCCTAACTACATCACATTTGAATACGCATGACTGTGTGTTAATGTGTGCTGGTGTGGCTACAGTGCCAAGGCTGAATTTTTTAGCCTGTTTGCCCCTGCATATATACAATATACATTATTCTCTGTATCAAATCATTATTACCCAGCCCCTGATGTTTCGGGCTCATCCCCTGATGTTTTTAAAACCTAGAAACACCCCTGCAAATGCATATACAATATTTGTAACTTAAATAAGTAATAATCAAATAAAGAGACAATATATTAACATTTTAAAAGTCTTACAGTTACATCCGGCCCTTGGAGGGCAGCCATAATGCTGAAGTGGCCCTCAGTGAAAATGAGTTTGACACCCCTGGCCTAAGGCATCCATTGCTTGATCTTAGTCTTAATTGTTCTGTTGATTGTCAGAGCTAATCTGAGATGGTATGCCAAATCTTGGGATGTTTTTTTTATCAGTTTCTGCTCCTTGGTCTGCTGAGGGTTCTGCTTCGACCCATCTGCTAAATCTATCAATGAAAACTGTATCTGTATCTTTATCTTACTGATTTTATCATGTCCTCATAATCCATCACTAGATGTTTGAAGGGTCCTTCTAGAACTGGGATAGAGCCTATTGGAGTTGCGGTTCCTTTTCTGACTTTTTTTATTTTTCTAATTTTATTTTTCTAATAATCTCCCCCCTTGCGCAATGGTCAAAACCATGCGCATCTTAAATTAAAATAGTAAAAAGGGTTGCTAGTGTAATTATTTGTCTTTTAATGCCTCATTTGTCCAATAGTCTGAAGTTGAGGGTTTTGCTTATGCCTTCTTGACTAATGATATAGACTTAATTTTATATTCAATTATCTATTCTAAATTTCAAGGTGCGAATACAGCCAATTGTAAATTGGTAACACAACTCTAATGACAAAAGCTACTGAATGTAGGCAATGTGTCATTCCCCATGTGACAGTGTCTAAATGTTTTGAATAATACAGCTGGTCGATATCAGTTGCCATTTGATTGTGTTAAACACTGCTGTCATAAACCCCACATTTTTCAATATCTAATAGATAAAAATTTCTGGTAGGTCTGGACATGCTGTCGTTTGAAAGAACCATTATCAATTTCTCTTATCTGATTTGTCATTCATCTGTTAATTTAATTTCTCTTCAAAATATTTTCTTCTGTTGCTTATGAGATGCTCTTTTAAATGACTGGAGATTTTAGCATAATCTCGAATTCATGACCAACAATATTAACAACGTGTAATCCCTGGTAATGACAGCATTTGTGATATCTGTGATATGTGATATTTGTTTGTAATTTGTGTAGTTACTATTTTTATTTCTAAACCTAAAAAAAAAAAAGTAACTATTGACCAAGATGGAGTGACCAGCACCATAGCTTTATCATCCATATTTTTTTTTGTTGTTGAACATATTATGTCCTCTTTTTTTCCTGATAGAGAGCTCAGTATCACTCAAGCTTATATCAGCTCTGTCTTGAAAGCAGAGCCCAAAAGCTCTCACCAAGTATCTAATTATGCATTTACCCCTAGTTGGTTAATGCAGTAGTCCCTCACTATGCTAAGTCCAGCATCAGTTGTAGTTAATTATTGAGTCATGCAAACACTTCCCCTCCCATTTTTTTTTAATGCTTACAGCTGGTCTAATGTCTATTGAAAGAAAGCAAATAGAGAGTGTCAGCTTCACAGAATATAGAGAACTGCTGTTGGACCAGTGAATAATCAAAACACAATTAATATGGCCAATCAATGAAATTTGAAGCGGTCTCTGTAGTGATCATTGAAAATGCATCACCTGTGCACACTTAACAAAGGATGAAGTCATTCTGCTTGGATCAGTGATCAGTTGAACTGGTTGGGCTGCTGTCTGAGTGTTTCCCTCCTCATCCGATGCATTTGATCTGTCAGTCTTTGTTGGCATTCAGGGGTCTGGTGTCATGTTGGGACATAGTGGTTTAACTCTGGATGCTGTTGTCTCTCTGCCTCTCCTCAGTCTGGCTTTTGGCCAAGCCACGGAGGAGGCAATTTTGCATGATGGCAGGATGGTTTTCTTGGTTGTGTCTGCATCAACACAGTCTTTGTCCATACCAGCCCCTCAGAAGTTTCAGCTTCCTCTTTCAGGGGGGATGAAGGCCCACCAACCAAACGCCTCTTCTTTTCTATGCAGCCGTGTCCTTATGTTTCTTGCTCTCACTTGTTGCTGTTGTTTATGTTGAGGCAGCCGTCCCAAAAGCTGTCTGGTGTCATCTGGGAATTGAACACTCAGAGATCCGCATGAATCAAATTCATCCTTTATAAATTCTGCAACCATCTCTTTCAAATGTCTCTGAATTTCAGAAGTATCATCTGGTTAATAACAACAGTTTCCCCATGCAATTTTAATAAAGCAAGATCTTCTTTGCAGAAAACAGCAAGCATCTTTCTTCTTTGCAGTATGCAGAAAATAACAGTCTTTCAGTCTGTCTGAGTTGACTTATTTTCAGTCACATATATAGTATTTTTATCACTCGTTATATCGATTACTACTCTCTCAAGCATTTTAGGATTAAATCAATGAGTCTCATTACTGTGAAATGTGTATAATACAGTATGGCTGTTAAAAATGTCTGTTTCGTTTGGTCACCCAATCCTGCTCATTCAACACAATGCACAAGTTATTTTAAGTAACACAATCCAAAGATCTCAATTTCTGCAATGGCTCAAATTTAAAACTGTCTCCCAAGGACAACAAGATGCAAACATCATAGGCTACGTCTTTATATAACAGGTCAGTCATACCCACATCTAGCATGTCTCTCTCTATATAAATATTTTATCTCTAAATGTCAGATATTTATATAAACCTTTTTGTCAATCAGTTGATTTTCCTCTGGGAACTACACAAAGCACTTATACTAAGGAGAAATCTCCAGTATTTTTGATGGCCACAGTTTGCGCAATCCTCTATATCAATCCCTGTTAGGCCTGCTTATTAATTTAATTCCCCCATAGACCGGTCAACTAACATTTAAGCAATTTTCATATTTTCTTTCAGGTTAATTTCTTATCAATTATTTTTATTGGTGTTTTCCTGGTATTTGTGAAATTAGTCTACTTTTAATTCTGACTGGATTAGCAGATTTCACCAATCTTACTTGATCTCTTAGTAAACTGTTCTGAATACCTTTTTATTTATTTATTTTTTACGAATGTTTCAGTGTCTCTGCACATAGCCACATCTAATGTTCCCTCAGCTGGTCATTTTGTTTTTAGGCTTCTTTCTCCATTTTTGGAGGGTTGTCCTATAGTATCTCTGCAAATTTAAAGGGTTAGTTCACCCAAAAATGAAAATTCTGTCAGTAATTACTCACCCTCATGTTGTTCCAACCATGTAAGTCTTTCGTTCATCTTCGGAACACAAATTAAGATATTTTTGATGAAATCTGACAGAATTTTGACTCCTCCATAGGCTTCCAGTGTGACCGAAACTCACCGGCCCAGAATAGTTATTAAAACATCGTTAAAATAGTCCAAGTAACTACAGTGGCACTACATTAAGTTTATCATGCGACGAGAATACTTTTTGTGCGCAAAAACAAACAAAAATAACGACTTTATTCCACTTTTCATTTCCTTCTCTCTGGGCCTCATAGTGTTTTTGCACTGCGCGTCTGTGTTGCACGTCATCACGCAGCACACACATGACCGGCGTCGGCCAATAGTGAGCCTACGTGGTGACGTGTAACACAGACGCGCTGCGCAAAAACACTACGCAAACCAACTAGACATCCAGAGAGAAGGAAATGAATAGTGGAATAAAGTCGTTATTTTTGTTTGTTTTTGCGCACAAAAAGTATTCTCGTCGCTTGATATACTTAAGATTGAGCCACTGGAGTCACTTGGACTATATTAACGATCTCTTTAATAACTTTTCTGGGCCAGCAAGTTTCGGTCACACTGGAAGCCTATGGAGGAGTGAAACATGGCTCAGATTTCATCAAAAATATCTTAATTTGTGTTCCGAAGATGAACGAAGGTCTTACGCGGTTGGAACAACATGAGGGTGAGTAATTACTGACAGAATTTTAATTTTTGGGTGAACTATCCCTTTAATATTTTGATCTTGGTATCTCTACAGGTGTTGATGCCATTATAATCTTAATTATTATCAGTGGGTTTCACTCCTTTTTGGTATACCTTACTAACCCCAGCTTGCATCTATTCTTAACTAGTTTTCAGCAAGATGGTCAGACATTTATTAAGATATCTGATTAGTCTTTCTCAGGCATTTTAAAAATGCAGTTCCTCTATTACAGGTCCACTGGTGGGGATGACAGTTAAAAATAAAATCTCTCAAAATGTTGTTCAAAGTGTATGTTGGAAATGGTTGCTTACTCTCTGGTTTATAAGCTAGTCAGAACTAGGAAAGGTGAACTCTTTCTCTCCGTCTCCCTCCTTTCCTTCCTCACACACACACATACACACACGCAGTCTCACTTTCTTCTTGCAACCCTCCTCTCTCTGTCAGAGGCAGCCCCTCCTTTCTGCCTCTCTTTCTCATATCACAGTCACCATTTACTTTTGCTATATGAGAGAGAAACATATGTTCTTTCATAATTCTAGTTTCTCTTTATATGAATGAATATCGTTCTTTTTCAAACAGTCCTAATCTGTGCATTTTACGCACGCGCGCACACACACACACACTTTTACTTTACTTTTTCTTGAAACAATGAAGAGGCAAAGCCGAATTATTTCTAATTAATTATTATTATTATTTTTGTTTAAGTTTTGTCTCCCCGTTTCCTCTCCTGCCCCTCCTATTTGTCCATCGTTGCAACATTCTCAGTTGTTACTGACTGCTCTTTTTTGACAACGGACTGCACTTCTGTCTTTTTCATGAATTTCTACCAACATATGACTGGTATGGTCGGTGTTGCTCCTCAAAACTACCACTACCACCAGTTTTTCCAGTGTCCAATTATCTATCCGTTTCTCCTCCCTGTCTGACTTTAACAATTGTGTCACTTTCCCACTTTTCTGGCCTTGAGCTCACTACCATATACATGTTCCTCAAAATCATGGCTCCTCCCAAACCCCGAGGCCAAGTGTACCAGGCATTTCTTTTCAGGTATGGGATGTACAATGGATTTAGCTTTATTTCTGATTTTGTCAGCAAGGAATCCAAAAGGGTAGTTCTGGGAAGGTCAAATCTGTTCAAGTGTGGTCTCTGAGCTTCAAGAGTTATCTGTTTTTTTTTTTTTATCACATCACGTCAATCCCCTAAGAGCCACTCTCGTTCAACCTGGTTCAAGTTTGTTATTCTTGTCAATTTTTTTCAAAAGCTCATCCTTCCCTTGGTCTGTTAACTCCTGTCTCTGCCCTTCATTATCTATTCTAACCAGAAGTGATTCTTAATACCTTTGGTTAGTTTTAATGCCTCTTGAAAATCATTCTTCTTTCCGCAATCTAGCCTCGTAATTATCTCTCACTCTAGACCACATGTGTACTTTTCTTCAGGTGTCAAAAGGTGAAAAAACTCTGTCACTTTTCTCTCTCCTTATTTCTTTATCTCAATACAAACGCTTTCAGTCTGCTATAATGTAGGCCTACACTCATACATACAGCCGCGCACAGAGCCACTCACACACACGCAGTGCCACTCTGACACACGTACACTCATACACCCGGGAGTTCATACACACTGTCACACAGCCGTGCATAGAGTCACTCACACCCACGCAGAGTCGCTCTGAAGCACACACACTCAGAAGCACACACACTCAGAGTCACACACACACACACAGAGCTGCTCTCACACGTAAAAACCGCTCTCACACCCACTTCAAAGCCACACACACACACACTTATTTAATATTTTCCTATTTTTCTTGTAACAAATGAAAAGACAAAGTCAATCAATCAAACTTTTGACAATATGGGCTGTGTTTCCCTATCCGAATTATTTTCCTGTCATCAATTTTTGTTTTATCATCCATTAAATTTTTAATAACACTGATTCAAAAATTATTTCTTGTAAGAGTTTTATTTTATGTGCCTTTGTCTCAGCTTTCTCAGCCTAATTTTCTCACTGAGCTGTGCCAAGGTCACTTAAATACAATTGTAACAATTTCGGGACAGTGGCTCAACTGTAATCTTTCTTTTATGCAGAGCACAGAGCTCAGTTAAAAAGCACTTTCTCTGCGTCTCCGTCCTTTCTATCAATTCTGCTCAAACACGGCTATATCATTTTCTAACTTTTAATTTCTAGCACTTTGGGTTTTTAGAAAAACAAATTCTATTTTATTATATTATAAAGGTATCATTATTATTATCAATGCTAATTTTCTCCAACACGATTTCTCTCCTTCTACTTACAATAGAATACCGTGACGCACACATGTACAATGCACCTCATGCGAATGGAATACGCACCTATGTATGGACAGACAAACAATTATTGCATGCACTGTTTCTCAAAACCTGGAACCTACCCTCCTTTTACCTCCTTATCTTTTATCACTTTTAGGTTATTTTTGGTGGAGTCTTTTGTTTAAGGCAGTCACCAACCGGGCGCTAGCTTACCAGGGGCAGCACAAAACAAATATAAGCTAAAATTTGCTTACCTTATTTTATGGCGCGCCTTTGTTTTGTGAGGCCTCTGCCAGCACGCCCACCGTGGTCACTCCTCGACCCCTTGTCCCTCCTGGCTTGGCTCGCCAATTATGTTGTGGCAAATTCAAAGTTCTTTTTGGTTCAGGTCTCAAAGAAGTTTCTCAGAGTCGAGGTTCCAGGTCAGAAGAATTAACTTTATTGTCAAGCAACAAAGTGAGAAGCCGGCTGGCCATCCGGACATCTAAAGTTACAATGGCCAGTGTTCATGTCTTATACTTTTTCTTAACGCTAGGTGCCCAATGGGCACCCTCAAATCTATCTCTTCCCCTCTGTCACGCCTGGTGACCTTGGCACAGTTAGACATGTCTTCTCTATTGGTCAAACCTCACATAATGGTGCTTTGTTTTATACAGTATTTCGACACTCTGCATGTCTGGGTATTTTTCCATTCTCTCATCCTTTTCAGACCTATTTTTTCATGCTTGTCATTTTCATTGCATCATACTTGGACATGAATCAAGGAAAATTCTCCAACAAGAGCAGCCGAGCCGAGGCAGAAGACCTGTATGTCGCGGACGAGGAGTCCGGACTGGATCGAGCTGAGGTGGGCTGGTGGTGCTTGTGCTCTCACTGTGCTCACGGATGGACACCGCGATAGAGTCCATCTGCTGCAAAGAATTTCAACGATGCCAATTTCTCCTGGACGAAATCTCTAAGGACATGAACGTTTGTGTTGTGGACCATTCTAGTTTCGCACCGCATATGTTCTGACTGAACATCCCAGTACCATGCAATAATTCACCATTTCGAAAGAAATACAGAGGAGTAATTCACTAATGAATTCACCAACTAACTAGAAATTTCTGGTGGTAGCTAGCTTTGTAGACGGAAGCGATTTCTCTGATATGCGGCTCATCAAAAGCTGTTCTGGATTAGTGCGAGTGGCTTGCAATGTGGTGCATTGTGGGAGTTGTTGTCTTAAATGTTATGAAAGTTACTTTCTATCTTTCCTCGGTCAAGAAGGCACATAATTCAAAACTTTTTTAATTTTAATTACATAAACCAGTGCCAACTTGTGCTGACTAAACTGTGCCATACTTAAGCTTATGCTACTGCTACACTGTTTAGGCTACAATTAGCTAACCCTAAATCAGCTGTTTTGGCTTTGTTTCACAATGGTTCTAAAAATGCATCTGCTTGTTGAAGTCACATATAAAATGTACTCCTTCCTCTCATAATGGTAAAAGATGAACATGCAAAAGCACGTTATAACAGGCCACGGTTTACAGATATGACAACCCAGATATGGATGAGCATCTCTTCAGCAAACTGCCGCAAATTAAACTGAAAGATGTAATAGAAATTTTACATTTAGATGTGTTCTTTTACTTTTAGATGTGTTTTTACTTTTAGAAGTGTACAACTTGTATTAACATCTTTCACTTTATTTTTACTCATAAGCATTTGAAGAAATATATTCATATAAGCTAAAGCACGTTATTAAAGATATGTAATCAAGTGTTTAGAAAAGCATAAGTTAAGACAAGCTTGCAGGGACAAAAATGTCCTGGGTGATAGACGACTTAGTAGCAAAGAGACTAAGAGTACTCAAGTGACCTTTTGTGAGCTCCAAGTGTGAAAGTATGTGCGTAGCTCATACTATAAATAGAGGTATAAGCAAAATGTGTGAAGAGCAGCAGCTAAAAACAGGAACTTGTATGTAGGCATGATATTGTTCTGTCTAGATATAGGTTATGTTAGACCAGAGATCTCGAACGAAAGATATTGCCTTTTAAGGTAAACGAATGATGAAGCCTAACCAGGATGTGTTTTGTGTATATAAGCTGGGCAAAAAGCAGAAGTCGGGGCCCTCTCATACCAGATGCGTTCTGTATGTGAATGTCAATTTCTTGCAAGAAATAAAGCTGATCTTTATTAACCTTTGAGATGTCCTACTGTCTTCCAATTATTATTTAAAGTTGAGAAAGAATTTCCACGACAAAGATCAGCTCACATCCTGAAGCTCAACACACAGTTGTCTTCATTAAAAGTAGGAACACTACTTATCAGTGCTGATGCCACCAGTGCTGATTTTCCGTATCGGAAAACTTTAAAATGGAACTTTATGACAAAAAGATACCACCACCAGCCTGCACAGTGGTAACAAGGCATGATGGATCCATGTTCTCATTCTGTTTACGCCAAATTCTGACTCTACCATCTGAATGTCTCAACAGAAATCGAGACTCATCAGACCAGGCAACATTTTTCCAGTCTTCGACTGTCCAATTTTGGTGAGCTCGTGCAAATTGTAGCCTCTTTTTCCTATTTGTAGTGGAGATGAGTGGTACCCGGTGGGGTCTTCTGCCATTGTAGCCCATCCGCCTCAAGGTTGTGCGTGTTGTGGCTTCACAAATGCTTTGCTGCATACCTCGGTTGTAACGAGTGGTTATTTCAGTCAAAGTTGCTCTTCTATCAGCTTGAATCAGTCGGCCCATTCTCCTCTGACCTCTAGCATCAACAAGGCATTTTCGCCCACAGGACTGCCGCATACTGGATGTTTTTTCCTTTTCACACCATTCTTTGTAAACCCTAGAAATGGTTGTGCGTGAAAATCCCAGTAACTGAGCAGATTGTGAAATACTCAGACCGGCCCGTCTGGCACCAACAACCATGCCACGCTCAAAATTGCTTAAATCACCTTTCTTTCCCATTCTGACATTCAGTTTGGAGTTCAGGAGATTGTCTTGACCAGGACCACACCCCTAAATGCATTGAAGCAACTGCCATGTGATTGGTTGATTAGATAATTGCATTAATGAGAAATTGAACAGGTGTTCCTAATAATCCTTTAGGTGAGTGTATAATGTATGTGTGAAGTGCTTAAGTGGAGTAAAACATATTTTAAGGAAATCAGTTTGCATTGTTTTAACAAGATGTATAATTAAATACAACTGAAATTCCAAGTTGCAGGAAATATTACATTATTTAGCTCAACTTACACCACTAAATAAGCATTTGTTACAGCATTATATTCTTCCATTTTACTAAGTTAAAGGCAATCACTTTGCATGATTTTTTGAGGGAGCTTAACAAATTACAATTTACTGTGTAAAAGAGTCTGAAAGCACAGAATAAAATACAAAAATTGCGAGATGGGCTTATTGACAAACAAAAACAAAGTTAAATACAAATAGGTTGAATGTAAAAATCGATCGTGTGAACGGACATTACATCCAACAACACAACATGTTCTTCCCATAAATTCCATGACTTTGTTACTAGCAAAGTTTCATATTCATAAATCTAAATATTTAAATATGAAACTTACTTTTTCTTACATTTTTGAAAGAACTTGAAAAATACCTCTTTTCAATTAAGTTGTCTGAGAACAAAAATGCCTTAAAAACATTATCTGTTTGTAATTATTTTCCTTTTTTCAGTGTCATGTAATTCTCATATGATTTATCAATATGTTTAATTTACATGATTCCCCCCTTTGTGATTTTTATTTTATTTTTTAATTTATTTGTTTTCATTCTCTGTTATTCTCTGTATATTGTTTTAAGCATAAAAAAATTAAAAAAATCCCTCCTCGGTGCATCAAAAAGTGGCCTCACAAAATGGCGATTTTACCCATCAGCCACCGCGGCGCCAGAGCCGTGACACGCATAGACAGTATAAGAAGTGGACAGAGCCATCTCATTGGAGACAAGTGAAGCCCATTTTTAGCGATTTTTTAGGACTTCCGTTCCTGATGCGCAGACTCAAACTGAGCTTGACGACGTAGATGTGACGTGAGTAACCCGTCTGTCTTCTAGTGGCTGTGGCATGAGAAATCTGAATCATTCTCTTCCGAAACTTGCAGAGACGGAGAGTGTGAGTAGGAGCTGTCCATGATCAATTTTTGCTAGGTATTCTGATTAATTATTTTGTCATTTTGCCTCCATGTCCCCCCGATTGCCCGCGAGCTTCTCCTCCCGTCCATACGGTAATCTCTCTACTGTGCGACAGAGAGTCGCGTGGTTATGACACAATCGTTAGCCTACTTTTACAAAAACTGCTTCTACGGGGCCGTAACGTAAGATACAAGGTAATGGAGCATTTTATACATTGTCGTGTTTCTTTAGAAAATAAATAATGGATAAATGGAGTCTTCAAACGCCTCAGATGTAAAGTTATTCGCTGTCAAAGTGACGCCAAAATGAATGGGAGTCAATGGAATGCTAACAGCAGGTGAAGTTCTGCTACAAGATGGTGGCACGCGGCCGGCTTCAACTTTCGGTTGACTTCCTTCCCGCTTGGTGACACGCCGCGAAGCTCTATTAACCAATCACAGCAGTTTTATTATTATTAATAATTGAATGCCAGGATGATTTAACAAGGTATGCTGGGTGATGATATACATTTTATACATTTATAAATATTAAAATATATAAACTTTGCTGCCAGACTCGCGTGCAAAGCCCGCGAAAACAATAGGTAGCGACTCGAGTATAAAAGCGGAAGTCTGGCCAGTCAGAGCCAGCGCGTGCACACATCCCGACTGTCTACTCCCTGCTGAGAGGACTGATAACTTGAGTTTTCTGGAGATAAGTACTTTAATTATTCGATATACTTCACAAATTATAACTACAATTATCAATGACGTTTAAAAACATGAACTAAGTAAATTATACAATCTGTTAACAGAGGCAAACAACCTATTGCTGTTAAATCTGTTACGTCACTTGTGCGTGCGCATGTCTGTCATGTTAATGTTTGGCCCTACTTATTAATAATAATTACAATAAAGTATTTAAAAAACTATGAATACCCTCACAGATGCGAAAGGGAACTGAATTCGTTAAACATAAGTTACTCCTGAAGCGCGGCCACTTCTCAGACAGTGTGTGAACACTGCTCAAGCACCCACAGAAATGGCCGAACGCTCACGGGAAAATACGATATTCTCTTTTAACCTCACAGCGGTTCTCGACGCGTGTGTGGCAGAAACATTAATATATGTGCCCATGTTATCATTATATCTGCCTGAGAAGGTTTCCTTTGTAGCTTAAGTTAGATGATTTTTTTTTTTTTTTAGACCATTTTGTCCTGTAACGTTAAAAATTCAGGGCTTTTCAGAGATACCAAATGTTTGGAGTTTTCATCATGACAACCCCCTATCCTGACTGACATTGACTGGATGATTGAGACGTTAAACCGAGGTCCTGACTCTCTGTGGTCATTAAAAATCCCAGGATGTCCTTTGAAAAAGAGTAGGGGTGTAACCCCGGCATCCTGGCCAAATTTGCCCCTTGGCCTCTGTCCATCATGGCCTCCTAATCATCCCCATATACTGATTGGCTTCATCACGGTCTCCTCTCCACCAGTAAGCTGGTATGTGGTGGGCGTTCTGGCGCAATATGGCTGCCGTCGCATCATCCAAGTGGATGCTGCACATTGGTGGTGGTTGAGGAGATTCCCCCATCTATGTAAAGCGCTTTGAGGTCTCAGAAAAAGCGCTATATAAATGTTACGAATTATTTATTATTATTATTATGATTAAATTCAGCACTTATAGAAATATGATTTGATCAATTCGATTTTTTTGTTGTAATAAATTCACATCTTAAGACAACTTTAGGGTTTTAAATAAGAATATGACGTTCTGTTATGAGACATGCATCTGTTTCATTCATGTCCACTGTAGAGGACACCGGGACTTGCTTGTCAGGCATTTTAGGAGACAAGTGAATAGGAAAGAAATGCTAAATCAATATTTATATGAGATATTATAAAAATGTTGTCAATTTATTACTCGTTATAGCTACTTTTTTCCATTACATGTTTCCCAAAAACACATTACTGTTCAAATTAGAGATAATGAAAATATACATATCGCATATAATGGAAAACCTCATTTTTGGCCATGTTTACAAATAATGTCAAGACGTGTGTATATATAAAAAAACACATCAACAAAACTTGTTTTCCCTTATGGGTCTCAGAAGGATATTGGATTAGGTCTTACAATTGCAGCAACCTTAGAAACGTGGTGCTGTCTGTTATTAATGTTAATTAAACAACCAAAGTAAACACCAGTATTCGTATGAACTGCTATACAGAAGGATATTGGATTAGGTCTTACAATTGCAGCAACCTTAGAAACGTGGTGCTGTCTGTTATTAATGTTAATTAAACAACCAAAGTAAACACCGGTATTCCTATGAACTGCTATACAGCCTAGCATAACAAGAATTTCTCCTTCAATGAGCAAAAAAGCCCCAACAGCGTTCATGACTCAGGCAGTTTGTTCTTAGGTTAATTGTGGCCAACACTAGCCTAGCAAGCCAGACCAACATCAAGAAGTTAGGTCTGGCAACTCACCATAGACACGGCTCAATCCGAGGGGCGTGATAAACGGCTGTCTTTCAAATCCCCTCGGCACGCAATAGGACAGCGCTTCAACCGAACCAACCAGAGCGTTTTCCCAACAGCTGACGTTAGTTGATAGATAGATTCAACTTTTGAATCTGGCCGGCAAAACTACGAACACATCTTCCTTTTTTAAGAATGACTTAAAATGACCGTTCTTTGCTCTTTTCTCAAAGAAAAACGTAACTCCAAGTCCTCCAGATTCGCGGCCAAAGCCGATTCGAAAGACTGTTCTCCAGCAGCAGCAGCCATTTTTTGTTTTCAAGTAACGTCAGCAGGGAACCGTTGCAACTCTGTCGTCATCATGTTAAGCCCGCCCCGCCTACTCTATACACGATGTGATTGGCCTGACCCAATTTAGGTTTTTAGAGCTCCGAAAGTCAACGGAGAGTTGCTAAACTACCCTGGCTGCAAAATACATTTTGCTGCCGCTAGGGTGCGTCTAGATTTCTAGGCTAGGCCAACACGCCACTAAAAGGAAGAAAAACAAGGGAGAAATACAACATTATCAATGACTTCACAGAATTCCCAATCAAAAGAAATTAAAACACAATTCCAACAGCTTCCCTTTCACCCTCGCGCTTCCTTTCCGCTGTTAAAGTAGGGGTGGGAATTGGCAAAAATGTGACGATTCGATAGTATTGCGATATTTGGGCCACGATTCAATATTATTGCGATTCTTACCATATTGCGATACAGCAAGTATTGCGATTCGATTCTGCGATATATTGCGATTCATGCCCCCCATATTATTCAAAGGCATTACAAAAAAAAAGAGGAAAATAAGACTGCTCAACTCACTTCAAATGTCACATTTAATTCTGTGAACATTATCTTCTACACATTAACTGAAGTGCAAAAACTTTAATATATATAATTCCACAAAATCAGCTTATCATTGTAAAATGGCACAGCTTTTTATATATCTAAATGTACACTCTTAAAATCAGTAAATCAAGCATTATATTATGATAATCAAGCATTAGTCTATTTAACGATATAACTTCAGTAATTAGAACTAAAACTTGATAATCTTGCATGAATGCATATTTAAACATACTTAAACTCAACTGGTGGTGCTTAAGATATTGTTGGTCATTCAGTGTTTCTGTAAAAAAAAAAAAAAGATAATAGTAATTATTATTAAAAGATAATCCTACTACTAATTCTACTACTAATAATGACAATATACAACCATAGTATATAAAAAATATATATAGTATAGGCCTACAACACATGAGCTGCTGGGTTCATGAATGTTAATCACCTTGACAGCGTTCGTTCATTTGCTGAAATGAAAAGATTGCCGTTTGCGCATTAGTTCCGCCCACTACCGGAGAAACCGGCATCTCTTCTGAATAATCCCAGATCAACTCAGTTATTTTGACAGGAAAATACAAACAACAATATCGTTTACATGTAGCACATCGATTTTGCGTGGTATAATGTAAGACTCTCTCTCACTCTCTTTGCGTGCGTGAGAGAAACGCGACGGCGAGCGCGCGCCTGTCACACACAGGTACGCTGAGCTGAATGCTTGCTTGACGGAGAGCGAAACTCTCAAGCAAAAAAAGAAACGTCCCTTTTTCAGGACTGTGTATTTCAACAATAATGTTGTAAAAATCCAAATAACTTCACAGATCTTCATTGTAAAGGGTTTAAACAATGTTTTCCATGCATGTTCAATTAACCATAATCAATTAATTAACATGCACCTGTGGAATGGTCGTTAAGACCTTAACAGCTTACAGAGAGTTAGGCATTTAAGGTCACAGTTCTAAAAACGCAGGACACTAAAGAGACTTGTCTACCGACTGTGAAAAACACCCAAAGAAAGATGCCCAGGGTCCCTGCTCATCTGCGTGAATGTGCATTAGGCATGCTGCAGGGAGGCATGAGGACTGCTGATGTGGCTAGGGCAATAAATTGCCATGTCCGCACTGTGAGACGCCTAAGACAGTGCTACAGGAAGGACAGCTGATCATCCTCGCAGTGGAAGTCCACGTGTAACAACACCTGCACAGGATCGGTACATCCGAATATCACACCTGCGTGACAGGTACAGGATGGCCACAACAACTGCCCGAGTCACACCAGGAACACACAATCCCTCCATCAGTGCTCAGACTGTCCGCAATAGGCTGAGAGAGGCTGGACTGAGGGCTTATAGGCCTGTTGTAAGGCAGGTCCTTACCAGACATCACCAGCAACAACGCTGCCTATGGGCACAAACCCACCTTTGCTGGACCAGACAGGAGTGGCAAAAAGTGCTCTTCACTGATGAGTCACGGTTTTCTCACCAGGGGTGATGGACGGATTCGTGTTTATCGTCGAAGGAATGAGCGTTACACCGAGGCCTGTACCCTGGAGCGGGATCCGTCATGGTCTGGGGCGGTATATCACATAACCATCGGACTGAGCTTGTTGTCATTGCAGGCAATCTCAATGCCTTGCGGTACAGGGAAGACATCCTCCTCCCTCATGTTGTACCCTTTATGCATGCTCATCCGGACATGATCCTCCAGCAGGACAATGCCACCAGCCATACTGCTCGTTCTGTGCGTGAGTTTCTGCATGACAGCAATGTCAGTGTTCTGCCATGGCCAGCGAAGAGCCCGGATCTCACGTCTGGGACCTGTTGGATCGCAGGGTGAGGGCTAGGGCCATTCCCCCCAGAAATGTCCAGGAACTTGCAAGTGCCTTGGTGGAAGAGTGGGGTAACATCTCACAGCAAGAACTGACAAATCTGGTCCAGTCCATGAGGAGGAGATGCACTGCAGTACTTCAAGCAGCTGGTGGCCACACCAGATACTGACTGGTACTTTTGATTTTGAGCCTCCTTTCATTCAGGGACACATTATTCTATTTCTGTTAGTCACATGTCTGTGAAACATTTTTAGTTTGTCTTATGGTGTTGACTCTTTTAGTGTTCATACAAATATTTACACACATTAAGTTTACTGAAAGTAAAAACAGTTGAAAGTCAGAGGACGTTTCTTTTTTTGCTGAGTCTATATCTATGCTAAACTTATACTTGGCATCTACATTTTCATTAGAATTTCCTGTTGAATGCACGACAACAAAGCACCGCAACAAGCGCTTCATTGTGGATGTAATACGCAAATGTAAATTATCAGAGTAAACTCTGAGAAACCCCGAAAGTAAAACAGATAATTTTATAATTAAATATTGCGATACTTTGCGCTACTGTATCGATATAATTGCGTGCGCAAAATATCGCGATACTGAACAGAATCGATTTTTTTCCCGCACTACTAGTTAAAAGATGCTCTCCGTGACCAGGCAGTTAGGGTGGAACAACCTATGAGAAATGGGACAGGAGGGGAGACGGTGGACACAATGGAGGGAGAGAAACACACACACCCACTTCTTTTTCTTTTCTGCATTCCAAGTAATATCAATCAGCAGCTGGGTTGTTTTGATTAAGTAATAATAACAACTCCAAGTTCACTGAAAGTGTGTGTGTGTTATATATATATATATATAAACAATAATAATAATAATAATATCATTGATGAAAAATTAATTCTGTTCAGTCATGTGTCTTATTTTTCTCCATTTTGCTTGTGTGTCAACAGCAGCTAAATGACCCCCAAAAGCTCTTTTAAGAGCTCTTTCAACCATTAAGCATCTTTATCCATGTAAGTATATTTTTGAGACACTTCAGTTAGTATTTGGGCTTATATTCTTTAAAGCTACATCATCAGCCATGTCTTAACAGCTTGAGATGTTTCGCTTATTTGCACTTTATCTTAGCTGTCCATGTTAATGTTTATTTATCTGCCTGTACCAGTTCAAAATTGTGACTGATTGAAAATTATCTGAAAAGATGAGAAACATTGGGCATAATTAATGCGGTTTCTCGTGTTACCATAATATTTTGCTAGTCAATAAATAAACTTTTTTTTTACCACAATTTGATTAATCAATTCATTTCTTTGACTACTGCACGTCTATAAATACAGACCTAGGTCATATTTGATATTACAGTAGTCAGTCGTTCTTATTTTAACCATTTTTCTTGTCTGCAAACATCATTGTGATTGTGGTGAGCAGGGCGAGGCTGAGAGAACGGCGGCTGGTGAGTGATTGAGTGATTGATAATGAGCAACATACACGTGTCACTCATCAGTAATCACACTGGCCTCCAGCTATTCTCTCAAAGCCCTCAGCCTCGGCCTGCTCGCCACAGTCATCCTTTGCTGTAAGATGTTTTTAAGCACATTCTTAGTTTCAATTTATTTTATATATTCATATTAGATTAATTTGCAGCATACACCTCATTCAACATTTTGGACTACTGTAGTGGTTACCTGTAATATATTCTTTTTATTGTTTCCTTTTTTAGATTTTTCATCATCCTTTTTTTTTTTTTTAAACCATCCCTTATTTCAACCAAGGTAAGTTGTCTTTTTTTTTTTTTTTTTTTTTTAAGCATCACTTAAAGGTGTTTACAGTTGTCTGTAGTTATTTTCTCCTTAGTGTATATGTGCTTGTCATGGAAGCATAAATGAATTTATTATATTAAACAGAACTTTTAACAAGGTGAATTAGACTGATGACATGGTATACCTGCGTTTTAACACAAAAGGTCTTTGGATTTCCACTTCTAAAATGAATGCTTAATTCGTGGTTATTATTTTTAATGAAAACAACTCGTCAATAAAGATAGTACAATGCTAAATTTGCTTACTGTATTTCTAACATTAAAGGGATACTTCAGGATTTAGCCTTAAGCTTTGTATCAGTAGAAAACCTGTAGTATTTTCAAATGACCCTGCTCCAAGTTTGTGAGTTGCAGAGTTTAAGAAGAGGTTTTGTTTTTGGTGGCAAGACTTTCTTTGTCAAGGTAACGTCTATCATGTGTGACGCCCCAGCACGAGCCTTTATCAAAGGTATAAAATCTCATACAGGATACTATGGCTGTGACAAATGTCAGCAGAAAGGTTCCTTTGTGAAACACCGCATGACATTTCCTGAGAACGATGCCTCCTGTAGAACAGATGAAGCTTTTCGACTGGGATTAGATGAGGAACACCATCTAACACACTGTCCTCTTCTAGAAACTGACATTGACATGGTAACTGGTTTTCGAGCATTCAAGTCTTGGGTATCTCTGAGAGACTGGTAGCATTGAAGGAATTCATTCAAGCAGAGTTTGCCAGAAAGCCTAGTGCTCTCAGTGAGAGACTTCTTTGGAAGGCAACTGAATTCCTATTGCTGTACACAGGCCCTGTTGTTTTAAAGGGTGTGTTGCCTCGCCAGGTTTATGATAACTTTATGCTGTTGTCTGTTGCCATCTACAGTACATTGTGCCAAATTCAAACTATTGTATCGAAATGAATGATTTGGCTCACTCCTTTTTGGTATCATTTGTTGAGCATTATGGCTTGTTGTATGGCAAAGAGATGGTGGTATACAACATTCATGGCTTGGTACATCTTGCTAGTGATGTTAAAGTGCATGGTCCTTTAGATAGCATATCTGGCTTCCCCTATGAAAATTATCTTGGTGAGCTTAAGAGATTGGTAAGAAAGCCTCACAATCCACTTGCACAGATAATCCGCAGGTTGTCAGAACATGAGGAAAGGAACCATTATTCCACTGATGAAATTTCACTAATGTGCCCCCATAAAAATGGACCTGTACCACAAACACTGACAGAAGCAGTACATCAGTTCAGACAGCTTACTGTTAATGGTGTCATGCTGCGAATATCGAGCAAAGATGATTGCATTGCTATTCATGGCAAAGTGATTTCAGTAAAAAACATCATTGCTTATGGGGGTAAAGAGTATGTTATGTTTCAAGAGTATAGAGAGAAAGAGGCCTTATACACTTACCCTCTTGACTCCAGAAACATGGGAGTATTCATTGTGTCCAATTTGTCAACAGTGATGCACTTTACTGAGCTCACAAAGCCCTGGCAGAAGTGTGTGAGGTTGCCCCTGGGAGACAAATTTGCAGTCTTCCCTCTGACTCACACATCTTAATATCACCAATTAATGTACATAGTTCTTGAGAAGCAGCAACACCATGTCTGGATTATATTGTGGGACATACTTTTCGATTTTTAAATTAAGTCTAAAATTAATTACAACTCTTTGTTTGTTTGTTTTCAGCCAATGTATCATATCGTAATCTTTGAAACCACAAATGAAGTCGAGGTTGTCCCCCATAATTGGGTAAGGGACAATGTTTGTATGTGGCCTCCATACAAATATGAAGATAGAGTTAAAGCCATAAAATCAATGAGGTACATGTATCCTTAGCTTCCATGGGTCAGATTTACTAACAGGTTGCACCAGCATAAACCGTCTTTTGGTGTCGGGATTTATTAAAGATACTAAAAAGGCATGAACAGTTATTTTTGCGTCTGACCTTGCGTTTTTAAGAGTTTCAGACTTTCAGACTCATGCAAAATCATTCAGATTAATTTAAATGAATCATGCAAGGCGATTAAAGGGTTAGTTCACCCAAAAATGAAAAGTCTGTCAGTAATTACTCACCCTCATGTTGTTCAACCCCGTAAGACCTTCGTTCATCTTCGGAACACAAGTTAAGATATTTCTGATTAAAATCTTATTCCACTGCGTTCATTGTAATTCATCACTAGTGAACACAATACAGAGTCACAAATAAAATATGCATGGAATATCCCTAATGAGTTCAAGCGCAGGATGTCCACTACCCTATAATGAGAGAGAAACAGCAGATTAGGAGAGCAAGTTAATAAATGAAAGGGATAGTTCACAGTAAAATTCTGCAAAAAAAAAAGCAGGGTAATTTGAAAATACTACAGGTTTTCTACTGATACAAAGCTTAAGGCTAAATCCTGAAGTATCCCTTTAATGTTAGAAATACAGTAAGCAAATTTAGCATTGTACTATCTTTATTGACGAGTTGTTTTCATTAAAAATAATAACCACAAATTAAGCATTCATTTTAGAAGTGGAAATCCAAAGACCTTTTGTGTTAAAACGCAGGTATACCATGTCATCAGTCTAATTCACCTTGTTAAAAGTTCTGTTTAATATAATAAATTCATTTATGCTTCCATGACAAGCACATATACACTAAGGAGAAAATAACTACAGACAACTGTAAACACCTTTAAGTGATGCTTAAAAAAAAAAAAAAAAAAGACAACTTACCTTGGTTGAAATAAGGGATGGTTTAAAAAAAAAAAAAGGATGATGAAAAATCTAAAAAAGGAAACAATAAAAAGAATATATTACAGGTAACCACTACAGTAGTCCAAAATGTTGAATGAGGTGTATGCTGCAAATTAATCTAATATGAATATATAAAATAAATTGAAACTAAGAATGTGCTTAAAAACATCTTACAGCAAAGGATGACTGCGGCGAGCAGGCCGAGGCTGAGGGCTTTGAGAGAATAGCTGGAGGCCAGTGTGATTACTGATGAGTGACACGTGTATGTTGCTCATTATCAATCACTCAATCACTCACCAGCCGCCGTTCTCTCAGCCTCGCCCTGCTCACCACAATCACAATGATGTTTGCAGACAAGAAAAATGGTTAAAATAAGAACGACTGACTACTGTAATATCAAATATGACCTAGGTCTGTATTTATAGACGTGCAGTAGTCAAAGAAATGAATTGATTAATCAAATTGTGGTAAAAAAAAAAGTTTATTTATTGACTAGCAAAATATTATGGTAACACGAGAAACCGCATTAATTATGCCCAATGTTTCTCATCTTTTCAGATAATTTTCAATCAGTCACAATTTTGAACTGGTACAGGCAGATAAATAAACATTAACATGGACAGCTAAGATAAAGTGCAAATAAGCGAAACATCTCAAGCTGTTAAGACATGGCTGATGATGTAGCTTTAAAGAATATAAGCCCAAATACTAACTGAAGTGTCTCAAAAATATACTTACATGGATAAAGATGCTTAATGGTTGAAAGAGCTCTTAAAAGAGCTTTTGGGGGTCATTTAGCTGCTGTTGACACACAAGCAAAATGGAGAAAAATAAGACACATGACTGAACAGATACTGAACAGAATTAATTTTTCATCAATGATATTATTATTATTATTATTGTTTATATATATATATATATATATATATATATAACACACACACACTTTCAGTGAACTTGGAGTTGTTATTATTACTTAATCAAAACAACCCAGCTGCTGATTGATATTACTTGGAATGCAGAAAAGAAAAAGAAGTGGGTGTGTGTGTTTCTCTCCCTCCATTGTGTCCACCGTCTCCCCTCCTGTCCCATTTCTCATAGGTTGTTCCACCCTAACTGCCTGGTCACGGAGAGCATCTTTTAACTAGTAGTGCGGGAAAAAAATCGATTCTGTTCAGTATCGCGATATTTTGCGCACGCAATTATATCGATACAGTAGCGCAAAGTATCGCAATATTTAATTATAAAATTATCTGTTTTACTTTCGGAGTTTCTCGGAGTTTACTCTGATAATTTAAATTTGCTATTACATCCACAATGAAGCGCTTGTTGCGGTGCTTTGTTGTCGTGCATTCAACAGGAAATTCTAATGAAAATGTAGATGCCAAGTATAAGTTTAGCATAGATATATTTCCACTCGCTGAACACTGACTGAGCACTTGAGAGTTTCGCTCTCCGTCAAAGCAAGCATTCAGCTCAGCGTACCTGTGTGTGACAGGCGCGCGCTCGCCGTCGCGTTTCTGAGTCTTACATTATACCACGCAAAATCGATGTGCTACATGTAAACGATATTGTTGTTTGTATTTTCCTGTCAAAATAACTGAGTTGATCTGGGATTATTCAGAAGAGATGCCGGTTTCTCCGGTAGTGGGCGGAACTAATGCGCAAACGGCAATCTTTTCATTTCAGCAAATCAGAGCGAACGAACGCTGTCAAGGTGATTTAACATTCATGAACCCAGCAGCTCATGTGTTGTAGGCCTATATATATATATTTTTTTTTTTTTATAGACTATGGTTGTCATTATTAGTAGTAGAATTAGTAGTAGGATTATCTTTTAAGAATAATTACTATTATCTTTTTTTTTTTTTTTTTTTACAGAAACACTGAATGACCAACAATATCTTAAGCACCACCAGTTGAGTTTTAAGTATGTTTAAATATGCATTCATGCAAGATTATCAAGTTTTAGTTCTAATTACTGAAGTTATATCATTAAATAGACTAATGCTTGATTATCATAATATAATGCTTGATTTACTGATTTTAAGAGTGTACATTTAGATATATAAAAAGCTGTGCCATTTTACAATGATAAGTTGATTTTGTGGAATTATATATATTAAAGTTTTTGCACTTCAGTTAATGTGTAGAAGATAATGTTCACAGAATTAAATGTGACATTTGAAGTGAGTTGAGCAGTCTTATTTTCCTCTTTTTTTGTAATGCCTTTGAATAATATGGGGGGCATGAATCGCAATATATCGCAGAATCGAATCGCAATACTTGCTGTATCGCAATATAGTAAGAATCGCAATAATATTGAATCGTGGCCCAAATATCGCAATACTATCGAATTGTCACATTTTTGCCAATTCCCACCCCTACTTTAACAGCGGAAAGGAAGCGCGAGGGTGAAAGGGAAGCTGTTGGAATTGTGTTTTAATTTCTTTTGATTGGGAATTCTGTGAAGTCATTGATAATGTTGTATTTCTCCCTTGTTTTTCTTCCTTTTAGTGGCGTGTTGGCCTAGCCTAGAAATCTAGACGCACCCTAGCGGCAGCAAAATGTATTTTGCAGCCAGGGTAGTTTAGCAACTCTCCGTTGACTTTCGGAGCTCTAAAAACCTAAATTGGGTCAGGCCAATCACATCGTGTATAGAGTAGGCGGGGCGGGCTTAACATGATGACGACAGAGTTGCAACGGTTCCCTGCTGACGTTACTTGAAAACAAAGAATGGCTGCTGCTGCTGGAGAACAGTCTTTCGAATCGGCTTTGGCCGCGAATCTGGAGGACTTGGAGTTACGTTTTTCTTTGAGAAAAGAGCAAAGAACGGTCATTTTAAGTCATTCTTAAAAAAGGAAGATGTGTTCGTAGTTTTGCCGGCCAGTTTCAAAAGTTGAATCTATCTATCAACTAACGTCAGCTGTTGGGAAAACGCTCTGGTTGGTTCGGTTGAAGCGCTGTCCTATTGCGTGCCGAGGGGATTTGAAAGCTCCGTTTATCCCGCCCCTCGGATTGAGCCGTGTCTATGGTGAGTTGCCAGACCTAACTTCTTGATGTTGGTCTGGCTTGCTAGGCTAGTGTTGGCCACAATTAACCTAAGAACAAACTGCCTGAGTCATGAACGCTGTTGGGGCTTTTTTGCTCATTGAAGGAGAAATTCTTGTTATGCTAGGCTGTATAGCAGTTCATAGGAATACCGGTGTTTACTTGGTTGTTTAATTAACATTAATAACAGACAGCACCACGTTTCTAAGGTTGCTGCAATTGTAAGACCTAATCCAATATCCTTCTGTATAGCAGTTCATACGAATACTGGTGTTTACTTTGGTTGTTTAATTAACATTAATAACAGACAGCACCACGTTTCTAAGGTTGCTGCAATTGTAAGACCTAATCCAATATCCTTCTGAGACCCATAAGGGAAAACAAGTTTTGTTGATGTGTTTTTTTATATATACACACGTCTTGACATTATTTGTAAACATGGCCAAAAATTAGGTTTTCCATTATGCGATATGTATATTTTCATTGTCTCTAATTTGAACAGTAATGTGTTTTTGGGAAACATGTAATGGAAAAAAGTAGCTATAACGAGTAATAAATTGACAACATTTTTATAATATCTCATATAAATATTGATTTAGCATTTCTTTCCTATTCACTTGTCTCCTAAAATGCCTGACAAGCAAGTCCCGGTGTCCTCTACAGTGGACATGAATGAAACAGGTGCATGTCTCATAACAGAACGTCATATTCTTATTTAAAACCCTAAAGTTGTCTTAAAGAGGCTATTTGCGATTTTCTGACATTTAAACTCGCGACTGACACCTGTGGCCAAAAAACGGAACTGCTCTTCCTTTCTGCTCGCTCTCGTACGTGCACACTTCACAAGTCATCCGCTGCAAAGAAGTCAACATTACGTTTACAGAGGTAAGAACAGTCAAATACATATATTGTTTGAGAAACTAAGTTTGTTTGCTGACTAGTGGTGGTGGCAGAGTGATCTGAAACGTTTAACATGAACGCGCTTGACGTCACATCCGCAGACAGCGCGCGAAAAATCCGACCCGACAGAAAATAGGAAAAATAGGATACAGGCTTATAGGTGCACCCACTGTGAGCTGACAAGGTGTCAGTATGCTCATCAGGAGATGTTTGAGTCATAAATGGTCAAATAAAAAGGCTATTGTTACGTTTATTTTGGGGGGAAAGTTGCATATAGCCCCTTTAAGATGTGAATTTATAAAAAAAAAAAAAAAAAATCTAATTGATCAAATCATATTTCTATAAGAGTGCTGAATTTAATCATCCAGTCAATGTCAGTCAGGATAGGGGGTTGTCATGATGAAAACTCCAAACATTTTGTATCTCTGAAAAGCCCTGAATTTTTAACGTTACAGGACAAAATGGTCTTAAAAAAAAAAAAATATCATCTAACTTAAGCTACAAAGGAAACCTTCTCAGGCAGATATAATGATAACATGGGCACATATATTAATGTTTCTGCCACACACGCGTCGAGAACCGCTGTGAGGTTAAAAGAGAATATCGTATTTTCCCGTGAGCGTTCGGCCATTTCTGTGGGTGCTTGAGCAGTGTTCACACACTGTCTGAGAAGTGGCCGCGCTTCAGGAGTAACTTATGTTTAACGAATTCAGTTCCCTTTCGCATCTGTGAGGATATTCATAGTTTTTTAAATACTTTATTGTAATTATTATTAATAAGTAGGGCCAAACGTTAACATGACAGACATGCGCACGCACAAGTGACGTAACAGATTTAACAGCAATAGCGTTGTTTGCCTCTGTTAACAGATTGTATAATTTACTTAGTTCATGTTTTTAAACGTCATTGATAATTGTAGTTATAATTTGTGAAGTATATCGAATAATTAAAGTACTTACCTCCAGAAAACTCAAGTTATCAGTCCTCTCAGCAGAGAGTAGACAGTCGGGATGTGTGCACGCGCTGGCTATGACTGGCCAGACTAAAGGCCAATTTATACTTCTGCGTCGGGTGCGCGTAGTAGGTACGGCGTAGCATACGCATAGACGCGTATCATACGTCGTACCCTTCGCCGTACCCTGACGCGCACCTCCTCAAAAATGTAACTACGCGTCGCGGCGACGCGGACCGCAAGATCTGTGATTGGTCGGCTTGGTAGCATCGCATTTCCTCCTACACATTTCCGGCGTGTTCTTCTGCACCGCCCGTCATTTTTTAATTCGGTTCAACCGTCAACAGGTTCACAGGTCGCACGTACCTTGTTCTCCGACGCCTTCTCTCGTTTCTGCCTTTTAGTTTTAGTGATTTCACAAAAACTGTTTTTCCACCTCGATAAGCTCTAACTCCAACATGATCCACTCTCTTTCAGACGCTAGTAGCCTAAACTCAAAACAGCCGCGAGGAATCTAAACACAGTGGAAAATTAAAACCCGCCCCCGCCAACTAGCGTCTCGGTGGTGTAACTGTAGAGCAACACAGACATAACGCAGAAGTATAAATGCTCACGACGGAGTCACCTACGTGCGTAGCCTACGACGTACACTACGGCGTACACTCGACGCAGAAGTATAAATTGGCCTTTATGCTTTTATACTCGAGTCGCTACCTATTGTTTTCGCGGGCTTTGCACGCAAGTCTGGCAGCAAAGTTTATTTATTTAAATATTTATACATATATAAAATGTATATCATCACCCAGCATACCTTGTTAAATCATCCTGGCATTCAATCATTAATAATAATAAAACTGCTGTGATTGGTTAATAGAGCTTCGCGGCGTGTCACGGATCTGCCGCCGCGGTGGCTGATGGGTAAAATCGCCATTTTGTGAGGCCACTTTTTGATGCGCCGAGGAGGGATTTTTTTTTTTTTTTTTTTTTTTATGCTTAAAACAATATACAGATAATAACAGAGAACGAAAACAAATAAAATAAAAAATAAAATAAAAATCACAAAGGGGGGAATCATGTAAATTAAACATTGATAAATCATATGAGAATTACATGACACTGAAAAAAGGAAAAGAATTACAAACAGATAATGTTTTTAAGGCCTTTTTGTTCTCAGACAACTTAATTAAAAAGAGGTATTTTTCAAGTTCTTTCAAAAATGTAAGAAAAAGTAAGTTTCATATTTAAATATTTAGATTTATGAATATGAAACTTTGCTAGTAACAAAGTCATGGAATTTATGGGAAGAACATGTTGTGTTGTTGGATGTAATGTCCGTTCACACAATCGATTTTTACATTCAACCTATTTGTATTTAACTTTGTTTTTGTTTGTCAATAAGCCCATCTCGCAATTTTTTATTTTATTCTGTGCTTTCAGACTCTTTTACACAGTTAATTGTAATTCGTTAAGCTCCCTCAAAAAATCATGCAAAGTGATTGCCTTTAACTTAGTAAAATGGAAGAATATAATGCTGTAACAAATGCTTATTTAGTGGTGTAAGTTGAGCTAAATAATGTAATATTTCCTGCAACTTGGAATTTCAGTTGTATTTAATTATACATCTTGTTAAAACAATGCAAACTGATTTCCTTAAAATATGTTTTACTCCACTTAAGCACTTCACACATACATTATAAATCGATAATAAAAGGTTCCATTCATCACATATACAAATACACACACAAATTAATGACAGTGCAAACTATTTTAAAATTGTTCAACAACAGGGGTCGGCAAACTTTTTGTCATAAAGTTCCATTTTAAAGTTTTCCGATACGGAAAATCAGCACTGGTGGCATCAGCACTGATAAGTAGTGTTCCTACTTTTAATGAAGACAACTGTGTGTTGAGCTTCAGGATGTGAGCTGATCTTTCAGTTTAATTTGCGGCAGTTTGCTGAAGAGATGCTCATCCATATCTGTGTTGTCATATCTGTAAACCGTGGCCTGTTATAACGTGCTTTTGCATGTTCATCTTTTACCATTATGGGAGGAAGGAGTACATTTTATATGTGACTTCAACAAGCAGATGCATTTTTAGAACCATTGTGAAACAAAGCCAAAACAGCTGATTTAGGGTTAGCTAATTGTAGCCTAAACAGTGTAGCAGTAGCATAAGCTTAATATGGCACAGTTTAGTCAGCACAAGTTGGCACTGGTTTATGTAATTAAATTAAAAAAAGTTTTGAATTATGTGCCTTCTTGACCGAGGAAAGATAGAAAGTAACTTTCATAACATTTAAGACAACAACTCCCACAATGCACCACATTGCAAGCCACCCACTAATCCAGAACAGCTTTTGATGAGCCGCATATCAGAGAAATCGCTTCCGTCTACAAAGCTAGCTACCACCAGAAATTTCTAGTTAGTTGGTGAATTCATTAGTGAATTACTCCTCTGTATTTCTTTCGAAATGGTGAATTATTGCATGGTACTGGGATGTTCAGTCAGAACATATGCGGTGCGAAACTAGAATGGTCCACAACACAAACCTTCGTGTCCTCGTCTGATTTAGAGATTTCATCCAGGAGAAATTGGCATCGTTGAAATTCTTTGCAGCAGACGGACTCTATCGCGGTGTCCATCCGTGAGCACAGTGAGAGCACAAGCACCACCAGCCCACCTCAGCTCGATCCAGTCCGGACTCCTCGTCCGCGACACACAGGTCTTCTGCCTCGGCTCGGCTGCTCTTCGCTTTACTCCGGCTCGTAAAAGTATAGCCACGAACATCTAATTCGAGCATCTAACTTCTGGCTTCACAGCACCTGTTAGCTTAGCTTCCAAACAAGATGGAGGATATCGCTTTTAGTTTCAGAAAGTGAAGTCCCGCCCAACCCTCTACAAAGATATGGGACTTCCTGCTTAGAATGACGTGAAATGACGATTTTTACGTCATTATAAGCAGGAACTGCAACAATAAAATCCTTATTTCTACCTTCTCAGGGGAAAATTAGGGAATAATACAGGAGCATTCAAAAATATGACTGGGTTTCTAACAATACAAAGCTTAATGCATATTGGCTGAAGTGTCCCTTTAAGCAAAGTCTGCGTCGATGCTCTGACCTTTAAAGGTTGTTATTTGTTCTTCTGTTCTTTTTCTGCACATTATGCACAGATTAGTGCATTGCTGCCTTTAACTGGTATACAAACGTCATTAGGGGCTTTCGCACTGGAGGAACCTTTTCATAATTCATAAAGCTATTGGCGGAAGTTCCTGGTTTAGGTCCAACCGTATCAAGCCGCTGACTTTGTGCTCCCCAAAAAAACGCTGGCGGACCCCCAGGTCATTGTTAGGGTATGTACAAGAGCATATAATAACATGGATAAATCAACTCATCAACTTATGGGTAAGTCTCCTCGGCTTCCATTGTCAGTTGCGCTCGTTCCTGTTGTGTGACCTTAAACTGTCAACCTGCATGAGGGTCGAGTCTGAGGAGGAGGGAACGGGGTAAACAACAATCTCCCATAACTTGAATTTGGACTGCAGTACCTATTTCCACCACTAGCTCACAGACATTCTTACAGACTGCACCTTTAAAGATGTCTATTGAGAGTCCCCACAAAGATAACAGATAATCTGTGTGCATGTGCAAACTACATTAGTCCAAAAAAAGTATTGATTGAATTTTCAGATGTTGCAGGTGACTGACATTTTTTTTTTCTGATTAGTTTTGATCTAATTGTATCTAATCTAATCATCTAAATCTAATATATAAATTAACCAATAAACAACATGCCCTTGGCAATCTAGAATAAGCTATTCATATCTAGGTTACTGATTACTAATGAATGATGAGAATGACTGTCTGCTATTACTTAGAATTCCTCAAGTTCAGTGTCAAAGTTAAAGAACAGAATATTATCTTAATTATACAGACAAATCTGTCGGATTATGAAAAAGAAAGGATGACTTAATCCAATGATCCTTTATCATATCTAAGACAAACGAAGGGAAAAGAAAAAAAGTCAGCCTTTTTCCTTTACATTTTAAAACTTAATAACCATGAATTAATATCATACTAAATATCATATCTGGCCCACACACAACAATCCTAAAACTGGTTTGTCGCACACGGCTCGATGGTGTTTTAAGCCCCCAATGGCTCCTTAGAGGCAGCTAACCCTACCCTCAACCTTAAACCTACCCATCCCCTCGCTGCCTGGAAGGCGCCGTTGGGGGCTTAAAACACCAAACACCTCGCACACGGGACAGATCTGGCCCACACACAGCAAGCCACGACTCAAACTAAAGCCGGTTTGTTGCACAAAGGCCAGATCTGGGCCACACACAGCAAGCCACGACTCAAAGTAAAGCCGGTTTGTTGCACACGGGCCAGATCTGGGCCACACACAGCAAGCCACGACTCAAACTAAAACCGGCTTGATGTGTGTGGGCCAGAGACGGCCCATATAACCTCTGCCGCTGCCAGAACTGAGCCAGATGTGCCATAGTTGGCCCAGATGAGGCCCGGATATGTATTGTTTGTGGGCTAATTAATGCCACAATAATTAGTTTATTTTATTGGCTACTTTTATTTTTCATTTTTGTTTTGCATTGAATACCATTTAAAGGATTTGCTGTGCACCGCAATGCCATCCTCCCATAGAAAGCCACGTTAAGAGCCACCTTTATTTTCTTTATAATAAAGGGTTTCTATCGGAAAACGCTTAACGTATAATTAAATGCATTGCATTCATATTCTGGGCTCATCTGCTTTTCTGTATAGGATAGTATGGTTTATTAATAAGGTGTGTACAGCATTTGATCTTTATCACTGAAGTAGCCTAGAGTAGGTAATCCTGTTCAGAAACACTTTTTTTTTATACTGGGTGAAATGGTCCTTCCATCCTGATAGTAGTCAATACATTATGTGTTTAGAAAAAGGAATGAAAAAAATCAGACCTCTGTAGCAGCTGCAGGACAGTAAAAACTCTGACCAATCACTGCCATTCGGTGCGAATGTAAAGAACCAATCAGATGCCTTCATGTCTCGTGCCCGAGCCCCACTGCGCGCACTGCCCTGCGTGCACTCATCACATGTCACCGTTCCCGGAAATATTCAGCTTAAAGCACCTGCATGTCAGCGAAGGCAAACAAGGCAAAAACTACTTCCTCGGACCCTGCCCGCACTCTTGAACGACCTCCTCTCCTTCGCCCTCAACCCCGGACCTGTCCTCGAACAGACGATGCGGTACTTGTCTCCGGACTCGGAGTGTACGTTAGTCTTCATTAGAGTCAACAATGTTTTCATCATGGAAACTCTTACATGCAAAACACCGTATGTTATGAATCTTACACGAAATTCACCTTCATCACAGTGTAACTGATGGTAATGGAAAAACGTGTATCAATGCAACCTGTTTTTAGTTTTGCCTTATAAATAGGCTATAGCTCGTTACCGAATGAAACTTTACCATTATCGATATGCTAGCTTGATAGTGAGTACTAAAATAAATCTTATTTGTTTATATTCATAGTGATAAAGTTAGGTATTTTATTACATGTGATTCTGACATGATGTCACTGTATGTACTGCGCTCCTTCCTCTCCACTCGTCTCAGGTAATAAATGCGTCTTGTTCCAGCCTGAGCGTTTGGCGTCGCGCGTTCATGTGTTTTGGGGGCGTGGCTTTGGAAGGAGCTCAGAAGGGAGGGGGTGGGAGTGAATGGAAATAATGAGCTGTGTTTATTGCAGATTAAAAGGTCTACAGTCACTCGATTTTTATATTTTCTTTTTCAGAGTACTTACATTTTAAGTATTGGTATATAAAGACAGTTTAAACAAATTTGGAATGTTTTTTTTTTAGAAAAAGGATTACCTACCCTACCTTTAAGCCACATTAAGTTTTTTTTCTTTATTATAAGGGTTTTCTATGGGAGGAAAACGCTTAGCCTAATGTGCAATTAAACACAATGTTCGTATTCTGGGCTCATCTCCTATTAATAAGGTGTGTACAGAATTTGATCATTTAACATGAATGTCCGGTGGGGGCTGTTATTTCTTCAGCTTTTTGAACGTATGATAAAGACATGATTGGCTATCAATTTTATGTGGATAAAGGCATATTTTGTACATGACTACACATGTCCTTATAAGGCCAAGAAAATATGTCGTTTTAACGACATAAGATCTCGTTATTACGAGAAAAAGATGTCGTTAAAACGACATAAGATCTCGTTATTACGACATAATTGAGTGGAAAAAATAATATGTATGTGGCAGCAATGCGTCACCGTAGTTTTTCATAAACTTCGATTTATGAATAAAGAATTTTCCAAGCAAAATTATTAAGTTGACTATATATTGTACAGAGAAGTTTGAGTCAGAAAAGTAAAAGAAGATATCAAAATTAGATAAAATTAGATAAAAGTAGGCTATGTTTGAGCCAAGTTGTCCATTAATGAAACATTGTAGGCTATATCATTCCACAGAGAAGAGCTATGTGAACAATTATAGAATAAATGGTCTAACGTTTCCGTTTCCATAAAGCAAAAGCTGCATTTTTCGTCTACGGTATAAATTTAGAGATAATCTTGTTACAGGGGTAATAATGGTGAAGAATTTTAAATGATATTTCTTTTACTTTGTTTGTAATTAAAAATGTATGTGGGTTACTCCATGCTCTGTTCCAATTAATATTTTCATACAAGGGGGACCATTTGTAGGCTATCTGGAGGCAGGGATAGATTTTGCACATAAAAGATTTTTTATTACTTTGTTGTTAACTTTTCTGTCTAGAAAAGATAGACCATTTATTGAAACACTGCTGTAGAAAAACCAACAAGTTAGAGCCTGTTTATGGAATATTCGCTTCTTTTTTATTAAATCCATGCAATTGGTTGATGACAAATTGCTTAAAATTAAGATACAATTAAACAAAATTCACTTTAAAGAAAGGCTTCCTGCAAAACAAAACTTAAGTCGTCAAAATCATGTCTCCCAATATAGCCTCTTGCAAATCCAATCTTACTCATGCTATTCACTTTTCATTATCAACATGGGAAAAATAACATTATAATATTGGGACGACGTGTGTATCAGGCGTCTTATTAGGCGACGTACTGAGGGACGACGTGTGTATCAGGCGTCTTATTAGGCGATGTGCCTGGTTCAGACGTTATGATTTTTTATACATTTCTCACGTACGCCGTCGCCACGTCGCCGTAAGGTATATGTTACAACTGTGACGTCGCCGCCGGTCTGTCGTCTGACGTCTCTATCAATCCCATTCAAAAATAGACACGGACTGACGGCGACAGAAGGGTAGACTGCTCCTTCTCCTTCTTCAGGGTAGTCTTAGAAATGGCACTATCCACTCGTCATAGATTTTGTTATCTACCGGAATTCCTGTTCCCTTTACGCAATCATACATACTACAAATCATGCGTAGTTGCCCAGTTACCATACTACCATCAGAACTTAATTCATAGATGCCACCTACTCACTACAAATAGAACGCCGCCATATTTACGACCGACTCGCCCGGTATGGGCGCCAAAACTGTCCATTTGAATGAGAGAGAGAGACAGTGATACCTGGAGAAAATTTCAATATTAGGCTCCGATCCTTATTTGTTACCCCCAGTTTTCTTTAGTCCATTATTATCTGCCCCAGGCTTGCCCCAATTGGCCTTTCATGATATAGAAATACTTTTCCATAAGTATTCTGGTGCGCGTACATGAGAGTCGAGGCGATGTCATGAATGAATCTATGAATCTGCAGCTGTTCGGCTGGCATGAATGAATCTATCTAATCCGAACAGCAGCACTGGCAGAGTCCAGAGAGACACCAGCATCAGCACAGCCAGAGACATCAGCCAAATATCTTAAAAGACTGCCATATCTGTCCGAAAGAACAGATGTTCAATTATAGAGAAGGTTTAATAGGCTACACACAAATATCGAAATGAAAGAATCTTTCGAGTCGAATCTTTTTGAATGATTCACTCACGATTCGGCTGCGATTTAAAGCTATCAAGAGGTAAAGCTCATCAGTGATTATAATATAACGACTTAAATTGCAGTTTGTTCGTCACATAAAGCTATCATATGAATAAATAACGATATTAATATAACGGACGAGTCGTATTAGATCACTTTTATGATACTTTTGTGTATTTTATTATTATTATTATTTTTTGCGTGACCGCCCCCAGTAGGCTAACGTTACTCATTCACTTTCATTACATCGACAAGAAGAGTCTCCATTAGGCTACATATTCAAAAATGTCCCTTTGTCTTCCACGGAAAGTAAACTTAAGGATTTGCACATGAAGGTGAGTAAATGACGGTAGAATTATCATTTTTGGAAGAACTTTAATATGCATTTCAAGGCTGAGATGATCGTCTGCAGAGCTAACGTTACTTACACAAAATAACATCTAAAGCGCATGTGACGAAGACAATATCTTTATGAACTTAAGAAAAAATATTTAATAGATTTAGGTAGCCTAGGTATTAACTAACAGACAGGCAGACAGTTATATTCAAAACAACCCCAAATCTTACTAACTTACCATGATAAAGTGCTTTAACATTTAAACAGATCTAACAAATAAAATGAAGAAAAAACATTATCTGTCGATATCTGTCTGTATAATGTTGGGCATTGAGAGTAGGCTATAATGGAAATATAATTAACCACAAACCAACATGAGACTTCAAGTCTTTTAAATAAATGATTCTCTCTTCTATCCTTTTCTTTTGGTATAGAATAAAATACCAGTTCAGGGTTCCTCTTTCGGCTGTTGTTGCAGCCAACTGCACAACATATTGCAGGCATTACTGAGACCGTCGGTCGGTCAGAGCAACTGCCCCTCAAAATTCCTGTGCACGTCCCTGGTTGTAGTGTTTTTTCAACGGTGTGTCACATAATTAGTGGGAACGCCTCATTTTCAGAGCAGTGTGGCCAGTTTAACAGGATATTGGTTTGAAGTCATGTAAATGTAATTCACTCACAAAGTGGAATTCAAATTATTCTAGATGAGCAACAGACTTAGCCATGGTCATACCATCCACAAAGACATCAAATCCCCCAGGTAATCAGTAGTTTATGAACATGACTATATTTGTCATGTTATGGGTCAAAATGTTTTTTGTTTTGTTTTTTCAAAATTTGGAAATTACACTTTTTCTGTGTATCTTCAGTCTGCAGGTTAAGATATATATTACTACTGGCATGTTTTCTTTGGACAGTATCCTGTCTGGTAAGTTCAGAAGAAAATGTATACATTAAAAAAATCGGACTTTAAAAATGAATAAGCATTTATAAGAATAAGACAAAAGGGCTGTGTGCGTTCAGCTAAATTGAGCTGATTCAAATCATAAATCATAAATGTGCTAACAAAATACAAAATGCAGAATTTAATTTAAGACAGTAGAAATTTGCTGTAAATGTATAGGTCTTAGCAGGAATCAATGGATTTTTATGTTTGACATTTATTTTTATGTCTGAAAAAGTTGTCTGAACACATTATGAAGGGCTTGTTCTGACTATTAAATTTAGTTTAGAGCGGGCATTCCCAAACTGTGGTCCGTGGAAAGGCAAAATAAAATATAAAATAATATTTTTTTACCTTCATTTTACCAGGAAATTCCCATTAAAAAAGTAAAAAGAATATGTAGGCCTATATTGATATACAATTTAAATTAACTTGTCAAGTTATTGTGTGATTACTAAAATAGGCTAGTGGCGCTCGGCCGTGACGTTCAAGTTTAGTGCCGTTAGAACCACAACATGGATCGGTGAGTAGCAAGAAGAGAAAAGTGGCAGAGGCAGATATGTTCTCATTATCACATCACACGCATAGCCTTTAGATTATAGGCAGTTTATGAAACGAAATGTTTATAAATGGAATGAATAAGGCCTGTTATTATTTTAATTTCCAGTTAGTTTCTTGACCTCGCGTTTCTGAAATGTTTTGCGGATGTGCTTGTTAAGTGAACAAACTCAAGCCTAACGTTACTTTTTGAGGACTTGTAAAACCCTAAAATCGCCAAAGGTTTTGAAATGTTGACTATATCCAAGTGTTCTTATTACTACTGTATAGATTTCATACTCCATTGCTATGGAAATAAGCCTGTTCAAATGAACCTGATTATGCCCTCGGGCGCTTGAGTAAATAAATAAATAAATAAAATATGTGGCAACTGTTGTGAGCAGTAAACTTTCTTTTAACAAGCCGTATACTGATGTGATGACCAGATATAGTTTTAGTGCTAGTAAGCCTATTTAGAGGTGCGGATTAATTCAGGTGTGTGTAGACATATTATGTGTAATTATGAGGTGGTCCGCAAAAATTCTTGATTACAAATAGTGGTCCACACAAAAGTTTGAAAACCCCTGGTTTAGAGAATTATTGCTGAAAAACAAACACCAAAAAGGAATAAAAGGCTAAATAGAAATTCCTTCTTCTGTCATCCCAACTCAAATTGCAATTCAATAGGTTACTTCAATATATTATTTCATTATTATGGTGTAATACATATAGACTTATTTTTATTTGTGTATGATCTCATAATCGAGAAAACATTTACTGAGAGTCCATTATCTGTTACTAAGTTAAATGAACTTGTCAAAAAAAAAAAAAAAAAAAAAAAAAAACATTTCGTTGTAAACTTGTAAACACAAGTTTAAAGACTTAAAGACTTTACCCTCTTCATGGATTGCGTAGTGGAAGCGTGTATCTGAGGATAATCAACATTCTTAGCATTTGTGAATAAGTGACTGCTGTAAAGAAGGTCTGCCTCATTCCTGCCAATATAATTTTCAGGTGGTACGGTAGGGCATGTCAACACGACTTTTTGCCAAGGTGAATATTTTTTAAACATCGCGCGGCACGGATGTAGCCCTAATACAAAAATAATTTGTTCGTTTGTTTTAAACAAGAGGCGATCTGGCGCTGAAATCATGCTGGGTGCTTGTTTGCTGCAATAGACCTACCTCCTGTTTGTGATCCAATGGGGATTCTGATCACCGTATAAGGCAGAAATATTTATACGCGATGCAAAAGACTCCTTACCATAGTAAACATGGTAAACATGACCGCTTGAAGAAATCAGACAAATTATATAGGCTATCACAATTGTTGTGTAAACTCATGTTTGAGCTACTGTAGGCTATATACAAGCATTGATAAAATGTAAAAAAAAAAAATGTGTACCTTGAATGCAATGTAAGTCGCTTTGGATAAAAGCGTCTGCCAAATGCATAAATGTAAATGTAAATGTAAATGTAAATATACTCACTTAAAAATGTTGGGTTAAAAATAACCCAACGAATAACCCAACTGTGGATTGGTATAGCACCTTCCCAACTGTGGGTTATTTTAACCCAATGCATTGGGTTAAACTCCAGTTGGGTTAAAATAACCCAACAGTTGAGTTAAATATTTATTTTTATTTATTACCTTATTTTAATAAATAAAATACACATTGTTTTCAAATACAGATTGTTTATTTGTATAAACAATACATATGTTTCAACAAATATATTTTTCAATTACAAACTATATATTGGGGAGTCTAGCATTTAATGTAAATATACATAATTGTGTACATAAATTCAAAATGCACAAGTGTATATACAACACACATAATAAATTCAAAACCTATGCAAATATGTACAAACAGAACACATTCAAAACCTACACAAAAATGCACATAGCATACATACAATTGTACAGCATACAGCACACAAAAATTCAAAATGAACACTAAATTTAGAACTACACATTAATAACCTACATTTAATTCAATAACCTATACAAATATGGACAGAATACACAAATTAATAACAATAAATCCTAATCACAACTTTAAAAGGTCTTCACTGTAGACTGAATGCATTGATGTGTTAGTGTAAACATACCTTGAGTAATAAAACTACAAATACATATGTTGACTACTGGACCTAATGATGATGATGATCAAAGTTCTTAATGAGGCAGGAACTCCTCCAGATATATTCAAGTTTGTATGCTACAAAAACTCCCAAAATGGGTGCAGAGGTCTTGAAATAGTTTATGTCATAGATTGACATTTTTGAAACACATCAAGTCATGTGGATCCGGGCTTGTCTCACTGTTTCTCACTTGTCTCCAACCTTAAAAGAATAAATAATGTTCAGTTGGGCATGCACTGTGACAACATCAACAGTGTTAAATTATGAAAAAGTTACATCAAAGCAGTGCTGTATTGAATTAAATTATGGTCACTCTAATTAGTCAATACACCTGCTGTTAAATGGTTAGTTCACCCAAAAATGTAAAATCGGTCAATAATTACTCCCCTCATGTCTTTCCAAACCTGTGAGACTTTCGTTCATCTTCGGAACACAAATAAAGATCTTTTTGATGAGTCTTACAGATTTCTGTCCCTCCATTGACAGCTACACATCTATCACTTTTAATCCCCAGAAAGGTAGCAAACACATCATAAAGGTAATACATGTTACTCCAGTGGTTCAACCTCAATTTTATGAAGTGACATGAGTATATTCTATCCCTTAACCAGTGGCGGCTGGTGCTAAAAAAAATTGGGGGGGGGGCGCAACAAACTGAATTATTAATCCAGGACTGAATGTAGGCTAATTGTTAAATAACAATTTAACAGTGATAATTAGCCTAAAGTTTAGCTAAAACTTAAGCCGGTAGGGTTGGGAAATAGCCAATTGCCAAATAAATCTGAATTTTTTGGGCTAAATGGCGATGTATGGTATAATCTGAGTATTTAATTATTATTTTTCCATTTGAATAAAAACAAACTGTATTTAATTTTTTTTTATATACATATTTAATATCCAGATCAATATTGTCCTACAAACAATGTTCATATTGAAGGTTATAAAAACAAACCTTGCTGTCTATCTGCAGTCTATCCAAAAAAGGGGTCAAATCACATTACATTCTAACATTGCAACATTACAATCTAAAAACACAATAATGCTTTTTAAAGAAGTAGTTAAATTTACAAAAAAAAAAAAAAAAGCTACTATCATAAAAATACACATGTAGGTTTGAAATTCTCTAGCACATTTATGTTCACCAACAACAACAAATATTCAATAACAAATATTTTAGCTAAATATATTTATAATTTAGTGCTAATGTATATTTTAGTCAGAATAATTGCGCTCCTGTATTGCCCTCCGTCTGTTCGGCGCGCATGCACGCGGCGGCGCTCGTTCACGGAAGTTTATCTCATGACAGCAAGCTGGAAATATTGACTTTCTAACATTTACAGATGGAGAATATGTCCGTGAAATGTAAGTTACGCACTGAGGAAATTATTGGATGTCACTTCAGCTTATGGATAAATATTATTAGAGGTATATTTGTTTCAACCAATCGCTGCACAAGTGAAGTTTACGTGTGATGACGAAGCACGTTAGTGCGAGCCCTCCCGGAAGCCATAGAGAATGCATTGCAGTGCCTGCAGTTCGGAAAAAAAAAATCTTTTAATGTAAGTCTATGTGAATTGTGAACACTCTGGGCGATTCTCAGCCAGAGTGAAATCTCCCAAAAAGAGGCGGTACTCCACAGAACGTGACTTGGCGCTGATTGGACTATATCCAGAGGCAGAACAACAGTGAGTGACTGCTAACTCTGTGGTTGAATGAGATTGTGATTGAAAAAGTCCCTTTCACACTTTTGTGGTGCGTCGCCCAATCGCCCTAATGAAGAAACCGCCGCTGCCCTTAACCATAATTTATCACTTTATTTACAACATATTAAATGAAGTTTTATGTAACAAAGTTCGGGAGGAGCATGTTCAGGTAATCATCCAATCAGCACAAGAAGAAGCCAGTATAAATAAAGCCTTCCCTTACCTCCTGTCTCATGACAAATTTCTCAGCATCCCGCCACCACCCCATCACCTCACATTAGCCCCTTTCACACAGAGATTCCGGAAAATACACGGATAAAGTGACCCGGGATTTGACCCGGGTTCATATGATTTTGGTTCATTCATACTGCCAGTGATTTTCCGGAATCAGAGAGCGCGTTGACACACAACCCGTGTATGTCCCGGAAAGACACGTGACATCGATGTGACTTGTAATGTCTCAGCAGCGTCTTCAGTTTGCTTATGAGCTGCGATTTCTCTCTCGAGAAACCACGCTTGTGCATTTATTTCTCTGATTCGATCATAAAATTGCGCATTTCGTACCGTTTCACAGCTGGCGAACGATCCCGGCTTCAGCGTCATCACTACGACACGGCATTATTACGGCTTTTGTTCACACAGCGCGCGTCCCGGGACTGAACACGGCAATGTTACTAGGTCCCCAACCCGGCATCGATCCCGGCATTAAACCCGGGTCGTGTTTGCGTTCACACAGAAGGCGTTCCGGCAATTTGCCGGCAATTTCCCGGGTTCAATGCGCTGTGTGAAAGGGGCTATTCAGATGGGTCTGCTCAGATACCCATGATCTATACATTCATAGGGGGGAGTACTCTGGGGTCGGGCCGAATTCCGAGCTCGAGTCGGAGCCCTCCCCCCGGACAGCAAGTAGGGTTGCCAACCGTTCCGTATAATACTGAATCGTTCCGTATTTGACACATAAAAGTCTTGTTCCGTATTGAACTGATACGGAACGCACTTTGTTCCGTATTTTTGAGAATCAATTCAGTGCAAATCCATGACAGACACATATAGCTTCTAATATATGTCAGACTATGAACGAATACATTTGTAGGCTATGATAAGAAAGAAAAAAAAAAACCCGACGGTGCGGTAGATACTAATTTCTCCCCCTGTTTGTCTATGATCAGCGTAGCGTTTTTAACATCTTGGAACATCATCAGAGAATGCCCTTTTAATTGGTCGTTTCAGTCATTGTGAGTCACGTATCGTAGCAACGATGACGACAAGTAACAACAGCGGGAAATGTAAAAATGACTACCTCCGAGCAGCCGGCGAAAAAGAAAAGAGCACAAAAATATAGAATTGAATGGGAAAATGACTACCAACCCGTGGTTGGAATGCGTGAGGGACAATGAATACACGGCCGAGCGATGTCAAGGTTCCTTGTCCGTCAGACGTCTCCAGAGGCTGATATGGTAGGCTATGTAATCATTTGGATTTTTAAAACTCAAATATAGTTCATAAGAAAGTGATTATATTAAAAGAGATAGTACAGGTTTAGCCTAACATTGTAAAGAAATTAAAAAAAGTACACATGGAAAAAATAGCTGCACAATGTGCTTAGTCTGGAGGTTTATTTATTTCTGTGAGATTTTCCATGTGCATACGTGTTGTATTGCTTGAATGCAGTATTTGAGTGCAATACTTTAGATTTTCTTTATTAGCTGTTTTTTTATTTATGTTTTTTATATTATTGTTTTGCACTGGAAAGAAAGTTAACTATAATGGAAGTATAATTATATACATTTACATTTACATTTAGTCATTTAGCAGACGCTTTTATCCAAAGCGACTTACAAATCAGGACTAAATTAAGCGAGTCATCATGAAGAGGCAAAAGACAACAACGCAAGAAGTGTTCAGAATACGAAGTTCGTATATTTATATAAATATATTTGCACTACACCTCCTTAAAATGTTGTCTAATTAAATTAAAAATATTTTTTTTTGCACTGGAAAGAACATTCTAGAAGTCTAATTCTATTGAATAAGTTTGCACAAGGGTACAGAAAACTGTTGTTTATTTTTCTTCAAATGCAGTCTAAGCCGATAAGTTTTGAATGTTATATGTTGTATTAAAAATAAAACGTATTATAAACTAAACAAATCCATGGTTCATTGTTGGCAAAATGATCATGATAGGCTTTATATTTCACATCTAACTTATGTGGTTCAGTCTTGTATATTGATTAGGCCTACTTTGCTATTCTATAAATATAGGCCTAATAAGTTGTATTATAATATGCTACAGTGTATTAAATATATTAAATATATTCATCTAAATATATCAATTAGTTTCCACAATATTCACCAGAAGTCATCATTTCAGGAGTTATTTTTCAAAAGAAATTCAAAATTTTCTTCCTCGTGTCACTTTAGCCTCAATGATCTGATTGATATCCTGGTCCTCTCTCAGGCTCTATGGGGATTGACTGGTGGGATCCAAACAAGACCATTTCAGCCCCCCAGACCTAAACCAGTTCCTCGAAATAATAAATCTTCATCTACAATATCCGCTCATGACATGGGAATCAGTGAAGAGGAGTGGGACCGGCTACAGAAGGCTCTGGACTGGCCCGGTCCAGAACAAGAAATCACTCAGCTGGATCAGAGCACAAGCCCAGTCCACTCAACATTCTCTGTTGTGGGACTCAAGGAGAGTTACAAAGTGGGAGAAAATATCTCCGTTACCATCACAGCCAGAGACCACAACAAGAACCTGAAAAGATATGGAGGAGATTTTTTCAAAGCAAAGCTATTCAATTCAGAGCTAATGGTGTGTTTGTTTTATATAATATTTTTTAAGTAAAAATTAAGATATTTGTCATATTGAGTTTTATTTGACAGTTAAATGTTGATTTAGTTTACAACATTTTATATATTATATTTTCATATACTTTAAAACTGGATTTACCAACAGACATTCTTCTAATGCAGACGTTTTCTGCAATACACTTAACCTTCTCTATTCTTCTTGAAGGCAAGTGTGTACGGGGAGGTTGTGGATCACCATAATGGGACTTACTCTGTAGTTCTTCTTCTGCCGTGGGAAGGTCAGGCACAAGTGTATGTACGTCTAGAGCACTCCAGTGAGGCTGTGCAGATTCTCAAAAAATACAGGGACTCCTCATTTGCACGCAGCCACTATAAAGGCTACTTTGAAGGGCCAGGACCCAATAAAACCAGGATCAGTGAAGTAGTAGAATGTAATCTTAAATGGGGTGCAGATGGAAGTTGGATTAAAGGCGACTGCTGCTGTGAGTATAAGGATATAAAAACAGGGACGGTGTGGCAGTGTGAGAGACCAAATAAACTTTCGTGTGACAAACTGGTTCATCACTCTTACGGAGATTTGGAAAACCCATTAAATCCTTTTGAGAAGAGCTTTTTCACAACGTAAGTGGGAAAGGATTCCAAATGAATTACAGAGGAATTGTAAAACTAGAAAACCTGCATGTTTCTCTTGCGTTTTTTTCTCTCCACAGCACAAATGTTGCTATTACTGGAGACACACAAATCATAAATGTCCTTCCCAACACTACAGACAATGGTATGTTCATATATCAGGACCGATATAATCTAAAATCAAATGTAGTTGCAAGAGAATTAAGAATTTGCATAATTATGGCACAGTCTCTTCAGGTTAATGTTTCTTGGCTTTAGGCACAATGGAGAGATGCAGATCTGGCTTGACGACACCAGTTCCTGCAGGGTTTTATCTGAAAGATGTCTGGAAGTCTTTTGTGTGCAACACCCAACAGTTCAGTTCTGCAGAAATGGGAAACTGTCTTAAAAACAAGATCATCTACTTGATGGGAGACTCCACCACAAGGCAGTGGTTTGAGTATTTAGAAAGTAAAGTGCCAGGCAAGTTATTCATACACAGAGGCCCCAAAAAGTATTTGGATGGATCAACAAATGCATGAATGTCTTGACATTACACCAAAATATTAAACCAAGTGACAATTTTTGTTTAAAGACTTAAATTGGTCACACTTTAACAGTGTAATTATTTTCTTCATTACAAAATGTTATTGCAAAAATGGTTCATAAAGAATTTGCAATGACATTCATACATGCAAATGTGTCAGTGCATCTTAAAGGGATAGTTCACCCCAAAATAAAGATTCTGTCATCATTTTTTTCTCACCCTCATGTCATTGCAAACTTGTATGGCTTTCTTTTGTGGAACACAAAAGAAGATTTCCATACACTTGTATCACACTGACTTTCATTCTATAGACAAAGACTGGTGAAACATTCAATATAATCTTATGTGTTCTGCAGAAAAAAAAGTCATGCATGTTTGGAACAACATGAGGGTGAGTAAATTATGACAGAAGTTATTTTTTAAGTGTACTATTCCTTAAGTGCCAATATATTTTAAGGGGCTGCTGTGTACAAAAAAAAGCAGCTTTGCAAAGTTGTTTAAGAAATAAATAAAGCAATGAGTCTAATGTAAGTTTTGCTTATCTTATTTAGGCATAGAAAAAATTGACCTCCAGACTCAACATGCTCTTGGACCCCTGATGGCTGTAGAGTTGAAAAATAATATCATTGTTCACTGGAGGCCACACGGTGTTCCTTTGCGATTTAAGAAAATGCCCATTATCGACTTGCATTATATAAGCAATGAAATTGATGAAATAGCTGGTGGTCCTCATGTAGTCTTTGTCTTAACAAAATTTGCCCACTTGGCTGCTCACCCAATAACATTTTACGTGCATGAAGTGGCCAAAATCCGTCAGTCTGTTGTTGCATTGTTGAGTCGTGCACCAGAGACCACCGTCATCATCAAGTCCGGAAACACTGCAGCACCAAAGGTACAATTGTTCATTTTCAATCCTACTCCATTTTCAATAACTTTCTGTCTTGTATTCGTAATATGGTACATTTGTCCTGCTGTCTTTGTATTCAAAGTCTAGAAACACAAATATGCATGTGCTGAGGTGACACTTCATTTTCCAATTCATGCAAAATTCCATCCCTTAAAGGTGTAATTCAGTCCATATCATGTCATTACAAACCTGTATGATTGTCTTACATGGTTTTGCAAAATGTCTACCCATTTTATTTTCTAACTATGAAAGTGGATGGGTACCAGAGTACAAGCAAAGTAGTCCATATGACTCAAGCACTATTCCATGTTTCAGAAGGCATATGAAAGTTCTGTGAGAGAAACAGACTGAAATGTAACTATTTTTCCAATGAAAAAATGGTCACCATTCACTGGACATTCTGCAATAAGTAACTTTTTTGTTCAATAAAAGAGACTAATATAGAGCTCAGAATAAAACATGAGAAAATATAGATGGATTAATCGTTTTTTTTTTTTTTTTTAACTATTCCTTGTTTTACTCCTATTGGATTGGCCTACAAGGTCAAAGTAAAATGTCAGTTATAACAGGTGACAGACTAATATTTAAGTAACCTACTCAGCACTGTTTCTGGTAGAAAATGCAAACAATGTAGTTAGTCTAAACCAAGTTAATATTAATGCTTATAGTATTGTCTGTTACTGATCTGTGTTGTTACAGGATATTTTTCTAAGTGATTGGTATTCAATGCAGCTGAATACAGTGATGCAGGAGATGTTCCGAGATATTGATGGAGTAATCTACATCGATGTCTGGCAGATGACGTCCTGTCACTATCTACGTGAAGAAATTCACCCAGGTCCTGTTATCATTGCTAATGAAGTCGACATGTTTCTCTCATATATCTGTCCTGCCTGACACAATAGAATAATATTTACCTTATACTTTGTTATAATATACCAAGAAATGTATGTATCTACAGTACAAAAATGAGCATCTGTAAGAAACTTCTGGTATACTTTTAAAACTTACCAAGCTTAGCACCTACCTGCTTACTGTAAACCTGTATAATCTCAAAATGAACCCTTAATCACTGTTTGCCAAGTAAGACATGTTCCTGGATCAACATATTTTGTTGATCCTGGAATAACATTCCTGCCCCAAAATTTAGTCCTAACCCTATCCCTACCCCTAAACCTAAACCTACCCAAACTTTTCCCTAAAATCAGAGGGAAATGATTGGTGAATAACACTGATATTGAAGCACCTCACCCTGGTTTTAAGCCTAAAATTGACATAACCTGTAAACTTGTCCCTCAATTCTGATTGGTTGATTGGAATGTTGTTCCAGGATCAACAAAGATGTTGATCCAGGAACATGTGGTACTTGGTGAAATCACGTTCACCGTTTGGGGTCACGCTGACCCCATGGACTTTTCCTTCATTTTTTAAAAGTGTTACCTTCATCTCAGGGGCATGAAACTCTGTGACTTTTCCTAAATAATCTATCTAAAAATGCAAAAAAAAAAAAAAAAAACTGGGTTGGATTTGGTTGTTCTAAAGGTGTGTGTAATTTTTTTTTAACCTTTTAAGGTGTTTGGGGTCACACTGAAAATGAATGGGAAAATGAAAAAAATGACTTTTTAAAATTTTGTTTGTCAAAAAAATAAAAGTAAATCCATTATAAATCTGAAAATGTCAACAAATAAACCAAGGTCAGGGGTCTCATTTATAAGACTGTGCGTAGGAACCTTACTAAAAGTGTACGTGCGCCCGAAAGCCAAAAATGGCGTACGCAAAAAGAATATTCAGACTTATAAAACCGTTCGTACGCCAGAACCTGCGCAGAATTCACTTTGTAAATCCCAGTCAGCGGAAGATTGTGCGCACATGTGTCTCCACCCCGAAATAACCATATATGGAGCTTACAACGCCTAGTTTTACTATGCAGATCCTCATCTGCATATCATTTTGCATATGATTATTCATCCACATGATAACGTTTAACGGTACAAGACACATTACATTAATAAATGATTATTAATGTAATTAATACATTACATTGTGAATTTTTAATTCAGTATATTGGACAGTATATTGTATGATTCTTTGGCTAGCAGTCGTGGAAAAGACATAACGAGAAAGACTATATTTGAACAGGATTCTGTGATAACCGTGATAATTTTTGTCACTATAATCATGAAATGAAATGTTCATGCCATTTCATCTCTAGTTATGATCAACTAAAATCAACTAATTATGTGTTTTTTTTACAGTATAATATGTAAAATATGTATAAGTACAACGTTCTATAAAAAAATGATATCTGATTCTGTTCTTTTCTCTGACACGCGTTGTTGGGTGTGGAAGGTTACTAATGTGATTGCTTTATCTGTAAATTAAATTAATGCTTTTTCAATTACTGAATTCATTGAAATAAAATGAATTCTTTGATTTGAATATTTTTTGGCAATATGTCGTGTAGGTCTTAAATTTCAATCTTAAAAGTCTTAAAATGTCTTAAAAAGGTCTTAAATTTGACTTACTGAAACCTGCTACTGTAATATAGGCTTGTATTGGGTTTGTTCATCTCATGTCTGAATGATGTCCATTTATATCCACAAAAGTCACCAGAATCTATCATTTAAGGGACTATTTATCAAAATGTTCTCCAAGGGGAGCACACCCCTGGATCCCGCTTGACAATTATGTTGATCAGGGCATATATCTTGGTTTAGGGGCCGCTTACCTCCCAGGGAAAAAAGTTCAGGCTCAGGATTTTTTTCTACTATCACCCCTGTAGTAATGTTATGTTTATGTGTGACAGCAAACATTAAGCTGTGTGAGCGAAAACATTTTTAAGACTAATATTCTTATACTATATCGCTGGTCTGAATCAGGGCTATAGCTAAGCCGTACGTAAACCAGATTGTCTTGATTTCGCCATGGGCTAAAGCAGACCGCATATAGCCCGTCCAATTCAGAGCTAAATCGTGACTAGATCGACCATGTCGTGAAATGACACATTGAATCTTGTAGATATCATTACCAATGCGAACATGATGGAATATCAACCATTTCATGCACTGCCTGGCAAAAAACTACAATTAATCAGTTTTGACAAAAAGTGGGCTACAATAGCCAGGTCTGAATACGAGCTAAATCGTGGCTATGCACAGCCTACACATATAACATGTAAAAAAAAAGCAAACCAAACAACTTTGCTTACATGATGGAATATCATACATCTCACAAGTTATTTTGGAAAAAAATACATTTATCCAGATTAAATGATATTTGGGCTAAAAGTGGGTTACACATAGCCGGACTATATCGGGTCTATATTTAACAGAGACGTTGAAATGACGGCTATTGCTTGCTGGGAGTTGCGACGGTTCCCTGCTACTTGAAAACAAAGAAGAGCTGCTGCTGCTGCTGGATAACAGTCTTTCGAATCGGCTTTGGCCGCGACTCTGGAGGACTTGGAGTTAAGTTTTTCTTTGAGAAAAGAGCAAAGAACGGCACTTAAGTCATTCTTAAAAAAGGAAGATGTGTTCGTAGTTTTGCCGGCCAGATTCAAAAGTTGAATCTATCAACTCGTTAGCTCTGATGTTGGGAAAACGCGCTGGTTGGTTGAAGAGCTGTCCTATTGCGTGCCGAGGGAATTTGAAAGACAGCCGTTTATCACGCCCCTCGGATTGAGCCGTGTCTAGGGTGGGTTGCCAGACCTAACATCTTGATGTAGGTCTGGCTTGCCAGGCTAAGCCACAACATAATGATGTTGCATATTTTCCAAACCAGCACTCAGCCACCCTCGCATAAAACAGCTTCCAATAATATTTTGTTTCACTGAAAGGCTTTCAGGAAAGCTGTATGCCATGTTCAATTAATTTAATTCACAATATGCACACATTCATTCTCAATATGACAGCGTGTCATCTGTGTAACTGTTCTTACAGGGTCACCTTGGTAAAAAGTAAATTAATAAACAATTAAAATGTCTCCTTGCTATATTTGACAAATTCATAATCATTACTTTACAGTAATTATGTAGCTATGGCCACCAAAGCACTTCACATATAGCCTCACATTCACCCACCGACAGCGGTGTCAGCCATGCAAGGCGCCATCCAGCTCGTCGGGAGCAGCCGGGGTTAGGTGTCTTGCTCATGGACATCTTGACGCTTGGTCAGGTGGAACTGGGGATTGAACCACCAACCTTCCGGTTTGTAGATAACCTACATGAACCACTTGCTGATGCTTAAATAAAAGATAAATTAAAAAAGAGTCATACTTCTTGAAGCGGGACCATAGAGATTGCTGTTGTAATCCACATCTCCATTATCATACACGATTGGAATAACAGGTCCATTATCAGTGATGCACGTCCCTATTCTAAACCTCACAGGGAATTTCTGGGGGGAAAAACTGTTATTGTAATTTCACACACAAAAAAAAAAAATTTCTGTGAATGTTTCAAACCCAAAAATGGTGTTGAAGTTGATCTGACCTTGAACAAATAATAAAGGTTTCCTCCGTGGAGAGTTAAGAAGTGATTCTCAGTGTGGTATCGCAGGATGGAGGACGCGGTCCAGGATTCCACCTCCATATTATTAGGAACGTGCCACACGGACACATCTTGTGCTGGAATGTCAAAGTAGCCAGAATTCTGGGACAGAAAGGAGACTATCGTTTCAGATTCTCCAACAACATCCTTTAATCATTATACTTTTGTGTCATTTCTCTTCCTTCTATTTAACTATTGCTGTAAAACAATAAATGTAATAAGAATACCTTATAATCATCACTTGTAGAGGCCTCTGCACTTCCAAATGTGACTGTGTTTGCCCATGTCCCCTCACCATCAGGCCGGTTCGGTTCACTGCCCTGCTGACTAGACCAGCGATCACCAACGGTACACTTTCCGTACATGTTGTTTTCATGAACACTGGCAACCAGCGTCCAGCCTCCGCCCGCAGTGGTCATATCACAGAAGGTCTGGTAAAGCACCCCTCTGGAGGAGTTCAGATAGTACAGGCCGTCTGCGTGAACAGAGCATTCCTGAGTCACTTCAGTGCAGTTCTTGCTTAAGATCAAACATTAACATAAAATGAGCGTACCTTCATTAACCTGATACTTTTTCTGAAGTTCTTTGCAGCTTCGAGCAGCATATGCTCTCTCAAGATTGATATCAGCGGTATCAATATGTTGCTTCTTGTTGATCCACTGCAATGCAAGAGAAAGATGTAGTGGAATATGTTATATATTATTATATTATACTATTTTAAGATAAATTAATTTCAATCAAAATATTCTTATAATACTCCTATTTCATGAATAATTTCACTTTTGAAATTTTGCCACCATGTACGCATCAGTTGGGGATGGCTCGCAACGTGTACACAGCAACAGACGAGGACAAGACGTTTGTCTGCTAGCTTGTTCTTCCTTAGTTTCACATTCTGTAAGAGGACTCTCGGCTCGATTCCCCCATAATCACATCAAACCAAAGTTCAAACAAAAACTACACCTTTATTGAATTTTAGGTGTATTCAAATATTATTTTCTTAGCCAAAGCAGATTAGATAAGACATTGATATTGATCTTTCAATATTGAAAAAGTGTTTTGTCCTCGTACAGAATGTGAAACTGAGAAGGAAGAACAAGCTAGCAGACAAACATTTTGTCCTCGTCTGTTGCCGTGTACACGTTGCGAGCCATCCCCAACTGATGCGTACATTAGGGTGCCACTCAATGTAATGGAATTTTTTTTTTTTCTCAAAATGTTAAAGGTCTCTCCCCCTCATTCTGTTCCTTTTATGATGCATAGTAGCAGTGCCAAGTTTCATTGAGATATATTATTATTTACTGGTAGCTCAATGAGCTCAAATGTTGCATATGTAGTAGCATACATTTAGCCTATCGGAAAAAAATTACCTCAACTATTTGTAAAATTATAGAAAAGATTAGATTACAAATTGACAATAATGGCAAGAACCCCTATAATCACTCAGTCAATTGTGCACAATATAGCAAATAAATTAAATAAACAAGGCAATAATCACTTTCAGTTCTCTTCTCAATGAATAAGATGATGCACAAAGTTAACTGTACTACTCACTAATGAGCTAAAGTGATAAATAGCAGTCTAACACAACAATATTATTATAATTGGTGATTGATGAGAGACGGCAGATGACATATTTTTCATTCCAAAGAATATCTAAATTCTAAAATCATAAAAGAATTTGAACATGGACAAAAAAAACAAAAAAAAATAACAATACTCACCCTCAAGGATTAATTTACTTTGGTGAACAAAATTGAAATAAAATGGCATTTCTTTGCGATAGGCTAAATGTTCTACATATGCAACATTTGAGCTCATTGAGCTACCAGTAAATAATAATATATCTGTCACGATCACCTTCACCGTCACACTGCCTTCCTCATCTTCTACGTCGCTGTCATCGTCACCATCACTGTTTCTGTCACTGTCTGCTGTTAGTCCCTGTCCGCACTACAGTTCCCAGCATCCTCCTTGACCCACACCTGCACCTCCTCTACCATTACCTGCACCTGCCAGCGATCATCATTATCATCACAGCTGTCTGCATTGTCTAGTCATCATCTGTGTATTGAAGTTCCTGCTTGTCCTGTCATTCGTTGTCTGGTCTTGAATCTATTAAGTTGTTGTCTATACTAAGTGGTTTTGGTGTGAGTGTGATCCTGTGGAAATCCCTATCGTGAGTAAAAGTTTATATTGGAATCTTCTGCCTTCATCATCTTTAGCAAACCGTGACAATATCTCAATGAAACTTGGCACTGCTACTATGCATCATAAAAGGAACAGAATGAGTGTATATGTTACTTTTATAGGGGTTGTTCTCATACTGTTGTTTAAACATGTGTTTCGGATATGTTTTAATCCATAGTTTTAGTAAAATTTTTAATTCAATAACAGCCTGATGAAAGATCAATATCAATGTCTTCCCTAATTTAGGTATTAACTTATTCAAATGTTATTTTCTTAGCCAAAGCAGAAAATCGTTCCTTTCCCGCATCCATGTGTTCCACTTAGGCTCAGGTTTCCCTTATTTACCAAATTCAACTTAGACTCCGGTAGCCTATCCTTCATTCCACTCCTGAGAAAGTATAAAATGCTAAGAAAGTATGCCTGAGCTTTATTATCTGACTCACCAAGAATCCAAAAGCCTTGACAGTGCTCGTCAAATCTGAGGAGAAAAACACAAGACGTCTAATTTCAGCTTTGTGTTGTTGAGTGTAATTGTGAAACTTTTCCCCTTTTGTTTGCAGACTATGTTTCTTATAAAAAAGATTTTGGTGATTATTTTCAGTCTCTCACTGAATGTATGGCTCTGTGAGACTACTGCTCGAAGCTGCAAAGACCTTCAGAAAGTGTATCAGGTTAATGATGGTACGCTCATTTTATGTTAATGTTTGATCTTAAGCAAGAACTGCACTGAAGTGACTCAGGAATGCTCTGTTCACGCAGACGGCCTGTACTATCTGAACTCTTCCAGAGGGGTGCTTTACCAGACCTTCTGTGATATGACCACTGCGGGCGGAGGCTGGACGCTGGTTGCCAGTGTTCATGAAAACAACATGTACGGAAAGTGTACCGTTGGTGATCGCTGGTCTAGTCAGCAGGGCAGTGAACCGAACCGGCCTGATGGTGAGGGGACATGGGCAAACAAAGTCACATTTGGTAGTGCAGAGGCCTCTACAAGTGATGATTATAAGGTATTCTTATTACATTTATGGTTTTACAGCAGTAGTTAAATAGAAGAAACAGAATTGACACAAGTATAATGATCAAAGGATGTTTTTGGAGAATCTGAAACGATAGTCTCCTTTCTGTCCCAGAATCCTGGCTACTTTGACATTCCAGCACAAGATGTGTCCGTGTGGCACGTTCCTAATAATATGGAGGTGGAATCCTGGACCGCGTCCTCCATCCTGCAATACCACACTGAGAATCACTTCTTAACTCTCCACGGGGGAAACCTTTATTATTTATTCAAGGTCAGATAAACTCTTATCTAAAGATTTTGAAACATTATTTATATATATATATATATATATATATATATATATATATATAAATATATAATTTTTTTTTTTTTTTTTTTTTTTTTTTCCAGAGATTCCCTGTGAGGTTTGGAATAGGGACGTGCATCACTGATAATGGACCTGTTATTCCAATCGTGTATGATAATGGAAATGTGGATTACAACAAAAATCTCTATGGTCCCAATGCAAGAAGTATGACTTTTTTATTTTTATATATTTTTTTTATTTTATCCTTTACGCAGGCAAATCTTTTAAAACAAATTATTTTCAGCAACAGCCCGTGAGCCAATATTTTCCAAATATTTTAATACAGTGGCTTCATCAGTTGACGTTATCCGTATCATAAATCTGTGTATTAAGTGATCATCATTGTTGAGATCCAGTCACTTTAATGAATAAAAGCCATGTCATGTGTTCATGGACATATCATCATTGATATGATTATCATCACTGATATATTCTGTGCATTTTCCCAGCAAATTTTCTGCCTGGATTCATCTCATTCAGAGTCTTCAATACTGAAAGGGCAGCCATGGCTCTTTGTTCAGGTGTCAAACCAACCGCCTGTAACACTGAACATGTGAGGAAAAATAATATTCTGGATTGTAAAATTGATAGTAATACAATGTACAATGAAAATAAATCAACTGCACCAGTGTCATTGTAAGAAGTGCCTAGGCATGTCTTGTTAGTAATGTCCTCGTATTGTTGCAGTTCTGTATTGGCGGAGGTGGACACTTTCCTGAGGCGGCCCCAAGGCAGTGTGGGGACTTTCCGGGATTCGACTGGGATGGCTATGGCACTAATGTGGGATGGAGCGCTTCCAAAGAGATAACTGAAGCAGCCGTGCTTCTCTTTTATCGCTGACACTCCCATTAGTCTAAATCTGCACATGTGGAACCAATCATATTAGAGAAAAATGGTGGTATATGTCATGTTACCTTTCCTATCTAAACTCTTGTACTCTTTTTGCTGGGGGGATTCTCTCTGAAATGTGTGAGATCCTCCCAGCTGTGATTAAAGCATATTCAGAGGCATTGTCTGGAGTCTGTCTGGTTACTGATGCACAGCGGGTTAGTGGAGCACTAGAGGTCTTATTCACTAGTGATCATAGTGTTCACAGGGGACGAGACGTCGGGGGTTAGGAGATGCGCTGGAGGATAAATGTGTAAACATCAATTAGGTGACACGCACACGACAAGGCTTGATGTCGAGCCCTGACACTTTGATACTGTCTTATCCAACGTTAGTATTCCAGCCAATCCTACTGCTAAAATTGGCAGTATGGTTTGAATCACCTAGTATGCCCACCCTGACCCTCCCCAGTTGGTTCATGATCTCATGAACAACCCATTTGTCATTTGCATAATTCATATCATTGAATAGATTTTCTACTTTTCCTGAAAACATTTGCACCAATCAAATCATCAGATCTATATCAATACTAAGCCCTAGTTTGATTTAGTCAAATAAAATCGTCACAAAACAAATTATTCTGCTAAACTTAAACCATTAGTTGGTCCACATCTTGTCTTGCCAGTCGTCCCTTTTGGTCTGACCTGTGGAATCAACAACCTGAAACATAATCACTTAATAGCACTCATGCAGAGTCCTTTCCTGCCCTGAAAAACACTCAACCCACTTTGCTCATGTTGACGAAACAATATTTTTACATTTGGAACAGAATGGAACAAACAGTTCTGTTTGACACAATCCATCCTGACATTCTGCAAAAGGACATTTTTGGACCTTTCTGACACAATAATAACCCAGGCCAGGATAGTTAGCCAAATTCATCCATAGCCATTATTTTACTGGGCACACTCTGCCCTGTATCAATAGTCTGCATGCTCTGTAAAGAAAAACAAATGTCGAGGTTATTGTCAGATAGTAAAGTACATGTAGTTTCTTTTGCTAACGTTATCTTGCTATTATTACGTCCTTTATATGGGAGCTATATTTATAACCTCAGGTGGCAAATGATTTTAAGATAATGTTTATCTTTTTCTGCATTCTGTTCTGCAATATATAAAAGCATTTATCTAACTTGGTGACATTACACATTGAATGAAATATCAGTAAAACTTAACTTTGTTTGTACTAGTGACTACTTTGACTTTATGCCGGAAGGGAGGGGAAGAGGGTGGAGACGGGATGAGGAGGAGGGAGGGTCTAGCTAGCCTCTGTTTTGTTTGACAACAATTCGAATGTCAACAAGAAGTTACGACTCCTGGCATCGCTTAGAGCACCTTTAACCAGTTTCAAAGCATTTCTGTTCATTATTCATTATTCATTACTCATTCATTTTAGAAAAGTCAGCTGGGTTGTTTTGGTTCATTATCATTATTTTGCTTCAGCTTGCTTTAGCAGGCCGATAACAGAAAGAGAGGCAGAGTACCATCCCTTCCTCCACTCAAGCAGTCTCTCTCACTATACACAAATAATCGTTTCAACAGCCTCCTAAGATTGTAGCTTTGACAAAATGTAATAATAAATTAATTTCATTAACCTTTATCCAAACTTTTCTTGAATCTACAAAAGCTGTCTTCATCTTTAGCCACCAACATGTCTTATAGACATATTAGTTCAAAATCAACACATCTATAAGAAATTCTATTCTTGCCCATGAGGCAACCAACATCATTGTCCTGACATAAATTAAGTTTTGTTACTGTCTCCACAACAAATAATGATAATCACCTCATGGTCTCAGCTGGCTCTCGAAAGCCCATTCCCATCAGCTCTTTATCTTTAATCTCCATCAGGGTGTTGTCCCCTGGCATAGTTGCAGACACTTGTCACAATGAAAAACAAGCCATGCAATGAATGCGGTTTCTGGTGAGTGGTATAGAGGAACTCACATTTTCTGGGTCAGACTGCCATAACTTCTCACAGCTCATCTCCCCTCTCAGTGATCTGCTGATGCTGGTGGCCTCACAGTCATCCCTCCACTCTCATACCCATCTATCTCACATAACACACCTCCATTCAGGAGATGCCCAGTGTCGGCGTGAACCCCTGCTTTAGGTTGCCCTCGCTTGGCCAAAGAGGATTTTACCCGTCGTTGAGTAATCACCTCGTGCACACTGGTAACCGCTCTTCCCCGTAACAGAACCTTAAACCGTTTTCTTCACCAGACTCAGTTGTTTTCTGGAGCTTAGGGAAGGTACATTCAAGAGTCACCAGAGCCATTCGAACTGCCTAATAGTGTTAATACAAGGAGACAGGTTAATAACAGCAGTATTTAATCACTTAAAATCCATTAAACATCTTCAAATCAGCAAAATCGCAATACTGAGATTATACTCAGTGAATTTAGTTATCACAACATCCATTCAGTGTACTGTTACATCTGTAGCCGGAGCCATCGGCCCTGTATGGTGGAGACTAAGATCAGACAAAGAAGTACTAGCTCTGAATTAAACTAGTCAAAAACGTCACTTCTATCGTTTAAGGCTTATTTAAAGTCATTCAGTTTTACTTTTAAAACATTTACAAATTTCCCTTTAAAGCGGGGCTCAGTAACTTCGGGATTTCTTCGCTGTATTCTCACTTTTTGCTCGCAGGTTTCTCTCTAGAGCTCCCCCCACAGCTTCGGAATAGATGTTTGACAACACTGTTGTAAAAACTCGTTGGCGATTCTCAGACACCAGAGGCTAGTAGATCAACGACATCAAAGCAGATGGGACATGCTTTAAAACGTCTTCTTCATTCGGGTTCGAACAGCGTGAGGGAGCGCAATAATGACAGCATTTTAGCAGATTTCTTTTGGCCGTAAAGAAAATTGTTTACATCGCGAGACCTGATATCACGCGAGACTTCCTGACGCGGCGGCCCGCAGCCTCAAAGTTGCAAGTGCATATTTTCCGCTCACAGGCACCAGGGGGGGTGCGAAACGACCACCATTCAACCCGAAATAAGTAATATAACCATTCCAATGACTCCGAAGCTGTTCAGTTAAGGTAAAAAAGTTACTTAGTTCACCTTTAAATGTATGAAATCTGAACTGCCTGTATCATGATTTCTTTTAACATCTCCATGTCTATGGTTTTCACTATAAATAGCTTATTATGACTTCTGACACAGGCTCAGATAAAAGCTTTTAGCTGACTTTGAATGAGAGAGACTCTGAGGCATTCAGGACTGGTACACCGCACTCTCGTCAACTTTTATCATAGTTTCATTTTACTTTCTTTTGACTCTAGCCCAGCTTAATACATTTGCCAGAATTGACGTGTATTTTCAAACAACCACATTTTATATTTGTCTTTTGCCCACATCGAGAATTTAGACATTACAAATTTCCACTCAGATCGTGTCTCTGGACGTCTCAGCCACAGCACACACCAGATTCAGATAAGCAAACTGTTTCAGCCAATCACAAGCTTATCTTTTGAAAGCAAAACATCAGCTCCTAGTTCTTTCATGGTCAACGCTATTCCTCCACGTTCAAAACACTAACAATCTGTTTGTTTAATCAGATGCCTTTCTACACATTTTACATTTAGCAACTGTTAATCCAGTAATACTGCTTCTGCTTATTTGATCAATTCACTTTGAATATTACACAAAACCCCAAATTTCACAAAACCCCAAAATATGATATTACTCACATCTCAATCCCTAAATTGCACAGACATCCAACTCTCGTTAGGAAAATTCTCTAGACATCATTATTTTACCACTAAAATACATAATTGTTCCCCATTCTGCTTAATAAAACTTTCTTTTCGCTCTGCCTCATCTAACCAGTTCACAATTGTTTGCTTACAATCCACAAGTCTCTCACCACTGTCAGCCTAGTGACACTTAACCCTCTGATGGTCCTCGGTCATTTCTGACCGAATAATTTTCTGTTTTGAATTTTTAAAAATCACAGCTTCATCTGAAGGTTATGATACTTGGTGACTTTTATGGCATTAGGTATGTGAATAAAAAAAAATAAAAAAATAGGGTCATGATCCGAGCATGCTAAGTGGTCGTAAAAAAAATAGTCACACTCGTGGTCTTCGGTCAAAAATGACCGACCCATAGGAAATGAATGGGAAATTTACAAAAACACAAAAATTCTCTGAATTTTTGTCTGTACAATCTACAAATCGGACACGATTCTAAAAAAAAGTACACCGCAGTAAAGGGGTGACACTCTACAACATCAAGAGTGCAAAAAATTCACACACACACACACACGTCTTGTTCACTATCTTTGTGGGGACTCTCCATAGACGTAATGGTTTTTATACCGTACAAACTGTATATTCTGTCCCCTTACACTAACCCTACCCCTAAACCTGCCCATCACAGGAAACATTCTGCATTTTTACTTTCTCAAAACAACTCATCCTGTGTGATTTATAAGCCTTTTGAAAAGTGGGGACCGCTGGTTGGTCCCCACAATGTAGGTGATCTCAGGTTTTACTATTCTTATGGGGACATTTGGTCCCCACAATGTAATATAAACAAGGGCACACATCACACACACACACACACACACACACACACACACACACACACAAAAACACACACATACAAACACACATTTATACACATACACACCAATAAATTCAGATTACAAAAATCTGTTTTGAATTTTTAAAAATCACAGCTTCATCAGAATGTTACGAAACTTGGTGACTTTTCTGGCATTAGGTATGTGAACACACAAACAAATTGAGTTCATGATCCGAGAATGCTAAGTGGTCGTAAAAAAATTACTCACGATTTTGGTCTTTGGTTAAAAATGCCCCCCATAGGAAATGAATGGGAAATTGACAAAAACACAAAAGTTCTCTACAAATCGGCCACGATGCAGAAAAAAAGTGCTCAGCAATGAAGGGGTGAAACTCTAAAACATCAAGAGTGAAAAACATAACATAATTAATAATTATAATTAATATATATATATATATATATATATATATATATATATATATATATATATTAAAATAATTAAAATAATAATTAATAAAATGTTATAAACCTTGGCAAAAAGTATTATTTGAGAATTTCTAAAAAAAAAATACATTCAATCCACATCTTAAAAGTAAGTAATTTGGTCCAAAAACAACTAGAATTCACAAACATCTCCATTTAGAGCTATACAGGCATCTAGTGGTAAACCCATGCAATAACATGATTTATTTAATTTTATGTTTAATAAATTGATTTATTTTTTTATTTTTTATTTTTTTCTGAAAGCCTAGTCTCTATTTTAACCGAAAATACTGTATAAAAAATAAAAATAAAAAATAGAAAAAAAAATTGATTCATTATTTTCAATGGCAAAAAATGGACTATAAATATTGCATAAATATTAATACGTTAAATCAAATTGTCTCAAAATACTAAATTAAAAAGAATAAATATTATAGAACAAAAATAAATTGCATTGGTTTTTACTGGGATGGAGGAAGTTTCATTTTTAGGTGTCCGGTCACTTCTGACCGGGAAGGCCAAGAACGTGACTCCTAAACGAAGACCATCAGAGGGTTAACATTCCCTCTCTGGGAAAACCATGGTACTTGATCAACTTCTTGCATGCATTTTGCCCTTAATTCTTTCATTTGACAGAAAACTGGTGTATAAAAATGATCGAGCTTACTGTGAGATGACCCCATACTGGCTGATTATACTTTCCCTGGATTTTTCTTCGACACGCGTCTTACTAATCTGTCAGATGTCTCAGACAGATCCGATTTTTTAACCCAAAATCGGCCAGGTCTGCACTTTCCAGTGACCTTTAATTACGGCTTACTCAAAATCTTTTCGTGAGCACTTTCCAGCACTTGATTGATTCCGGTTCACAATTTTAGGAGCTGGTTACCGGCTCCCCCTCGGTAACTTTCTATACCCGCACCAAAGAAATAGTCTCAGCCACCATGGTTCACTCACAGTCATACCAAAATTACACCACCACACAAAACACATTTGACTGTCTCTTACCAGAGATGCTTCTGTTGTTCTTTCTGGTTCCAGTGGAGTCCCTCCTGGCCCTGATAGCAGTTGGCTCTTCTCTCTCAATGATCTGCGAGGTAAGACTAAAGCAGAACTGCCATGGAATCCCAACTTCTAACACCAATTGTTGTGGAAAAAACAATCATTAAACAATCATCATCACTGCATAAGAGACACCAAGAATCAAATTGTATTTTAAAAGATATTTATTCTCTTGCAAGAGGCTTAGTCACAAAATCACAGCAGCTACCCCGTGACGTGAGCGAGACCTGACACCCAGCCCTGGAAACTCCCTTCTTATACTCCTTCTTCAAGGTCTTTTCTCTGTAGTTTTCCACTCACCCAGCATGGCCACATCTAGCTGATTTAGAGTAGAATGACCCCTCTAACCCCCCCTTGGATAAATTATCTTCCATACCTAAAGAGTTAAAGGTTCTTAATCATTTGTCTTACTGTGTGTGTCTTGCTTATGTCAGGTGTACGAACATACATAAATTCCAGAAGAGAAACAATGCTTAAAACAATGTCTAAGAAAGTTAATGAAAAAAAAGTAAAATAGAAATCTTTCTACAACAGCGGAATTTACTGTTCGCCCTCTCTGAGCATCAGAAATTCATGAAAATAAACATATTGGGAAGTGTAGGAAACTTTTTCTTCTTCAAAGCAAGACCAGGAGACGTTGGGATCGCGCTCAAACAGAAGTTATTCTTTATTGAGAGTGGCTGCAATTCGTCCAACATAATCTGACAGGCCATTGCACACTGAGTCCGAAATTCGCATCCGAAATTTTCGCACGTTAAAAAAAAAATTCGACCTCACGTTATGTCAATCACGCTTGCACACTGTCTACGAAACTTTCGTCCGTAATAAAAAAAATTCGGATCGGGTTCGATTTTCTGCGTTTTTCGCATCCACAGCCAGTATTTTGAGAGGTTTTTTGACAATTCAGAGCCACCGTACAAGCGAACGACTAAATCCAGCTGTTCGGTTCTGTCTGCCCAGCGCTTCCGCCGGCCGCGCGCGCGCGTGTCTGTCTGTCCATACCTTAGACATACTGCCAGTCTCTGTTCAGGATCGATTGGTTCACGGAAATTGGTCGTCTTCTTTTTAATATGTGGCTCCAGTATCGCTAGCAAAGCATCAAACTGTTCCACTGACATTCTGAGGTAAATTTTGAATTGCTCGGGATAATTTCGCAACTCCTTGATAAGGAGGTGAAACTCTCCTTCCTCTCGGTGCAATCTCAGGATTGGATGGACGGTCATGGACCCAATATTTCCTCTTTCTTTTTCTCTTAAAGAGGGCAACAAAATAATCCTCACTGCTTGACGAATCCATTTAGTATTTTTTGCGTTTTTTTCCGCAAAGGTTTAATAAATACGCATCGGACTCAGTGTGCAAGGATTCTGTGCGTGACGAATTTTAAGGCTGACGAACACGAAAAAACGCATACGAAAATTTCGGACTCAGTGTGCAATGGCCTTAATGATACAAATGGAATGGTGATTGAGGAGGTAATGGAGATGACAAATTTAGTGTGTTTAAATGATGGAAGTGGTACAAGAATTAATATCAGAACTGGTACAGAATCAGCAATAGATCTTACATTAGTGTCAGATTCATTAGCAGGCATTTGTACATGGGAAGTTAGAGGAACGACAGTAGGAAGTGACCATTATCCTATTATAATAGAAGTAGGCTTGAATCTAGAAGAATTTGATATAGTAGGATTGCAGAAATGGTCATTCAATAGTGCTGAATGGGATAAATTTAGGAATATTAGTGATCAAGAAATTGGATAAATTGATAGAAATAAAGATGTTGATCATTTAAATGTTTCTTTTTGTAAAGTTGTTCTAGAGGCTGCAGAGAAGTCAATAAAGAAGAGGGCAGGTAAGTGCAAAAGTAAGATTGTACCATGGTGGACAAAGGAATGTAAAAGAGCGATACAATTTCGAAATAAAGCTTTTAAAGTGTTAAAAAGGAATCACTGTTTTCAGAATCTTATTGAATATAAAAAGTTGCAAGCAAATGTAAGGAGAGTCATAAAAAGTGCAAAGAAAGAATATTGGAGGAAATTCTGTTCCTCAGTAGGAAGGGAGACAGAAATGGGTAAAGTCTGGGGGATGATAAAAAGAATGAATGGGATAAAAAGAGAATATGGATACCCAATTTTAAATGATGGAGGGAAAACAGCAGTGAGTGATAAGGAGAAAGCAGAGATGCTGGCTAAAGCATTGGTAACAGTTCACAGTTCAGATAATATTAATGATGAGGGGAAAAGAGGGAGGGAGACTACAGTAAGGGAGAATGAAGAAGTACAGCAAGAAGAACATTTGAATGACCTACTAAACAAATCATTTACTATGGTAGAACTAAAACGTGCTATTCAGAAAAATAAGATGTCAGCACCAGGAATTGATCAGATTTGTTATATAATGATTAACCAGCTCATTGAAAATTCAAAGGAGGTATTATTGGAACTATATAATAAAGTGTGGGAGGATGGGAAACTGCCACAGAGCTGGAGGGAGGCTGTGGTAGTGCCAATACGCAAACCAGGGAAAGACTGTACAAATCCGGGGAATTATAGACCAATAGCTTTGACTTCTAACATATGCAAAATAATGGAGAAAATGATAAATGAAAGGTTAACGTACTATATGGAAAAGAACGGATATATAGCCAAATATCAAAGTGGCTTTAGGAGAGGTAGAAATACAATGGATCCAGCGGTATGTTTAGAGCATGAAATTAGAAGAGCACAAGTAAACAGAGAAAGTGTAGTGGCTGTCTTCTTTGACATTGAGAAGGCCTACGATATGATGTGGAGAGAAGGTTTGTTAATTAGACTGTGTAAATTAGGTATCAAAGGAAGAATATATAGATGGATTAAGGACTTTTTACGAGGAAGATTAATACAAGTTAGAATAGGGGAGAGTTATTCAAGGAAATATATTGTTGAGAACGGAACACCTCAAGGGAGTATAATAAGTCCTTTATTATTCTCCATACTAATAAATGATGTTTATAGAGAAATAGAGAATGGGATGGGATTTTCACTTTTTGCGGATGACGGGGCGATTTGGAAGAGGGGAAAGAAATCTGAAATGTATTGTTAAAAGACTACAGGAAGCTATTATGGAAATAGAGGAGTGGTCATATAAATGGGGGTTTAAATTTTCAGTAGATAAGACAAAGATAATGTTGTTTACAAAGAAAAGAATTGGTACTGAGGTCAAATTAAAGTTATATCATCAAGAGTTGGAAAGAGTGAAACACTTTAAGTTTTTGGGGATATGGTTTGATGAGGGAATAACATGGAATGAACATATCCAGAAAGTAATAGAAAAGTGTAGGAAGGTGTTAAATGTTATGAGGTGTTTGGTGGGAAGTGATTGGGGTGCTGACAGAACAGCACTGAAGGCAATTTATTGTGGATTAATTAGATCAGTACTGGATTATGGTTGTGTGGTGTATGGATCGGCATCAAGCATGTCCCTTAAAAAATTAGATAACATTCAGTTTCAGGCTTTGAGATTATGTACAGGGGCATTCAAAACAACTTCAACGGCAGCTCTGTTGGTGGAGATGGGAGAAATGCCACTCGAGTTGAGACGAATTCAGCTATCTCTGAATTATTGGGTCAATTTACAGGGCCATAGTGAAGATTACCCAGCACAAAGTACTTTAAAACCATGTTGGGAAAAGGAGAAGAGGGAGACAAAAGCTTTGGATGGACAGTTTTAAAAAAGGCAACAGAGTTAAAATTAACTGAATTAAAAATTAGTCCTACAGTACCATTATCAGTAGTGCCACCTTGGATAATACCTGAAGTGAAAGTAGATTTAGTGCTATTAGAAAAGAAGAACAAAGACACGTCAATTTTTGACTCACATACTATACAGGAATAAATGAATAATTACTACAGTTATATTCAGATTTACACAGATGCATCACAGAATTTAGTTAAGGAGTAGCTTTTATTGTTCCAGAGTTTCATATTTCATTAATAGAAATACAACAAGTATTATATAGAATTCAAATGATGGGCATTGAAGTTATATTTTTGTGGGTACCAGCACATATTGGAGTCATAGGAAATGAAATGGCAGACAAGGCTGCAAAGGAGGCCACAAAAAGAGAGTATGTTGAAGTTACAGTTAACATCACTAAGATGGAAATGAAAAGCATTATTAAACAGAGGTTGAAGGAAAGGTGGCAAAAACAATGGGAGGAAGAGAGGAAAGGACGGTGGTTTTACAAAATTCAGAGGAGAGTGGGATAAATGAGATGTGCAGGAAGGAGAAGGAGAGAAGAGACAATTATATCGAGACTTAGATTTGGGCACACAGGGTTAAACAGTAGGGGAGAGCGGGGCACAAAGTAACGCTTTTTGACTTTCTCAGTTTGTGTAAATCTACTTATGGTTCAGAGTATTTATTTTTTCCCATATTAATTTCCCACATGTCTACTACAATTATGTGTTTTTGTTTTATTAATACAGTATATACTTTTTTTCTGGATATAGCCTGAAAGAATGGAAGTGAAATGTGACAACATGCCCCATAGTACATTGTAACATGTGAGGGGCACATTGTAACATACCATATGACAGCTTAAAATGTTATCTGATCTAATAAAAACAATATACAAAACAAACTAAAATATTTTCTAAATAAAATACAATTAAAATAGTTTTTCATATAAAATAATGGCAATTTTTAATAATTAAATATAAACTCATTTTTGAGTTTTGACTACGAACACATGAAAACACAGCTATACAACATAGTTCAAAAAAATTTTTTTTGTAATTTCTGAACATTGACTCTGTCTTTATTCACCTTTTTCTCACGTTTTCTCAATAAAATTAATAAAAGTATAGAATATAATAGCATATTTCTAATAGGGGCACATTGTAACGCAGTGTTACAACATGCCCCCGCCTGCACAACTGGGATTTAAACCCTGCTAGTGTCTTCTGCTAGTTAGCGAAGCATTAAATAACTATCTCAACTGTTAAATAACATCTTGGAGATTAAAATATTATCAGATTTGTCTTATTTTAAATAAACACAAAAAATAGAGATGAAAAATTAACTTAAAGGGATACTCCACTTTTTTCGGAAATATGCTCATTTTACAACTCCCCCAGAGTTAAACAGTTGAGTTTTACCGTTTTAGAATCCATTCAGCCGAACTCCGGGTCTGACGGTACCACTTTTAGCATAGCTTAGCACAGATCATTGATTCTGATGAGTCCAGTAGCATTTCTTTCAAAATGACCAAAGAGTTTCAATATTTTTCCTATTTAAAACTTGACTCTTCTGTAGTTAAACCGTGTACTAAGATCGACGGAAAATGAAAAGTTGCGATTTTCTAAGCCTATATGGCTAGGAACTACTCTCATTCCAGCGTAATAATCAAGGAACTGTGCGGCCGTACCATGGGTGCAGCAGGCGTAATGATATGACGCAGCGCCTAAAAATAGTCCCCAGCTCGGTAACTTCTTCCAACGTGACCGGGACTAAGTTTGTCTAACCTTTAGACCTATTTTCAGGCGCTGCGTCATATCATTACGCCTGCTGCACTCATGGTACGGCCGCACAGTTCCTTGATTATTACGCTGGAATGAGAGTAGTTCCTAGTCATATAGGCTTAGAAAATCGCAACTTTTCATTTTCCGTCGATCTTAGTACACGGTTTAACTACAGAAGAGTCAAGTTTTAAATAGGAAAAATATTGAAACTCTTTGGTCATTTTGAAAGAAATGCTACTGGACTCGTCTGAATCAATGATCTATGCTAAGCTATGCTAAAAGTGGTACCGTCAGACCCGGAGTTCGGCTGAATGGATTCTAAAACGGTAAAACTCAACTGTTTAACTCTGGGGGAGTTGTAAAATGAGCATATTTCCGAAAAAAGTGGAGTATCCCTTTAAGTAAGAAATTTACTTTTGCTATAGTTTAATAAATGTCTATGGATATCTTCCAAAAAAAAATTTATTTTGGCGGATTTTTTTTTTTCTATATAGTGTTGATATGGCAACTAGTAAATACACAAAGTTTCGTCATCCAAGCATGTGCGGAAGTATTTAAAACAAGCGTGTTACAACTAGCCCCGCGTTAGGTTGTGCCCCGCGCTCCCCTAATTTATTTAAAATAGGTAGACATAACACCGGCAGATGTGAATATTGTGAGCAACAGGAAACAATAGAACATGTTATGATACATTGTAAAAAATATGAGGGAAAAAGGAAGGAAATGATCCAAAATCTTAAAAAGGAGAGAATAAGTTTTGATTTAGTAGAAATTCTTAGGAAAAAACTCAAAAGATAAATGCTATGGAATTGTTTTTCATTGTCTTAGAATAATGAATGTGATTGAGAGGATTTGAGATTTTTTTTTTTTTTTTTTTAAATAAAGTAATTAAGACGTTCAGATCCACACTCCATACCAGTTGGTGGCAGTAATGCACCATTTCGTTGTGTGCCAACCGCCAAAAAACTCAACAAGAAGAAGAAGACTGAACCGATGACGTATCCACGCAAACCGAGGCCTCGTTTGTCATTAGTCACGTGATTTTCACATCAACAACACAAGCCTCGAATCGCGGCTTCATCTGACACGCCCATTTTTTCTCGACACAAGCTCCGACGCCTCGCTTCAAATGTCACATCACTACTTGACAGTGCTCGTCAAATCTGAGGGGAGAAACACAAAACGTAAGAATTCTTTTGCCATGCAAATGAAGTGTCAAAATATCAGTAGCCTAATGCTTTTAGTAAGCTTCTTTTACAGTCTTTCACAGAAACATGGAACCAGTAACATAAGAATTTCAGCTTTGTGGTGTTGAGTGTAATGGTGGAAAACTTTTCTTCTTTTGTTTGCAGACTATGTTTCTTACAAAAAAGTTTTTCGGGATCATTTTCAGTCTCTCACTGAATGTATGGCTCTGTGAGACTGCAAGTGTAATCCTTTGTAAGTAAGATTTTTTTTTTTGATTGAAATGAATTTCAACAAAATGTTGAAAGTAAAAAAAAAATTTTTTTTATTATTATTTACAATATATTCCACTACATCTTTGTCTTACATTGCAGCGGATCAGCACAAAGCCTATACTGCTCGAAGCTGCAAAGAACTTCAGAAAAAGTATCAGGTTAATGAAGGTATGCTCATTTTATGTTAATGTTTTATTTTAAGCAAGAACTGCACTGAAGTGACTCAGGTATCCTCTGTTCACGCAGACGGCCTGTACTATCTGACCTCCTCCAGAGGGGTGCTTTACCAGACCTTCTGTGATATGACCACTGCGGGCGGAGGCTGGACGCTGGTTGCCAGTGTTCATGAAAACAACATGTACGGAAAGTGTACCGTTGGTGATCGCTGGTCTAGTCAGCAGGGCAGTGAACCGAACCGTCCTGATGGTGAGGGGACATGGGCAAACACAGTCACATTTGGAAGTGCAGAGGCCTCTACAAGTGATGATTATAAGGTATTCTTATTACATTTATGGTTTTACAGCAATAGTTAAATAGAAGGAACAGAAGTGACACGAGTATAATGATTAAAGGATGTTTTTGGAGAATCTGAAACGATAGTCTCCTTTCTGTCCCAGAATTCTGGCTACTTTGACATTCCAGCACAAGATGTGTCCGTGTGGCACGTTCCTAATAATGTGGAGGTGGAATCCTGGACCGGGTCCTCCATCCTGCAATACCACACTGAGAATCACTTCTTAACTCTCCACGGGGGAAACCTTTACAATTTATTCAAGGTCAGATAAACTTTTATCTAAAGGGTTTGAAACATTCACTTTTTTTCTTTTTTTTTTCTTTTTTTTTTTGTGAAATTACAATAACGTGTGGGGTTTTTTTGTGTTTTTTTTTTTCAGAAATTCCCTGTGAGGTTTGGAATTGGGACATGCATCACTGATAATGGACCTGTTATTCCAATCGTGTATGATAATGGAAATGTGGATTACAACAAAAATCTCTATGGTCCCAATGCAAGAAGTGTGTAATAATAATAATAATAATAATTATTATTATTATTTTATTTTTTTTATTTTTTTATCCTTTAAGCAGGCAAATCACTTAAATTATTATTTACAGCAACTAATATAATATGAGCCAATATATTCCAAATATTTTTAATGACATTGGCTTCATCAGTTGACCGTATCAGTGTCATAAATCTGTGTATTAAGTGATCATTGTTGAGATCCAGTCAGTTTAATGAATGAAAGCCATGTCGTGTTCATGGACATATCATCATTGATATGATTACCATCACTGATATATTCTGGGCATTTTCTCAGCAAATTTTCTGCCTGGATTCATCTCATTCAGAGTCTTCAATACTGAAAGGGCAGCCATGGCTCTTTGTTCAGGTGTCAAACCAACCGCCTGTAACACTGAACATGTGAGAAATAATATTCTGGATTGTAAAATTGATTGTAATACATTTACAATGAAAATTAATCAACTGCACCAATGTCACTGTAAGAAGTGTCTTGTTGTTAGTAATGTCCTCATATTGTTGCAGTTCTGTATTGGTGGAGGTGGACACTTTCCTGAGGCGGCCCCAAGGCAGTGTGGGGACTTTCCGGGATTTGACTGGAATGGCTATGGCTCTAATGCGGGATGGAGCGCTTCCAAAGAGATAACTGAAGCAGCCGTGCTCCTCTTTTATCGCTGACACTCCCAAGAAAAATGGTGTGATGAGTAATGTCATGTTACCTTTCCTATCTAAACTCTTGTACTCTTTTTGCTGGGGGGATTCTCTCTGAAATGTGTGAGATCCTCCCAGCTGTGATTAAAGCATATTCAGAGGCATTGTCTGGAGTCTGTCTGGTTACTGATGCACAGTGGGTTAGTGGAGCACTAGAGGTCTTATTCACAAGTGGTGATAGTGTTTAAAGGGGACGAGACGTCGAGGGTTAGGAGGTGCGCTAGAGGATAAATGTGTAAACCTCGATTAGGTGACAAGCACAAGGCTTAATGTCGAGCCCTGACACTTTGATACTTTCTTATCCAACGTTAGTATTACAGCCTTCATCTTTCAGTTGTTTTGGCTGATAATTCAGAATTTACTGTTTGCACTCTCTGAGCATCAGAAATTCATGAAAATAAACACATCCCTCATAACCAGTATAACTTTTTTCACATATACAATACAAAGCCTAGTTGCCACCCTTCATTCCGGTTTTTTTTTTTTTTTTTTTTTGCTCTTCTGCTCAACTGTTTACACACAATTTCTGAAATCTGACACTCAAACACCATAACCACACACCAAATCTGCAAAACCATACACAAATTCTTGGCCTGTTTTCAATTTCAGAAAATACTTTTTGCAAACCACAACACAATTCTCCATGTAACACACAAAAATCTAACAGGAAGTATTTGATTTCTTTTTTTAAACACAACCTATCAAAATGCCACTTTAATTCATCAGAGACTCACACTCCTCACATGTGCAAACACTCATTGTTTTACTAAACACCAACCAATCATGGCCAACCATTTAGAGTAGGCCTATAAATAGGTCAAAGGTCAAGTTATAGGTTTTTTGGACTGTGTAATACTGTATTCACAACCACAAACGCTTACAGTAAAAAAAGAAAGTTTGGTTTTAATCTTGCTTTTGTGTTTCCGTGAATTTTTCAACATCTCTCTGCCAATTACTTTCAATCCTGTGCAGAAATGTACATAGAGCTCATGAAAGAAGAGCTTTAGGTTTTGAATAACTGTATGATATATCCAAAGTGTGTGTAGTCTAAGCAGTTGAAAAAAACTGTAACACCGTGTTTGTTTTTTCCGCGTTTCAAATCTCACAGCCCCGCGGTCAAATATTCACTTTAACTTTACATTCAAAACAATGTTATTTCTTCTCAAAATGGTATTTTGTTTTCAAATGACACACACAAACCATCATATGAATAGACATTTGTAAGAACCAGTTGAACACTGATGTGCTCAATGTAAAATGACTTTTTTACCTTTTTTTTTGTTCAGTGTTACACTTACTACAGACAGTACATACATAAGTGTGTTGTAAAATATTTGAGAATATTGTTTTTATATAAACGTAACGTTTTATACTCCCCTCCTTGAACTGCCACCTTACCGTGGTGGAGGGGTTTGAGTACCCGAAGGACCCTAGGAGCTATGTTGTCTGGGGCTATATGCCCCTGGTAGGGTCTCCCAAGGCAAACAGGTCCTAGGCGATGGGTCAGACTAAGAGCGGTTCAGAAACCCCTTATGATGAAGATAAATCCAAGGACCGTGACGTCACCCGGCATGGCGCAGCCGGGGCCCCACCCTGGAGCCAGGCCGTGGGCTCACCACCTACAGGAGGGGCCGTAAGGGGCCGATCCCTGGACACAGAAACTAGCTCTAGAGACGTGGAACGTCACCTCTCTGGCGGGGAAGGAGCCTAAGATTGTGCGGGAGGTTGAGAGGTACCGACTAGAGATAGTCGGGATCACCTCCACGCACGGCTTGGGCTCTGGAACCACACTCCTTGATGTTCATGCATAAGGGTGCCCATCAGTGCACATGGCACCAGGACACCCTAGGCCGGAGGTCAATGATCGACTCCTGAGGCAGCTGACGGGTACCGACAGGCCAAGCGGACTGCAGCCCGGGTGGTTGTGGAGGCAAAAAATCGGGCCTGGGAGGAGTTTGGTGAGGCCATGGAGAAAGACTACCAGTCGGCCTCAAAGAGATTCTGGTAAATCGTCCGGCGCCTCAGGAGGGGAAGCAGTGCCCTACCAATGCTGTTTTCAGTGGAGGTGGGCAGCTATTGACCTCGACTGGGGATGTCATCGGTGGAAGGAATACTTCGAGGATCTCCTCAATCCCACCGTCACGTCTTCCATTGAGGAAGCAGAGGCTGGGGGTTCGGAGGTGGACTCATCCATCACCCAAGCTGAAGTCACCGAGGTAGTCAAGAAACTCCTCGGTGGCAAGGCACCGGGGGTGGATGAGATCCGCCCCGAGTACCTCAAGTCTCTGGATGTTGTGGGGCTGTCTTGGCTGACACGCCTCTGCAACATCGCGTGGCAGTCGGGGACAGTGCCTTTGGACTGGCAGACCGGGGTGGTGGTCCCTATTTTTAAGAAGGGGGACCGGAGGGTGTGCTCCAACTATAGGGGGATCACACTTCTCAGCCTCCCCGGGAAAGTCTATGCTATGGTACTGGAGAGGAGAACACGGCTGATAGTAGAACCTCGGATCCAGGAGGAACAGTGCGGTTTTCGTCCCGGTCGTGGAACACTGGACCAGCTGGGAGATCCCTTACAGATAGGGTTAGAAGCTCGGTCACTCGGGAGGAGCTCAGAGTAGAGCCACTGCTCCTCCACATCGAGAGGGGCCAGCTGAGGTGGCTCGGGCATCTTTTCCGGATGCCTCCTGGTCGCCTTCCCGGGAAGGTGTTCCGGGCATGTCCCACCGGGAAGAGGCCCCGGGGAAGACCTAGAACACGCTGGAGGGACTATGTCTCCCGGCTGGCCTGGGAACGCCTCGGTGTCCCCCCGGAAGAGCTGGAGGAAGTGTGCAGGGAGAGGGAGGTCTGGGCTTCCCTGCTTAGACTGCTGCCCCCACGACCCGGCCCCCGGGTAAGCGGAAGAAGATGGATGGATGTTTTTATACTCAGAACACACAAATACACGGTAACAAATATATTTTATTTTTCCCACAAGAACAATGTACACAGTGTACATCTCAACCAATACAAAGTTGTACATACAGTGGTCTACATACAAAACAACAGAAGAATTGACTGTATACAGTTACAGTAAATAAAACAAAATTCAATGTTGGCATCCATTGTCCATTGAAGAGCTCACCTGTTGCCCTTTTATGCTAAAGCTCTGGGGCCGTATTCACAAAGAATTTTAAGGCTAAAAGTAGCTCCTAACTGGCGAATTTAGGAGCAACTCCTAAAAATAATGGGCGTGTCACTCGTAACTTTAGGACTCCTAATTTCTTTCACTAAGAGTAATTCACGAAGCATTTTAGCCCTAAAAGTAGCACCTAAGCCTGGGACAGCTTAAAAGAAGTCGAGAGGACTCCTAACTCACTAAGACCTATTCACAAACCGCTTTTTGTGGCATTTCACGTTGCGATGTTTTGAAATGGGTATGCGGCGGCTACAGGAGCTTCCAATCGCGAGGGAACAATTTTGCATTGTAGGCATAATGCAATAACGCCACCAACAACAAGCAAAACTATATTCAACTGCACTAGTTCTCTTCCGCAGTCGGTGATGCAGGGAGTGTTGTGATTGGTTTTCAAGCCAGCCAATCAGAATTTAGCAGTCTCATCTCTGATTGGCTGGAATTATGGCATATTGTAACGCTGGGTTGTGTTGAGCAAGCGAGCCGTCTGCGCTTAGAGAGCGCTCACGGCTGGTATGAAAGGAGCAAGAAAGTGAAACTTGCACACGCGAAAGAGAACGTCCGCGCACATCCAAATACTTATTTTAAATGCAAAATTGATTTTCGTTCGCTCGCAATATTTTCTTATCTGCGAGACGAACATTTCTCCGCAAAACTCAGTTCACGCGCGTGCGAAATGCCCTTTTGCACGCTCAAAATATGATCTTGCGCGCGCAGAATTGTGACCGAAATCTCACCCCATAAGCGCCGGCGGGACTGCTTGTGGCGACTGCCGGGAGAGAGAGAAGACGCTAGTTGTGAATTGGAGGGTAAAAAAAAAGAAAAATAATGGAATTGGTTTCAAAGCCAAACGCGACAGCGAGCCCGATCTCATGAAAATGCGTATCTATACCACGAATGTTATTTCTCGTGCCATTTATACGCCAAAAATAGTTTTTGCGTGCATATGATACTCACTTTATGGCGTGTAATACGCACGCACTCCTCACCCCTAATGCTAACCAAGTATTTTCAGTGAGTAGCATAAAGTGCATCTCCGTCTTCCCGACAGTATTACACAATCACTCGGGCGTTTAGTCGGCAAAGTAACAGGAGGACAGTGCAAAATGGTGTGATATGGCCTGTTGAGGCTTTTTTAGTTGTTTACAAAGGTCCTAACTGGCAGTTTTGCCTGCTATGGAATGTTACTATTTATGCCTAATGTCTAAAGCCTAATGTTTAATTTTGATTACATCCATTTTATTTATTAACAGACATTTATTTTGTTAACATACACTAAAAGTCCATTGCTTTTATTGTATGTGTATTTTATCACATTTTTATTGGATATTTAAAATGTTTTCCGTTTTCAATGTTTAATATTCTTTAGAAATAAAAATGTATAGATCGTTGAAAAGGTGTACCTGCATTATTATGCCATTATCATTATATTAGATGAAAATGGTCTCAGAACGACAATATTATCGTTTATCGCAATATTTTTTGGACAATTTATCGTCCAGCAAAATTTGTTATCATGACAGGCCTAATTGGATATGCACAGAAATTGGATTTGGACTGACAGTTCGACGAGGTTAAAGTGTTTTAAGACGCAAGAAGAGCTTCAGCATTTTCTCCACAACCATTCATGGCGACGACTACACAACCACCGCAATCCTTTTTCCAATTGTTGTTTTTTGTTGAGACACTGGATCTGGGAAAGAAAATAACAGAAAACTGTCCTTAGTGAGGAACAACATGGCAAGTTAAAGGGACACTTCACCCATTTGCATCAAGCCTTGTATCGTTAGAAACCCAGACATTTTTTTTAATGGTCGTGCATTATTGTCTCGTTTTCCCCTGAGACGGGAGAAATAAGGATTTCAGTGTTGCAGTTCCTGCTTACAATTGTCATTTTGGGTCAGTCTAAGCAGGAAGTCCCATTTCTTTGTAGAGGGGTTGAGACTACAAACACTCGTTCCTCATCTTTCCAGGGGGTGGGACCAGCTCATGCTACAGACCTATTACAGATCAGTGGGTGGGACTCCACTTGCAGAAACTAAAAGCAATATCTTGTTTGGAAGCTAAGCTAATAGGCGCTATGGAGCCAGATGTGAAGTTACGACAATAGCGGAGGGTACTCAATATGATATAGAAGAAGAGGATTTCGAAAGTCTAATGCTCGAATCAGGTGTTTGTGGCTACCTTTACGAGCCGCATTATAGCGAAGAGCAGTGGAGGCTGATGTCGCGGACGAGGCTCGAGTTGGAGCGGACTGGTGGCGCCGGTGCTCTCACTGTGTACAGAGATAGAGTCTGTCTGCTGCAAAGAATTTCAATGATGCCAATTTCTCCTGGACAAAATCTCTGAATCAGACAAGGTCACAGACGTTTGTGTGGTGAACCATCCTAGTTTCGCACTGCATATGTTCTGACTGAACATCCCGGTACCGTGCAATAATTCACCATTTAGAAAGAAATACAAACGAGGAGTAATTCACTAATTAGATTAGATTAGATTCAACTTTATTGTCATTACACAAGTACAGGTACAAGGCAACGAAATGCAGTTTAGGTCTAACCAGAAGTGCAATAGCAGCAAGTGCAGGATATACAGTGGTTCCATAAGTGCAGAACATGGATATGTACTGAATAAATATAGAGTTGAATACTATTATAAACAAAAATTTACAGATAGATTGTCCTATGAATATAATATACAGATAACTATTACTGTGAACAGAGTTTACAGCTAGATATGTACTGAATATAATAATATACAGATGGCTATTACTATAAACAGAATGTTTACAGATAGATATGTACTGAATATAATATACAGATGGCTGTTACTATAAACAGAATTTTACAGATAGATATGTACTATGAATATATATACAGATGGCTGTTACTATAAACAGAATGTGAGCATAATATACAGATGGCTATTACTATAAACAGAATTTAACAAATAGATATATGTATAAGTTAGGCTAATGAGCAGTATAACAATGGATTTAAAGTAGTGCAAATAAAGTTTGGACAGAAGCTATCCGAGTGAAAGTGCAGTGGAAAGTAATTGCATATTACAGTTAAGGTACGATATTGCAATGTATATATAAACAGTCGGTACTGTAAATAAACAGTCGGCAGTGCAAATTGAGCATATTCCAGTCAAGGTAGTAGTGCAAGATGCATATGTAAACAGTTGTTACTGTAATAACAGTCAGCAGTGCAAATGAACATTATAGTATTGCAAATAACAAAATGGAGGCAGGTGTGAGGAGGGAGAGGAGAGTCAATCAGTATATGAGGGGAGTGGGATCAATGAGGGTTAGAGTTTAATAAAGAGACAGCTCTGGGGAAAAAACTGTTCTTTAGTCTGCTGGTCCTGGTCCGGAGGCACCTGAAACGCCTGCCGGAGGGCAGGAGAGAAAACAGTCTGTGGGCTGGGTGAGAGGAGTCCTTAAGGATGCTGCGAGCTCGATGCAGACAGCGTTTCCTCTGGATGTGCTCGATGGCAGGTAGTGGAGTCCCAGTGATGCGCTGGGCGGTTTTCACCACCCGCTGCAGTGCCTTGCGCTCTGCAACAGAACAGCTCCCATACCACACTGTAGCACAGTTGGTCAGGATGCTTTCTATTGCACAGCGATAGAAGTTCACCAGGATAGTGGAGGAAAGCTGATTCTTCCTCAGTGTCCTCAGGAAGAAAAGGCGCTGGTGAGCCTTCTTGACCAGGCTGGAGGTGTTGGTTGTCCAGGTCATGTCCGCCGAGATGTGGATCCCCAGGAACTTGAAACTGGAGACACGCTCAACAGCCATTCCATTGATGTGGATGGTGTCGTGTGTGCCTCTTGACACTTTCCTGAAGTCCACGATGAGCTCCTTCGTTTTGGTGGTGTTGAGGAGCTGGTTATTTTCGGTGCACCATGTGGCCAGGTGCTTGATCTCCTCCCTATAGGCAGTCTCATCGTTGTTGCTGATGAGACCAATCACCATAGTGTCGTCCGCAAACTTGACGATGGAATTAGATCCGTACACAGGCTTGCAGTCGGAGGTGAAGAGGGAGTAGAGGAATGGGCTTAGCACACAGCCCTGTGGTACACCAGTGTTGAGTGTGATGGATGTGGAGCAGTTGGAGCCTGATCGAACATTCTGGGGTCTGTTGGTCAAGAAGTCCAAAATCCAGTTGCACATGGAGGTGTTGAAGCCCAGGTCTCCAAGTTTGGCTATTAACTTAGTTGGGATGACAGTGTTGAATGCTGAGCTGAAGTCAACAAACAGCATGCGTGCATAAGTGTTCTTATTGTCCAGATGTGTGAGCACAGAGTGCAGTGCCATGGAGACTGCATCCTCTGTGCTCCTATTGCTACGGTAGGCAAACTGGTGTGAGTCCAATGTGGATGGTAGAGAGTCTTTTAGGTGTGCCAGGACCAGCCGCTCAAAGCACTTCATTACGATGGGTGTGAGTGCTACAGGGCGGTAGTCATTAAGGCACTTCGGGCTGGAGTGTTTTGGCACTGGCACAATGGAAGTGCATTTAAAGCATGTTGGTACAGCTGCTTGGGCAAGAGACAGGTTGAAAATGTCTGTAAAAACCCCAGCGAGCTGCTCCGCACATGCCCTGAGTACGCGTCCAGGGATGTTGTCTGGTCCAGCAGCCTTGTGCGCGCTGATCCTGCTCAGTGCATTGCAGACATCTGTGGAGGAGAGTGTGATCGGTGGGTGGTCAGCTGAGGATTTGAGCTTGGTGGCAGTTTCTCTGTTGTCTCTTTCAAAGCGAGCATAAAAGTCATTTAGCTCGTTCAGGAAGTTGACATCAGTGGCTGCGGGGGTGGAGTGAGAGGGTTTGTAGTCACTGATGGCCTGAATGCCCTGCCACATGCGCCGAGGGTCAGCGTTGGAAAAGTGTCCCTCTATCTTAAGCTTGTAGCAGTGCTTGGCCTCTTTGATGCCCCTTTTCAGATTTGCTCTGGATGTACTATAGGCTTGTGCATCTCCTGATCTGAAGGCAGTATTGCGTGTCTTCAATAGGAGTCGCACTTCCCTGTTCATCCATGGCTTCTGATTTGGGTATGTGGTGATCTGCTTCTAATGAGTTCGCCAACTAACTAGACATTTTGTGTGAAATGAATTTCAAGCTCAGGTGTTAAGAGGGATAGGCAGATAACTCATATGCGCTGTTCTGCATTAGTGGGAGTGGCTTGCGGAGTTGTTGTCTTTCATACAAATGCGTCCTGAAGTTACTTTCTGTCTTTCCTCAGTCAAGAAGGCACCAAACTCGAAATTTATTTTACATTGATATGACCCACTTTCAATAAAGATCAATGTTCCCATGGGTGAAATGCTCCTTTAAATATCCTACTTTATGGAAAAATTCATGTGATGCAACAAAAGACCTAAAAAGACCATAGTGAAGTGAAGATCTTAATACCTGGAGTCAGCAGGAGTTTCTGTGGCTTCTTCTTCATCATCCGCTGTGTTACTCTTCTGCAAGTCAACACAAAAACACAATGTAAACCAAATTCACGAGTTCACACTTACATATAATTTGAAGGGGTAAGTTTAATGCGTATTTGGCGTGCTGTCCGGAGGGAGGGCTCCGAGCTCGGAGTTCGGCCCGAACCCAGAGTGCTCCCCCCGTATGTAAGTGTTTTAGGACTAGAAGCGTGGAGAAGGGGTGGTGGAGGGATGCTGCAAAAACTGTCAATGGAATGAGGTGAGACTGCGGAGTATATATGCACCTCTTACCATTGATTGCTGAGTGCTCTCCACTTGTGTTAATTATCTGAACGTGCTCCTCCCGAACCTTGTTAATAAAACATCATTAAAAGGTGCCGTTTACACAGTTGAAAACAATGGGGAAAACCATGCAGGAACATCTGCCATTCTTTACTGTAGATCTCTAGTGGAACAATTCCATTCACTGCTATAATCGCCTAAACTTGTTAAATCATCTAAATCAAAAACATGCATGAAAGTCAAGTCACCTTTATTTTTATAATGCTTTATACAATAGAAATTGTTTCAAAGCATCTTCACAATAATAAACAGGAGTAAGGGCTGGCTCACAGGACGCATGGTCTAGAAATGCATTTTTTAAAAGTTGAACTTATTTAACTTGAGCGCCGTGTTTTTAGTTTTAGTTTTCAGAATTAATTACGCAAATAAAATAAAAATGTTAGACCCTATACCTACTAGGCTACTGAAAGAATCAAAGATCCTCTTCTTAAAATTATTAATTCATCATTGTCATTAGGATACGTGTCAAAAACCTTCACACTGGCTGTTATTAAACCTCATAAACAGGAAAAAAAGAAAAAGAAAGAGGCTTAGAAAGCTCTACGTTTCACATTCATGGAACTAAAACTTCAATAGTCGGTACCAATACCAGTCAAATTCCACGGTTCTCTGAACCAATTTTTGTACCAGAGCAAAGACTATAACTATGTTTTTTTTTTATTTTTTTTATTTAACTACAGTAATCAACATTTGAAGTGGATCAAAACCTTTCAAAGTCATACAAGAATTTTGAACAATACCCATACTTGTCTTAAGACAACTTTGATCCACTTCAAATAATGACTACTGTATTGAAGTAAAAACATTAATGCATTTATGCATTTATGCAATTACAAATAAATAATAAATACAAAAACAACAAATAAATACATTAAAACTGTAGCCTTCAAATGTGTGTTTTCTGTACAACGATGTAACTCGCTGCTTCACTAGTAGGCTACGATGAATCGTTGAAGAAATCAAGTCACGACTGTTTCCCGAAACCATGTTGTCGCAAATTGGTCATTCAACCACGTTGGTTAATGATGTCATGAACGTGGTGGAGTAATAACTTTTTTTAGTTAAAATTAAAGTTAAAACTTTTTTAGTTTTGCTTAAAATTATGGACATGGCATCTGCCCAGCAAACACATTTACGTTGTGGCAACGTCTCTGGCACGTTGCATTTCTGCTATGGCAACGTCGCTGTATACGTGCTCGCAACATTGTAACAACGTAGAATTGTAAGATGTGACAGGGCTGTAGCAACGTTGTTGCGCGACATTCAGCAACTGAGAGACGACGTTCTGACAATATTTTTATATGGTGTATTTTGTTAGATAATTATATACTTTTTATCATTTATTGTTTATCTATATTATTTAATGGGGCTATCAACACCTGCAAGTGTAGCCTACACTTTAAAGAGTAAAAATGACAGAAGGTTTCGTTAATTCAACTTTATTAAAATTGCATATAGTCAAATTGCACTTCCAAAAGTCATACATTTGTGAAAAAAATAAATAAATAAACGAATACACATTTATTTTAAGTATAATAAATAAAACATGAAAAGCAAAGGCAGATCAGAACATTTAATGAACAAGACAGGTGTTGTGCCGAATTTCGACTCCCTGCCAAATTATTACCCCCCTCGTTGAAGTCAGTACCTGATTGCCTAATCCTAACCCCACCCCTAATCCTAACCCCTCCCCCACAACTAATCTAAACCTACCAATACTAGGGGGGTAATAATTTGGCGGGGGTAGAAATTCGGCAGGACACCTGGTCTGTGTGGCAGACAGTTGCCGAGCAGGTGTCACCGGGGAAACATATCCACAAATCCAGAGGAGCAAAGAAACGAATGAGACTAAATAGCGGAAAAATCTAACGAAAAACTAAACAATGCGAGCGATGTTTCATTAACCACATTAGAAATTAAAGCTGTAGGTTGTGTTTGATAGCTGAGGTAACTGTTAGGCTAAACGCAATACTCATGTATCCTTGCTCGATGATGAATGAGAACACAATGAGCCCAACAACAGGTGGTTGGAATTTAAAAGGCTGATTTTCCCGCTTCAGGGCAGTGAAGAGTACATTATGTAGTCCAGTGGTTGTCAAGACACCCTAGGCACAACCTTAAGCAATGGCCCTGAACGATGGTTTAATGTCAACATTGTGACAACGCTGTAACAACTTCACCACACAACGTAGTAATAGCAACCTTTTGGCCATGTTGTTAAAACGTTGTTAGAAGGTTGGCTACGTTGTGCCAACGTTCTGTGTTTGCTGGGTGAGGACTATTTCTTTATTTCCCGATTCAATCATAGTCTTGTTCTTACTTTGGTACCAAATCAGTACTGACACTTAAAATGTGACAATACCAGCATTTCTCTCTATCATTAAGCGCTGTTAAACAGATTCTTAAACACCATTAATAGCCATTATGTTCACGCGCTCAACATACATGTCTCTGATTGGCTTCAATGATCACCGTCTCAAAACCATGTGTTTGACTGTCTTCATAGAGTGCTCACACAGATACACACGGGAGCGTTTGAAAACAGCGTCTAAGCGGATCCGTCTATCAGGGAATATATTAGGGATCCACTGATAGACGCCTGATTTTAAACACTTCTGTGTGTAGGCTATCTGTGCAAGCGCTCGATGAAGAGCGTCAAAGATGTCATTCAACAATTGTACTGCGCATGTGTCGAACTCGGCCATGCGCGAACTCAGCCAGAATGTGCGCGATACGCGTCCAGATGCGGAAACCGAAGTATACCCGAGCCTTAAGTGATACAGAAGAGCTCAGGAGAACAACTAAACTATCCTGGGTTTAGCAGCGACTTTTTTAGAACTGCAGCGCTGCTCATATGATAAAATTATAAAAGCAAGTAATACTTGCCTTCCTGAGTTTCCGCTTTCCGGAAGCAAAAGCACAAGATGATGATGATGATGATGATGACTGGAATTAAAGCATAAAGCCAGTGTAGGTCAGAGGAGCTGGGAGGTGTTGGGCTGATGAAGTGTGGAGGAGCTGGACTGAAGGAAACTGGAGCTTCTGTAAGAGACAACAAGAGCAGAGACAATTAGAGGATTATAAACTGCAAGTCAAACGACCTTTATCACTAAAACATTACTGACCAATCCTACTTCAGCAAATGTTACTATCAGACAAGCTTTTGCACTTTACTAATCAAAGCCAAATGAGGATTTGTTTGAACAGAATCAAATGCAAATTATCTGAGAAATAGTGCAATAGTGCAAGGCAAACAAAAAAAATTCTCCTTTCTCCAAATCTGTAGGGATGCACCGATATTTTTTCTGAAAAACCAATCCGATACCCATAACACATATCGTCCGACACAGATCAGATACCGATTTTTTTTATTGATCATCATTGTAGAATATCCATTTATGTGTGTGTGGAACTGATGATTAATGTTTTATGTGTTAAACACAGTCCACTATTATTATATTTCTCAGTAAAAGCACATACTCTTATTGTGCTGCATCAACGATTTGAGACAAATCTAAAATGGAAAATAAAAATGGAAAGGTATAAGTTTAGCAAAACCTGACTAAAGTAGAAAAATTTTTTTTTTTTTTTTTTTTTTTTAAATCCTGTGAATTTACGCACAGTATCGGATTTGGATCGGTTCCGTCTGACTGATACCCGCCCGCTCCGGCAAAAATCGCATACAGAATACGGATACTGAATATCAGATCGGCGCATAGGGCCTACTTCATGCAACTCCACCCAAACGGTTTTGCTCTAAATTTGTAGCAATATGCTCTTACAATAAGGAATTTTATTCTTTTTTGGACATTTATTTATAAGAAATAAAAAGGATATTCATATCACACGCCTCAATGTGATTGAACCCCCGTTTTAGAACCTTTTCCTCTATTTACACAACGGTGGATAAATCCGCATTAATAGAACGGGTTTTACAATTATGAGGCTCATCGTGGTTTGTGTTAGCGTAGGCTACTTTATCCACCTAATCTATCTTCTGATAACATCCCCAAAATCTACTAATTTAGAGAGCAATAATCATCTATAGGTAATACACAAGTTAATTTGATTCAGATGTTGAGAATAAACGTGTTCTTTAAACGTCTTATCTTACCTTTTAAAAGTGCGTCATAAACGGCCTGGGCTGCGCTCCCCCAAAAGCATCGTAAAGCCTATTTGATCGTTGAATAATTGCCATCAATGGTCTCTACGGTTAACTGATCGTTTAGGCTGATCGCTCCGGCCAGTAAACATATTTTACTATCATTATTTATTCTGATATATATATATATATATGTATATAATGTGTGTGTGTGTGTGTGTGTGTGTGTGTGTGTGTGTGTGTGTGTGTGCTCGGAGGCTCAACCTTCTTTGAAGTGGAAATTTCCTCTGGCTCATTTTTCTGTTCAGTCGAGTAGTGATGGTAGTCAAAAAATCACAACTTGTAAAGAACTGTAATAAAGGGTAAGTAATTGTAAAGGACTGTAATAAAAGTTAAAACCAATTGATTTTGAATCTATGGTTGGAGATTTTTAAAGTTAACTGGGTAAAAGCCTTTTTAGATAAACCTGATTCTCTATGGTATCATATTCCCAAAAATATTTTTGATAAAGTGGGAGGTTTAGAGTTTCTTTTAAAGTGTGATTTCGAGGTATCTAAATTGCCAGTAATTGTCTGAATATCATAAACAAGTTCTTCATTACTGGAAGATAATAATTACTCATAATTTTACACCACATGGCTCCACCTTGTGGAACAACAGAGTGATAACAATAAGTAGAAAAACACTTAGAAATTGGTTTGAAAAAGGAATTATTTTCATCACAGATATATTAGATGAACAGGGTAATTTTCTTAGGTTTACGGATTTTAAAACAAAATTTAATATACAAAGTTTAATATAAGGGATTATAATAAGGTATGTAAAGCAATACCAATAGCCCTATTAAATATGATACAAAACTATTTACATTATTCTAAAAGTCAAATAAATTTGCCTAAACTGCAACTAAACCAAATTCCCCTAAATAGCGAAAAATGTAACAATAATCGTATTAGCAAAACATTCAAATGTAAACTATTTCATGATTTTGACCAAAATATAAAAATAAGGCATCATGATGAAAAAATAACAAATAAATACATCAAATTCATGAAATGGCCTATACCTCCTAAAATCAAAGAAATGCAATTCAAAATTATAAATGGATATTATCCAGCAGCAGCCATGCTTAAAAAGAGATTTGGTTTTGAAGTGGAGCCGTGTGTGTTCTGTTTCCAGGAAGATGAAACTATTGAACATTTGTTTTTCTCTTGTCCAGTGAGAAAACGATTCTGGCAAGATGTCAGGAATTGGCTGGAAACGAAAATGGAGAGAACTACACAATTAAAGTTAGAGCAAATTCTTTTTGGTAATGAAAACCTTCCGAAGGAACTTTTTAGAATTTACAATTTCATAACAATTATGGGTAAATACCATATTCATAAATGTAAATGGCAAAACAAAAATCCATCCCTAATGGTGCTTAAAATTGAACTGGAGGAATACTTTGCATCTTTGAAACTTCTGAAAGACTCCAGTGATAAAATTGACTCACTATGTGAAGATGTCTCAAAATATTTGTCATTATAATTTGTAAAGCTTCCATGTAACTTTATTTTAGGAATATTTGAAGACTGAGGATAATATATGTATGTGAATAACTTTGACATGCCTATGGACTGAAGTGCCTTTGCTTAATTTATTTTATTTTATATTTATTGGTATTTATTTTCTTTATCGGATTTTGTTCTATTTAACTGTGTTTAACTATGTTCTGCACATAAGTCTCCCAACGAGAGATTTTGTGAATTGTGTTTTGTAAATAAGTGTGTTTAATAAAAATAAAAAATAAAAAAAAAAGAGTAGTGATGGTAGAAACTAAGCTTCGAATCAATTGAACCGCTCGCAAAATGATTCATTGTTTCGAATCATTTTCGCCATGCGCACGCTGTGACTGACCTCTGCTGGTTAGAACAGTGTAATGCAACAAACACTCAGGCCAAACATGTTTAAATACACCTTTTACAAACATATAGCAAATGTATTATTGAAAGTAAAATCGATCAAATGCAATTAATCCAATAAGATGAAATAACGTTTTAAAGGGAAGTTAACGCATGTTCACCTCGTGGGTTTTGTGAGAGGAGAGAGCGGATTTTTTGCTATAACTACGTTGTGTAGTGAAGGTTGTTACAGCGTTGTCACAATGTTGACATTAAACCACCGTTCAGGGCCATTGCTTAAGGTTGTGCCTTATGAGGAGTGGATGCCTAGGTTGTCAGGACAACCACTGGACTACATAATGTAGGCTACTCGTCACTGCCCTGAAGCGGGAAAATCAGACTTTTTAATTCCAACCACCTGTTGTTGGGCTCATTGTGTTCTCATTCATCATCGAGCAAGGATACGTGAGTATTGCGTTTAGCCTACCTCAGCTATCAAACACAACCTACAACTTTAATTTCTAATGTGATTGTAGCCTCGCTCGCACTGTTTAGTTTGTCATTTGATTTTTCCGCTATTTAGTCTCATTCGTTTCTTTGCTCCTCTGGATTTGTGGATGTTTCCCCGGTGACACCTGCTTTCGGCTACTGTCTGCCACAGATCCGGTTTTGTTCATTAAATGTTCTGATCTGCCTTTGCTTTATGTTTTATTTATTATACTTAAAATAAATTTGTATATTCGTTTATTTTTTTTATTTTTTTTTATAGGCCTATATATTTTTTTTCACAAATGTATGACTTTTGGAAGTGCAATTAGATTAAATGCAGTTTTAATAAAGTTGAATTAACTAAACTTTGTCATTTTTACTCTTCAAAGTGTAGGCTACACTTGCAGGAGTTGATAGCCCTATTAAATAAAAATATAGATAAACAATAAAAGATAAAAGTATATAATTATCTAACAAAATGCACCATATTGTCAGAACGTCGTCTCTCAGTTGCTGAATGTCGCGCAACAACGTTGCTACAGCCCTGTCACGTCTTACAATTCTACGTTGTTACAATGTTGCGAGCACGTAGACAGCGACGTTGCCATAGCAGAAATGCAACGTGCCAGAGACGTTGCCACAACGTAAATGTGTTTGCTGGGCTGTCATCTAAATCTCTCTACACACAGAACACATTTTGAGTTTATAGATGGGCTCTCTGCACACAAAACGCATTTCGGGTTTATTGACGGAGGCTCTGAGTGAGTGTGTGTCACAGAGCAACCCGTGTTTGTGAGTAGGGGTGAGCACTGTACAGTGGGCACATTTCCTACATGTAAAACACCTGCGGCGTGAGCCGGTTTTATTGATGTGGGCCGTGAATGAGTGTGTAACACTGAACGGGTCGTGCTTATGTGAAGGGGTGAGCACTGGGGAGTGGGCACAATTCCTACATTTATAACACCTTCGGCGTGTGCCGGACAGACAGATATAATGCTCTTTTTGAGATATATCTGGGTGGCCGTGAAAACGGCCTTTCGGTACAGGTGAGCGTGTTGTGTAACGGGCTCGTTGGCTGTGAAATGCACTTCTCCAGTCGCCTCTGTTGAGGGAACTGAGAGAGCAAAACGTGCTGTCTTTGATGGCGGTCCGGCCGTAGCGAGACTCGACCATCTTCGTCTTCCTAGTGTGGCCAGGAAGACTTTGAGGGCTCAGGTTTCAGCGCTATCTTGGGCCTGGGTCCCCATGGCGGAGGCGGCCTGTGGCGGCTTGAAGAGCGCGAGCGCTGCTGAGACTCTCTCGGGTGACGGCGCTGTGAAGCTGGCGGCGGAGGCGCTGTGTTCCGGTTAGACGGCTGCTTTTTTGAGCGACCCGTCGTGGAACTAGAGCGTTTAGGAATGAAGTGCCGCATGGCTTACGAGGTTTTCTGCACTTCAGAATACCGCTCCGTGAAGCCTTTGACTGCCGGGCCGAAGAGACCGGATGGAGACACGGGCGCGTCGAGGAAAGTGGCTCTGTCGGACTCTTTCATGTCGGACAGGGTTAACCACAAGTGTCTCTCGGTGACGGTAAGAGATGCCGTGTTCCTCCCGATTGCCTGTGCAGCGGACTTGGTGGCTCGTAGCGCTTCTGAGGGCCGTGAAACTCTCAGGGTTCAGGCCAGCCTCGTCCATGATGCGGAGAAGATTAGCCTGATGAACTTGTAGCACCGCCATGGTGTGAAGCGCTGAAGCGGCTTGGCCGGCGGCGGCATAGGCGCGACTGATCAGAGCCGAAGTCGTCCTGCAGGCTTTCAAGGGCAGCGAGGGTTAAGACTGGCATCCAGCGAAAGGCGGGCACAGGTGTGCAGCTACCGGTTCCTCGACCGGAGGAATGCAGAGGTAGCCTTTGTCTTTCGCGCCGTCAACAGCTCCTCGTGGAATTCCGGCAGGAAGGGAGCGGGCCTCGTGTGAGGCGTCGAGCGTCGCACGGGCAGGAAACAGCCATCCAGCCTGCTGGGCGCGGGTTCCTCGGGCAGCGACCAATCGAGGTGAGAAGGCGGAAAAGCTCCGCTTCAGCCTTCGACCAACCTTCACTCTCCGAAGCGAGAAGAGAGCAGCTGTCCTCTTCTGCGTTGTCCCCGTCAGACTGCACGGCAGGGGCGGAAGGGCGCGTCGACGGCGCAGGCTTCTCCAGAGAACAGCGATGTGATGTGACCACTTCGGTGAAGAGATGAAAAATCAAAGAACAACCTATCTTGACTCAGCTTATAAGCCACGCCCATTCTGGCGGGACGTGACGTGCACGGGCGCCCGCACCCTCATTGGTGCTTACGTCACGAACAGTCCTTCGATAGGTTGCTGCAGAGCAACCAATAGGCGCGCGAGCTGTATCGCCTAGGTCTGCAGTATTCTCGAGAAAAGGGATTTTCTCGTAGCGAAAGCTAGCTTACGCAACACGAGAGTACTCTCATAAGAGAATTCGATTTAATAGGCCTACTTCATAAAATGAATCGGGGCTGTGAGATTTGAAACGGAAACAGAAGTAAAACATCGCTTAATCACGGACGTGCATTGCAGGGACTTAATGTCTAAAATGCGCGCGCACGTTTCAGTTGAACGATAATATAAAAATGTTAAGCTGAAGTGGCGTGCGGGCGGAAGGACCAAAAAGGGCACTTTTTTTTTTTTTTTTTTTTACATTTATTTATTAAATAAATCACCTGTATTTAAAGCAGTACCCGTCAGTCAGTCTATTGTGTTTTTAAATATTTTAATGACTTCCTCACAATTAATCGGAATATCTCGCTCGATAGAGAGGTCAGAGAGCCTCTCTTCATTACAAATGAATGCATAACACATCAAACAAAAATAGGGAAATTATGACAATATTACTAAATATTATTTACTTTACCCAGCAAAACAGTGAGAATCAAGAAGGTAATTATGAGCAATTCATGTTTAGTGTTGTTGATGTTATAAATTGTATGTATTCATGAAAGCATTAGTTCATGAAGTCAGTAACACTTTACATTAAGGTTTCATTAGTTACATTCGTTAACATGAATAATGCACTGCACTTCTACAGCATTTATTAATCTTAGTTAATATTAATTTCAGCATTTAAACATTATTAAAATCAAAAGTTGTATTTGTTAACATTAATGCACTGTGACTTTACATGAACAAACAATTAACAGTTGTATTATTATTAACTAAGATTAACAAATAGAGTAACAAATGTGTTTCTCATTAGTTCATGTTAGTTAATATGAATAATAAACAAATTATCCTTATTGTATACAAGTGTTACTATGAAATCAAATATGTAAACTCCTTACAATTTAGAGCTGGAAAATTTCCTTTCACTAGATGTATTTCCCCAAGCTAATAACACTTGCTATGGCCTTGGATAAAAACGAATGACATTGTCAAACTCAGAAGGCTGACATCAAGTTACACATTTATTATAGTTAAGCATAACTTGCATGCTCCCGTAACTTTTACATTAGCATGGTAGGATAAATGTAACTTTTCCGTACGTTACCTGCTGCTCCTGTAGTTTGAAGACTGGCGAACTGCTGTAGCGCTAGCGCTGCAAAGAAAACTCCGCCCGTCACCTCCGCCAAATGCTTCCGCCGAATCTTTTTTTACATTTTTTTTGTGTATTGTTATTGTTACTGGCAATGGTATAAAAATGTATTGTTATTTATTATATTATTTATAATAATACCCGACTGTTTAATAAGATCATTGATGAGGGTACCATTCCCTCAACATGGGCTGCCAGCTTAACGGTCCCGTTCTGGAAAGGCAAAGGCGATGTCAGCGAATGCAACACCTACCGCCCGATTCGCCTGCTCTGCCATGCCATGAAGATATTTGAGCGCGTAATTGACACCCGCCTCCGGGTGTCAATTAGACCATCAGTCTAAATCAGTGCGCATTTGTTAGAGGAAAAACTGAATTCTACTGACAGGATGCTGTGCGCGCGCTCCCAGCGCAGCCTTTGTCTTTGGGTTGCGCGCCTAAACGGCCAAATAAACATACCCTGGTAATCCAGAGTTCTCGCGAGAGCACAAGTTGAATTTGCTCAGCGAGTTACTCTGGCGTCGAGTAATGATGCTCATTAAATATGCCCCTCGATCTGAGCTGCACCAATCACATCGGGTTATCTGATACAGGCAGGCCAGAGGAGAGATGACGACAGCGCTGTGACGTCGAAGTCATTAGTAAACATTGCAAGATGGCTATGGATGAACACCAGTTGTTTGAAACGGCTTTGGCCGCTACAATGAACGAGTTAGACTTGGCTTTTTTATCTAAACCAGGAACAGAAGATGCCGCTCGAATCGTTCCTTTGCAAGAAGGACATTTTGGATGTTTTGCCGACCGGATATGGTAAGAGTCTAATCTACCAGTTAGCTCCATTGGAAGCTAAGCGATAACTTGTTGTGATTGGTCGTGGTGTTATCCAATTGCGTGCAGTGAGATTTTCAAATGCATGCTTGGTGCCGTCCCTCGAACTGGCCGATTTTCATTAGTCGACGCCAGACCATTAATCTTTTAGATTTAGGTCTGGATTTCCAGGCTGGATTTTGTTTGTTTTTAGTTGTCTATGGACATGAAGCTAGCGCAAGTTCTGCCAGGAAGACTCAATCGTTCGCGTCATTAATTACCTCCTCATCTATCCAATCATATCATTTACTGTAGCTTAAAAGGGCAGCGCTTACACATGTCTGAGTTCGCAGATGCTGTCACTCCAGTACCTCCATCCTCCCCGCCTCCACCAAGATGGGATCTTTCCTCCAACTCCTCTACTCAACCAAGCTGGGTCCTCCCTCTCTCAACCTCAACACCATCAGTCAGGCTATGCCTTCCATCCTGAAGACTTCAGATGTCTTTTCCTCCATCCACCCCACCACCACCAGATGGCCCCTTTCCTTACTCCGCCGGGGGGTGAGCGGCGCCCCCGCCTTCGTCTTCAGGCGGGACTCGCAGATTCAGTACCCTCTGAATGCGAGTTATGAACGGGGCCTACGCCAAAGAACCTGATTGCTTGCTGAGCTCCTAAATAAATGTTATTGTTACAGTTGTAGTGAATGTGAAAGACATAATTCACCTTTGTTATTAAGTGTAGTTCTGTACACTGTTTTTCTGCATAACTGTTCAGGGATCGCGGTCCCTTTAAGATGTCGGGAAGGCGTGATGACGCGGGACGCTGTTCAGTGCCATTCTTCTGTTGTTTTAGTTTACCTTGAAAAATAAACGACACACGCATTCGTGTGCTCAAAGTGAGAAGTTGTCTCTTGCAAATTACTGCAATTTCCACACTGGTGACCCCGACATTAGTCTGCTGGACGTATCCAGAGACACGACGCGATCATGACCGCGAACGCTGTCACCCTCAAACTCCCCGAATTCTGGGAATCGTCAGCATCGGCATGGTTCGCCCAGACTGAAGCGCAGTTCGCGCTGCGTGAGATCACCGCCGCGGATACGACTAAATATTACTACGTTGTGTCTGCTCTCGGAAATTCAACAGCATCCAGGGTGGTTGGCCTTCTTACAAATCCTCCCGAAAATGAGAAGTATAAAGCACTTAAAACCCACCTGTTGAAAACGTTTGAACTGTTGGACACTGAGAGAGCCAGCAGGCTTTTCTCACTTCAAGGACTGGGTGACAGCAAACCGTCCGAGCTCATGGACCGTATGCTGGATCTTTTGGGCGAACACAGACCTGACTTTCTTTTCATCCAGCTTTTCCTGCGTCAGCTGCCTTCCCAAGTGAGAGCTGCATTAGCCAACACCACAATCACTGACTGTCGTAAACTAGCTGAAGAGGCTGATAAATTTTTCCTGGCGAGTCAGGGACATGGTGCGACCGCGTTTTTCCCCGCACATATCTCTTCAGTGACACATGACGACTCCACGCTCATTGCTGCGACTACTTCCCGTCGGCAGCAGTTTTCTGGCACCCAACAGCTCTCAGGATTGTGTTTCTATCATGGCAAGGCAAGGCAAGGCAAGGCAAGTTTATTTATATAGCACATTTCATACACAATGGCAATTCAAAGTGCTTTACATAGAAGAAATTAAAATAATTAAAGAAATAAGAATAATTAAAACAGTTTAGAAAAATAAAATAAAATACAGTACAGTACAAACAGTCGGACGAGCATTGGCACAGTGCTCATTCAGTAAATGCATAGCTAAACAGATGTGTTTTGAGTCTGGATTTGAAAGTGACTACTGTAGGAGCACGTCTGATCTCCTCTGGAAGCTGGTTCCAGCTGCGGCTGGCATAATGGCTAAAAGCAGATTCGCCATGCTTAGAGTGAACCCTTGGTATTTCTAGCTGATATGATCCTAATGATCTGAGTGATCTGTTGGGTTTATATTCAGTGAGCATATCTGTTATGTATTGAGGTCCTAGGCCATTGAATGATTTATATACCATTAATAATACTTTAAAATCAATCCTAAATTTAACTGGGAGCCAGTGTAAAGACCTGAGGACTGGTGTGATATGTTCATATTTTCTGGTTCTGCTCAGAATCCTGGCGGCAGCGTTCTGTATGAGCTGCAACTGTCTTATGGTCTTTTTGGGAAGTCCAGTGAGGAGTCCATTACAATAATCCACCCTGCTGGTGATGAAAGCATGAACAAGTTTCTCTAAGTCTTGTCTGGAAACAAAGCATCTAATTCTTGCAATATTTTTCAGATGATAGTATGCTGATTTAGTTATTGCTTTGACATGACTACTGAAACTAAGGTCTGACTCTAGTGTCACACCAAGATTCCTGACTTGACGTTTAGTTGTTTGACCCCTAGAGTGAAGGTATGCATTCACCTTGAGAACTTCATCTTTGTTTCCAAACGCAATGACTTCAGTTTTGTCTTTGTTTAACTGAAGAAAGTTTTGACACATCCAACTGTTGACTTCATCAATGCATTGGCACAGGGAGTCAATGGGGCTGTAGTCGTTAGGCGATAGGGCTAAGTAAATCTGTGTGTCGTCTGCATACCTGTGGTAAGAGATTTGGTTCTTTCTCATTATTTGGCTCATTGGGAGCATATACAGGTTGAACAGGAGTGGTGCAAGAATTGAGCCTTGAGGGACTCCGCATGTCATGGATGTCCACTCAGACTTATGGTCTCCTATACTCACATAATAACCTCTCCCATCTAAGTATGACCTGAACCATTTTAGAACTATCCCAGAAATCCCCACCCAGTTTTCCAGTCTGTCAAGAAGTATGTTATGATCGACAGTGTCAAATGCAGCACTGAGGTCGAGTAGTACCAGCACTGATAATTTGCCTGAATCAGTATTTAAGCGAATATCGTTTATTATCTTTATTAGCGCTGTCTCTGTGCTGTGGTGCGGTCGGAAACCAGACTGAAAATGGTCAAAGGATCCATTCAAGCTCAAGAATTTGTTCAGCTGATTGAAGACAACTTTTTCAATGATCTTGCCTATGAAAGGAAGATTTGAGATCGGTCTATAGTTGCTTAATATGGTCTTATCCAGATTGCTCTTTTTCAGGAGGGGCTTGACAACTGCAGTTTTCAGGGAGTTTGGAAAACTCCCAGAGAGAAGTGAGGCATTTACCACTTCTAGAAGATCTGCTTCTAGACTGTTTAACACACTTTTGAAAAAAGATGTGGGAAGTGTGTCGAGAGCGCAGGTTGATGTTTTAAGGTGCTGTACGGTTTCTTCCAAAATGTTGCCATTAATTTCTTTGAAGTCAGACATAGTAACTACTTTCTCAGGTGGTCTGATCTGTCTGACCCCAGTGCAACTCAAGGATGTGCTGATCACCTTTCTGATATTATTGATTTTCTCAGAGAAGAAAGAAGCAAACTCACTGCACTTGCTGTCTGAGAGCATTTCACTGGGAATCTGGCTTGGGGGGTTTGTCAGTCTCTCTACAGTAGCAAAAAGAGTGTGTGTGTTGTTTAAATTGCTGTTTATAATATTTGAGAAGAAAGTCTGTCTAGCTTTGCCTAGTTCCATATTGAAAGCATGAAGGCTGTCTTTGTAGATGTTATAATGGACTACAAGTTTTGTCTTCCGCCACATGCGCTCTGCTTTTCTGCATTGTCTTTTCATATTTTGCACTGTTGTTGAGTTTCTCCAAGGTGCTTTTTGTCTGCCACTCTTCTTCCTGACTTTCACAGAAGCAATATCATCAATTACACCTTTAACTTTTGAGTTAAAAGAATCAAGGAGAAAATCAACAGAGTCAGCAGATATGCTTGGTGTTAAGGATATAGCCTTCATAAATAGGACACTAGTGTTCTCATTTAAGCATCTCTTCTTGACAGACACAGATCTAGCTTCAATGGCAGGAGAGATCAATATATCAAAGAAAATACAGAAATGATCAGACAGTGCTACATCCTTAATAACAATCAATGAAATGTTTAGACCCTTACTGATAAGTAAATCTAGAGTGTGTCCGCGATTGTGTGTGGGTCCATGTACATGCTGAGTCAGATCAAAAGTTTTTAAAACAGTTTTGATTTCTTTTGCCATATTGTTTTCGGCATTATCTATGTGAATGTTAAAATCTCCAGCAATGGTAAAACAGTCAAACTCTGAGGTAATTGTTGATAACAGTTCTGTAAAGTCCTCAGCGAAGGCTGGAGAGTATTTTGGAGGCCTGTAAATAATGATGAGTAAAATGCGTGGAGCACCTTTTAACACAATACCCAGATATTCGAAAGAAGGGTAATTCCCAAATGATATTTGCTTACATTGATAGATATCTTTAAAAAGAGCAGCTAGACCCCCACCTCTCTTAACAGCTCTGCAGACACTCATAAAAGTAAAGTTAGGAGGGGCTGCTTCATTGAGGATTGTTGCACTGTAGCTGTCTTCTAGCCAGGTTTCATTTAGAAGCATAAAATCTAGGTTGTTTGTGGTTAAGTCGTTAACTAGAAGTGATCATGCAAAGTTTGGAACCAAGGCCAACAAATGCCGTCCACCATGCAGTTTCAGTGTTTCGGGAAATGCCAGGGCCGGCGCTCAGTAGTGGCCATGAGTGTCGGCCGAGTAGGCAGGCTGCTTTTCATCCGCGATAGCATGTCCGGTCACCGTTTTCTGTGCGACACGGGAGCACAAAGGAGCGTTCTGCCTGCATCCCGTTTGGACATGGTGACCAACACCCACGGCCCCCCTATGGAAGCTGCCAACGGTAGCCCCATCCGCACATATGGAACTGTGTTTCGGAGAACAGCAGTTCGGTTGGGACTTTGTTACTGCAAAGGTTGCCGTTCCCCTCCTCGGCGCTGATTTTTTTGTGCACATGGACTGTTGGTAGATGTTAAAAACCACCGTCTGATTGATGATGTCACGTTTTGTTCTTATACGTGCACGCTCAGCGAGGCTGACCCCGTCCGACTGTCTAACATGCTCTCAGCTTCCAATGACTTCCAACGTCTACTGGCCAGTTTCCCAGCCCTCACTCAGCCCACTTTCTCTGCATCTACTGTGAAGCATGGTGTGGAGCACCATCTTGCCACTGCTGGTCCACCCGTTTACGCCCGCGCTCGGCGCCTCGACCCGACCAAGCTTGCCGTTGCAAAGGCTGAGTTTGCAAACATGGAACGCCTGGGCATAATACGCCGATCCAACAGCCCATGGGCATCACCCCTCCACATTGTCCCCAAACCTGGCGGCGGCTGGCGCCCGTGTGGCGACTACCGGCGGCTTAATGAGGCAACGGCACCTGATCGATACCCAGTCCCGAACATACAAGATTTTTCAGCACACCTGGCTGGCAAGATAATTTTTTCCAAGGTGGACCTCGTCCGGGGATATCATCAGGTGCCGGTACACCCACGGGACATTCCCAAAACAGCAGTGATCACGCCGTTTGGTCTGTTTGAGTTTCTGCGCATGCCGTTCGGCCTTAAAAACGCCGCCCAGTCTTTCCAGCGCCTCATGGACTCTGTTTTGCGGGACCTGCCTTTCCTTTTTGTGTACTTGGATGACATCCTGGTAGCAAGCACGTCCAAGTCTCAGCACCTGGCGCACCTCCAAACCCTTTTTGAGCGGCTTAGCCACCATGGACTAATTGTCAACCCCGCCAAGTGCCAGTTTGGTCTCTCCACCATCGACTTCCTAGGACACAGAGTCACTAAGGACGGGGCAGTTCCTCTCCCATCAAAGGTGGAGGCAGTCATACAGTTCCCACGCCCACCCACTGTCAAATCCCTGCAGGAGTTCCTCGGCATGGTAAATTTTTATCACCGCTTCATCCCTCGAGCCGCTCAGCTCATGGGGCCTTTGCACGAGGCCCTGAAGGGTAAACCCAAACACGCTGTGGACTGGACTGAGAGCAGAGTCAAGGCTTTTGATGCCACTAAAACAGCACTAGCGAACGCCACCATGCTGGCGCATCCTTCTCCTACAGACCCCATTGCCATCACCTCGGACGCCTCGGATTACGCTGTCGGCGCTGTTTACGAGCAGTGGGTAGGCGGGGCCTGGCAGCCGCTGGCTTTCTTTAGCCGTCAGCTGCGCCCTTGTGAGCGGAAGTACAGCACTTTCGACCGGGAGCTGCTGGGTCTCTACCTCGCCATTAGACACTTTCGTTCCCTGCTAGAAGGCCGACACTTCACTGCTTTTGTGGACCACAAGCCGCTGCCTTTTGCCATGGCCAAGGTGGCGGAGCCGTGGTCCGCCCGCCAGCAACGGCATCTGTCTTACATTTCCGAGTTCACCACGGACTTGCAGCACATTGCCGGTAAGAGCAACCACGTGGCGGACTGCCTATCACGGGCCGTGGCAGGGGCAGTTCATCTTGGTTTAGATTACAACCACATGGCCGCGACTCAGACCACAGACCCAGACGTGCAACATCTGAAAAACTCTACTACTGGGCTGCAGATTGAGGACGTGGTTTTTGCCGATGCCGGCACAACGCTCCTGTGTGACATCTCCACAGGTAGTCCTCGGCCAATCGTTCCCTCGGGGTGGAGACGACAAGTGTTTGATGCCATCCATGGTCTCTCCCACCCAGGTGCGAAAGCTTCACAGAGACTTGTTGCAGCTAAATTTGTTTGGCACGGCCTCAAGAAGGATGTTAGGGACTGGGCTAACACCTGTGTTGAGTGCCAACAGGCCAAAGTACACCGCCACACTAAAGCCCCATTAGAATCATTCCCGGTCCCTGAGAGGCGTTTTGACCACGTAAACGTGGACCTGGTTGGTCCTCTGCCCTGCTCTCAAGGTTTCACATATTTGTTAACCATGGTTGACAGGACCACCCGCTGGCCTGAGGCTGTGCCTCTGACATCTGTGACGTCTGTCGAGATGACACGGGCATTTATTGGCACCTGGATTGCCCGTTTTGGTACCCCTTCGGACATTTCCTCTGACCGAGGTGCGCAATTCACGTCTGAGCTTTGGGACGCTGTCGCACAGAGCCTCGAAGTGAAACTCCACCGCACGACTGCATATCACCCGCAGGCTAACGGACTCTGTGAACGTTTTCATAGGTCGATGAAGGCTTCCCTGCATGCCAGCCTCAAAGACAGCAACTGGGTCGACAAGCTCCCGTGGGTGATGCTGGGCATCAGGACTGCACCAAAGGAGGACCTTCAGTCCTCATCCGCGGAACTTGTTTACGGACAGCCGCTGTGAGTGCCAGGGGATTTTGTCCCTAACACCACCGTTCCCTGGTCTGCTTCTCTCCAGCGGTCTACTCTACTGGATAATTCGAAGTTTTTTGCACCCATCCCCACTTCCCGTCATGGCCCACCTCAATCGCACATCCCCGCAGGACTTCAAACAGCCGACTATGTTTTCAATCGCCACGATGCCCACAGGGGACCACTACGCCCGCCCTACGAGGGCCCATTCCGGGTTCTGGAGACAGGGGACAAACACTTTGTGGTGGACAGGGGTGGCAAACCGGAGCGACTCTCCATCGACCGCCTTAAACCGGCTCATTTGGACGTGGCCAGGCCCATTGACCTGGCCCAGCCCCCACGACGCGGACGGCCTCCTGCTCTGCCCCCACCCTGTGCTCCCATCCCACTCAAGCCGCCCACACTCCATGCCCCTCACCCGTGTAATGACGTTACACCGGCTGCATTGGGGTCTCCTCGACCTTCGGTACAGCGCAGTCGCTGTGGCCGGTTGATACGCCCACCTCCACGTTGACTGTTTGGTTTTTCTGTTATGGTGAATTCTGGGGGGACGTGTGTAGTGAATGTGAAAGACATAATTCACCTTTGTTATTAAGTGTAGTTCTCAGGCCCGGCGCCACGAGGGGGCAAAAGGGGGCATTGCCCCCTCAGATCTGATTTGTGCCCCCTCAGTTTAATTTTTGTATTCATGGTTACAAATGAAATGTTTAACCTTTTGAGCGGTACAGTCCCATATATGGGATTTTTTATTTATGTGCCCCTGAGAGTACGGTTCCACGGGATTTAGAATGTTCAGTGACGATATAACTGCCAGATTCAAATTGTGCTTTCGCGCGTTGGTTGGCGCTGAGCCAGAGAAGGACGCGCTCGGCTCAGCGCTGTCATATATCACAAGCAGTGTTTTCAACCTCACAATGTTTATTTTAGGTTTCAGATATTTAAATACACATAAGCACGAGTAAAACAATACATTTGGAGTTTGTAAAAGACACACTGATGTCAGTGGAAGCAGCAATTAACAATCGATTCAAATATAATTTGCCGACGTGTGTTATTCATATCAGTCAAACACAGTGGAAGTATAACTATAAAGTTTACTCTATTCTTCTCACAGTTCACCGGCCACTTTCTTGCATGTATTTCGGGAGATACTGATGACTCACAGGATTCTCTGAACTGCGGCGCAAAGAAACATTGTGGCGACCATCTCACGTTATAGATCAAGATTATTTGGTTTTTAAATGACCAAACACACTCACATACACATTTTTGAGAATCGGAATATCAGATAGTTGATGACATGGTAAGCACGTTTGTGAATATTTTGAATAAAAAAGGGTAAAGTAAATAAAAGCGATACATCTGTCAAACAGTTTTATTGTGGCTGCGGTGTGTCACGTGACAAATATGACGCGTCGCCATGGAAACATTAAGGGGGAACGTTCTGAAATAACAGTCGCCTTGAAAAAAACTCACTATGGGGAGTCAGTTAGAATATTAAAATTAAGCGTGAAAGGGTTAATATATGCATAATAAATGACGCTGGTTTATCTTTTTTACTAAGCAATTTATCAGTGTGTATTGTTATTCATTGATGGTATAAAGTTAAGCCCCCTTAACAATTTCACATGCCCCCTCAGTCATTTCATCCTGCAGCCGGGCCTGGTAGTTCTGTACACTGTTTTTCTGCATAACTGTTCAGGGATCGCGGTCCCTTTAAGATGTCGGAAAGGCGTGATGATGCGGGACACTGTTCAGTGCCATTCTTCTGTTGTTTTAGTTTACCTTGAAAAATAAACGACACACGCATTCGTGTGCTCAAAGTGAGAAGTTGTCTCTTGCAAATTACTGCAATTTCCACACAGTATTAATTCTCCCGAGTCTATCTGGTAGAACTAATAATTACTACTGTTGAAATTTTATTGAAAAAAAGCACATCTTTAATAATAATATTATATTATTTGTTCACTCTGGCTCTTTTGGAAAAATGCATTTACCAGAAATTAAAAAATAAAGGTTCCTGAATCCTGCTCCAGCGCATCTCCGACGTCTCATCTCCTGTGAACACTATCATCACTTGTGAATAAGACCTCTAGTGCTCCACTAACCTGCTGTGCATCAGTAACCAGACAGACTCCAGACAATGCCTTTGAATATGCTTTAATCACAGCTGGGAGGATCTCACATTTCAGAGAGAATCCCCCCAGCAAAAAGAGTACAAGAGTTTAGATAGGATAGGTACATAGTAAAGGTAACATGACATTACTCATCATCATCATCATCACACCATTTTCTCTTATATGATTGGTTCAACATATGCGCAATTTCAGCAAACCTTCAGGTGTTAATCAATGTGGAAAATCTTAGAAAGAAGGAAAGGATGTTGGTGATTTTAGATTGATGGGAGTGTCAGCGATAAAAGAGAAGCACGGCTGCTTCAGTTATCTCTTTGGAAGCGCTCCATCCCGCATTAGAGCCATAGCCATCCCAGTCGAATGACGCAAAGTCCCCACACTGCCTTGGGGCCGCCTCAGGAAAGTGTCCACCTCCACCAATACAGAACTGCAACAATATGAGGACATTACTAACAACAAGACACGCCTGGGCACTTCTTACAGTGACATTGGTGCAGTTGATTTATTTTCATTGTAAATGTATTACTATCAATTTTACAATCCAGAATATTATTTTTCCTCACATGTTCAGTGTGGCAGCCGGTTGGTTTGAGACCTGAACAAAGAGCCATGGCTGCCCTTTCAGTATTGAAGACTCTGAATGAGATGAATCCAGGCAGAGAAATTGCTGGGGAAATGCACAGAATATATCAGTGATGATAATCATATCAATGATGATATGTCCATGAACACATGACATGGCTTTCATTCATTAAAGTGACTGGATCTCAACAATCATAATCACTTAATAATACACAGCTTAATAATACACAGATTTATTATACTGATACTGTCAACTGATGAAGCCACTGTCATTAAAAATATTTGGAAAATATTGGCTCACGGGGTGTTGCTGTAAATAATCATTTGTTTTTAAGTGACTTGCCTGCTTAAATGGTAAATGGACTGCATTTATATAGCGCTTTCACAGACCTATGGCCACCAAAGCGCTTTACATATAGCCTCACATTCACCCATTCACACACCGACGGCAGTGTCAGCCATGCAAGGCGCCATCCAGCTCATCGGGAGCAGCTGGGGTTAGGTGTCTTGCTCATGGACACCTCGACACTTGGTCAGGTGGAACTGGGGATTGAACCACCAACCTTCCGGTTTGTAGACAACCTAAATGAACCACTGAACCACTTCTGCTTAAATAAAGGATTAATTAAAAAAAGAGTCATACCTCTTGAATGGGGACCATAGAGATTTTTGTTGTAATCCGCATCTCCATTATCATACACGATTGGAATAACAGGTCCATTATCAGTGATGCACGTCCCTATTCCAAACCTCACAGGGAATTTCTGGAAAAGAAAAAAAACAGTGTTATTGTAATTTCACAATTACAATTTCATTGTATTTCTGTGAATGTTTCAAACCCAAAAATGGTGTTGAAGTTTATCTGACCTTGAATAAAGTGTAAAGGTTTCCCCCGTGGAGTGATTCTCAGTGTGGTATCGCAGGATGGAGGACGCGGTCCAGGATTCCACCTCCATATTATTAGGAACGTGCCACACGGACACATCTTGTGCTGGAATGTCAAAGTAGCCAGGATTCTGGGACAGAAAGGAGACTATCGTTTCAGATTCTCCAAAAACATCCTTTGATCATTATACTTGTGTCATTTCTGTTCCTTCTATTTAACTATTGCAGTAAAACCATAAATGTAATAAGAATACCTTATAATCATCACTTGTAGAGGCCTCTGCACTTCCAAATGTGACTGTGTTTGCCCATGTCCCCTCACCATCAGGCCGGTTCGGTTCACTGCCCTGCTGACTAGACCAGCGATCACCAACGGTACACTTTCCGTACATGTTGTTTTCATGAACACTGGCAACCAGCGTCCAGCCTCCGCCCGCAGTGGTCATATCACAGAAGGTCTGGTAAAGCACCCCTCTGGAGGAGTTCAGATAGTACAGGCCGTCTGCGTGAACAGAGCATTCCTGAGTCACTTCAGTGCAGTTCTTGCTTAAGATCAAACATTAACAAAATGAGCGTACCATCATTAACCTGATACTTCTTCTGAAGTTCTTTGCAGCTTCGAGCAGTATATGCTCTCTCAAGATTGATATCAGCGGTATTAATACGTGATGCTTCTTCTTGATCCACTGCAATGTAAGACAAAAATGTAGTGGAATATATTGTAATAAAAATTTGATTTTCAACATTTTAAGATAAATTCATTTCAATCAAAAAATTCTTACTCACAAATGAATACACTTGCAGTCTCAGAGAGCCATACATTCAGTGAGAGACTGAAAATGATCCCGAAAAACTTTTTTGTAAGAAACATAGTCTGCAAACAAAAGGAGAAAAGTTTTCCACAATTACACTCAACACCACAAAGCTGAAATTATTCTGTTACTGGTTCCATGTTTCTGTGAAAGACTGTAAAAGAAGCTTACTAAAAGCATTAGGCTACTGATATTTTATGGCAAAAGAATTCTTACGTTTGTTTCTTGTCTTGTGTTTCTGTCCTCAGATTTGACGAGCACTGTCAAGGCTTTTGGATTCTTGGTGAGTCAGATAATAAAGCTCAGGAATACTTTCTTAGCATATTTATACTTTCTCATGAGTGGAATGAAGGAGAGGTTACCTGAGTCTAAGTTGAATTAGGTAAATAAGGGAAACCTGAGCCTAAGCGGAACACGGATGCGGGAAAGAGACGTTTTTCTGCTTTGGCTAAGAAAATAACATTTGAATAAGTTAACACCTAAATTAGGGAAGACATTGATATTGATCTTTTATCAGGCTGTTATTGAATTAACATTTGTACTAAATTAAAACTATGGATTAAAACAAATATCCTAAACACATGTTTAAACAACAGTATGAGAACAACCCCTATAAAAGTCACATATATACTCCCCAATATTTAATAGAAGTAACATTTATAATAAATAGGCAAATCACCATATTTCTACAATGTTGTTAACTGCAAGGTATCTTAAATTAATGTGGGGGGGGGGGGGGGGGGGGGGGGGGGGGGGGGGGGGGGGTCCGGTTAGTCCGACCAATCTGTATGTCACACTTTTGAAATTATGCCACCATGTATGCATCAGTTGGGGATGGCTCGCAACAGACAAGGACCAGACGTTTGTCTGCTAGCTTGTTCTTCCTCCTCAGTTTCACATTGCGTGAGAGGACTCGATTCGGCTCGATTCCCCCATAATCTCGCCTCGAACCAAAGTTCAAACAAAAACTTCACCTTTGTTGAATTTTAGGTGTTAACATATTCAAATATTATTTTAAAAGCCAAAGCAGATTATAAGACATTGATATTGATCTTTCAATATTGAAAAAGTGTTTTGTCCTCGACTGTGAAACTGAGAAGGAAGAACAAGCTAGCAGACAAACATCTTGTTCTCGTCTGTTGCTGTGTACACATTGCGAGCCATCCCCAACTGATGCGAACATTAGGGTGCCACTCAATGTAATGGAAAAAAAAAATGTTTAAGTTAAAGATCTCATCCCCATTTTTTTTTTAAAGGTCTGATTCTGTTCCTTTTATGATGCATAGTAGCAGTGTCAAGTTTCATTGAGATATATTATTATTTACTGGTAGCTCAATGAGCTCAAATGTTGCATATGTAGTACATTTAGCCTATGCAAAAAAAATGCCATTTTATTTCAATTTTGTTCACCAAAGTAAATGAATCCTTGAGGGTGAGTATTGTTATTTTTATCATTTAACTGTGGTGTCCATGTTCAAATTCTTTTATGATTTTAGAATTGAGATATTCTTTGGAATGTAAAACATGTCATCTGTCGTCCCTCACCAATCACCAATTATAATAATATTGTTGTGTTAGACTGTTCGGCTCACTTTAGCTCATTAGTCAGTTAACTTTGTGCATCATCTTATTCACTGAGAAGAGAACTGAAGGTGATTATTGCATTGTTTTTTTAATTTATTTGCTATATTGTGCACAATTGACTAAGTTATAATAGGGCTTCTTGCCATTTTTGTCAATTTGTAATCTAATCTTTTCCATAATTTTTCAAATAGTTGAGGTCAGCGAGCGTAAAAAAAATTTTGCGCTAAATGGGAGTTTTTGCGAAATTTACGTTTCCATTGAGCGTATTTCCAATTCGCAATTTCAATTTGAAGGGCCATTGAAGGCCAACGGAAAGTGAGAAGCTTGAAAGTTGTCAACAACGATGCAGCCGAGCAAGGAGTGGCCATGAGTCCTTACGAATCAAGAGGAACAGAAGCAGTTTCTATTGCAAGTCGTGGAGAAACACCGCCATGACTTTGCAAATCCTAACAAGTCCACCTTTACAGCAGTTAGGAAAGCAGATGCTGCCGCAACATCCACATCTGCAGACAGTGATTGCTGACATTTTGGTCACTATTTGACATCATTTGTGTTAAACTGATTGTACTGAACTGTTGATTATTAACTGCTGAAGTAACTGTTTAGTCTACTTTTTGAGGATTTTTGCTATAATCTGATTTGTGATGTCAAAGTTAATATTACATGATAGTAGGCTACTATCAAAAAAATTTGCATATTGTAAAACTTTGTCCGCGTTGAGCTACCTGTAATAATCATTAGAATACATTAAAATTGTGTCAACTTTTTTCTTTTCACATTACTAACACATTTGGGGGGTGAGTAAAAATTTTAGTGGCACCCTATCGTACATGGTGGCATAATTTCAAAAGTGTGACATACAGATTGGTCAGACTAATCGGACTAACTGGACTAACTGGACAATCAATATCAATTTCTTCCCTAATTTAGGTGTTAACTTATTCAAATGTTATTTTCTTAGCCAAAGCAGAAAAACGTCTCTTTCCCGCATCCGTGTTCCGCTTAGGCTCAGGTTTCCCTTATTTACCTAATTCAACTTAGACTTAGGTAACCTCTCCTTCATTCCACTCCTGAGAAAGTATAAATATGCTAAGTGTAAATGTTTTAATAGTTGATTAGGATTTGTATTGTCTTCCCAGCAAACACAAAGCGTTTTTACAACTTTTCACAACGTTGTATTTTGGTTGCAATTAGGTAATGTTGTAGCAGTTTTTTTTAAATGGATAAATAATGTAACCAAAATAAAACGTTATATAAAAAATACCAAACTGGTATGTTTTCTTTAAGTAGTCAAAAAAAAACGTACATATCACGTTTGTTTACTACTAAAAGGAAACTAGACCAAACTACAACTTTTGGGAGACGTTTTATTCAGGTGTTAAAAATAACGTAATCTGCACGTTGGAATAAGACGTTTTAAAAACGTTGTAACCAAACTGGTAAAAAAAACCTAGATATCACGTATGTCTACAAAAACGAAACTAGACGTCATTTGGACGTTGTTTTTTGTGCTAAATCAAGTTGGCCCGTCATGTGTTAAGCACATATAGCCTACGTTCGTAAACCATAAATATCTACATGATTTGGCATGGCAGATATCCAGCAAAAAGCGCTCCCTGGTGGTTTATCTCGTTGAAAACACTTGTGCTGTATATTAGTAGGCTACACCTATTTCTGAACATTTGCTAACAATCACTACATTTAAATATGCCTATAATTCATCCATAAAAACATTAAACATCACAGTAGTATAGACCCCAATAAACAACAGCACTTAAATAGCATATTAATAACTGCATATTAAGCACTGTTAAATATATTGAAATACATTTTTAATATTTGAAATATATAAAAAAATACTTAAAAGCTTATAAATTGTTTCTCATGTTACATCTGTTAATTTGTATAAATGAGAAAATGTTCATAATACATATATATATATATATTATTCATAATTGTTTTACATTTTCAATGCTTTCATGCTCATTCCATTTACAGTTTGACAGTGGCCACATACTACTATCCACTTAATAATGAATCAAGTTTCAGGATCTTTTTTCTGATTGTCAAATAATTCACTCCATCAATTCAAAATGTATGTAAATGCTGCGTCCTGCGTGACTTCTGCGTGTTTTAATGGGAGCTCGCTGAAAATGTTACCATGGAAACGGGGCAGCAGCTCAACTGATAAGCTGCAAAACTCCTCTCTCACTGTTGTTTTAACTACTTTCAGGTAAGTTTAGTCGCTAAAATTACACAACTAGTACATACAAATGTTTCTGACGCTTTCTTTCATTTAAATGACTCGCTTCCGTTGAATATTTACTTTATAGAAATGGTTTAGTGTCTTCGAAAAAGTCCGTTAGCATCTAGGCTAACTAGAGGTAGGTTAGGTTAAGCTGTAAGACTTGAGCTGTAAGTTTGGGCTTTTAATCGCATTTTATGTGTAGATAATAAACGGAGCAATTCCAAGAGGGTCCTCACACCGTAGATGAGAGATTTTGATAGTTTTGTAAAGGTTTTGCTGGCAATTGGTCAGTGGATGAGCTAATTTATTTAACCTGAAAGTAGGTTAATTAATAGTTTTCATGTGACGTCATTCAAGCAAACATTTAGCCTACAATTTATCTATGACTGAAATCTTGCACATATATGTAGGCCTAGAGGGAAAACTCCAGTGTATACTTCACATTTTGGACAACCATTGTTTTTTACATTTAGGTTATTGTTTTCTTTCTCACTTTAGATGGAGAGAAAAAAAAAACTGCCAAGCTAAAGCATTCAAAGTGGAAACTTTTGTAGTGGCTCAACAATCCTTGCGAGCCATGGCTAACTCTTTCACTTAAATAATTCATGATCGGTGCCCACTTGACTGTAGCCCAAGCTCACATTTAAATCATTAATTTCAAGATTCGAATGTTGGCCATGTCTAAATCAGTAACTGAATATGAACTGATTTTTTTTTAGTACGAGAGCTTTAGAGAAGTGCACAGTAGTGAACGCGCCAGAGAGAAATGCACATTTCATACGGATTACATAAGCAGAGAGCAGTCTGTTTTCTTTTGTTTTGAATTGTTGTTTAAAAGTAGACATTTCAATATAGATATATTTCAAAGGTCGGTGAGGCAAGTATGCTACCTTATAAGCTGAGTGTCACAGTTATAATGAAACGATCCAAAAGCAGAAGTTGACAGGATTTAACAGTCTTTAATGAAAATATAAACAAGTCGTTGTGGAACACAGAACTGGAGAAAACAAAACAGTCAATAAACTCCTGTCTCGATGAAGAATTAGATCTGGTCACCCGTAGAGATGGAAGACAGTGCTTAGTAGGTATCTCAGCCAGGATAAGAGGACCGCAGAGGTACTCACGCAGCAGATGCAGGACGCAGGCTGTACCGGACAGACAAGACAAGGTGAGTTCTTCCAAAAATCATATTGACATGAAGGGAGCAGCAGTCATAACGAATGACATGAAACAATAATCCGACAAATAACTGCTTGAACCAACACTAGATAAAGGGTGAACACTTAGGAGAAAGTGGGAACAGGTGTCATCGCAAAGCAGCGCGAGCGCTGACTGCGATGACTAACAGGTGCGGGTAGACAGAGAGGCCTGCGAAACAGAGAGAGAGAGAGAGAGTGTGTGTGTGTGTGTGTGTGGATCTCAGATGAACGTACAAAGAGGTGCGTGTGTGTGTGTGCGCATGTGTGTGTAAAAGGATAGTGAGAAAGAGAGAATATAACCTGACTCATGACACTGAGTTTGGGTTAATTTATGAGACTAGCTTCAGTTCAGGCGCCGGCACCTCCGTGTCCTGATTATCTATTGTCTGATATATTTACTTCTTATTTATTAAATCCAGGTAATTGGTTGATGAAACATTGATTAAAATTAAGACACAATTCATACAAAACGAAATTGACTTTAAAGATTTCGATTTCATTTCGCGTATCGTTACAGCCCTATTAATCAACATTTTATTTTTAGGTTTTATTTCATATATCAATACTTTTAACATTATTTATTACAGTTGTGTATCTGTATGTTCTTTGTATAGTTGGTTTTGTCAACATGATTGGGAATTAACTTTTGTTATACAATATTTTCTTTGTTGATTAAATTTATTTTGCTTTATTGGTCATAATATATAATAAATGTTCTAATATATTTTATATTGCTATATTGGTTTTTTTTTTTTGTATTAATACATTTATTTTTTGTGAGATATGAGTTATTTTCTTTTTTGAGTACACTTTTGTTTTTTGGACACCTTTGCTTGAAGGAAAAGTTGGGTAGTTACATAATGTTGAATTAATAAATCAATCCATAACTTTTTATGTAATAAGTTAAGTAAAATCAGTTCCTAAGAATTAACTTACCTCTATATTTCTTGTCCACTGATGTTTCAATGTTTTTAACGGGTCGACTACGCTTCACAATGGAATCACAAAAGGCTGATGTAGAACACATGCAGTGTGTGAGAAACACTTCAAGGTAATTTACATCCAAAGCACAACCTGGAAACCTCGTTTTGGTGATTTCGGGTGAATGTGTTATAACCAAGACGACGTCCAGAAAGTAAGATGTGATATTTACGTTTTAAGAACGTCGCATTAACAACGTTAAAAAAAAAAAGTTTATGGAATGTTTTTACAACGTTTACGCAACGTGGTAAAAAAAAACGTATTTATAATGTAAAAAAAAAACGACGTCTCCCGTATTAAATCCGACGAAAAAAAAAACGTTATCACAACCTTTTTACGACGTGAAAAAAACGTTTTTAAAACGTTTTTGTGTTTGCTGGGACTGTCCCTATAAGTTTCTCAGAATAAAATAGTGCTCAAATACTGAAACTTGAGTCTTATATCATTTTAATAATGTATAGTTTGTCAAGGTAATACCAATAGGCTACATCTAATAGTAACTTTATTTAAACAGAACGATTCAGTGCGTCGGCGTCCTTATGATGGCTAACAGTTACGCACTTCATTCTATATGAATTGTCTTTCACTCCGACAAATCAAAACATGGACTCTGGTCTCCTTCCTCACTGCCACGATCACTCGAAGTTGAAGGTGGTGTTTCTGGTTCTTTCATCTCGAAACAAATTAAAGCTCAAGTGTTCTCAGTGGCAGGAAGCAAAACGAAAGGCAGAATGGGAGCACGCGCAGTTTTCTTGATCACTTGATTCGCTGGGCCATCTTCATCAAACCTGGTGACAGAGCCATCTACTGCTCTGGCAGTGATAATGTGGGTTTGGAATGATTCGTAACATTTTTATAATTGTAACGATGCAGCACAAAATTATTTGAGTAAAAGTATTAAACTCATCAAAAATATGTACTGAAGTAAAAGTAGGAGAAAAAAAAAAAAAACTCTAGTAAAGTACAGATACAGCCTTTTAGTACTTAAGTACAATAGTGAAGTAGTTCTACTTCATTACTATTCATCTCTGCAAAGAACACACCTTTGAAGGTGCCAAGAAGGTCCGAACGAGTGTTCACAGTCTACTGAGAATTGTTCTTGTCGCAACTATGTGTCATGAAGTGGCAGAACACAAACAGGTATACACAAAGATTTATTAAAGACCACAGGATCGACAATGACAGGTAAATAGCTGAATTGCAGATAGGTTGAATACTGATGGTAAATGGAAGTCTGACTGAGTCTCTTATCTGAACACAGGAATGAATGATGAACCAGAGAGACAAGATGACCAGACAGGAAGGCGAACCGGAGAGACAGAGTGAAGACCAGACAGGAAGGCGAACCAGAGAGACAGAGTGAAGACCAGACAGGAAGGCAAACCGGAGAGACAGAGTGAAGACCAGAGAGGAAGGCAAACCGGAGAGACAGAGTGAAGACCAGACAGGAAGGCAAACCGGAGAGACAGAGTGAAGACCAGAGAGGAAGGCGAACCAGAGAGACAGAGTGAAGACCAGACAGGATGATCAACCAGGCAAGACGAGGAACCGGAGAGACTGGATGGGGATCAGACGATGAACAGGTAGGTAGACAAGCTGGTAGAGTTCAGTACAGGTTGTCGGTAGAGAGTCAGGTAAGTCAGTGTGGTATCAACAAGACCAGACAGTGAACTGATCAAAGTGCTGAACATAAGTAGTGCTTGAGATCATGGGTGCAGAGTGCAAACAGGTGGTGAACGCAGGTGCAGACAATCAGAACTCAGGGGATTGTGAACGAGTGGGCGGAGTAAGGATGTCTGGTGCTGACAAGGGTGTATCCTTGAAAGTTAGGCCTATGTGAAACTGTCTGAAAACAAAACAGGATTCACAAACTACATATAATAGCATCTTAGTAAGATATAAGCCAACATTTGAACCACTTTAAAGTTTTGTTTTTATTTTTACATTTATATCATGATATTTGAGTAAGTTGAAACCCAGTAATGACGTTTAAAGGTGTAATAAGGCAATTTCTCGCAAAATTCTTCATTCTGTCTCAAATAATGATAGAGGTGGACATGTACTGTTTGACATGATGCACATTTTATATTCTATACAAACATGAATTTTGTAAATATACAGGTTATCTTTGTAACACAAGTTTAAAATATGTGCTTTCATAAGAATTGTGCCATTACAATGTGTCTCTCTCTGAGACATCAGCCCCAATTAAAGGGCATATTGCAGGTTAGCAGACCCAACGAGTCAATGTATAGAAAAATAATGTAGGAACTAGATTTTCTTTTAATGGGCGTGACGTAGCATTAGGGAGAGCGGTCGATTCAAACAACAGGGAAAAAATGGAAAAAAACGCAATGACATTTCGGACGCTGAGGAAATTGTTCATACTTAACTCGTATGACGGACCACAGCCATACAATTATGAGCCTGCTAGGCTGCCAAGAGAGCAGGGACAGGCCAGGATTAATGTTAGACAGAACAACGGTCAGAGGAGACAAATTGAGTTGTGGTGTGAGGAGAACCAGTGGAGAACAGGGCAGGTGTAGTGGTGAGAGAGACCAGTGTTAGCTTATAGATACACGTTCGCTAACGATGTACACTGGACACTATTATTGGTCATCTAGGAGTATTGGAACTTACAATAACAGAAACTAAGCTTTGATCAGGCGTTTGTCATGCTCATTAATATCCGTCCAGACTAACGTTGCGTGATATAACTTAGTTTCTCATCGAGAGACAGAGAGATATTTTGATTTCTGATACAATTTTTTGTTCCATAGGTGCTTGTGTGGGAAATGCGAGGCAATGTTTACAGCTGAGGAAAGTCAGTGTTGCAGGGAGGTGGATGCATACTGGGCCTTTGTGGAAAATGTCACCCGCAGACTTGATGTGCAGTGCCTGACTCTGCACCCAGGCTTTGAGGCTTGCTGTCTGAACCCATATGTGCTACAGATACCCTATATGCACTTCAGACAGGAGCATGGACCTCTCCAGGCCAGCAGACATGAGTATGTTTAGGGTAGAGATAATTTATTACTCTTGAGCTAAAAAGACATGTTCTAAGCGATATCACGCGGTTTTTAGGCCCAAATTTTTTTTTTTCACATACCGCAAACATCTCCTCACCATCCGCTAGCTGCCTGTCCCCTGAACACACTGTAAAGAAACGCGGTCTCTGCAGACAGCCTAGTCTCCACAAACGCAGCTAAAACAAACAGCAACAAACAACATAACAAACTGTTCCAGCCAATAACGAAGGAAGGAACTGCACCAGCTCTGAGTCTCACACGGTTCTTACTTCGGTATCCCATGTTGAACTCCATCATATCGCCGGGACAATAATCCTCCGATCTGAAGTGAACGCTACACACGACCACGGTTTCCGAAGCTGATGCGGAAGAGAAATCCCGTCTCTTCACCTGCACAAACCGCACCCAGGCACGAAAGATAGCACCGTCCCTTTTCTTGTTAGGAAACCGGTGGACTTGATGTCCTGACAGGCTGGAGTTTTTGCAAGCTCCACAAACACAATAATTTAGCATGACGATGATAAATTGAAATACAAAAACTACTGAAAACACACTGACTCACAACCGCTCTTACTGAATACCAACCTATTCTGCACTGAGCTGCGGCAGAGCACAGCACACGTCTCCCTCGTGTGACGTAAAATGACGCGATGTTGAAAAAAAAACGTTTTTTACGAGCAGTCAAAGAAACGCTCACTTTATCTACTAAATTGGTGTCCTTTTGTCATTTTAAAACATTTTAAATCCTGCATTATCTTTTCATATGGTCTTTTCATACACGGTTATATTCATTTAGATTTTTTTTTTTTACCTGCAATATGCTCTTTAAGCTTCAATTATAGAGCAGCATGTCCTCAAATATGCTTCGCTGCTCAACAAGTAGCCTTTGAGAAAGGGTAAGCTTACTCTACAGTATGTCAACCAGACTGTTGATGGTTCATTCATTACAAATATTAAGAATATTGTTCAAATGTTCCCTAACATCAAAAGATGTTGAATGTTTACAATTCTATGAAACATCCTTATCATTTCTAATGCATTACATAGATCAATGTTCCCCAATGCTTTGTAGAAATATACATGCTTAAAATAATAAAAAATAAAAACCTAACTAAGGTTAATATATTACCTTTATTTAAATATTGTGGTAGAAATTCCCCTATACACCTAATCGACCCCATACGTCCCCTAATCAATGTTTACACATTTATCCTCCAGCACATCTCCTACCCGTCGTCTCGTCCCCTGTGAACACTATCATCACTTGTGAAGAAGACCTCTAGTGCTCCACTAACCCACTGTGCATCAGTAACCAGACAGACTCCAGACAATGCCTTTGAATATGCTTTAATCACGACTGGGAGGATCTTACACATTTCAGAGAGAATCCCCCCAGCAAAAAGAGTACAAGAGTTTAGATAGGATAGGTACATAGGAAAGGTAACATGACATTTTACTCATCATCATCACACCATTTTTCTCTAATATGATTGGTTCAACATGTGCAATTTCAGCAACCCCCTGTAACAGACATCTGTTACTGTCAAAGCAAATTTAGATCTACCTAAAACATAAGGTTGTTAGTTTGTTATTTACTCAATATATCATGGGGCGATTATATTTCAATAACTGTCTAGCCGGGTCCATACTTTTTTTCTATTTGGCTAAATTTATCATTTCTTTTTCTATAAGTGCTGGGGACATTTAGTTTTCAAAAGAATATAAAATAAATCCTGCAAGAAAAAGAAATGTTAGTAATGATTAATTAAAAAATTAATCCACAATATAAATGTATTCATAAAACCTTGTCAAAGTATCTTGTAAACTAGAAGTTAAACTAAAGTACATTTTTAATCTGATGTCTGAACAGTATAATTGACAACCACTGGATATATATCGTAAAGAAATACATTTGTGCAAATAATTATGTAAAATTCAGGTGTTAATCAATGTGGAAAATCTTAGAAAGAAGGAAAGGATGTTGGTGATTTTAGACTGATGGGAGTGTCAGCGATAAAAGAGGAGCACGGCTGCTTCAGTTATCTCTTTGGAAGCGCTCCATCCCGCATTAGAGCCATAGCCATCCCAGTCGAATCCCGCAAAGTCCCCACACTGCCTTGGGGCCGCCTCAGGAAAGTGTCCACCTCCACCAATACAGAACTGCAACAATATGAGGACATTACTAACAACAAAAATTACCATCAATCTTACAAATGCTGTCCATAGACAGTGATATAGAAATTAGTTTAGGCGGTTGGTTTGACACCTGAACAAAGAGCCATGGCTGCCCTTTCAGTATTGAAGACTCTGAATGAGATGAATCCAGGCAGAAAATTTGCTGGGGAAATGCCCAGAATATATCAGTGATGATAATCATATAACAAAGATGATATGTCCATGAACACATGACATGGCTTTCATTCATTAAAGTGACTGGATCTCAACAATGATGATGCCTTGTACACCATCACTTAATAATACACAGATTTATGATACTGATACTGTCAACTGATGAAGCCACTGTCATTGAAAATATTTGGAAAATATTGGCTCACGGGGTGTTGCTGTAAATAATCATTTGTTTTTAAAAGACTTGCCTGCTTAAATAAAGGATTAAAAATAAATTAAAAAAAGAGTCATACTTCTTGCACTGGGACCATAGAGATTTTTGTTGTAATCCGCATTTCCATTATCATACACGATTGGAATAACAGGTCCATTATCAGTGATGCATGTCCCTATTCCAAACCTCACAGGGAATTTCTGGGGAAAAATTATTTATTATTATAAATTATTGTTATTGTAATTTCACAAAAATTGTATTTCTGTGAATGTTACAAACCCTTTAGATAAAAGTTTATCTGACCTTGAATAAATAATAAAGGTTTCCTCCGTGGAGAGTTAAGAAGTGATTCTCAGTGTGGTATCGCAGGATGGAGGACGCGCTCCAGGATTCCACCTCCATATTATTAGGAACGTGCCACACGGACACATCTTGTGCTGGAATGTCAAAGTAGCCAGGATTCTGGGACAGAAAGGAGACTATCGTTTCAGATTCTCCAAAAACATCCTTTGATCATTATACTCTTGTGTCCTTTCTGTTCCTTCTATTTAACTATTGCTGTAAAACCATAAATTAAGCGTAAGCGTCAGTTCTGGCAGGCCATGTAGTCAAGACGCTGCTAACACTATTGGCCAACAACACGGTCTCATCAGCTGAGATGCATCAGCTGTTTTGCATCAGCGCATCAGCTCTTCATCCCCCCGCTGCTAATGGCTACGATACAAACAAGGCGCCCTCTTTAAACAGATTCAGTTCGCTCCTAACTGCTGATGCTAGCTTCTTTGCAGCCCGCCACCTCCCCAGCTCCTCCTTGTCGTGTATAACGTGGCATTTGCTTTTCTGTCATCATTGCTGCTCTGTTCATAGGGGGAATAGTTCAGCTCTCCCAGTCCTAAACTGTGTGAGCGTTCCCTAATGCTGCTGCTGTCCTCTGACTCTCTGCTATTTCATGGTGCTCTTGAAAGGTCAGAGGACTCCCTGAACAGAGCCATACCGCCAAAATTTAATTCAGAATTTATCACTTGAAATGCAATTTATTTGATATAAATTTTCCTAAATATTTTATTGTCATGTGTGTTCTTGCCTTAATGGACCTGACAGAAATGTAATAAGAATACCTTATAATCATCGCTTGAAGAGGCATCTGCACTTCCAAACGTGACTGTGTTTGCCCATGTCCCCTCACCATCAGGCCGGTTCGGTTCACTGCCCTGCTGACTAGACCAGCGATCACCAACGGTACACTTTCCGTACATGTTATTTTCATGAACACTGGCAACCAGCGTCCAGCCTCCGCCCGCAGTGGTCATATCACAGAAGGTCTGGTAAAGCACCCCTCTGGAGGAGTTCAGATAGTACAGGCCGTCTGCGTGAACAGAGCATTCCTGAGTCACTTCAGTTCTTGCTTAAGATCAAACATTACATTAAATGAGCGTACCATCATTAACATGATACTTTTTCTGAAGTTCTTTGCAGCTTCGAGCAGTATATGCTCTCTCAAGATTGATATCAGCGGTATCAATACGTGATGCTTCTTCTTGATCCACTGCAATGTAAGACAAAGATTTAGTGGAATATATCGTAATAAAAAATGTCAACATTTTAAGATAAATTAATTTCAATCAAAATATTCTTACTTACAAATGAATACACTTGCAGTCTCACAGAGCCATACATTCAGTGAGAGACTGAAAATGATCCCGAAAAACTTTTTTGTAAGAAACATAGTCTGCAAACAAAAGGAGAAAAGTTTTCCACAATTACACTCAACACCACAAAGCTGAAATTCTTATGTTACTGGTTCCATGTTTCTGTGAAAGACTGTAAAAGAAGCTTACTAAAAGCATTAGGCTACTGATATTTTGAAATTTCATTTGCATGGCAAAAGAATTCTTACGTTTGTTTCTTGTCTGGTGTTTCTCTCCTCAGATTTGACGAGCACTGTCAAGGCTTCTGGATTCTGGGTGAGTCAGATAATAAAGCTCAGGCATACTTTCTTAGCATATTTATACTTTCTCAGGAGTGGAATTAAGGATAGGCTACCTGAGTCTTAGTTGAATTAGGTAAGTAAGGGAAACATGAGCCTAAGCAGAACAAGTTGATGCGGGAAAGGGACGTTTTTAGTTAACACCTAAAATTCAACAAAGGTGTATTTTTGGTTTGAACTTTGTTTCCCCAGAATCCAAAAGCCTTGACAGTGCTTGTGAAATCTGAGGAGAGAAACACAAAACAAGAAACAAACGTAAGAATTATTTTGCCATGCAAATGAAATTTCAAAATATCAGTAGCCTAATGCTTTTAGTAAGCTTCTTTTACAGTCTTTCACAGAAACATGGAACCAGTAACATAAGAATTTCAGCTTTGTGGTGTTGAGTGTAATTGTGGAAAACATTTCCCCTTTTGTTTGCAGACTATGTTTCTTACAAAGTTTTTCGGGATCATTTTCAGTCTCTCACTGAATGTATGGCTCTGTGAGACTGCAAGTGTAATCCTTTGTGAGTATGAATTTTTTGACTGAAATTAATTTATCTTAAAATGTTGAAAATCTAATTTTTTATTACAATATATTCCACTAAATCTTTGTCTTACATTGCAGTGGATCAAGAAGAAGCATCACATATTAAAACCGCTGATATAAATCTTGAGAAAGCATATGCTGCTCGAAGCTGCAAAGAACTTCAGAAAAAGTATCAGGTTAATGATGGTACGCTCATTTTATATTAATGTTTTATCTTAAAGGATTAGTTCACCCCAAAAGGAAAATTTCCTAATAATTTACTCACCCCAATGCCATCCAAGATATCCATGTCTTTCTTTCCTCAGTGGGAGATAAATTATGTTTTTTGAGGAAAACATTTCTGGATTTTTCGTCTAACAATGGACTTCATTGGTTACCATCGTTTTTAAGTCCAAATCAATGCAGTTTCAAAAGTCTTTGAAGTGTTTAAATGGGCTGTACGCGATCACAGCTGAAGAAGAGGTTGTTATCTAGCGAAACGATAGGTCATTTAAAAAAATGATTATAATTTATAGACTTTTTACCTTCAATAGTTCGGATTGACCTGATCAACAAACGGACAGGGATCTACTTCATCACGTTGAAAGGTCACTCGGCGCCGGCAGAAGTACCGCCCCACTGTTTACAATGCGACCGTACGTAGGAGGATAGTTCAAATAGTATTGTTTGCTATTATATATAGTAATAGTAAGTATTCAGTGAATATGAATATGAATAGTATATGAATAACATTCTGATGCAGGTGCCGGCGTGACCTTTCCAACGTGATGACGTAGTTCCCTGTCCGTTTGTTGATCAGCTCAATCCGAACTATTGAAGTGTGACGTCACCCTGAATTTAGTTGGGTCACAGGGATATTGGATTGCTTGTATATATATTTCTTTCTTTCTTTCTTTTATTACCTACATATGTCTATTTTAGTTTACTTGTGTATATATATAAGTTTTATTATTGTAGTGAGTTTACATTGGGCAGCTCAGCTGCATTTTCCAAATTCTGGTTGGCAGTTGAGAGAGAGGAGTTGCCGTGACGACTGCGATGCATCCTCAGACAACAAAGAGGACATTTGAGCAACCACTAACTATGGTCTCTCTCTCTCTCATTTACTGTTAAGGTTAGTTATTAAATTCATTAATTTTAATATCAAATGTTTATTTACATGTTTTAATGTCATATATATACATATCATATACATGTTTTTGTCATAAAGAAATCCATTCATGTATACTTACGAGTTCAGCCATTTGTGTGAATTAGGCTAGAGCATGTCTGTACAGATGGTTAAGGTTCCTATCTTGATTTATTTATTTACTTATTTATTGTGATTTGATTTAAGTATCTATATGTTATATGTATTTCAACGTATTTATGAATCCTGTGATTCAAAGTGTCTTAATGACTCTGAAGTACAATGTTGATTAAAAGACAACAAAGAGGACATTTAAGCAACCACTAACTATTGTCTCTCTCTCTCTCTCTCTCTCTCTCTCTCTCTCTCTCTCTCATTTACTGTTAAGTTTTTAAACTGCTTACAGTCCTCCCGACTGCCCGGGACCTGTAACAGAAGGTAAAAAGTCTATAAATTATTTTTTTTAAAAGACCTATCGTTTCGCTAGATAACAACCTCTTCAGCTGTGATTGCGTACAGCCTGTTTAAACACTTTAAAGACTTTTGAAACTACATTGATTTGGACTTAAAAACGATGGTAACCAATGCAGTCCATTGTTAGACGAAAAATCCAGAAATGTTTTCCTCAAAAAACATAATTTCTCTCCCACTGAGGAAAGAAAGACATGGATATTTTGGATGGGATTGGGGTGAGTAAATTATTAGGAAATTTTCATTTTGGGGTGAACTAATCCTTTAAGCAAGAACTGCACTGAAGTGACTCAGGAATGCTTCTGTTCACGAAGACGGCCTGTACTATCTGAACTCCTCCAGAGGGGTGCTTTACCAGACTGTCAGACTCTGTAAATGAAGGCAAAGAATCCAGTTGCGAGTGAAAACAGAATGTTTATTAAACAATGCAGGAAATAGATAGAGATGCTGGTCAGTCGTCATTGGCAGAGAAGATGTAGAGCTTGGTAACGCAGGGACGCAATGGGCAGAAATCCAGGCGACTCTGATGATCCAAACAAAAGGCGAAAAGGCGAGAACCAGGAACAAAGTCTCAGGTACCGCAAACACGTAGAGTAATCCAGGAGAACTCACAAAACGATCTGACAAAGACAGGACGAAATCACAGACAATAAATAGGATGCTAATCATGAAACTCAGCTGCTGCTGATCCGCTCATCAGAACAATAATGAAGTAGTTGATATGACGGACCTCCTGTCAAAAATGATTGATTGACAGGTGCCCCGCCCCTTTTGGCATATGATCAAAGGGATCAACAAAGAACAAAGGGAGATCAATGGGATCAAAGGGGTTTGACAGTTAGTTTTGACTTTTGATTGACAGGTTGTCCCCTCCTAGCCCTTGATCATGTCGTTTTTGACAGAAAGTTTTGTTTTGAAGCCTTTTGATATTGACAGAAAGTGTTATAACAATATGTCATGTTGTGACAGTTAGTCTTTGAAGCCTTTTGAAGTTTGTTATTGACAGAAAGTATTGCTGTGTGTGTGTGTGTGTGTGTGTGTGTGTGTGTGTGTGTGTGTGTGTGTGTGTGTGTGTGTGTGTGTGTGTGTGTGTGTGTGTGTGTGTGTCACGGGATTCCCCTCTGACATCTGGTGCTGTTCAGACACTGTGATTAAACAATGTCATACAAAAAACATTCTATCCTTTAAAATAATTTTAAAGTGTGTGTGTGTGTGTGTGTGTGTGTGTGTGTGTGTGTGTGTGTGTGTGTGTGTGTGTCACGGGATTCCCCTCTGACATCTGGTGCTGTTCAGACACTGTGATTAAACAATGTCATACAAAAAACATTCTATCCTTTAAAATAATTATCGTGCCAATTAAACTAGTTGAAAAAACATACTGTTCTCAACAAACTTTAAGTTGTCTTGAAAAAGCCTAACCAGAAAGTTTGAAGTAGTTTTAAAAGCTTGAAGTTTGACAAAAAACTATTGGAAATATGTAAACAATAACAATATAGGCTATGTGCAGTATAAAGTACAGAGTATCTTTCTTTCTTTCTTTCTTTCTTTCTTTCTGTTTTATTGCTTTACACATAAATAGTAGGCTACATTAAGCCAATTAAGCAAAAACCGTCAACAAAGGTCTGCATAAAACGGTCTGCATTCTGTCCCCCTCACTTCTGAAATGATGGCTATGCCCTTGTCTTTAAGATATGGGTATTTTGCGTTTGTTTGTTGGGTTATGTAGCCTATACTTTTTGTCTTGTGCTGCCTATCTTGACCAGGACTCCCTGTAGAAGAGATATTGTATCTCAACAGGACCTTTCTGGTTAAATAAATAAAAAAATTAAATAAAATAACAATAGACTTTTCAGTTTGCACGTTTACATTGGCCTACTTAAACAAATGTGAACTTAAGCTAAAACTTAACATAATACAAACTGAAGTTGCTAGTATATTTCTACAGTAATATCATTTTGAAATGTAGTGGTTTTACTTTTCAGGATGAGATTCACTGGCAGGACAGGGCTCAGGATTCACTACACACACACACACACACACACACACACACACACACAAAAACCATGACAAAACACACTCATTGATCTCCATCTAGTGGTGTAATGATGTAAAATACAGAAAGAGTCGCTGAATTAATCCTTTTAGTGAATGGATTCAACATATTTGTATAACTGGAACAATTCATGGGAAGAAGTGTCAAATGAGACTTGAATATTACTTAGCGAATAGAGTTAAGACTAAATTGCTGATCAGTTTATTCTGGTATTTTAACGTTACCTTTTTGGCAGATGATAGCAAGGCCCGGGAAACTCATGGAAATTAATAAACACTTAAAAAGTCTTCATTTCTAAAGTAAAAAAAATCAATTGTATAGTTCTAAAATATTAGCTTCAAAGTATTAGTTCCAAACAACAACCAAAAGTGAACATTTATTTTTCAAATGTGAAGGAACCACCCTGTGTTTTACCTTTATACACTAAACCCTATTAAGGTTTAAAGTCACTAAACTCCAAGATTAAGTAGAACTTAAAACTTTTATTTTGTAATACTACACAAACAAACATGTTCATGTGAAATGTTGTCTTGTGCAATTTGATTCCATGAACACCATATTAACTCAAATATTTTTTCGTCTTTTCATTTCTCGTTATTCCATTTGAAATAAGAAATGTGATCAAAACACCTTCTAATTCATACCTCATCTTTCAGCCTAATTCATAAAGTATTTTAATCACCATTAATGAGCACATTTTCTTTCATGTTTAAACAAACAAACAACATGTTAACAATTTCTTTCTTTCTTCATTCTCACAAAGAATTGGGAAGAGGAAGAGAGTGGAGATGGCTCAACTGAGGTAAAAACAATATAATGGTTTATTTTAGTATGATATAAGTTTTGGTTAAATATTGTTAAATGAAATGCGTGATCACTTTCAGGATGAGGAGCTGATTGTGGAAGACATGGAAACAGCATCTGAGTGGGAAATATGAGTGCAATGTGCAAAACAATGCTTGAAAATAACAGAATTGAAACAGATCTGGCTCTACTCAGCAAGGTTTTTAATCACGTATTCTCTATCTGGCCTTTACAATATTATGTTGTTAATGAATTGCGACCTGAAAGCTGAAGAAAAAAGTTCTTTGCATGGCATTGTGGTTTGGAAGATCATTACCAAATATGTTCACTCCTGTCATAACATTATTACACTCCATTATTCACATCGGGTAGTTGGGCTGTTTTGGCCAAATAATTTCAATTCAATTCAATTCAAATTTATTTGTATAGCGCTTTTCACAATACATATTGTTTCAAAGCAGCTTTACAGAAAGTGCATTTCAGAAATGTACATAGAGAAATACAGTTAGTTAATCATGTATTGATTTAGGGCATAAACATCGCCCGCGTCGAGTCGTCTCTTCATAGGCGCCGAGTCGTCTCTGCACGGGTGTTGGAGAATCTGTAGTTTCCATGAGAGGCTGGATACAAACTGGAGCTGACGATCTGTATTTACCTCGGGACTAGCGTCCCGAGATAACAACAGAAAAGCATATGGGAAATAATTAGCGTAGCTGCTGTTCGCAATATTAATGCATTCAATCTGATTCAACTGTAGTATAAAATGTAAGTATTATGTGAATGCCTGGCTGAAGAGATGCGTCTTTAATCTAGTTTTAAACTGGGACAGCGAGTCTGAGCCTCGAACAATATCAGGAAGGCCATTCCACAGTTTAGGAGCTAAATGTGAAAAAGCTCTCCCTCCTTTAGTGGTTCTGGATATCCTAGGAATGACCAGAAGCCTCGAATTTAGTGATCTTAAAGAGCGCGATGGATTGTAGGGCGATAGAAGTTCCGTTAAATACACGGGAGCTAAACCATTTAGGGCTTTATAGGTCAGTAGCAATACTTTGTAATTGATACGGAACTTTATAGGTAACCAATGTAGAGACGACAGAATTGGTGTTATATGATCATATTTTCTTGATCTCGTAAGAACTCTAGCGGCGGCATTTTGGACTAACTGTAGCTTGTTTATTGAGGATGCAGGACAACCAGCTAATAAAGCATTACAGTAATCTAGTCTCGAGGTCATGAATGCATGAACTAACTTTTCTGCATCAGAAACAGATAGCATGTTACGTAGCTTAGCAATGTTTCTAAGGTGGAAGAAGGCTGTTCTTGTAACATATGAAATATGATTTTCAAAAGACAAGTTGCGGTCTAATATAACACCCAGGTCTTTTACTGTAGAGGATAAAGTAACAGGACACCCTTCTAAATTAAAGTTGTATTGTAAGAGGTTTTGTGGGCAGTTTTTTGGACTAATAAGTAATACCTCCGTTTTATCTGAATTTAATAGCAGAAAATTACATGTCATCCAGTATTTTATATCTTTAACACACTCTGTTAATGTAGATAATTTAGCGTTTTCATCTGGTCGTGATGAAATATATATTTGAGTGTCATCAGCATAACAGTGGAAATTAATTCCATGTTTTCTTATAATATTACCAAGTGGCAGCATATATATTGAGAATAGCAGAGGGCCTAACACAGATCCTTGCGGTACACCGTAGTTTACTGACGTTATCTTCGATTTTTCCCCATTTACGCAGACAAAATGGTAACGGTCTGATAAGTACGATCTAAACCAGTTTAATGCCTGTCCCTGAACACCAGTGTAGTTTTGTAGTCGGTCTAAGAGTATTGTGTGATCTATAGTATCGAACGCAGCACTAAGATCAAGTAAAACTAGTATTGAGATACAGCCTTGGTCAGAAGCTAAAAGTAAATCATTTGTGATTTTAACGAGTGCAGTTTCTGTGCTATGGTGCGGTCTGAATCCTGACTGAAACTTTTCATAGATATCATTTTCTTGCAAGAAAGAGCACAGTTGAGCGGACACAACTTTTTCTAGTATTTTAGACATAAATGGAAGATTTGAAATGGGTCTGTAATTTGCTAGGTTATTATGATCTAATTGTGGTTTCTTAATAAGAGGTTTTATAACTGCCAACTTGAATATTCTTGGAACATGACCTAAGGATAAAGACGAGTTAATAATATTGAGAAGAGGCTCTTCCACTACAGGTAACACTTGTTTCAGTAGTTTAGTTGGTATTGGATCTAATAAACACGTTGTTGGTTTAGATGCAATGATAAGTTTATTTAACTCTTCCTGTCCTATAGTTGCAAAGCGCTGTAATTGTTCTTGCGGGGTGATAATTGAGGCTGAATCATAAGACACCATTAAAGATTGTACATTTACAATTGTGTTTCTGATGCTTTCTATTTTCTCAGTGAAGAAATTCATAAAATCATTACTACTACACTGTGACAGAATATTTTGCTCCGGTAACGTCTGTTTATTTGTTAGTCTAGCGACGGTGTTAAATAAAAACCTTGGATTGTTTTGGTTGTTTTCTATTAGTTTGCGGAGATGCTCAGCCCTGGCTGCTTTTAGGGCCTTTTTATAACATGACATACTGTCTTTCCATGCGATTCTAAAGACCTCTAGATTAGTTTGTTTCCATTTACGCTCTAAATTACGAGTTTCTCTCTTTAGAACATGCGTAACACTGTTGTACCATGGTGCTTTAGTTTTCTCTCTAACCTTTTTTAATCTAATTGGTGCAACGATGTCTAATGTACTAGAGAAAATGGTGCTCATAGTGCTAGTCATTTCCTCTAGTTCATCTGTTTGTTTGGGTTCACTGAGCAGCTGAGACAGATCAGGTAAGCTATTTGAGAAATGATCTGTAGTTGTTGGAAGGATTGTTCTGCCTGGTCGATAACGCGGCGCAACATGACAAATTTCAGCGGTACGTAGTATGCAAGTGACCATGTAATGGTCAGTGACTTCATCACTTTGCGGTATAATATCTATATCGGTTGGATCGGCTCCATGTGATATAATTAAATCTAGCGTATGATTAAGACGATGAGTGGGACCAGTTACGTTTTGCTTGACCCCAAAGGAGTTTAATAAATCTGTAAACGCAGCCCCTAAAGCATCATTTGAATTATCTACGTGTATGTTAAAATCTCCAACAATTAATGCTTTATCGACATTGACCAAAAGATCTGAGAGAAAGTCTGCAAACTCTTTTAGGAAATCAGCGTAAGGCCCAGGCGGTCTATATACGGTAGCCAAGGCTAGAGATAATATGGATTTCTTTCTTACATCTAAGAGAGTAACATTTAGCACAAGTACTTCAAACGAATTAAACCTGTGACCTGTTTTCTGAGTAACAGTAAGAATATCTTTATAGATTATAGCAACACCACCGCCACGACCAATCAGACGGGGCTCATGCTTGTAACAGTATCCAGGAGGAGTAGACTCATTAAGACCGAAATAATCATTTGGTTTAAGCCAGGTTTCAGTAAGGCAAAGTACATCGAAACTATTATCTGTGACCATTTCATTTACAATAACCGCCTTAGGTGTAAGCGATCTGATGTTTAAAAGACCTAGCTTTATAAACTGTTTTTGTTCACTAATATTGAGATTTTCTGGTTTAATCACAATTAGATTTTTCTTAGATCCTGCAGTAGATTTATTATTTGATCTCACTAAACGAGGAATAGACACAGTTTCAATATAATGTTCTACATTGGTACTTATATCAATTAAGTTTGGACAGCAAAGAGTGTGATTTGGACTTTGACTTACTAGTCATATGGTGTGTAGCGTCTTGGAGATGTTGTCCGACAGAATAGCCGCTCCGATTCTGCTGGGGTGAAGGCCATCAGCACGGAAGAGCCTAGGTCGCTCCCAGAAAAGATTCCAATTATTTACAAAGAGCAGTCTCTGTTCATTACACCATGACATTAACCATTCATTTAGAGCAAATAATCTACTGAACCTTTCGTGTCCTAGTCGGTAGGTGGGAAGCGGTCCAGACACGATGATCGTTGTTTCAGGCGATGTGCTGCGTACCGTCTCGATCAGGCTCCTGTAGTCCTTCTTCAGAACCAAATTTCACGGTTTTGGTAGCATAGCAAAAAACGATTGTAATTTATGTTTTACCATTATATTTTTTACAACTATTGGGGGGGGGGGGGGGGGGGGGAACATGAATTTTTAAATAACTAAATAACTAAACAAATAACTAAATTCACACTAATTATTTTCGCTTCTTTTATAAAGACTGTAAGTACGCATATCCGGTTTTGGTAGCATAGCAAAAAACGATTGTAATTTATGTTTTACCATTATATTTTTTACAACTATTGGGGGGGGGGGGGGGGGGGGGGGGAACATGAATTTTTAAATGACTAAATAACTAAACAAATAACTAAATTCACACTAATTATTTTCGCTTCTTTTATAAAGACTGTAAGTACGCATATCCTAACATAAATCATGTGTTGATCTGATTGAAGATCTGCTGTAGAAGCTTTTGTTCATCAAACCTGCAATCTCAACAATATAATAAAAGCTGTATAACTGTACTTCTTAAAACAATTAAAAAACAGATTATTAACATTAATACCAACATACAAGTTTAAATACAAATTCAATCTGTATTACTTCAAGTGTGATTTTTTTTACCACATAAACAAATGTGTATTGCATCAATAAATGCGGTCATATTAAACGGTACACTAAATAAATGAATGAATTTGTATTATTTAACATTTATGATCGATTACTTAAGCAGTGAAGTGAAGTTTAACCAGACAGAAAACACCAGTCAACGCTGTGGAAAAGGGTTACAAAAAGATATATTTATTCTGGAAATACAGCGATAGACATAAATCTCCTTTCATACAGTATCATCTGATCAACAGACATCATATACACTCACCTAAAGGATTATTAGGAACACCATACTAATACTGTGTTTGACCCCCTTTCGCCTTCAGAACTGCCTTAATTCTACGTGGCATTGATTCAACAAGATGCTGAAAGCATTCTTTAGAAATGTTGGCCCATATTGATAGGATAGCATCTTGCAGTTGATGGAGATTTGTGGGATGCACATCCAGGGCACGAAGCTCCCGTTCCACCACATCCCAAAGATGCTCTATTGGGTTGAGATCTGGTGACTGTGGGGGCGATTTTAGTACAGTGAACTCATTGTCATGTTCAAGAAACCAATTTGAAATGATTCGAGCTTTGTGACATGGTGCATTATCCTGCTGGAAGTAGCCAGCAGAGGATGGGTACATGGTGGTCATAAAGGGATGGACATGGTCAGAAACAATGCTCAGGTAGGCCGTGGCATTTAAACGATGCCCAATTGGCACTAAGGGGCCTAAAGTGTGCCAAGAAAACATCCCCCACACCATTACACCACCACCACCAGCCTGCACAGTGGTAACAAGGCATGATGGATCCATGTTCTCATTCTGTTTACGCCAGATTCTGACTCTACCATCCGAATGTCTGAACAGAAATCGAGACTCATCAGACCAGGCAACAATTTTCCAGTCTTCAACTGTCCAATTTTGGTGAGCTCGTGCAAATTGTAGCCTCTTTTTCCTATTTGTAGTGGAGATGAGTGGTACCCGGTGGGGTCTTCTGCTGTTGTAGCCCATCCGCCTCAAGGTTGTGCGTGTTGTGGCTTCACAAATGCTTTGCTGCTTACCTCGGTTGTAACGAGTGGTTATTTCAGTCAAAGTTGCTCTTCTATCAGCTTGAATCAGTCGGCCCATTCTCCTCTGACCTCTAGCATCAACAAGGCATTTTCGCCCACAGGACTGCCGCATACTGGATGTTTTTTCCCTTTTCACACCATTCTTTGTAAACCCTAGAAATGGTTGTGCGTGAAAATCCCAGTAACTGAGCAGATTGTGAAATACTCAGACCGGCCCGTCTGGCACCAACAACCATGCCACGCTCAAAATTGCTTAAATCACCTTTCTTTCCCATTCTGACATTCAGTTTGGAGTTCAGGAGATTGTCTTGACCAGGACCACACCCCTAAATGCATTGAAGCAACTGCCATGTGATTGGTTGATTAGATAATTGCATTAATGAGAAATTGAAGAGGTGTTCCTAATAATCCTTTAGGTGAGTGTATGACCACAGCATATTCACTGATCACTTCATATTGCACACAAAACCGGAAAGCACTTGTGAAGATCTCTAGCTTCAGTCTGTCTGACTCTACGAGGCACTGGGGTTTAAAAAGACACAGTTGTTAAATGTAAGGATAGTTGTGTTGAAGAAAAAGCTGCATCTGACAGTTCAGGTTCATCGGCTACATTCATTTGAGCTTGAGGACTCTATCCGACTGAAATATGATCGCAATAAGGGAGATCATGGCACAAAAATGTCAGTATTCGGTACCAATAACAGTAAAATTTCACAGTTCTCTGAATCAATTTTGGTACCATTGCAAAAACACTTTTGACAATAAATTAGTTAATTTTAATGCTATAGATGACTATAAATAAATACGATTAAAACTTTAGTATGTAGCCTTCAAATACGGCTCAGTTAATAAACACTGCGATAAACTAAAGAAAAGTTAGTAATACGATTAAAATCAAAGTAACACTACAGGTAACAGAAGCAGCAGAAGGTCTATAGCACGCACACTGCAACACTTAATGCACTGATCGATTTAAACACATATGGGTTTTTAGTCCCGTTTATCGATATGATTATCATTATGTCAAGCCTGCAATTTAATTCGGTTGTCAGTCACTTCAGAAAGTTAGCAGTGTGTATCAGCATAAAAAAAATAAAACTTTAAATTGGCAATTGCATTTACACACTGAACAAACAGGTCTGATTCGCTACAACGCTGCAAAAAAAAAAAGAAAAGAAAAAAAGAACAGTCGTCTATCACAGGGTGCCAGACTGATCTTTTAAAAATAATAAAAATAATATTTCATCATGTGATTTCTTTTGTTTGTTTTGCAGGTCGCACTTACTAAACATGATAACAGGATATGCACAGAAATTGGATTTGGACTGACAGTATGAACGAGGTTATGGTGTTTTAAGACGCAAGAAGAGCTTCAGCATTTTCTCCACAACCGTTTATGGCGACGACTACACAACCACTGCAATCGTTTTTCCAATTGTTGTTTTCTGTTGAGACACTGGATCTGTGAAGAAAATAACAGAAAACTGTCCTTAGTGAGGAACAACATGGCAAGTTAAATATCCTACTTTATGGAAAAAGTCATGTGATGCAACAAAAGTGAAGATCTTCATACCTGGAGACAGCAGGAGTTTCTCTGGCTTCTTCTTCATCATCATCATCATCCGGTGCGTTACTCTTCTGCAAGTCAACACAAAAACACAATGTAACCAAAATAATAGGTGCCGTTTACACAGTTGCTATGAAACAATGGGGAAAACCATGCAGGAACATCTGCTATCTGCACTGTAGATCCACTTGTTAAATCATCTAAATCAAAAACATGCAAGTTAGTCAAGTCACCTTTATTTTTATAGAGTTTTATACAATAGAAATTGTTTCAAAGCATCTTCACAATAATAAACAGGAGTAAGGACTGGCTCACAGGACGCATGGTCTAGATGCGTTTTTTAAAAGTTTAACTTAATTTAACTTGAGCGCTGTGTTTTTAGTTTTAGGTTTCAGAATTAATTATGCAAATACATAAAAAATGTTAGACCCTATACCAGAGATGCTACTGAAAGAATGATAGATCCTCTTCTTAATATTATTCATTCATCATTGTCATTAGGATATGTACCGAAAACTTACAAGCTGGCTGTTATTAAGCCTCTTATTAAAAGAAAACTAGAGAGGCTTAGAAAGCTCTACGTTTCACATTCATGGGGCCAAAATTTCAGTAGTCAGACTCGGTACCAATTCCAGTCAAATTTCACGGTTTTGGTAGCATAGCAAAAAACGATTGTAATTTATGTTTTACCATTATATTTGGGGGGGGCCAAAATAATTTCCATATAATGCCATTGATAATTTCAAATAAACAATGCATTAAAACTGTAGCCTTCAAATACTGTTCTGGGGTGTGTTTCCCGTACAACGTCGTAACTCGCTGCTTCACTACTATAGTACGATGCATCGTAGAAGAAATCAACTAGCTAGTCACGACTGTTTCCCAAAACCATATCGTCACAAAGTAGTCGAACATAGTTGACTAACGATACTTTTGAGAAATTAATAGAATCTAAAGAGTGCCCAAATGTCGACTTAACTCTTTTGTGCCTGCCTCCATTAGACTCTTGATTGGCAAGGACAAAGGCCTATGATTGTCTCTGGTTTGCACTGATTATCTAATATTCTTTATTACTTTAGTTTATATTATAATTCTTATTTACTGTTGGTTATTGTTATTTATTGCTGGTCTTATCATGGTGTTTACGCAACCATTATTTGTGCAATAACAGCGGCCTTTTTAGCTGTGCAATATGACGCCCGTCTACATGTTCTGCTCCACTGTATGGATTGATTGATTGATTGATTGATTGATTGATTTAGAAATGCAGCATACACTAAGCCCAAGACAATAAAGTACAGTATATTGAAAAGAAAATTTAGTAATAAAATGAAAACCAAATTAACTCACTGTAATACTCACTGTCTCTGTAATATTCCAACACATTTATTCGACACAGATTGACGAGCAGTCGTGTTTCGGATCGTATTTGAGGCACTCTTAAAGGTTCAAGTATACTTCGACTGTCCGCATGACGTAATTTCCGTCATCAGGAGGGTTCAAGAATAAGCATACTTTGAAAGCTGTGCGGACACGACGCATCTGGATGTGGAAACTGAAGTATACCCGAGCCTTTAGTGATGCAGAAGAGCTCAGGAGGACAACTAAACTATCCTGGGTTTAGCACTTCTTTATTAGAACTGCAGCGCTGCTCATATCCACTGATAAAAGAATAAATGGAAGTAATACTTGCCTTCCTGAGTTTCCAGAAGTAAACGCCCCCCGAGACGACAATAACTAGAGGAATTAAAGCATAAAGCCAGAGTATTTTAGAGGAGCTGGGAGGTTTTGGGCTGATGGAGTGTGGAGGAGCTGGACTGGAGGAAACTGGAGCTTCTGGAAGAGACAACAAGACAACTTGCTTTAAACAATTTAACAAATCATATTGATAGAGCTTGACATGTTAGTCATGATGATTCTATTTTGATGTTTCAGGCTTTATCCTATAAAGCCTGTTGTATTCTTCTATTGGGTCGAGATTCTCTGAGTATTCCTCGTGAACTCCCGGCCGTTTGAGTAAACCATCTAAGGGACATTTACTGAAGTCTGTCTCTTTTGTTATTTATGCTGTGCAGCAGAGAAGTTAGGGTAAGAGACTCGGCCCAGGGCTCGCAAAATCGCACACCCGACGTCCCGGGGATTTTGTGTTTTCCAGTCGGGCTACCAAAATGCGTAACCGGCCTGCCCGACGGGCTAACTGAAATATTGTTCGCTTCAGTCTTGTTAATCAGATTCAGCGCGTTCTTCATCTTCAATCCGCAGCGGCGCAGAGCAGAGCGCACGTCAGAAACAGAGGACAGGGTGTGTGTGTTCATTGTATAGATGTGTGTGTGTTCATCCAATAGTTGATATTGTCACTGCTTGTCAATGTCAGAATATTTGAGGTGACCAATCAAATCGAAGTAGGCAGACTTTATGTTCACAGAAGCTGCTGAGCGCGAATTTGAGCAGAGCGACTGACGCTTCAGTCTGAGGTCAAGTGCGAGATAAGATGCAAGTAGCTAAACTAAACATTTCATATTTGACAGGTTTTTTTTTAGGTCATAAATGTGAAACGAATGACAAAAATGATCAGGCAAACGAACATACTTTTGTCTAATTTTGCCATTTTGAACTGAAAATAGGCCTATGTAACGTGACTCTGTCATTGTGTCACTGTCATTGTGAGGGGATAAGAAACATTAACAAAGCCGTTTTCATCACGTTTAAAAGATTAATAATGAATGTGTACATGTTGAGAATTAATATAGTACAATTTGTAGCCTTCATTCAATAAAAAAAGTTCAGCTTTAGGAGGGGAAGAGACAGGGCAAGATGAGGAGACTGAGAGAAAAAGAAAGAGTGATGGATAAGAAGTGAGAGCAGGTATTGACACATAATCTACTGCCCGCTGACATGGTTTTAAAGCTATTTCTTATCCTTTTTTTGTCCTCAGGGGCGGACTTTACCATTAGGCAAAGGTCGGCAATTGCCTTGGGCCCCAAGCTACCTAGGGGCCCCCAAAATGCCCCATTAACTTATGCTTAAGTTTTTTTTTTTTATTATTATTATTTTTACTTTTCGCAAATTATATATTTCTAAATCTACATTTGCGAAAAATGGCATCAAATCATTAGTCGCAGAAAGGAGGGGGCCCCCCACCTCACTACATTGGACTATTCCATTATCTCACGCATCTGCGAAAGTGACAAGACTGTATTGCGACAAAAAACTGACAGAGAAAAAGAAGTGATTGACAGAGTGTACAGAGTAGCCTAGTAGAGTAAAAACGAAGCGAAGCTACCCAAGCGGTGCTGAAAAAAGGAGGAAAAATAGCAGAATAAGGTAAACTTTTTTGTGATGCCCGCTGACAATGACAACAACGCTAAAGATGAGTCTAAACGTGAAAATGAAAAGTTTCGAAGTTACCCAAGCGTCTCACATAAAAGAAAAAAAGAAAAAAAGACTCAGATACTGTAAGTATTTGGGAAAGCTGCCAAAGATGCCAAACTTTTTTTATGGCTAGGAACAACAAACGTCCAACGCACAGAAAAATCGTGAAGCAAAGAGGACATAGAGACCGACAGACAAAACAGAGCAGTTTAAATTACTTATGTTATGAAAAATCTCAGCTCTCAGATTCTGTCAATTCTATTACAAAATTCAAACAATAATTACCGTTTGGAGCTTGTAATGTGACGTGACAGATCCCTAGAGGCACGTGAACTGATCATCTTCGGTAATAACTTACCAAAATGTAGGGGAGAACCGGGGCGAAAGTAACGCGGGACGAAAGTAACAAAGCGATTTTCTCAGAGCCCTGACTATATTAGCATTTCAACCTATGACAGCACGTTTAGTACGCAACCCTTGATGGAGCTGCCAAATATCACGTGATTTCGTCATCGTTTCCCGTGGTTAGGTCCGGTAAGCAGTTTTCGAGTTCGATAAGTAAATAACTGAAGCGGTACTTTTTTTCTAATTACAAGTTGTGTTTTTCGTTTCATGTCACACAGTAATGATCAATACAGGTTATTAAGTGCTGTAACACATCCTGAAGTTTGCCTTGTCAGAGTTTTTCAGTATAAAAGTAAATCGGGTTTAAATGTCAGGAGTTCCTGTCGGGACGAAAGTAACACTTGTTACTTTTGTCCCGCTATAGTGAAAAAAGTGTTTCTTTTGTCGTGCTGCTAATGTGGTGACTTTCTCTGTGTTGCAGCATTTATTAAAACATGTTTATGTCATATTATACCAACAGAACATGGCAAGAGTGAGGGTCAGTAAGACAGATAGAGGTCTGATTCAGCCAGATGTTTATGAGAGGGCGTTCACATTTAAATCAGCTGATTTCAGCTGAGGTTTTAGCCATTCCTTATAGCTTTTTCACCTCCACCTATGAATTTGCAGGGTTTCCATCCTTATGTTTTATGCAGATTTAAAATGTATGCATAAAAACAGCTTGATGGAAACATGACTATTGTTACATTATGTTGAGAATTTATATTATGATAATTTAATTAAATTTTCATATTGTTCATGTTGAAAACACATTTTATAAAATAGATTGACATTGCCAATAAAAAAAAAGAAAATTCTAAACAATTCAAGTTTGTACTGTTGGGTTATTTGAAACATTGATGAAACTGAAATTTAAAATGAAAATGTAAATTAACAATTTTTTGCAAACATAAAGGCCAAAATATGTTTGCAGTTACATGTTAACAAGGTCATATACTCAGGTATATTTAGGCTAATAAATAACCCAAAAAAACAAGAGTAACACAAAAAATCTAGTTTGTATATTGTTGTGTTACTTTTGACCCACCTGTGTGTTACTTTCGTCCCAACTGACGGGGTCGAAAGTAACATGAGCAGTCTTAAGTTCAAAGTGAAATTATACTGAAGTCCTTCTACATTTTTACAAAATACCACCTGGTATTGATAGACCACACTTGTGAGTGACTGGCCACAGCAAAAATATATCTCTGTCTAAAACATAATCTTTTCAAATTATGTTTTTCTGAAAAATGGTACTTTCGTCCCTGCTCTCCCCTACATTCCTTATTCATAATATCGACCAATCAGTGTTTTTCAACCGCGGAAAGAGGTAAGCTGACCGGAGAACAATCGTCATGTAAGGACCATCCATTAGCCCAACGACGGAATCCAACGGTCTGGCGAAGGTTTAAAGCGTGTATGTCTTTTCAGCGATCCAGTGAAGTTCACTTAATTTATTGGAACTTAGTTTTAGTATTACTTTAGCTCTATGCGTAATCTGACTCCAATTTCAAATGATAATCAAATTTAGATCGTATTTCTGATTAGAAAATAATCATAAATATTGATTATGAATTAATTTAGATCTTTGATTATTCTGATTATCCCATACTTTCAATTATTCGTTCATCACGGACCTAGTGTCGCTTTGAGACGTCACGTCGCGACTGCGCGCTCACGATCACAAACTAGCCAGTCCTGAAATAGTCAGAGGGTGCAGTGCAAATATTTTACCCAATGCAGCCGCTCACTGCAGACCCATAGGTGTAATTTTTTATAATATTTGCAGCGTACAACATGCTAAGTCAGGGAATAGTCAGAAATCAGGAGGTCTTCCTAAGATGTGCCCCATGGTCCATTCAAAGTGCCTCCAGTTTGATCTATTCTGGACAAAATTTGCGGAAACACCAGACTACACATTAATCTACTGGAAATAATGATTTCAAAAGAATGCAGAATAAATCAAGATGTAACATTTATTTGTCAGGTAAAAATATCTCATGCCAATTACAGAAGTAAATTATTAAAAGCCAATTCAAAAAATATATGACATCATTTACTCAAAGATGACTCTAAAAGTAAGTAATGTTTTCCTGACAAAGACACACAGTAATGTGTTAGGGTTTTCCAACAGGAAAATACTGACATGTATTACTGTGCGGGGGATTCTCCTGGTAAAAGATTCCCAAAGATTGCTCTGTCACCTCGCCTTAAATACCAGACCAGAACAACAGGGGTTAAACAAATGTTGTTTAGAGTTGTTTGGGCCAATCCATGTACCCCAGGGGGGTAGCACCTGGTTTCAGGAGATATCTTAAAGAGATATCAGCCAGAGAGGAGATACAGGATTCTCCTAAGTTCTCAATCTTTTTCATTAAACCAATGACTGCAATGAAATTAAGACCATTTTACCAATCGCACTGAGACACTTAAAATGACACCAAACATGAAAAGGAAAAACAACATATTCACAAGATACACCAAATGTGTTATATAGACATTCTTAATGAACCTTCAGTGTCTTGAGGAGGGAGAGAGGGGGATGAGTTGAAGTCAAACAAGGGGACAAGGAGATAAGTTTGGGCAGGACAAGGTTCTGTGCTCTGTCTTTGCTATCTGCTGACCAGGGTGCATTTTATGGCTTTATTGCAGGGTGCGTTTTGTTTTAGCAGGAAAATCAGTTCTTACAGTCACATAACGTTTAGCCTAATGTTACCTCAGGAAAGCCATTTACTTACCATAATATAGGCTATAGCATGTTAGTTGACTAGAAAAATAAGATATAAAGAGTATTTAGCTAAATATGTGTACTATATTATTTATTTAGTATATTGTTTAGCGCATTATGTTTAATTTTAGTTATTTTTAACCTTAAATAATACCAGCTGATATGGCTCTCTGTATGTTCACAGCATTATGTGAGTTTTTTTTTGTCTTGAGAAAAATTAACGGCTATCTTGTGTACCTAATATGTATACAAATGAGTCAATATTGAATCAAATCACAAGAATTGAATCGAAATGGTGAAATTTGTCAAGCAAAAAAAAAACACAAAAAACCCCAGAGCTTACCATTGTACCATGTATACCTAAACATTGTAACGTTTCTGTTTAGGAGTGAATAAGTGTATGCAAGGTTTAAAGGGGAAGTTTTATTCCTCCTCTCCAACATTTACCTGCCTATTCACCATTCAGTCTGTAAAAAAAAAAAATTCGCTCTCTTTTAAAGCTTGTTATTTTTAGATGTCACACCAATATGTCGATCTTCATAGAAGGGGGTTCCCGCGGTTATGTAGATATAAATGACTCATTCTAAGGTAATAAGAACATAACGGTTCAGGTCTTTATACACCACTGAAACATAGTTATGGATCTTATATTGCATTTCCGTCAATAGATCCTCAGAATATGACACATTGCACTTTTAAAGATCGGATGGGGGGCCCATACATACCTTCGCCTTGGGCCCCCAATTTGCTAAATCCGCCACTGTTTGTCCTTTGAACATCTTGAAATGCAAAATAAAAACGTTTAACCCCCTAACAACCTTAAATTTAGGACCTTTTTGATTATAAAGCCCTGTCTATGGCCCTGTATTAGGAATAAGATCAATAATGAATGTGTACATATTGTGAATGAATTTAATAAACTTAGTTAGGCTAGTGCCTAGCTTAGTAGCTTTCAGTAAATGAACGCGTCTGAGAAAATGATTCATAAATCAACCTATCAGTTGACCCTATGTTTACTTTCTTCACTGACAGACAAAAATGAAAAGCCTATATCAGTCAAAGCTCAGCTTTAGGAGGGGAAGAGACAGAGCAAGAGAAAATGAGTGTGATGCTGATGAGGAGAGAAAAATAATCTGCGTGACATGGTTTAAAAGCTATTGTTATCCAATTTTTTTGGCCTTCAAAACATCTTAAAATGATGTGAAGTGATGAGAAAACCCTGCCATCTGCATGTTAATGAAACTAGTTAATAGTAAGCATTAAACACTAAACTAAAGTGTTACCCTCATTGGGGGCTGAGCCACAGACACAGACTGAATCATGTTCCACACTGGTCACACACATTTCAGTTCAGTTAGTACCAAATGCATATTTGTATTGATAATTCTAATTTGATTATTTTATATCCAATTGTTGATATTGTTTTGAAAAAGTTTTTGATACATGTGTTGACTCCTAACCAATATTCTACATTAAAAATTGTCTTTTTATTTGGGCTAGTAAAATTCATTTCGGGTTACCAAAATCTGAAGAGTGCCTGGCCGAAATTTTGCGAGCCCTGCGGCCAGTTGTCGACAGAAGACGCAGAGAGCTAGAGTAGGATAAAAGTTATTAAGTGTCGATTTGCAGACGCTAGACAGTCAGGTTTAGAAAAAATCCATTACACTATCTATACTTGTGTGTGTGTGTGTGTGTGTGTGTGTGTGTGTGTGTGTGTGTGTGTGTGTGTGTGTGTGTGTGTGTGTGTGTGTGTGTGTGTGTGTGTGGAACTGATGAACAATCTTTTATGTGATAAATGGAATCCACTAAATATCCACTTTTATTTTGTTTCTCAATAAAAGCACATACTCTACTGGTGCTGTATCAACGATTTGAGACAAATATAATGGAAAATAATGTGAGGTATAAGTTTAGCCAAACCTTGACTAAATGATATTATTTTACAAATTTTCAAAATCCTGTGAAATTACACACAGTATCAGATTTGGATGGGTTATCCAAGAATACGGATAGTACTAAATATCGTATCGGCGCATCCCTAATTCATGCTGTGGATCAAACAAATGCGACACACACCTGAGTCTTTACATCATTAACAACGCCTACATTGCAATCACTTACAATCTATTGCAGGATTTTGTGAGAAGCATTTAACTGTTTCAAGTAAATGTCAATAAGAATTTTAAAGAGTTAATAAGACTTAATGAGCACAGTTATGACCATTAATATTGTATCTCTCATAATCTTGATTCTGGTACATTACAGGCAAACAGATTTATAGTAATATACTCACGGTTTACAACAAGCGCAGCAGTCACCTCAAACACCCGATTATCAGTGATGACTTGTGCTATATAGAGGCCTGATCTGGAGATGTTCACTTTCAGAAGAATCAAGGACACATTTCCTCCTTCAACTTGCAGATGTTGAGATGTTTCAATGGGGTCACAGATGGGAAAAGAGGCAGGGGAACAGTACTGTGCAAGCAAAAGTTTTCCCTTGCTCTCTCCTTCAAAAATGATTCTGACTTCATCGACTCTCTCCAGTCCAGTTTCGAAGTGTATGAAAACATTGTGTCCTTCCGTTGCCTCCAACTTGGACCCAGCAACGTGCACAGCGACTGCTTAGAAAGAGAGAAACAAAGAAGGACATTTTTACTACACTTTAGAACAGTTTCCCAAGTTTTATGTCTTATGTATTCCAACAGCCGATAGTGAGGCAGAAGCACCGTAATTAGTTCCAAACCTGATTATGCATTACTTTTTTTTTTTTTATTAACTGAATGTATTAAAAAGGTCATGAATCACATGTGATATTTTGACATAAGAGGTCATTTTACTATAGAAATATACTGTATGTTTGAGACCATAAAATGCCTAGATACTAAAACTAGTTTTGTTCTTGCCGATACATTTTTTGCAAATCAGGATCACTGTAAGTCCTTCCACCTCAGGTAGAGATGTAACAAAATAACTAAAAATAATTTAGCTTCTTTGAGCTCCAGTCTCCTGTCCCACACAACTCTTCAGTCCACAATTGTTACAAGGCAATTACAAAGGCTTCTTTAGAAAAAGTAAAATATATTTATTCAAAAAGTGTTTAAGTTCAAAAAGTTTAAGTGAAGCAATATTGCTCAAGAGACGGCAAAGCCGAAACAACAAGTCCACACGGTGGTTTATCAAAACAAAGTTAATCAAAGAACATGAAAAAGAAAATGGCAACCAAACCACGGTCTGTAAACCCAAATTAGGAAATGGCAGGCAAATACTGCAATACAGAGTAAGCCCCTTACAAACTGATAGCCCAACATCACATAATGCTCACCACAACACTACCAAAATTTCAAAGTGTGTATATCTCCAGATGTTTTTAATGTACACCAACATGCAAGAAGGTTACAGTGGCGGCACTTTAGAAACTAACGTGTGTCTGGAGAAATAATATATTGTAAATGTAAAAATATTTTATTTACATTATGTATTTGACTTTTATTCATTATGTAGACTATTTAGGCCAAGAAAAATTCAGTAACTGACGTATCTGTATACCATTTTATTTTTATTTCAACTTTATTAGACTGTAGATAAAAAATAAAATTATGATAATATAGTTTAAATGAAACATTCGCGTTTTTTTTTTTTAAGGGAAGAAAAAGAAAGAAAGCTAGTCAAAGAACTATGAACTAAGAATGAATTTTCAACTATGAGCAAATAACATTTTGTTTCACTGAAAAGCTTTCAGGAAAGCCGGTTGCCACGTTCAATTAATTGTATTCACAATATGCACACATTCATTCTCAATATGACAGCGTGTCATCTGTGTAACTGTTCTTACAGGGTCACCTTAGTAAAAAAAAAAATGCACTGTGAAAACCAGAGAGTATCGATGCTCACTCACTACGTTACCTTCACAGAGATTCTGAAACATGAAACAAAATCACACGAGCCTATTCAATGCTAATTTAACTCTGACGGGTCGAGAGCGGCACAAACACCGGTAACGGCGGAGCTTATCGGCACTACGGTCTTATTTAACACTTGTGCCCGTTTAATACCGAGTTTCGGATCCATTCCCTATGATATTCACAGAACTGCCCACTTACCTGTAGTAGCGATTAAGAGCCAGACTGCGGTGAACATCTTTTGTAAAAGAAAAAAAATTCTAAACATAAGGCTCAAAGTATCCTTCAGTGTTGACGTTGGGTGCGCTGTAGGCTACTACAGCATCAAAACCATTGTCCGTATTGCTTTTATATGGTTGCAAAAACCACACCTAAACGGTGTCCTTTCGTTACAGCCAAATTAGAGAATAAAGCTCCTCACTACACATTCTGCCGATTCTGACGCAATGATTGTCTGTTTTTTTTTTTCTGCCAGCGTGAGACTAGGAAGTGGTTTTGGTGATTTGGTCTGTTTAGCAGCAGTAAGCTCGCTTTGTGGTTATGTGACTCACAACACCGCTACACTGTTAGGCCTCTAAAACTTATCTTGTTGTAATCCTCCATTGCAATCCTGCTATGAACTAACCGCAAACTTGCTGTTCTGTGACTTCTGCAGTGTCTTTTATTTCCCTTTCTATTTGTGGCCCTAGAGTTTCTAGAGTTGATTTATTAGCCTATTTATGCATTTTCTCATTCAATCCCGATGTATGCGCAAGTCATTTTATTAAACCCGGGGGAAATACGCCATCTCTCGTGGATCTTTTCCTCGGACACTACATAGCCTATTGTTTTTCTCTCTGGGCAACATCTCACCTTTGCGTTCCAAGGAATGTGAATTCAGGAAGGGAATCAGCAATAGATCTAACAATTGTTTCAGATTAGGAGGAATAATAAATTGAGAAGTAGGCTATCAAAGAAATGTAGGCCTACAGTTAATTCTGATCATTTTCCTATAAGTACAATTGTAAATAGGCTAATGAGATAAAGAGGGAAAAACAAGGAAGGAAATACAGGAAAGTGCAAGTTTGAGAAAGCTGACAAAAAAAAAAGTAATGATGAGTGAGGAAGGAATAAAAACGATCAAGATTAAAGAAGGAAAAGATATTGAAAGGATAAATAATTAGTTTCAGTGATAGAGAAATGCTGCAAAAGAATGTGTCCCAAAAAGTAAAGGATAGAGAGAGGAGAAAATAGTTCAGTGCTGATCAAAAAAGCGTTCAATATCAGCCAGAAAAGGAAAATATTTAAAATACTGAAGAAAACACATAAATGATAATATATAAGAAAACTCAAGAAGAAATTAGGAAAATCATAAGGGAAGTATAAAGAGAAAGTATTTGAGATCAATTTGTTAAGAAATTGGTACTTCAGTTAAGGAAATGTGGAGCATAAAAAGATTAAAATGCAATAAGTGACAAAGAGAAAGCAGAAATGTTCTGAAAATAGTTTTTTTATTAAATAAATAGTTCAGATAACATTGGCATTACACACACATGCTCTGTAAATAAACTGTGCTTGTCAGTGGAGTAGCAGATAACAATCAAGAATATCATATATTATGAGGGACTGTTTTACTGCCTAAAATGCAGTAAAGTGTAGGCTAATAGCATTTGTTGTACGGCAATTCTTGTCACCAAATTATCGTTAAGTTTTTAATGGTTTAAAAGGAAGGCGTACACATCAGCGAACTCCATGTTTACTTCTACATGACAGCGTGCCTTCGGTGTTACTGTTTGTGGCGAGGGGGGCGTGGTTTTGCGAAGTCTGTAGCAGGAGAGAAAGGAGGGGGCCGATCGGTGAGTAAGTAGGTCAAGTGCAAAATGATGAACACCTGTGTCTGTTTGCAGTGATTGGAGTGGAGAGACCGGATATAAGCCAGCATGCGGGAGGAGATGAGAGAGAGAGTTGGACTGGAACCTCACGTGAACGCTGTTGTCTTGAGTGGAAGTTGTCTTTGTTATTTGTATTTTGTGAGTGCTGTGCTTGGCACGGTGAATGCGCTACGTGCGCCTCTTTTGTTTATTTATTTTCATTTGTAATAAAGCAGTGAGTGTTTCAGTCACGCCGACCCCTGTCTTCTTCCTTCCTTGCCAATACAACATTGAACCTCGTTACACTGTTCTTATGCACATGCGGGTCTTTTTAATTAAAAAAATGCAACGTGAAAAACATGCAGCATCGATGATCACTCACTATGTTCCCTTAACAGAGATTCTGAAGCAGGGCCGTTTCTAGGCATAGGCAAACTATAGGCGGTCGCCAGTGAGAGCCCCCCCCACCACACCTAGAGATTTATTTTCCCGCCCATGTGAGTGAAAGAAAGATCTTTTATTTTATTTTTTTACATTTCCGAAAACACTCCTTTTCATCATGGTTTTTTATAAATTATATATATGAGGATGATGAAGTAAGTTATGTTGGAAAAATATCCATGAATGAAATAAACATAAACATAAACATAAAACAGAACCTCTTTTTGGAGACGCCAACCACTAAATATCTCGATCATGGTGATCTGGTGTTTTCTCCAAAATAAAAGCTCAAGGGTTTATTTCTTGCAAGTGAAGAAATTAGGACAAAAGTATTGTAATTTTCCTGTACTATAGTGTAATGTAAAATATACTTTTGAAATATAAATTTTCATTTATAGGCTACTGTACATTTATAGGCTATTTAGATTTTACGTCATACTTATATAAATCTTAAACACCAGTGATAATGTAATGTAGACTGAGACTATATCGTAACTAAAAAGATGTATGAGCCCTCTTTAATGTCCAGGTACAAGTCAAAGTTTTTTCTTTGTTCAATGTGCACAGTTGAAGCCGGTTTAAGCTCTTAATTTTGAGCTCTCAAAGTGCACCAGATTGATGCATTTAACCTGAAAATGTAGCTACAATGTTTTCTTGCGGGGGACCATGCCCCCGGACCCCCCTAGAGAGACAGAGGTCCACCCAACATGTAGTTTCACAAAATCCTATGGGAAAGAACGATCATTTATGAACTTTACTCCAGCATAGTATAGTGCAACAAAGTCCTGTGTTCAGTGTTCAAAGTTCAGTGAATAAAACTGCTAGCGGGGGCTCAATAGGAATCTAGCCTAGAGCGCCAAAAAGGCTAGAATCGGCCCTGTTCTGAAGCATGAAACAAATCACAGGATCCACTCGGTCGAGTGGCACACAACACACCGGTAACATCGGAGCTTGTCCTACTACAGTCTTATCATTTAGCACTTTTTCGGATCCATTCCCTATGATGTCCACACAGAACTGCCCATCTACCTGTAGTAGCAGCAGCGATAAAGAGACAGACTACGGTGATCATTTTCATAAAAAAAATATATATATATTCAAAACATAAAGCCAAAAGTTCACTTCAGTGTTGAAGCAAACGCATAGCGCTGCGAATTGCGTACACTACAGTCCTATCGGGGTGTGTTCACTGTACAGACAGAGTCAAGATAACAATGATGCATGTCGGTCTCAGGGTCGGTCTCCTCTTTTTTGGTTTTGCTTTTTGGTTGGCAAACCAGCTTGAGGTGCATTTCCGCCACCTACTGGGTGTGAAGCCTCGATGAACGAAAGGAATATATATATATATATATAGCCTATATATACCCTAACTGTTTCTGTGCTTTCTGAAATATATTCTGAACTGTAATGATATTGATTTCCAAATCTCTTAATTTTTCAACTAGCTGATTTCTTTCTCTTTTAAATGCCTCACAGTGTAAAATCACACGTTCAACTGTTTCTAATTTTCCACAATAAATGCAGCAGTCTGTCTCACACTTTCCTATAATATGCAGTGAATAATGAAGGTTATTGTGTCCTATACGGAGCCTGGTCATAACTCTTCTGTTTCCAAATACCCTCTTTCAATTCCCACTTTCAATCTCCCTTTTGACTCTTTATTCCTTTCTTCTTGCCACACACAACTACTGTTTTAATAATACATTTTACTTCTGTTTTACTGTGTCACTCTCTCAGCCACAGACTGTAAAAAAAAAAAAAAAAAAAAAAACACTTGTGGAGCTAAAAGGTCCAACCACACACCTGAAACTAAACATAGCGCAGCCGCTTCTTCTACACTTCAATGATGATCTCTGTCAACCCATGAATCATGAGTCACTGAGTCTGAGAACAAATGAACAAGTGTCTGTGGGTTTTACCTGATCTCTGATCAGTTCTGTACATTTGTAGACGTTTTAATTAGACATTAGCATAATTAAAATGAATAATTGGTAGTTAATAGTCTCTTATTGGCCTGTTTAGCTGAGCCATTCATAGAACAAACAAAACAAACCCTGACATTTGATAAAAGAACATAGGCACTTGATAATCTTATTAGACGATTCGATTATTGCATTTGAAAAGTTTTACTTTCAATAAAAAAAATGCATACACTTATGCATACAAAGTCCATATGCATGTTTGGCCCGGATTTAAATCATTATCTATTTAAATCTTATAAAAGTTATAAAAGAAATGCTCTTTTATATTACTTTAAAACATGGTATTCTATTTGTTAACGCAATGTGTTAACTGTTAAATATGCAGTATGTTCGTCTAACATATACAAGTCATATTATATCTAATTAACAGATTCATACTCTCGGATGTGAATATATTTTACTTACTTGTGACAGCGAGGAAGGTTTGCAGAAACAGCTCATCGTTTCTGATCTTGCGAAATGGCGCACTTCCCCGGTCGCTTTTGTGGTTCAGTCTACTTTACTTTAGCACAGTGACAGCAGCCGTTGAGCACCTCCTCTCCTACAATTCTCTAACGCATTGATTTGATTGGCTGCTTGGATGAACTTATTTTCTTGTGGGTGTTTAGTTTTTTAGTCTGTGGTTTGACAGCCGAAAGAGAAAGCAGAAATGTTCTGAAAAGAGTTTTTAAAAAATCAGATTAGGTTCAGATTACTTGACAAAGTAGAGTAAGGAAATGAGTGTCAGCGTTACTGAAGAACAGGCGACAGCAAGTATGGAGCCAGATCTGTCTCATTAATAATTCACGCAAAAAACATTATTCAAACATGCATAGCCAACTTCACATGCACCAATAAGAAATGAGAAGCACCCAATGATGTAAGATCGCTGAAGAACTCATATTGAGGAACTGTTTCGAAATTACAATGGTTCACCGTTGGGGGGAGATGATCTCTGTGAACACATGAATCATGCATACTCACTGAGAAACATTGAACAAGTGTCTATGGGTTTTACCCTTTTACAGTCTATGGTTTTACCTGATCTCTGATCGGGCTTTAACATTTGTGGACGTTTTAATAAGACATTTGTATAGTTAAAATGAATAATAGTAGTTAATAGTCTCTTATTGGCCTGTTACAGTTTTTCTCGATTGCTTACAGTTTTTCTCGATTGCTTAAACACATTTCTTGAAACTATGCCTCATATTCTCAAAACTATAAACACAAATCCATAACGTCTCACCCAATTCCCGAAACATCCTATTTTCAGGTCAAAATGAAGCTCTACACTCAAAACCATTCACTCTTGCTGAAAAACCAAACTTTGCCCTCACACTGGACACACAAGCCCTCAAAATCACACACACTACAACATAGTCTAACACACTGGTGCAATAAATTCAAAACAACATTTCCAAAACTGGTAAGTTATGTTACTTGTGGTTCCCCCCCTCACAAACCTTTTCACATGATGAGCACCAAAGACACAACCAATGGATACACTGGCACATTTTTATTCATTCATGTACTACACAGTACAACACACACACACACACACACAAAAATTATATATTTTTTTACTCTCTCCTCTAATTTTTTTTTACAGTAAGATGTGTGTGACCATCATATGACAGTAAAAGAGCACACACAAACCTTATTCTAATATGGAAGTGTATTGGAATGGTAAAGAGTGTTGGGACGTAACAGGAGGGCCTCTACTCAAGGAGACAATATGATGAACACATCTAAGAATGTTCCACATATGGTTGAAATACCATCATTTGCCTAAAAAAGATAACATTCTGGGAGTCAAGACTATAAAGGATGAAGGATGGCCAACCTTCACTGTTACACTCTGCAGCCACTCTGTGTGACTGTACGACTGCTGGCCTTTTCTTGCAAGAAAATAAACCTCATCAAAGACTATTGGAAATGTTTGTCTCTTATTCAGTGATAGAATTTTGTTTGCCACCACACACCTCCCTGAAGGTTCTCGAGGCGACGGTAAAGCGACTCAAATTTGGCCTTACTCGTAGCCCAGCCTCCCTCATAGTCATACCATTGACAAAGACATGGGCAACTAGAGTGGCTTGAATTTCATCTGAGACTGCTTGTCTTCTTGCCCTTCGTCGTCGTCCTCCTCCTTATCCCTCCTCGATCTCTTCCTTCATGTCTTTCTGGATCCATTGTTCCAAAACTCAATAAACTGATTTGGGCCCCTTTATCTATCTATTGAAGGATCTGATTGATGTGTGTTAAATTTTGACTCTTAGTGTTTCCACCTGGGTAATTGTGTGCTAACTGAGCTGAAGCTGTGCTGACTTGAGAGAACAATATTAAGTGCTAGTGCTTTATACATGACAACATGGTCTAGGCAATGAGAAATGATTTGTGTGTAGAGTTTTGCAGTGACAGTTCAACAAATTTGACTCATGTGTCAAAACAGGGAATAGTGTTTATAGTTTAGTGAAATGGGTGTGCTTTTTGATAAATGGCATTATGGTTTTGAAATTTTAGTTCAAAAGCCTGGTTATAGTGTTTAAGCAATCGAGAAAAACTGTAAACACTATAACCAGGCTTTTGAACTAAAATTTCAAAACCATAATGCCATTTATCAAAAAGCACAATATATAATTTTTTTTGTGTGTGTGTGTGTGTGTGTGTGTGTGTGTTGTACTGTGTAGTACATGAATTAATAAAAATGTGCCAGTGTATCCATTGGTTGTGTCTTTGGTGTTCATCATGTGAAAAGGTTTGTGAGGCGGGGAACCACAAGTAACATAACTTACCAGTTTTGGAAATGTTGTTTTGAATTTATTGCACCAGTGTGTTAGACTATGTTGTAGTGTGTGTGATTTTGAGGGCTTGTGTGTCCAGTGTGAGGGCAAAGTTTGGTTTTTCAGCAAGAGTGAATGGTTTTGAGTGTAGAGCTTCATTTTGACCTGAAAATAGGATGTTTGGGGAATTGGGTGAGACGTTATGGATTTGTGTTTACTGTTTTGAGAATAAGAGGCATAGTTTCAAGAAATGTGTTTAAGAAATCGAGAAAAACTGTAAGATGAGCCATCCATGGAACAAAGCCCTGAAAATGTATAAAAGAACATATTTTACTGACACTCGATATTTAATCTTATTAGATTATTAGTTAATTGCATTTGACATATTTTACTTTCAATAAAGCATTTGCTATAGGTTTGTAAAAGGTGTTTTTATGCATGTTTGACCCGAGTTTTTGTTGCATTACACTATTCTGGCCAGCAGGGGTCGCCAGCGTGTGGCGTTCCGAACACTTCGAAACAGTGAATCATTTTGTGAAGCAATTGATTCGAATCTTTTTCTCTCATCATTAATTTGAAACCAAAAAGGTGGTTATAAAGAACCCTAAACTGTAACACAAAGAACCATTTCAAAAGGGTAAGGGTTATAAAGGGTTCTTCAGGACAATATGTTTGTAAATATAACTGTTAGCCTACTACCTATAAAGAAACATCTTGCACACTGGGCACCTTGAAATGAATTCAAGTGAGGTTTACACTCGAGGTAGAGATTACGCCAGCTGTAGTTTGGATCTTCTGTATTTTAATAATTGCATAATTACTTTGTTCATTGTAATGTCAGAGTCACCACACTAGAACATGGGAACAAATAAAAGTGAAGTACAAAAATATTCTACATAATGGTAATTTTTAGTTATATTATAGTCTCTTTTATAAAAGGCACTGTTAAATAAATGGTTGTCTGTTTATAAAAGCAACCAAGAAAAAGGCTGAAAAATAGAAAAGATCTTAGTAGCCTACACTGTAAAATATTTTTTGCTGCATTAAAGGAGAAGTTCACTTTTAAAATGAAAATTCTGTCATCATATACTCACCCTCATGTTGTTTCAAACCTGTATGAATTTCTTTCTTCTGCTGAACACAAAGAAAGATATTTAGAAGAATGTCAGTAACCAGACAGTTTTTGGGTCCCAATGACTTCCATAGTAGGAAAAAAATATACTATGGAAGTCATTGGGACCCAAAAACTGTCTGGTTACTGACATTCTTCTAAATATCTTTCTTTGTGTTCAGCAGAAGAAAGAAATTCATACAGGTTTGAAACAACATGAGGGTGAGTATATGATGACAGAATTTTCATTTTAAAAGTGAACTTCTCCTTTAAATTAAGGCCGTATAGTCATTTCAACTGTTAAATCTTGAGTAATGATGAATTGCTTTGACTTGTGAAAGTGAAAACTGATAAACTTATGTTAATGTAAAAATAGTTTATATAGAGTTATTGATCACATTTTTCCTGAGTGTAGTTCATTGTAATGACATTGTGTTTTCCTCTTTTGTGCACTTTTACATAATACACCAACACTTGTATCTGTTCCCAAGAAAGTGGAGCTGAAATATGTGCAGTAAGTGGACATTTTCTAACTTTCCAAAGGAAAGAAAGTATAAGACTTTGTGATGTCCATTTGTTTCCATTGTGAATAAACCCTCTCAGATAACTGTCATATGGAGGAACTAGCCTACCTGCAAGTGCATAAATAACTTTACTTCATTTATATTGTATGCTTTATGGCTGCAATATAAGTTGCCGGATTCCACATCTACAGAAAGGCCTACAGAAGAGTCTGCACAGACAGAGGAGACATAGGCCTACAGGTGGGCAGTGTATAGACAACATCTCCTTTTTATTTGTTGCATGAGGCATGTGTCTAATATCACTTGACCACTGGCTTTTCTTTACAAAGAACAATTAAAATAAAACTCAAGGAACTAAGCATATTTGTCTTTTATTAAACATTTAATGAAAAGGTTTTTTTTTTTTTTTTGCAATGTTGTGTAATATGGCACATGCAACATCACAGGCCCTGTCAGGTGTGCAACCCTCAGACTTTTCAGACACTGAAATCTTCCCTTTAGTTAGCCAAAGTTCATTTCATTGTGTGCCCTTGTCCTGGCTAGAGCTGCATTGTAACTGGTTTGGGTCAATGGGGTCATAAAACACCTGTCTGCAGGAACATGTCATAATCACCTATGAAAAAATGCAGTTCTGTTAGGATCAGCATAAGTGTATGTAATACAGTGAGCTTGATATTTAATTATGGAACTTTTCTTACCACTTTCAAATATGTGAATCTCTGAAAATTCTTCAATCATGCACAGATCCTGGCCATTTTGCTTTCACATTTGTGAAATGGAAGATTTAAGTCAACTGCCTTTTTTTTTTTATTTGATATAATATTATTAATCTGGAATATTAAGAATCACAATAGTAACTGGGCTGTACATTTACATTGTGAACCCCCTTTCTGTTCACATAATCCCCTTCATTGAGGCCTTGATGGCAGTCTATGGTAGCCTATAGTCTATGGTACCAATAACGTTAGTGAAGCCTGAGTGACATATCTGTAATCGGCATGGTCATGATTGCATGATCTTCATAAAAAATTATGCTTTACAACATTGGGTCTTAAGTGGAAAGACCACAAAAATGCCACAAAAAATGGAAATGCCACAAAAAAACTAAAACTGTTTCTTAAACCTAAAAGCGCCAGGTAAACTCTGAATGACACGACAGACAGCACTTTCCATCAAGTTCTCCGCATCTCCAATAGTGTAAAGGAAAGAGCCACTCGCAAATAATCTTAGGGCAATGCAAACAGTTTGTGCTGTAGTTAAAGCCCGACTCCGACAAGTCGAAAATAAATGTGCGTTTCCAACAAATTAATAATGTAAACGACAATCTCACGAGTCACGAGAAAAAATGATATATCTCAGAGAGTGCACTATCGCGCTGCGCTGGACTTCCCGTATCATCTCCGCTTATGAAGCCGCAGTCTAATCCTGATAACATGAAATAAGCCTGCTCGCGAGCAGGTTTAAGATTGCGCACCTGTTGCTATGACAGCAAGTCCAGGATGAGCATCGAAGAACCAAACAATCCAAGATCATGCCAAATCGCCAACAATCAAATCCAGCTAACTGAGTTAGCGACGTACGAAGAACGGCCCCCATGTCTCTGTTTATATGTAAACACTCAATTATTTTGAAGTATCGCCCTGGTCGCAATATTTATTCTGATTACTTTGTGATAAAGATGACTGATAAAGCTATTATATGTAGCTAGTATGAGTAACAAAATGCTTTGTCTGTGTCCATATTTGACTAATAATAATAATGCAAAAATCTGCACTTCAAATGAACATTTCTGAGAAAAATGTTTAATCTTTAATAGTCTTTAATAATAAATATATGTTCAAATTAAAAACTTAAAACATGCAAGTAATTATGACTGAAAACATCCAGCAAGTTCAGCCGTGGATACATGTTTATATATAGGGCTATACAGCCATTTACTGGTTACACAACAGTATTACAGCTGATAAATGCTGCATGACTCCGAGGTAAATATTTAGTACTGTAAAATCTCTTAAAACATTTATATAATTTGTTTGGAATAAATATTTTAAGTCTGCAACTTGTTACTGTATGTGGGAGTTCAAAGCAGTTTGTATTGTTAGATTATAATACATTTCCTCTCTCATTTTCCAGGGACTGGAGCAACTTTTCCATAAACACTGACACAGAGGATGGAGTGATAGTACCAGAGAACCACTGTCCATATCAGACAATAATCTTACTTTGTTCAGACACATCACCTTTGAATGACTGGGATCTTGATCTTCAGACACCTGATTTATTTTATTTTAATATAAAATAGCAAATATTTTAATTTCCTATAGATTAAAACAAACACAGTTCACAACACAAGAGGTTGCACTTTATTCTTATTAATCTATGATGATCTTGGATTAGCATACCAATAGCATATGAATGTTGAGGGGATAGTTCACCCAAAAATACAATTCTCTCTTATTTTACTCACCCTCATGCTGTCCCAGATGCATTTTACTTTCTTTCTATAAACACGAATTAAGATTGTAAGGAAAGTAATCCATATCTGCGAGTCCTGTATAAACCACACACAGTGAGCGTGATGGTAATCCATGCGACCTCAGTGGATGAGTCAATGCCTTCTGAAGAAACAATAGGCTAGATAAAAGAAATACTAATAATGTAAACGGTTTTAACTATTAAAAATCACTTCCGACCAACTGTCTTAAGTACATGGGTACAATCCACTTGTATTATGGACTCACAGAGATGGACTATTTCCTTAAAAATCTTTGTCTATGTTTATGTGAAGAAGAAAGTCATTTACATCTGGGATGGCATGAAGGTGAGTAAATGATGAGAGAATCCTCATTGTTTGGGTGGACTATCCTTGTACTGCTTGTATCCAGTCACTGCCTTGTTACTTCTACTGCAACAGGAACTGTTCAAAGAATCATTGCCACATTTAAAATCTATATGAAATTTAAATATGTATTCTGTATTTGTAATTGTGCATTTTGTATAGTAATGTATATCATGAGAATACTGTGCATTACATGTATAGTATGCAGTTAATGTTTTGTGGATTCTGGTCTTTCCGGTCACAACATAATTGCATCCAAGACTTTCACTCTGATACTTGTGTAAATGCTTTAGTGACAATGAATGTAAATTTATTTGAATTCATATTTTCAATTACATTCATTTAACTGGTTGTATAAGTCATAATTGAAACGGTTGATGATTGTTAAAATATATTTACAATTTTAAATGTTAGAGGATAGTATTAATTAAGTGAAATAACTAAATACAATTATCAGCATGATAAAAAAAATGGCAACAAGAACATTTACCTGATCTCTGATCGTTTTTTTTTTTTTTTTTTTTTTTACATTTGTGGACGTTTTAATAAAATATTTATATAGTTAAAATGAATAATAGTAGTTAATAGTCTCTTATCGACTTTCCTGTACCTCAAACAGTAGAGCGTTGGTGCTTGCAAAGCCAAGATCATGGGTTTGATTCCCAGGGAAAGCAAGAACTAATAAGAATGTACATATGTACCTTGAGATGCAGTGCAAGTTGCTTTGGATAAAAGCGTCTGCCAAATGTATTGGCCTGTTAAGCTGATCCATCCATGGAACACACAAAGCCCTGGAAATTTATAAAATAATACATATTATACAGACACTTGATATTTAATATTATCGGATGATTAGTTAATTGCATTTGACAGATTTTACTTTCAATAAAGCATTTGTTATAGGTTTGTAAAAGGTGTTTTTATGCATGTTTGACCCGAGTTTTTGTTGCATTACACTGTTCTGGCCAGCAGGGGTCGCCAGCGTCTGTCGTTTCGAACACTTCGAAACAGTGAATCGTTTTGTGAAGCAATTGATTCGAATCTTTTTCTCTCATCACTAATTTGCAGGGTTGCCAACTCTCACGCATCTCGCGTGACAGTCACGCATTCAGCCTCAATCTCACGCTCTCACGCTCAACAAAGAAATCTCACGCAAAAATAGACATTCTTCTGTGCTCTATTTTTTTTTCACTCATGTGCACTAAATTTCAGAATTACTATAAACAATTCAGGCTCTTAACTACTGGATGGACCACTAGTTATGGCGCAAATTAGTTAAAAATCTCCCAGAACCTAGAGCGAGCACGCATGCGAGACTGTCGTCCAAACCAACCGATAGCGCGCGCACGCACGGCAGAGAGGGAAAGTCTTACAACTGCGCATTTTATCAGTTGCGGCGCCTTCATCTATAGTCTACACTGCAGCACGACGACGTATATTCACATCAAATGTTAACGCAGAGGAACGGGACACTGCAGTTCACAAAAGTTCATTATTTGCATGTGCTTTAAAGCCTTGCCGGTTAAACATGTCATTCGCTGCTGATGCGCTGTTCAAATATGCGCTTTACTGAGCGCGTACACTCGACGCGCACATGCACTAAAAGCCTGTTACTGGACTAAGTTATCTTGTGAGTCTAATATTGCGCTAATACTGTCAAATACAGACAATGTTTACATAAACAAAGTTGGTTATGTCTAAAGTGAAAGCAAACAGAGAAAATTAATTAAAATCTGCTTGTCATATATGCGTGTATATTAGACGCGTCGCGTGCAGTTCTTACAGAGACAGTAGCCCTAATAATAAACATGCTGCCGCTTGTTTTTAAAGAGATAGTTCACCCAAAACCAAACAGTTTCTGGTCCCCATTGACATACATAGTAGGAAAAAAAATATACTATGGAAGTCACAGGGGTACATCAACTGTTTGGTTACTGACATTCTTTCAAATAACGTTTATTTTCAAGTTCAACAGAAGAAAGAAACTTATTCAGGTTTAAAACAACTTAAGAGAGTAAATTATGACTTTTTGGGGGGAGAACTATGCCGTTAATGTTAATAAAACAACAAAACACACAGAGGAAATCATTCACTGCTCTTGACTGAGAACTTTAAGTCTGTTGTGTTTTATTTTCATATTTGTCCATTTAATTACTTTCTTCAATTCTACTGTTAAATACACCTATAGCTGAAAAAATAAAGCACTGTTTATTTCATTTGTATATTAAGTTGTGTATGTGTAATATGTATCTCTGTTCTTAATTTTTAATAACAAAGAAAATAGTGACAAAGATTTTAGCTTCGCCACTTTGACCTAAATGTCTGCCATTCTTTTTTATTTTATATTTTGTTACCTATATTTTGTTATAAGGCTTTGTTTTTAAAATAGGGACATTAGTTTGGCTGTAATGCTCAGTCACATGCAAAATAGTAAAACCAACATGAAAAAGAATCATGATAAAATCGTGATTTTTTCTGAAAAACAAAACAAAAATTGTGATATTATTGCCATATCGCCCACCCCAGGTGTAAAAAAGTGCCTAGATGTGCTTAGATGCTAAAAATGTGTTATTATTGATCATTATATCACACTACAATTAAACATAATGAAACATTCATTTGAATTGAAATTGTTTTATTAGCTTAGCTAATATTATTTATTAGCTTTTTCTAGAGATTGCAGTCATGCATGACATGGTGAAAAATGACTTGAAATAATACTGAAAATAGGTTAAGATGAATGTTGAATGAATGAACATGTATGTTATAATTTTTCATATGTATGCAGTGTATGAATGTAGTCTCATAACTACATCTATGACGTTTATAACAAACCAAACCGTTTGAAAATCGGTAGAAAATTGAGCAAGTTATGGTTATTTTATAGCCTGACTTCGTCATACTCATATTCTAGTCAGAATGTGAGTCTGATACTGCTCCATAGAGATTTGATTATGGGGCGTGTCTCAACCGAACCAGAAAAAAAAAAAACTCTGCACTCAATTGGATAGACCTACAACCAATCAGAGCAACGGAGTAAATGACGCATGTTCTTCATTCATATTTCCAACCAACAAAATGTCGCGGCTCTCTGTTCCTCTTTTAAAATGAATGCGCTGTGGATATCTTCTATAACAGACGAGATGGCGGAATCTACACATGATGTTTCATAAACAAAGTTCGGGAGGAGCACGTACAAATAATCAATCCAATATCAACTTGTCATCAAACCATGTCTAACGTTACCCTATATCAGCATGAGGAAGCATATTCACTCTGTCAACTTACCTAACACTCCTTGACAGTTTTTCAGCATCCCTCCACCACCCCGAATCCTCACTCTTGACTTGTTCTCTCACAACCAGGAATACGGGGGAGTATGGCTACCGAGCCCACAGCCCTCTCCTCGGACAGCACGTCATATACGCATTTATTCTATCTGACTTATTTGTGTGAACTCGTGAAATCTCATATACGCATTTATTCTATCTGACTTATTTGTAAGTGTGAACTCGTGAAATCTCAATTCTCCAGCTGCAGTCGTCTTTGTTGTAAACTAATTCAAATCAAGCGCTCTTTGGTGACGTGGGTGATTACGTAACCGCAGATCATCTGTCCATCATCGATTAAAGCCCGCCCTGGCAATTTGATTGGCCCGGCCTTTTGGGAGCCGAGCATAATTACTCCTCAACGGATCGAGTCCAGACCGAACTTCTCGACCAAAAAATGTTGTGGGCGGGTTTCGGGCTGGCACCCAGGCTAGTTATTTTAAAGTATTTGCACCATTAAACAGTGAGCGAGCGCACTGTGGCAAGATGGCCGCCACGTGCGGACCAGGGGGGCAGGGATTTGTATTATTTTGAAGGTACCCCCGGGCGCCGCCATTGGCTAGCGGAACCCCACCTGCTGTTAGCATCCCATTGACTCCCATTCATTTTGGCGTCACTTTGACAGCGAATAACTTTACATCTACGTCGTCGAGCTCAGTTTGAGTCTGCGCAGTACGCTGGACCCCCAGGAAGTAAGAGTTTCTAATTGGCTTCACTTTGTCTCCGTTGAATCCAATGGGGTCGCTGTGTCCATTTCTTTTACTGTCTATGGTGCGGACGTCGACCTCCATTGGCCAGCAGCGCGCACGAGACATCTAGCCTTTATATATGATATCTATGGAAGTGTCACGGTTGATAATTCATTGTTTCCTCTGTGTCGCGTGTCACTGTTTGTTTACATGTCTGTGAGTTTGCGTGAGTGGGCGTTGTCCCGCTCGCGCGTTTGTTCAGTGCTCCAGCTGTCTGCAATCATCTCATTTCCCCTCCTCAGCTGTTTCCCATTACCATTCTCTACATATACTCACTCATCTCTCCATTCCAGTGTCCATCCGTTGCTTGCAGTCCCTCGTGTTGTCGTGCCGTCTTCCGGGTTGTGTTCGTCTTCTGTTGTGGATGTTTCCTGTTGTTTCACCGCACCCGAGCACCGATCACTGAGCACCGAGCACCGAGCACCGAGCACCAGACCATCGAAGTCCCTGTGTGACCGAGCCTGAGCGTCTTTTCCCCCTGAGTATTCCGTCAGCCCTGTGGCCAGAGAAGCGTCTTCGCGAGTTCAACCTGAGAAGGATCTTCCTCTTTGACTTTGAGTGATATTCATTGTATTGAGTGTTGAGTCCTAATAAACACTTGTTCACCTGCTATTGCTTCCAGTGATTTGTCATGACAGAACGGATGGACCAAGAAACGGGAGCAGCGGGTGATTCATCTGCTTCATTGGAGGAATTCATTCGCGTGTGCATCGGCCGGATGGATGCACAGGATCGCAACCAGGGGGAGACTGGACGTGCTATTCAGGCTCTTGTCACACAGGTGTCCGAGCTCACCCAGCGATTCCATCAGCTGCAACCTCCCACTGCGCCAGCACCTCCTGAAGCACTTGCAGTTCCCCCTTCACCAGCTGTGCCTCTCTCCCAGTCTGAGCCTCGATTGCCCACTCCTGAGCTGTACTCCGGTGAGCCTAGCCTTTGTCGTTCGTTTCTAACACGTTGCAGTATGCATTTCTCATTGCAGCCCAGAACCTTTGAGAGAGAGGAAGCTAAGGTAGCATTCGTGCTCACGCTGCTGACCGGGAGAGCGGCGCTTTGGGGAACTGCAGTGTGGGAGAACCAACATCAGTGCTGCTCCTCATTCCAGGCACTCGCGGCGGAGATGAAACGTGTCTTCGATCGAGCCGTCGCGGGAAGGGAAGCTGCCAGGGTCTTGGCGGATCTACGCCAAGGAGATCGTTCCGTGTCGGATTATTCCATCGAGTTTAAGACCCTGGCGGCCGAGTGTCGCTGGAACGAGGAGGCGCAGTGGGATCATTTCCTGCATGGGCTGGCCGAACGTGTCCAGAGAGAGATCTACGCCCTGGACCTCCCATCCTCCCTCAACGAGCTCATGGATCTGGCCTTGAGAGTGGACGCCCGACTGTCTCGGATTGGTCAGAGGACGTCACCCAATCTGGTTCGCGGCGGGATGGAGAACCAGCGGTCCAGTGGTCTGGACACGTTCGGTCCCCACGATCCCGAGCCCATGCAGGTGGGGCGAGCTCGGCTTTCCCGGGAGGAGAGAGAAAGGCGGAGATCCCAGGGCCTTTGTCTGTACTGTGGTGGCGCCGGACATTTTGCTCATAGTTGTCCGGTAAAAGGCCCAGCCCGATAGTAAGTATGAGGCTACTATCGGGTGGGATCTCCGCAGGAAAGACCTCATCCACTTCCACCATCCTCCCGGTAAGACTGAGATGGTCTACCCAGGATCACCACTGCAGTGCACTCATAGACTCTGGAGCCGAAGGTAACTTCATGGATCACCGGTTTGCACTACAGTTACAGATTCCCCTCCGAACACTTCCCCAGAGAATTACTGTCAATGCGCTCAACGGACAAACTCTACCTGCCATCTTTCAAGCTACCGAAAAACTTACCCTCATCACATCAGGAAATCATGCAGAAACCATTTCTTTTTACATTACGGACTCACAACTCACCCCCATAGTTTTAGGACACCCCTGGCTTAGCTTGCACAACCCACGTATCGACTGGAAAGGCAGAACCATCTCAGCTTGGAGCACTGAGTGTCATAAGTCGTGTCTAGTGTCTGCTTGTTCTGTTGTTTCTGTCCCTGTGTTTCAGGAGGAAGCCGTGGACTTATCAAACGTGCCCGAGGAGTACCGGGACCTGAGTGAAGTGTTCAGTAAGTCAAGGGCTGCTTCTCTCCCTCCGCATCGTCCCTATGACTGTGCTATAGATATTCTGCCAGGTAAGTCTCCGCCTAAGGGCAAGATCTATTCGCTCTCAGTTCCGGAGAGGGAGGCTATGGAGAAATATATTTCTGATTCTCTGGCAACCGGGTTCATCCGCCCTTCCTCTTCTCCAGCGGGGGCGGGGTTCTTTTTTGTGGGGAAGAAAGACGGATCTCTGCGACCTTGCATTGATTACCGAGGGTTGAACAACATCACGGTAAAGAATACTTATCCTTTGCCGTTAATGTCTTCAGCCTTCGAGAGGTTGCAGGGAGCCTCACTCTTCACAAAATTGGATTTGCGTAATGCTTATCATTTGGTCCGCATCAGGGAGGGGGATGAATGGAAGACTGCTTTTAACACCCCTAGGGGGCATTTTGAATATTTGGTTATGCCTTTTGGGCTTTCCAATAGTCCCGCAGTCTTCCAGGCACTAGTCAATGACGTGTTGCTTGCAGTCCCTCGTGTTGTCGTGCCGTCTTCCGGGTTGTGTTCGTCTTCTGTTGTGGATGTTTCCTGTTGTTTCACCGCACCCGAGCACCGATCACTGAGCACCGAGCACCGAGCACCAGACCATCGAAGTCCCTGTGTGACCGAGCCTGAGCGTCTTTTCCCCCTGAGTATTCCGTCAGCCCTGTGGCCAGAGAAGCGTCTTCGCGAGTTCAACCTGAGAAGGATCTTCCTCTTTGACTTTGAGTGATATTCATTGTATTGAGTGTTGAGTCCTAATAAACACTTGTTCACCTGCTATTGCTTCCAGTGATTTGTCATGACAGGAAGTAAGTGTTAAACTTTCTTCACCTGCATCCTATTCTTCTATTATCCAGAACAGCAGCAGCTGAAAGGTTTGCTTGAGTTGCGCCCTCTACTGTACAGGAGTGAATTTGCATGTCCTTCAGCCTTATTATTGAAATTTTGGTGTTTACATTTGCTTAAAACTAGAACTTTTTTGTTATTTAAAAACAAAACAAAAAACAGGCCCAGTCCAGGTGAGAAAAAGTAAAGCAAAAGTAACACATAATGCATTACTTTTCTTAAAAAGTACCTGTAACGCAACTAGTTACTTTTTAAGGCAGTAATACAATATTTCAATGCATTGCTTTTAAAAGTAACTTTTCCCTTGAAACCCTCTGTGTGAACAGATGTATTGATGTGGTGAATTGCGGGTTGTCCTGTGTTTCTTTTCCCCTTCTCCACATCTACACCTGTGCCCAATTTATGAGTTTTATCTTTTTTATTTGAAATAGCATAATTCCCTTTGATTAAAAGGCTGTTTTAAGAGATTCAATACAACAGCATAGGCCTAGAACAGACATGGTGTTCAGTTCAAACCGGAGTCGGACATTAATGCCTACAGAGCCAGAGATGCTGCATGGAGAGAGAACAGGTATAGTTTAGTTTAATTATGGTTATAACTTATGTTGTCATCTTACTTTCATCCACTAGTAGTGGATAGTTGTGGTGGATATTAGTCCACTACTGCCCCTGTCTCACACGGTGTTCCCCAGGGTTCGGTTCTTGGGCCTCTTCTCTTCATCATTTACATGCTTCATCTGGTAACATTATCCATCATAATGGCTTTAACTTCCATATGCAGATGACACCCAACTTTACATCAGTTCTCAATGCAATGCAATCTCCATTTCAGCTTATATTGATGATATTAATGCTTGGATGACCAGTGATTTTCTCAAACTCAACACTGATAAAACAGATCTACTTCTTGTTGGTTCACCTCAAATTACATCCTGTTTTTTTGTGGACAGTGTTAATATTGCTGGAGTCTTGGTTCAACCTTCCACCACTGTTAATTAATTGGTATATATTGGATAAAGTGCAAGAGGAGTGGAACACGTAATCACTCTTAACTAAATCTGATCAAGTGGTTTTCACCAGATGTCGTTTAGGTCATACAAGTTTGACTCATGCTTTTTTGCTTAAAGGTGAAGACCCAACTTCTGCATGTTTTGTAAGATTCCCCTTTGGATGAAAGGAACACGGCGACTTTTTGGGACTTTAGCTTATTCACCTTATCCCCCAGAGTTAGATAAGTCCACACATACTCTTCTCATCTCCGTGCGAGCCGTAACTCTGTCTGACGCACCCACCGCTAGCCTAGCTTAGCACAAATACTGGAGGTAAACGGCTCCAGCTAGCATACTGCTCCCAATAAGTGACAAAATAACACCAACATTTTCCTATTTACATGTTGTGATTTGTACAGTCACAGCGTGTACAAATAACAAGGTCACATGAGACACAGCCATCTTCTAACCGTATACATACTGGGAACTATATTCTCAGAAGGCGAAGCACTGCTACTTCTGCGGAGTGATTTACTCCAACTCTGAGCGAACAACTCTGCTCAAGTAGCAGTGCTTCACCTTCTGGATAATAAACGTGTAAACTTTATATCTGTAAAACAACTCAGGTGAACTTAAATAAAGCATGTGCTCTCCCTTTCATTACAGTATCGCTCCGGAGACTATAAGCTGGGTCACAAACAGTTGGTACTGATCCATTCTTGAGCAACATCTTTTTAGCAAAACCTATGTGTCGGTGCATTCCCTAAAAACATCCACTGCGTCTTCACTGGCTCTGGTGTCGGGAGTAAATGTTATAACTGTTATATTCACTCTTATATCCAACAACAGAACACCTGAGTTGCTTACGAGACATTCTTCGGTCATGTGTGGTCATTTTCAAATAGCTAGCTATATATATGTAGAAACCGGCTTCAAATTGAGCTCGCTGGCTGGATGACACACTTTCAGACTCAGACAGCACATAACAAACTGCCTGTGTGTTTTCTTTTCAGCTTTTCTGAGCTGTCACCTAACTAAATGCAAAAAAATCTTAAAAAAAAGTGAAAATTTCATCCGATGTCCTCTTTAAGTCATAAGTTCTATAGAGAAAATGCAGTTTTCTAGTTCTAAAATATTAGTTCCAATATATTAGTTATAAACAACACCCTGTAGACTCTGTGTTTCACTTTTAGGTGACTTTTGTAAATAGCGGATTTCCAATAAATAAGTTGGTGAAAGTGATTTCATGGTCACTTCCTGATGAAACTGAGAAGATGTCACATGTTCATACACTGCTCGAGTGAGCTCCAGATGCAGCATCAAGAGAAGCCACGAACTTACAATCGATCCTGGTAAATATACATCAGGATGTGGATTTTCATTGTGTTTTTCATCAGTGTGAAAGGTAAGATTTCTAATACCTCATTGTTTAGTTTTTTCTTTCATTAGATTAGTTCTTTGTGCTCTCTGGTTGCTCTCTTGCTGAAACACATTCAGTAGTTGGTAGACTTTGCACTAATTTTTTTTACCTTTTTGAACTTTTCAATTCTTGAAATTTGGTATTACTGCTAATACTTTTTGGATCCTTTATGACCTTTATGTTTTTTTCTTTCACTTTTGGGCATGTGAAATATCCACAACAAAAAAAGTTTCATAGTAAACATGTTTAATAAAACTTGCTGTTCACATCAAAATGAACAATCACCGTCCAGCAGTTTCATAGGGTAAATCTCGAAAAGCTCCCTGATCATGAAGGTTAGTGTGTGTGTGTTATGTTCAGTACCTTTGATGCACAAACTGTTAAGTAAAGCTTATCTTTTTTAAATATAGATATTTTTTCAATTGTAGTTTGAATAAATGGCGGAAGTTTGAAGTGTTTGTGGAAAAATCAGTAGGTCGACCTCTTCCATTACAATGAAAGTGGAAAAAACTTCTTTTTTTTTTGCGTCACATTAACGGAAGGGTGATGATCTGAGGGCTGGCTGCAGTAATGAACCTTTCCTTTGTAGTTCAGAGGAAATCTCACCTAGACTGAAAACAATCAAGGAAGTGGAATCATCTTCACGACAGAAGTAGACCAAACAATCACTAAAACACTGCAAACTGTTAACCTTTAAATGGCACATATAATGTGCCTGTACATCTATTCGTGTGTGTGTGTGTGTGTGTGTGTGTGTGTGTGTGTGTTTGGAAATTGCATCTGGAGGGTTTGGTCACTTTAAAGTTGCTTTTAAGTATATTTTATCCTTCTTTTACAGTTTTTTAGCAAGTCATGAGGGGTTAATATAGTTTTTCTTGGCGGATATGGTCTTAGAAATTTGACTTGTATTGGTAAGGGTACATGTCAAAATCTATTATATTTATTATATATATCTATTATAGTTTGATGCACCTCATTTGTAAGTCACTCTGGATAAAAGTGTAATTGTTTAAATGTAATGTATTAATATATCAAAGCTGAGAATGCAATCTTGAGCGAAGGGAACTTGTTAAATAAGTTTATGATGTATAAACGACAACTTGAGAAAAGGTGAGAATTTTGTGGTTTTCACACACTGATACAAATAAAATCATTAAAGAACAGATGTATCCTCCATACATAAACAGTTTCAAATACTCACTGTAAAAAAAATCACGATGTTTTTATTTAATAAAAGCTTTGGTTGCCAGAATAATCCTGTAAATAATACAGTAAAAATGTAAAGACAACTCATACATTTTACAGTATAAAACTGTAATTTACAGACAAGAAATTTGTCATTTAAACCGGCAAAACCAACAACGCACACTGCTACTAAAATCTATTACCTTTAACATACTGACAACCTAATTATGGTAAAAGAGGAAGCCTCATGAAGAATCATGTAGAAGTAGCATTTCCACAAGCTGAATTACAGTAGTACTGTAGAAGGTGCACAGAGTCATTAATGCAAACACAAAACACTAAAATAATGCAATAAACATTCATTAAACATTAGAAGATGTAGCATAAACTTCTAAAAGCATAACGTCTAGAAACTGTACATTTAACAGTATGAACACATGAAATGGTGGTGGTGGCGCAATGGATAAGACACATGCCTTTGGTGTGAGAGACCCGGGTTCGAATCCACTGTGAGACACCAATGTGTCCCTGAGCAAGACACTTAACCCCTAGTTGCTCCAGAGGCGTGCGACCTCTGACATATATAGCAATTGTAAGTCGCTTTGGATAAAAGCGTCAGCTAAATGTAAATGTAAATGTCTGGTTAGATATTTGTTACACTGAATATACGGGAACTTACCTATTAACAGGGGGGGGCTTTTTCCCATAGTGTATTTACAATATTTTACAGTTAAAATTACACAAATTTTTTAAAATTACTTGCCATTTCAACTGGGAATATCTGCATCTGCAGCAGAAATGTGTCAGAAGTGATGAAGGGCCACTATTATAATTGTTAGTTATATTATTCCTTCCCAATGGGAGTCTATGGCATGCCCTATCAACGGAAACATAGGAAAATTATGAAATTTGGCACACTTGTAATGATGGTCATGAATAGTAATCTGACCAATTTTGGAGTCTCTAGGACCAACTCTATAGCGCCACCACTAGTTCAAAAATTCACTTTTCTAAAGGTTTGAACCCTTTGTTCCAGACAATTTTATTTTAGTTAACCCGATTCTTCATGCTAATTATTTAGCAGTTGTAATTGTATTTGTCTTGCTTTCTGAAGAATAAGAAACAAATTATTACAAATCCAATCCAACAGCATATTTAATGCATTTTCCTATTGTTTCAGGTCTCGTGAATGGTGAGGATAAGGTAAAGACATTGATCGAGGGAGACGTTCTGACTCTACATGCAGAAGCTCGACCGAAGAAAGACACAGAGACAGTGTGGTTTTTTAACAAAGGCCATTTTACCACTCGTATAGCACAGATGAATAAGGGAACAGTTTCATATTTTGAACAGGGACTTTCTGGCAGATTGCATCTAGATCAAGAGAGTGGATCACTGACCATTTGGAATATCAGTATCAGTGATTCTGGTTTTTATAGAGTATCTCTCACCATGAAGTTATCTATCTCTGAGACGGAGTACAAAGTTAATGTGTATGGTAAGTTGCAGCTGCTGCACATTAATTATACATTAGATTATTATCATTTGTTGTAGATAGAGGAAGTCACAAAATGAACATTCTATCATTAATTACTCACCCTCATGTCGTTCCAAACCCATCAGACTTTCGTTCATCTTCGCAACACAAATGAAGATGTTTTTGATGAAATCTGAGAACTTTCTGTCCCTCCATTGACAGGTACGCAACTACCACTTTGATGCTCAAAGTTTATAAAGAGATCGTAAAACTAATTCATATGAATTGAGCGGTTTAGTCCAAATTATATGAAGAGACTCGATCACTTTATATATGATGAACATATGTATTCACATAAACATTCTTCAACTCACACATCAGTTATGACAAACAGAATCTCAAGCATGTTCGCTTGACGTGCAAGAACCAATGTTACGCAGCACGTTTGATCTTCCTCAAGAACCAATGAGTTAATTCTTGTGTTACGCAGCACGTTTGAGCTGTCGAGTAGGTTCGGTTGAGCTTCTGTTTATGTTCACTGATCAATGTTTATAAGTGAATAAAAGCCTAAATTAAATCTGTTCATCATTTAAAGCGATTGTGTTTCTTCAGAAAGTTTGGACTAACCGCTCAATTGATATGGATTAGTTTTACGATCTCTTTATGAACTTTTTGAAGCGTCAAAGTGGTAGTTGCGTAGCTGTCAATGGAGGGACAGAAAGCTTTCAGATTTCATCAAAAAGATCTTCATTTGTGTTCCTAAGATGAACGAAAGTCTTACGGGTTTGGAACGACATGAGGGTTAGTAATTACTGACAGAATTTTCATTTTTGGCTTAACTACCCCTTTAATGAACCAATCTCATATGGTTTCTGCAAAATGGGTTTATTAAAAGATGCACATGTTTCCTTTTGTCCTAAAGAACATGTCTCTGCACCTGCTATTGAGTGCAAATCATTGGTTATTGTCGACCAATCTTCAGGTGAGTCTTTTAAATCAGTTAATTCAGTTGCCATCTTAGTTGTCTTGTCCTGACCTCTTTGCTAATCATTGCTGGGCGAAAGGGGCAGGGATTTGTTTAGGTGACATTACAGACATACTGACAGAATAAAGACCTCCTGAACTTTAACATTGAAATGTAACCTATACAAATCAATCTACCAGGTACTCGAGCATCAGAGCAGCCTCGAGCATCAGAGGAAATCTGCTCTGTGCTCTGCTCTGTGAGAAATGATCAAGACGTGTCAATCTCATGGTATAAAGGGAGTGAAATGATGAACCAGACCAGCAATCCTGATCTCAACATCCTCAGTTTACCATTAGAGCTTCATTGTAATGATTCAGAGATCTACAGCTGCATGACTGCAAATCCAGTGAGCAACAAGAGTGTCCGTCTTCACATGAAAGAGATCTGCACACGACATAAAGGTGTGGAAACTCATTTACCACAAAACTCTCTTCCTGCCACAGTGACCTCTTTGCAGTTTCTGTTTTTCCACAAACAAAGACATATGATGAGACAAAAGATGTTTATGAATAAGTCTCTTCTGTTTCAGATTGTCTGGATCATTGTGGCGGCACTAAGGCTCTGATTCGACTGGTTCTGTCTGGTCTGGTGGGAATCGCCACTGTTTACTTTCTGGTTGATTATGTGAGGATCTGCTCAGTTCAGAGAAGAGCTGCTACTTCTGTGTAATGATACTTTCATAAGAATTTGGTGGGTGTGAACTAGACATAGACTGTAAATAGGAGTGAACACAAACAGTTGAGGTGTAAAAAGCATCTTATTTATTCCCCAGTTGTTACTTTGGATGGTATCTGCTAAAATTATATGTAGTAAGTGATGGAGTTTTTTCGGTTCCTTGCCACTGTTGCCTTTGGCTTGCTCAGTTGGGGATATTCTGGGGATATTTAATTTGATTTTATCAATCAATAAATTCCACTAGAAACAAACCTTGTTGTATTATTTTAATTTAATACTGTGAAGCTGCTTTGATACAATCTGTATTGTGAAAAGCGCTATACAAATATACTTTACTTGACTTAAGTGTGACCAGTAGGCCTATGCTTTGCAAGTAGGTTACATACAATGCACACAAACCTTTATGTACATGATACTAACCTAAATATATTTGTGTATAGAATTAATATATTCATTTGTATGTTTGACTGTTGTAATCATTAATAATGTATTAAAGTTTTGGTTAAAACTTTAATAGCCTACGGCTACTTTTGTCCAGTGTTTCAGAATAAAAGCGCTATTTATAATAGAAGCAGATCCCAAGTACAATTGATCTACATGCAAAAAAAATATGTATTTTACCCTCGTCAATGTGTTTTATTAATTCAAAGTCAATTAAAGTTTCCTCAGTTTCATTATTCATGTATAAAAGATAGTCCATAACGCTGCTTTAACAATAAATCGAAGCCCACGCGACATCTGTTACTTTTCTCATCAGTAATCCGTATGAACCAATCGCTGTAGTTTATGATTACTAGATGAGGCACTTTTAAAAACGTATTACATATAGAAATACTTAGCGAATTTTCATGTTTTTGACATATTTAAATCTGTACAATGAGTATATTTGAAAGATTATACTCGTTCCCATACAAACATCCTCAGTGAACACAAAACCAAGCTGATATTTGAACGAGGCTCAATTGAGAATCGGTTCTCCGGTCCATCGAGCGCCGCCTGGTGAAATAACGATGTAACGGAATAACCGGACTTTTGATCGATGGGAAGGGCGGGTTTCAGGACAAGCGTCTTTGATGACGTGTGGACGTGAAGATGGCGGAAGTTCATTCCTGATCTGAGCCGCCGGAGTCGCTTGGTACGGATTCTGGAATAAACTATTTCAGGACGGATCGGTTCGGCTTCACGTCTCACATCTGACCCAGAGACAGATTCGGGTAAGAAACGGTCATCTAATTGAGGCTGTGTCGTAGTTTACCGTCTGTGGATGTGCTTATCTGTGTACATTGCGTTACAGTGACACTGAGTCGTGTTGACAGGTTAACTAATCACTTTGACTATTCCAATCTCATATAAATAGCTCGTGTTAGACAATGAGAGTCAGAGGGAATCAACAACGAGCCTGGATATGTATCTGTGGGTTTGTAGTTTATAGTCATGATCGGGTCATGTATGATGAACACATGTGGCATGTTTAATACCCTCATGTCAGATGTTCGGCTTCGAGTTTGTTGTTGGTTTTGGTTTCAGCTGATTTGATGATTTAAATATTTCCCAGCTAAACAGGTTTGACCTGAAGCTGCTCACCTGTCCTCCATTATTAATAGCAGCAAAATACCGCGGTATCTTCCTAGTTACTACCGTTTTTTTATTTGTCATTAGCCAGCACTGTCATCCAAAACAGAATGGTAATACTATGGTACTTTGATATATGGTATTAATATGACCATGGTTATTACATCAAAGTGCTTCCTAGATCAGGAGTTTTCAATCTTTTATATGTCACTGACCCCCAAAATTGGATCATCCTAAAATCCAAAAGGCAGGTACATATTTTCTGTATATAAAAACAATAACACAGTGAAAAATGCACATTATCAATGTATAAAATATATTAAAAAAATTATATTACATTATTCAATTTTTTTTAACTTGTAGATGTAAATTAGATGTTTTTTTTTTATTCAAATAAAATGTTTTATTGTATTACTAAGCCTATTTAAATCAAAATTGTATTTTAATCAATTTATTTAGTTAGTTACTTTTTCACTTTAAATTCTTTTTATTTATTAATTATACATTAATTATACATTTATTTTTACACCACTTTCCCTATTTGTATTTATTTTAATCAAGTTTAATTTATTTTAATGTTTCTTTATTAAAGTTAGATGTATTTTATTTATTTATTTATTTTTCATCAAATTATTTGAATAAAATGTATTTATTTATTTACTTTAACTTAAATTTACACCGCCTTTGTTATTTTTATTTAATTATTCTAATCTGATGTATTCAATAATGTTATTTAAATAATTAAATAATAATTAGTTAATGCATTATAACTAACATGAACTAACAATAAGCAATAGTCTTACAGCATTTATTAACCTTTGTTAGTGTTTTTGGATGTTAATGAATTTTAATGTTCATTTATGTTAACAGATAAAACTGTTAATCATACAAATGTGGTAGTAAAATGTTGAGATTAACATTAACTAAGATTAAAAAAGTTTTGTTTTTCTTTATTTATATAGCACAAATAAACACAGCAAGAGTTGACCAATGTGCTTTACAGAGTAAAAGTCTAGTTAACTGATGTCAACAAATGGATCTTTATTGTAAAGTATTACCAGAAAAGTAGGCTTTATTACCTGATTAATACATCAAACAGTCCACAGATTATTGTTTACCAAAATAATCATTAGTTGCAAACCCAGATTTGATTATAAAATGCAGTCACAGCCATGTGGTAAATTAAGGTGCCGTGATATTAACATCTGACAGTGTGTTTTTGGCTTAAAAACTGCATTGCTATGCGGTTGCTAGGGTGTTCTGCATGGTTGCTAGGTGGCAGATCTCTGATACACGATATCTCTCGGGTTCTTCTGTGTGCTTTTTTTTTTTTTTGTCCTCGCTCCTCCTCCTGACAGGTAGCCCCGCCCCCAAACTCACGCTATTGGTCGAGTCAGAAGTTGACATGTCGAGTCACTCAAAGCGTCACAGAGTGTTTGACTCTTCAGGTAGTCAAACCTACAAATGATTAACATCTAGTGACCGAACATTACAGACAGTGTTGGTGTTGAGAAGACGACACGCTTTCACCTTTAAGAGGAATTATCAGCTTTGGCTTTCCAGTGCAGATTCTCTCTATAAAGGACTATAAAGGATCATATGTCAGTCTTAATCTCTATAACCTGGAGATTTAAAAACGTGTGCGTTTCCTCTGGGTTTCGGCCCGTCTGCTGTTATTGAGGCTCGACACACGATCAGTGATGAATAATTAACCCAGAGATCAGCTGGAGTGAAAGTTTATTCAGATCTTGTGTGAGACACACGTGAGCGTCTCGGTTTGATCTGGGATGAGGCTCTGTGATGTAACCGGAGGAGAAGCGGCGCCTGTAATCTGGGATCTCTTTACAACACAGAAAGAAAACTATCAACACTTTCATTGCTAGTGTATGAAAGCGCAATCTAATGTTTTCCACTTCTCCAAAGATATTGCAGTGATTGTGGATTTTGTTTCATCATTGTGGAATATGGTGAGCTTGATTTGTTTCAGTTCCTTTGTCATGTTTGGATATTATATATTTTCCTTGGAAACAATTACATAATTTTTTTTTTTTATCGTCATCCAATCTGACCTCGTTTACTTGCTAGTTTTTTTTTTAAACATGATTTTTACTGTTTTACTTCTTGCATTAAACATTTGATTCTATCTGGTGATAATAATAATGATGGTTCCTCTAAGTAATTAAGCCTTTTTAAATAATTTCTGAATAAGTCTACTGAAAATTGTCAAAAGTCTGACATATCTTTAATATTTTTTTTATATAATAAATGTGAGTCTGTTTTTTTTTAAAGAAAGAAATTAATAATTGTATTAATCAATGATGCATTAAATTGTGACAGTAACGATATTTATAACTTAAATGCTGTTCTTATGAACTTTCTATTCATCAAGGAATTATGAAAACAAATGTTTCCACTAAAATATGATCAGCACAACTATTTTAATCATTGATAATAATCATAAATGTTTCTTGAGCATCAAGTCATCATATTACAGAATGATTTCTGAAGGATCATGTGACACTGAAGACTGGAGTAATGATGCTGAAAATTCAGCTTTGATCACAGGAATAAATTATTCACATAGAAAACAGTTATTTTACATTGCAATAATATTTCACAATTTTTACTGTATTTTTTATTTTTTAAATGCAGCCTTGGTGAGCAAAAGAGACTTTATCTTCACACCATCTTCCAAAAAATGAAGAGGTGTTAAAGTGTCTTTGAAGTTATATTTTAGTTTGCATGACGAGACAGTTTGCTTTCTCATGTCACCAGCTTTATATATGCAACTTTGCTGCATAACGAATGCATAAAAGCAAAAAAATGAATGCAAAAAGATGGTAACAATCGCGACATTAAACATTTGGGTCGGACTTGCATAAAATGTTTTCATTGTTTTAACCGCTTGAGGAACTAATTTTAGCGTCCTCTCAGCCTCGACTGCAAACATACTGCTGTCCTCCACTAATGCAGCATCTAGTCAACAAATTAATTAATTGCTGTATAATGATATGAAAACACATACGGTAATGTACTGTATAACATACTGTCCGTTTTAAATCTGTATCTGAAGTGCAGCGCAGCCTCGCGTGTCAAAACAAACTCCACGAGGCATCAGTGATGGTTTTATTTGGCCTCTAGAGGGCGCTCTCGTACTGTATAATGACAGCAGACGCTTCTCAGCCGCTCCAGTCACGGAAGCAACCGGAAAAAACATCGGTGTGGACTTTTGCCCATACTCGATTGATCCAGCAATCGGTTATTGATGTCGATTAATCGGCAAAACCTATCAGTTCATCTGATGCCATGAATCAATGTGAGATTCATGGCATCAGATCTATGAAAGACACTTAAGGCCCATTCACAACAAGGACGATAACTATAAAGATAACTATAAAGATATAGTTCTAAAAATCATTCTCAACTTTAAAGGGGTGGTATAATGCACTTTTCACAAGATGTAAAATAAGTCTCTGATGTCCCCAGAGTGTGTGTGTGAAGTTTTAGCTCAAAATCCCCCACAGATATTTTTATATAGCATGTTAAAAATTGTCACTTTTTGAGGGTGAGTGAAAACGCACCGTTTTGTGTGTGTTCCTTTAAATGCAAATGAGCTGCTGCTCCCGGCACAGGGGGGCGGAGCTTCAACAGCTTGCACTCACACACACATGCACTGAAAATTTCTAAAACTTTCAGCCTTTTATGTTCAAACCGGAGTCAGAAAGATGGAGAGACTCAAGAAGTGACAACATGTAGACAACATTTCTGAACGGTTAGTTGATGAATTTATGTAGCGTATGTGTAGTTATCTTCTAGTCATTGATTAGCATATTCTGTCTTGATAATCTATAAATCGTGTTCAGGGGGCGGGGTTTATGTAAATTCTAGGGTTGGTGATGTCACTAACCCGGGAGGAATGTGGTGTAGTCTCTACCAGCCGTTTGTTGTAGTCCTTAAAAAGCGATTTCTTTAAAAGCAAATATCTCCCTTTGCTTTGAACTTTGAGCGTCGTAACTTTGCAGATGTTGTTTATGCTCAAACAGCAACATTACACACTAACTAAAGTTAGAAAAGTGAAATCATACTCAACCACCCCTTTAAAGAATAGCAGAGTCCACACCACAGCTATGACCACAACGGCACAGAGAAACGATATGGTTGGAATCACTTTCAGAACGATTTGATCCAGAACGATAAAAACACTGACAGCCAATCAGAATCCATCCTGCTGTAACGAGCTCGAGACAAGCACATGCTTAGAATAAACAGAACGATATCGTGCGCTGGTGTGGACGCTGATATAGTAATCTTATAGTTATCGTTCTTGGCCTTTCCACAGTAAATTGCAGAACCGTATATTGCTTTGTCTGATGCTTTATATCCAACCAAGCAGGTTTATCACATCTGAAAGATGCAGACATGTGTGTTCCTGGTCCAGAATAAGCTGCAGTGCATTATTGATAATATCTGTGTGTTGTGTATCTCACAGGTGTCAGCGTAGCTCTATGTCATGGCCTGCAGTGTCGCTAAAGCAGGTCCTACTAATGGCTTCCCGATGAAAGCACAGCTGCAGATCATGGGTATGTTTGCATGTGTTTCCACCATTATCTGACACTTCCTCATCAGCTGACCGACCCAACGCTGGACTTCAGTCCCAACACTTTAATATATATATGCCTATATTGCACTTATACAATGCTGCACAGGTCCCAGTCTCTACTAGCTCTAATAAAAGTAGATTTTTGCTTGAATTCATTGTTGATCTCCAAACTGAGGACACTACCTTCAGGAAATGTGCATGTTATTTGTGCATGACTGTTAATAATAAGTTAGGCAATACTAAAAATGTTAATACTTATTTTCTGTATAGAAAGTTATTCAACTTCCTCATAGTTTTAATACGTTAACTTATTCTTTCTGTGGTTTCGCTGAATTGCATAAAACACTAAACTACTGAACAATATTACTGGGATGACCGAACAAGAAAACATGTAAAGTAACTGCCAAGTAAAAACATTTTATTTTGGAAATGTTGTTTAATTTTTTTAATGCCAAATATGTTTGTTTCAGTTAGCACAAAAAATATGTTTTGACCTCTTGCTCATATAGTGATCATAATATCTCATGCTTTCTGAATAGGAGCCGTTATTTTACAATTTTTCTTTTAAATTATATTACTAGTATTACTATTATTAGTTTTTTTTATTATCAGTTGATGAGATATATTTATTATTTAAAAAAATTAATATGTTTCATTATAACACACACAGAAAAAATAGGATTTTAATAAAGTTTTATTAAAATTAAAAGTTCTATAATTTTTTTAAGGGTTATAAACTGTTTTATTTACATGCATGTTTTATTAAACATTTTGTGATTAAAACATTTTTGATAAAAGGGTCTGATAATAAGTGATTTATCACATTTTCTCTGGTCACTTTATAATATGCAAATTTGTGCATATTTTTTTGCATATTATTTTTAATAGGTACCGACCTGTAATTTTGCATTAAGCCTTTAAAATATATTACTGGTAATTATCAGGAGTTTTTTTATTACATTTTTTATCAATTTATGAGATTAAAAAAAATATTATTAAAAAAGTTTTATTATAAAATAAAAAGTTTTATTAAAAAAAAAAGTAAAAAAAAAAGGGCTATAAACATGTTTATTTACACGTTTTTTTAAATTAAGAAATATTGTTACAAATTTTAAAAATAAGTTTTATTATATCCCCCCCCCATATTGTCTCTGGACTCCACGCCACGTCCACGTAATAATATGCATATTTTTTGCACATTATTTTGAATGTGTACAGACCTGTAATTTTACATTTAGCCTTTAAAAATATTACTGGTAATTATCAGAGGACTTTTTCTAATTAGCAATTCATGAGAGTTTATTTAAAACATTGTTAAAAAAAAAAAATAATTTGCTAATAACCTGTTTATTTACACACATGTTTTATTAAAAATATTATTTCAAAATGTAAAATATAAAAATGATAAAAAATAAAGCTTTATTAGAATTTAATCCACATTTTTTTGCAGAGCCTACATCACTTCTTTTTTTTATAATATGCAGTTTGTGCATAATTTATGGACATTATTTTTAAACCATTTGTTCCAAAACAATGTATTTTCAATATTTTAGCCCATTCCCCTTTAGTTCCTCCTCAACAACAGCAGCTTTTCTAATGTTTAGGGTCACCTGTGTTTGCAGAAATCCGTCATAAATCATGCCGTGTTGTTTTGACCATGTGTTCTTCCTGTTTGCAGTGATCTCTGCCAAACTCAAGGACAACAAGAAGAACTGGTTCGGGCCGAATCCGTACGTGGAGGTGTGTGTGGACGGACAGTCCAAGAAGACGGAGAAATGCACCAACACAAACTCGCCCAAGTGGAAGCAGTCGCTCACTGTGTGAGTGTGCTTTACTTTCAGTACCAGCACTGTGTGTGTGTGTGTGTGTGTGTGTGTAGCAAACACAGGCTTCACCAGCACATTGTTATGTGCCTCAATTCTCTATTAAATGCGTTTATCCTCGTGAATCGACGTGAAGTGATTGTTAAGAGTGACGTCAGAACTGGCTGCATTATTAATGGTGTTTGTCAAGTCAAGCGGTTGTGTGATCACAACTCTAGCACTAAGTATCAAAGCTGAGTGTGTTTTCCTCCTCTCTTGTGTTTCTGTAGATCTGTAGTTTTCCAGGTTTGTAATTTCTGTGTTGTGTGTATCCACCAGCATCGTCACTCCGTTCAGCAAGCTGATCTTCCGTGTGTGGAGTCACCAGACGCTGAAGTCGGACGTTCTGCTGGGCGTGGCCACACTCGACGTCAGCGAGACGCTCAAGTCACATGACATGAAGAGTGAGTTTCTGTGCCCCGCCCACATTAACCACATCAAAGAGTGCAATTATCCATCAGCAGCGTGTGTAGCCTGAGGTCGAGTTCTAGATTCCCCTGTTGTTTTATTTTGAAGGAAATGGAAATAATTTTTGTCGTCAGAAAACTGTTTCCATGTTTATCAGCTTCGACAGGAATTATAATATTGGACAGACAAGATTAGTATGTGATTTTATCACACTATGAAATTAAATGAATCATGTTAACGTGTGTACATTTTAAACAAACTTAAAAAGATAATAATAATAATACAGATATAGATATACTTTCCATTATTTAATACATGTATTATATATGTGTGTGTGTGTGTGTGTGTGTGTCATCGATTAATCACATTAACATAAAAGCTTGTACATATGTGTGTGTGTGTATATATATATATATATATTTCTATTTTAAGTTAATGTGTAGTCTGTTAATTTGTAATGTTAAAAAAATAACAATTATAAATGTATTTATATATTATGTATATTTATTTATTTATTTTTAAAGTGCAAAAATATATAAATAATGTAGATTTAATTAATCGTATAATATTGTATAAAATTGTTAAAAATTATTTTATATAATTTAATATAAATGTAATATAAAATTAATGTTTATTAAAATAACAAAAATATTAATACATTTAAGTCATTCAGTAATTTAAATTTAAAATGTAAATACATTTTTTTAATGCAAGTAATACATACAATAAAAAAAATTAATATAAACAAAAAATAATCATTCGAATAAATCACCTTTATAAAATCTAAATTTGTATATCATTGTATAATCTAAATGTTTATATTATGTATCATTTGCATGATATACATACTATATATATTTGAATAAATCATACAATAATGTTGTTAGATATAAAAATATATATTTTTTTTAATGCAAGTACGTTTTTTTTTATGATTTGTGTTGTTTTGTCCAGTCTGCGAGGTTGTGCAGACGCTGCAGTTGTGCGCAGACCAAGATCAGGCCGATAACATTGGCGATCTGTCCGTGTGTTTGGACGGTCTGCAAGTGGATCCCGATCTTTTCCAGTCGGCCGAGGCCAACAACCAGAGTCAGTCACTCTGTTAGTCTCAATATCAATGCTGTTTTAATATTTCACACTGAAAAGATCACGAATGGCTAATGTTATTTTTTTCCAGGTGCTTTAAATGGCGAGTTGGAGCTTAACGAAGACTCAAGCAGAAGGTATCTTCATCTTCATATCATTCAATAATTAACTAGTGTAAATGAAGAAATGATTGTCTACATAGTGTTTCCTTTGTTGTTATTGTGCGGATGGCAGTGTGATTGTACCAACAATGATCAAAGGAACCTGTGATTGGTTGAGGAATGTCCCGTCTGTAATCATATTGCGTACATTAATTTAATATTCAACAATAATATTGATCTGCCTGCGTTGACACCATTATATGAGAACTGAACTGAGCTAGACGATGACATCACGGTTTTCTCCAGAGCTAGATATATAAATGAACTTTTTTACATCAAAAATGAACCATCACTGAACTCACTTAAGCTGGACTGTGACGCTATTTTCTTCTAGAAACAAACTTTGTTGTATTATTTTCCTGTTATCTCTGTAAAGCTGCTTTAAAACAATCTGTATTGTAAAAAGCTCTATATAGACCTTATGTGCGCAGCATCTTTACAGTATTGTCATTGAACTTCCGGTTTAGCGGTCGCTCTGTATATCTCTATGGCATCGCTGAAGTGGATTTATTTATTGTAAAGTTAACAAAAGTTATCATGAGGACTGTAATGTTTAAAGCAGATGTCTTAACAAATGTCAGTCGACCAGGGAGATTTTAAAACGAGCCGTTCATTCATAAATGCGTAAGATCGCTGTGAAAATACAGACCGGAAAAGGGGCGGGGCTACAGAAGGTCTGTAAGTAAATCTGACTTGACTTGGTTTTGGATTCACAAACGTGTGTGTGTGTCTCTGTGTGTGCAGTAGCAGAGATCCGTCCCCAACGGTCTCGGACGGTCAGGATCGACCGTCTGCTCCTAACGGTCGTGTGAATGGATTGGACTCTCCGTCAGGGTCAGCAAGAGGATCACGAGCCCCGAGACCCCCACGACCCTCGCGACCTCCCCCGCCGACCCCACGCAGACCCACGTCTTCCCCAGGTGAGGCCGTCTGCACATACTCTCCGGCTGAATCCCAAATCACCCCCTATACCCACAAATAGGGCGTTATTTGATCGATCAGATATGGTCTGTCCACGTGTTACGGTGATCTTTCTGTTAAATCAAAATCAAAGATACTATTGTTCAAACTTAAAAATTAGGGATGCACCGATACCACTTTTTCTTCTAACAATATTTTATTTTCATCAGATGTTTTTCACTTTCTGACTGTCATAAAGTAAATATACAACTGATGCTGTTGCTTGACATTTTAACATTCAACTTTTGTTTTCCTAAACTTTTCCACGACACTGCTGCCCAGTTCACATCAATGTAACTGAAGAACAACTGAAATGATGTTATCATATGTTAGTACCGTACTAAAGACTGAGCCTTTTTTGGAAAAGTGAGAGGCAGGTTATTTTTGATGAAAGTGGTGATGATGTTTGAGAAAAAACGATCTTTATTCCTAAATCAGGGCTAATGTCACACTGCCATAAGGGGCCGTTCACATATCGCGTTTTTTGCGTGTACAAATTCGTTATTTCAAAGCGCTTGTGAGAAGGAGAAAGCATTGCGACTGCACTTTTAAACGTGATATGTGAACGGCCCCTTAAACTGGTATCGGGTGCGGTTGTATCGGGGTAGTTTTACGAGTATGAGCACAGTATAGGACCGACACCTGAGTACTGGTATCGGCGCATCCCTAATAAAAATGATTGGACTGAACAACTATCCTAGTATTCAGACTCGGTTTGAGCAATGCACGCTAAAAGAATTTTAAGTGACCCATCTCATGTACTCTTCCGCTCTTATGAACTCTTACCGTCTGGAAGAAGGTGCAGAACTTTCCGTTATAAACGGAACAGGTTCAAAAACTCTTTTGTACTGGTATCAATTAGACTGTTGAACATGAATTAGTGAAGTCTATTTATTTGTTTGTGTATGGTGTGTATGAATATTTTGTGTAATTTTTTTAATGTATCAGGTTTTGGCGAAATGCTGGCTATAGAGTCCATTACAAATTTCCCTATCAGGGACAATAAAGTATATTTCATTTCATTACATAGTGGACGTTATCGAGTCCACACACATTCAATCCCACAATGCACCGCAATAACGAGTGTACAACCGATGTACGCCCAACAGCTCTCCGAATTCGCTCACTCCTTTTCATTCACTCCTTTAAGTGATTGATGTATTGTACCATTTTTTTGGGCCAGTATTAACTGATTCATTAATCTTTTTAATGAATCATATTTTGAGTGTGTGTTACTGAAAAATCAACCCTAACCCTAACTATTGTAAAATGTTTTTTATTTTTATTGCCTCATTATGTTTGGAAGATTGCATTTATTAAAACAGTGGTGAAATCCCCTCCTCTTTGCAGCTTCCTCTACTGGTTCAATTCCTGACGGCAGCGATTCGTCTCGTTCAGACACCCCAGTTCGTAATCCCTCTGGGGGAGGAGCCTCAGAGTCTAGCCCCGCCCCCACAGTGGATCAGCCTGGTAGGACGGCTCTCGGTGTAGTTCCCGCTCCCAGCAGGATTCCCAGCATGGTCAACACCGGACCTCTGCCACCCGGGTATGACATTCATATAACCCAGAAACAGTTTGAGAGCATCTGTGTTAGCCATAACTGCACTTGGTTAATAAACAGAAGTGTTGCTGGTTTACATCACCTTACGTCAAGTCACCTTTATTTCTATAGCGATTTTTACAGTAACTATAGCAGTTTTACAGTGATAACAGGAAAATAATACAACAAAGTTTGTTTCTAGAAGAAAATAGCTTCATAGTCCAGCTTAAGTAAGTTCAGTGATGGTTCATTTTTGTTGTAAAAAAGTTATTAATTTAGTTCATTTATATATATATATATATATATATATATATATATATATATATATATATATATATATATATATATATATATATATATAGCCTCTCTGGAGAAAACCGTCACTTCCTAAATAACTTAATTCTGATCAATATTTCAGGAAACATGACATATCTGAAGTCATTTTGCATATCAAGTAAATGTATCTTAATTTAAGAATGGTTTAGAAATTTGTAATGGAAAACATTAGACAAAAATACAGAAGAAGAAATTCTTTTTTTGCAGTGTTTTTCCATATTATTCGACCACTAACTGAAGTGTGTGTGTGTTTGCAGTTGGGAGCAGCGTGTCGATCAGAACGGGCGTCTGTATTTTGTCGACCATGTGGAAAAGAGGACGACTTGGGAAAGACCGGAGCCTCTGCCCACAGGGTAGGAAACTGAATTATGAGACACGCCCTTAAAAGAATGCAGTATGCATACTTGACGCATACCTTTAACATATTTAAACTGAAACACACAGTCAGAGTTTGGCTATTTCAGGAGGAGTTGCTTAATAGTTCAGGATCTGGACAGTTAATAAAGGCGTTATGTTTGGACTCAAGATCTCATGTATTTTGCATATTTTCTGATAATTATATTTGAATATATACATGAAGAACAACTGCCAAATGCTACCTAGGTGAATCTTATAAAGCCATGGTCAAATTTCACAACAAAAGAAATTATATTTTGATTAAGAAAATGCAGCTTATATTTTAGGGTCACCCTTTTCCACAGTGATTTAGGGATGTGTAAAACTACATATTTTACTAAAAAACAAGTCGACTAAACAAACTTATCAGCCTGAAATTAGGCTGGTTTCACCTGACCCGCATTTCACATAAAACACGTTCTTGGCCAGACGAGCAATGAGTATATTATATTTAAAGTTGTTTAAAAGAGTAATGCATAAACATTTTGGGCCTAAAATGAGCTTCTCAACTCAACTTTTATTTATAAAGCACTTACAAAACCATTAGAATGGACCAAAGTGCTGTCCATAAATTGTAAAAAAAACTCTAAAATACATAGAAACATAAAATAACATCAAAACACGACACCAAGAAAATCATACAACCAATCACTCACAGTTCTCTGACCTAATCAAACGCCAAAAACTTGATAAAATAAGTCTTTAAGTCCTTTTTAAAAACATCCATGCTTGTTGAGGATTTCACAGAAAAGGCTCGATCTCCACTAGGCCTCAAGCGAGACCATGGGACGGTTCGGAGCATGTTCTGAGAGGAGCGTAGATGACGTTGAGACTGGTAAGGGATTAACATGTCCTTCTCTCTTGTAGCTGGGAGCGGCGCGTGGACCAGATGGGACGGGTGTATTTTGTGGACCACATTACCAGAACCACCACGTGGCAGCGGCCCACGATGGAGACGGTGCGAAACTACGAGCAGTGGCAGCACCAGCGCAGTCAGCTACAGGGAGCCATGCAGCAGTTCAACCAAAGGTTCATCGTCGGGGTGAGGAACTTAAACACACAGATAGATCTGATAAATGAAGAAGACTCAGGGGGTCTAAAACACTTACACACCTGGTGTTAAGATGCGTTTTTAAGACGGTGTTAAGAGACACATTTCTGTTCACACCTGGTGTTTTATTAGTCTCTTTCGTCCACTTTTAACCACTTCTGTCCTGATTTCTTCGAGGGGAGGGTCTATGGGCGAGTAAATATATGGGCTTTCCCAGATCTTTTGATCTAATGGACAAAATAAGCTCATGCAATTTACATAAGAAAGCAAAAGGACATGACAGAAAAATATAGAGAGCAGCAGCTTTAATTTCTGCTATGATAGACGCAAGACCAACCGAACACTGTGAGTGTGTGTTAGAAATCAGGAATGAGGAGAGAACATTGTGTTTGATACGTTTTTCAAACTTGGGTCTCCAGCCGACAAAGTTTAAATCCCGTCTGGCTAGTGCGCTTCCCGTAATGTTTAGGCATTAGGTTAGTAGACGTCTTTTTATGGCTGTTCAAATGCATTCGACCACATGATCTTCTACACTATGAAGGCAATCCGGTCGAATTTGTTTTCGACTACCTCTGGAAGTGGTCAAAAGTGGACAAGCTCAAAACGTTTTAGAAATGCATCTTAATACCAGGTGTAAACAGGGACTTGCTTATATTATTGGGAAGTTATCTTATAAAGTTATGGCATTGAAAGTTATTAATTTGGGGACTTTTGATATACACTATATGGACAAAAGTATTGGGACAAGTGTTTCGATCAGACCCATTGCCACTGGTGTATGAAATCAAGCACCTATTTTCAAACCATTTTCAAACATTTGTGTAAAAAAAATGGGTCGTCCTGAAAAGTTCAGGGAATTCAAGCATGGTACTGTGATGGGATCCCACCTTTGCAATAAGTCAGTCCATGGAATTTCATCCCTGCTAGATATTCTGCGTTCAACAGTTAGTGATATTATTGGAAAGTGGCAGCGTTGAAGAACAGCAGTAACTCAGCCACGAAGCGGTAGATGATGTAAAGTCACAGAGCAAACTGGTCACCGAGTGCTGAAGCTCTTGGTGTGTAAAAGTCACCAGCGCTCTGCTGATTCCAGAGCTGAAGAGTTTCAAACTCCCACTTGCTTTAATATCAGCACATTAAACTGTGCGGCGGGAGCTTCACGGAGTGGGTTTCCATGGCTGCATTGTGCCAAGTGTGAAGTTTGGTGGAGGGGGGGTTATGGTGTGGGGTTGTTTTTCAGGGGTTGGGCTTGGCTCCTAACTTCCAGTGAAGGGAAATCTTAAAGCAACACCAAAGATTCTTTTGCACCTTAAATTTTTTCCCCAAAATGGTTTCAGTGGTTCATCAACTCGTAACAGGGTGAACGGCACTTCTGCATTAGACCTCTATCCTCTATAACCGCACTGTGCAAGTTTGCCAGATCGGGTAGCGGATCTGTAGTTCGAATGAGACATAAGAAACTACAAATTTGACTTGCTTTACGGTAAGCGTTACACTAGCAAAAAAATAGCAAGCAATGTTATTATTTCGTTTTTCTTCGTTTCTGATGTCGCAATACATCATACTTTCATAAAAGCATGCAACATACTCTACCTTGTCTGTCGTCATCGTTATTTCCAAAGCCGGTGCTGGATAAACAAATAGCGTGCGTGTGACGGTAGGCTAAATTATTGACGACAGCGGTAATGGACAATTCCGCTTCCAACCTGTAGGGGGACCGAAGAGGAAAAGTGCTTTGGTGTTGCTTTAATGGTTCAGCATACGAAGACATTTTGGACAATGCTGTGCCTCCAACTTTTTGGGAAAGTCCCTTTTTTATTCCAGCATGGCCATGCTCCAGTGCACAAAGCAAAGTCCGTAAAGACACGGTTGGATGAGTTTGGTGTGGAAGAACTGCAACTGCATTTCAACCACATCGGACACCTTTGGGATGAAATTGCTAGACAGGCCTTCGCGTCCAACATCAGTGCCTGACCTCACAAAATGCTCTGCTGGATGAATGAGCAAAAAATTCCTGAGGAAACGCACCAAAATCGTGTGGAAAGCTTTCCCAGCAGTGAAAGCTGTTATAGCTTCAAAGGGGGACCAAAATGTCTATATATTCTGTTGATATAAAGTTATTTTGTCTCAATGCTTTTGTCCATATAGTGTATGTGTTATACAGTTAGCCATAATGTTTTCCTTTGTGTGACTCTGTAGCTGCAGGATCAGGCTACCCAGGCCACCCAGAACAAGGAGTTTGACCCGCTGGGACCTCTGCCACACGGATGGGGTAAGAAAGCGACAAACCCTCATTTCGTCACCAGGAGAAACTGCTGTGAAAACTGTTTCTCCTGTGTAACATGCTGGAGTAGCAGCCACTTTTTATTGTTCTGGTAACCTTATTATCCGCACCTGCAAAGCGGCACTAAAATTAGCCACTACATCCTTCAGTGTCCCAATTTAACAAACGAGAACCGATTGCTCCGTGCAAAAACCAGCTGGAGAAAATAGCTCAGATGCTGAAAATAGCTTTGAGTGATTTTGTTTGAGGGAAAAGTTTGCAGAGGTTTAATCACATCTTGGCTCCATTATTTCTTACTGTCCTCCTGGTATCATCTTCTCTCTCTCTTTCTCTCTCTTTTTTTCTCAGAGAAGAGAACAGACTCTAATGGCAGAGTTTATTTCGTTCATCACCCGACCCGAGCAACGCAGTGGGAGGATCCGCGCACTCAAGGGTCAGATCCTCTTAATCTTTGTCCTCTGAACGGTTAATACTCACTAATGAATAGCTGAAGCCTCATCTAAAGCGATAAGTTGCATGCATGGTGTTTAAAACCCTCTAAAATGCCAAAGTGCAGAAGTAAAGACATTAATGACCTTCAATGTAAAATAACAACTCATTCGACAACTCGTACATCGCCTGCTTTGATGCAGAGCTCAGAGACATGACTCAGATGTTTTCTTGTTGATATGCGAGTTAATGTTCCACAAAATGTGGACGTTGTCCTGTAGTTTCCGTCTGAAGTGTGAATATGTTCCAAATAATACATTGTTTCGGTTTATGATCTTCATTTTATTCTTATTTGTTAGTGAGGAGAAGTGAAGTATTGATTTATACAAGTAATTATTGACCATCTTCTTTTCATAAACGGTTGCTTATTAAAGTGTTATCATGGCTGTGTTTCTGTGTTGTGCAGTTTGCTAAATGAGAAGGCACTTCCTGAAGGTTGGGAGATGAGGTTTACGGTCGATGGCATCCCTTACTTCGTAGATCACAACCGGAGAACCACCACTTACATCGACCCACGGACTGGAAAGTCCTCCCTGTGAGTGCAAATCTCCATCAAACACTCACTCATAGATGCTCATGAAATCTGTGTTGAAATTAGGACTGTCAAAGTTAACGCATGCGATTTAATTCAAAATCCTTAACAATTTAATGCAAAAAATGCGTCATTAATGTAATTTACGTCACACTGTAAAATGATCTTAGATGTCGGGAGTTTATCACATTGTCAGCACCTGTAAAACCAAAATTTCTATTCAACCCGCTTTCCTTTCTGTGATGATCATTTTAAGTCTCTAAACTCTGGGAAAGTCCACTGATCTAGTAAGCGAATTCATTCAAACAATCAGTCCAAAACAGCACTAATGCAAGAAAACCAGGCTTATCACATCAGACGTCACATCAGAGGACAGTGACTCGTGACCAAAAACACGAGCTCTGTCATATTCTGTGATTGTGTCTGAAGAGCGTGAGCCCTCACGCATCACACTGTGTGAAATACAGGCTGAACTGAACGTCGAAACCATATGGCCAAATGATACGCTAGGCTAGCTACTTTTCTCGGCTGTATAAAGCAATTTTAAAGGGGTGGTTGATTATGATTTCACTTTTTTTACTTTAGTTAGTGTGTAATGTTGCTGTTTGAGCACAAACAACATCTGCAAAGTTACGACGCTCAAAGTTCAAAGCAAAGGGAGAGATTTGCTTTTAAAGAAATCGCTTTTTAAGGACTACAACAAACGGCTGGTAGGGACTACACCACATTCCTCACGGGTTAGGGACATCACCAACCCTAAAATTTACATAAACCCCGCCCCCTGAACACGATTTATAGATTATCAAGACAGAATATGCTAATCAATGACTAGAAGATAACTACACATACACTACATAAATTCATCAACTAACCGTTCAGATGTTGTCTACATGTTGTCACTTCTTCTTGAGTCTCTCCATCATTGTCTGACTCCGGTTTGAACATAAAAGGCTGAAAGTTTTAGAAATTTTCAGTGCATGTCTGTGTGAGTGCAAGCTGTTGAAGCTCCGCCCCCTGTGCCGGGAGCAGCAGCTCATTTGCATTTAAAGGGACAGACACAAAACGGTGTGTTTTTGCTCATCCTCAAAAAGTGACAATTTTAACATGCTATATAAAAATATCTGTGGGGTATTTTGAGCTTAAACTTCACACACACACTCTGGGGACATAAGAGACTTATTTTACATCTTGTGAAAAGGGCATTACACCACCCCTTTAATATTATTTATTTAATTAGATTAAAAATGATTTTTTTTATTAACTGAGTGTTTACTTGTCTTTAATAATGCTTGAAATGTATATTAGTTAGGCTAGTTGTATTGTTAAACCATAGGCTAAAGTTCCTTGTGTACGAGTTCTTTAGCCTGTTGATTTTTGTTCATAATATTCAGCTACAATTAAATGTTTTGCAATAAGACTTAAAATAAATGTGGAATCGTTAAGAATCGTAATCGTTAAAATTCAGATGATACCCAACCCTAATCATGATTAATGAAAAATTAAAAATGTAATTTATGACCTTGAGGCTGGCCTGAGAGATTCATTCTGCATGTTCACTTGGTTTAGCTTGGAGATGCACAATGATCTCTTTCAGGCTGGCAGGACCGTGTGTTCATCAGACCTCAGATGCGTAACAGGAAAAACGGGTTTGTGTGTGTGAAACTGAATTCGATTGTAATCTTCCGTGATGAGTCAGCTCAGAGAGCGCAAACACACCTCTCGCTGTCGTGCTGGAGAATGTGTGTGTTTATATACAAAGTGTTTTTAAGGTGCAAAGCGATCCTCTATGTCAGAGGAATGTGAGACATGCTTTTGATGACGAGATATTCTCGGCGTTAAAAAAAACGGCGTTACCCGTCACGAGCGTCAGAATAAAGGCTCGGCATCTAGATAAGACTGTTATAAGGACGTTTTCACCATGTGAATGAGTGTTTCAGCTGTTCTGGGTTCAGTTCGAGGACGTTTATGAAGAAAACAGGCAGGTTTAGCAGGCAAAGCAATTCTGCTGAACTCATTTTCATATTTTGACCTTGAATTGGTGATAGAGACTGCAAAACACTTCTGTGAATGTGTATCTTTTCACATTATAATAAATAAAGATATTGAAAATGTTTAAGTTACAATACACTTAGTAGCAGCACTGACAGATTCAACAAGTCATTTGTTTCTCAGTGCTTGTTGACTATTGTTTGTAATTAGTTTAACTTGTGAAATCTGACTCAAATCTGTCAAATCTGAGACTACAGAATAGAAACATGAAACGTTTTTTTGTGACTAAAGAATCACAACCACTCTAATAAAAATGTCTTTTTTTTGCATTACTGCTATAGATTTAGTAGTATGTTGACTCTACAGATCAATACTTGTATGCAGATTGAAACTAGGACCAACATATAAAGCAGTTTTAACCCTTGAATCTCTTTGTATAATGAGCGATCTCACTCTTTCCTTCCCCTCAGTGAGAACGGTCCTCAAATCACATACGTACGAGACTTCAAAGCCAAAGTTCAGTACTTCAGATTCTGGTGTCAGGTGAGGGTTTCCTTTTAATTCTGCATATTTCATCCAAATGTGTTGTTATGGATGGATAAATACTACATTTTTAATTAAATAACATGTTCAGAATAATATTTATGATAATGCGAAATGTATATTTTAACTTGTTTAGTTCTGTTTAAATCACTTTTTTGGTTTGTTTTTAATTTTTCCTCATAGCAATTAGCGATGCCACAGCACATAAAGATCAACGTCAGCCGCAAAACGCTGTTTGAAGACTCGTTCCAGCAGGTACTGCAGTACAGCTTCATTAGTAGCTCTAGCCTTTTTAAACCGGATCCCAGTGGATCTCTGGTCCAGGTTTCTTCAAGCGCTTCAGACACCTGCACAGTTAGCATGAGAGTCTCTGAGATGTGAAGTGACGTTGTTCTGGTGTCTCCCGTCAGATCATGAGTTTCAGCGCTCAGGATCTGCGCCGCCGGCTGTGGATCATCTTCCCCGGGGAGGAGGGGCTCGACTACGGAGGCGTGGCAAGGCAGGTTTCATATTTCTCTCTTTCTAGAGAAGAAATACCTAATCGAACCATTCTGTGCCTGCAGACAAATATCTTGGACTTACTTTTGACAAATATTTGAGATATTTTGGCTTAAGACTATGTCTACAATGAAAGTGTACACATGATGTTTATATTTCATATATATATATATAGCCTCTAAAAGCCACCTATGTCAAAAATGAGATAATATTGAGTGAATGCTCTCTGCACATAGTATACGCTCATCAAATACTTTCACTTCAAACTTACTAAATCCCAGCCTCAGCCCATTCAGAAATGTCGGTACTTGGGTAGAAACTTATTCATAGGAGCCTGATAAAAATGTTAATATTAAAGAAAAACGTTCGACGGACTTGGAGGCTTTTGCATCTGAAGTCTTTAAAATATATAAGTCTTCTCTGACTGACTCACTCAGAAAGATAGTCTTTGCCGCCATCTAATGGCGTAATGCAACTTCTGTTGCTGTTCATGGTAAGGGACTATTTGGTTTGCTGAGGAAAACTTCTGATTTTACTTCATGAAATTCTTTGATGAATAGAAAGTTCAAAAGAACAGCATTTATTTTAAATAGAATTTTTTTGTAACATTATAAATGTCTTTACTGTCACTTTTGATCACTTTAATGCATCCTTGCTAAAAATTTCTTTCTTTCCAAAAAAAAAAAAAATCTTAGTGACCCCAAACTTTTGAATGCTAGTGTAAAATATTACAAAATATTTCAGAAAAAAGGCTTTTTATTTTTTTGATAATCTGAAATATTTCTTGAGCATCAAATCATCATATTAGAATGATTTCTGAAGGATCATGTGACACTGAAGACTTTACTATATATTCACATAGAAAACAGTTATTTTAAATTGTAATATTTTACTCTATATATATATATATATATATATATATATATATATATATATTATATAAAATTTTATCACATAAAAGCAGCCTTAGTGAGCATAAGAGACTTCTTTTAAAAACATACAAAATCTTACGATTACAAACTTTTGAATGGCAGTGTGTGTATATATATGCACATATATAAAATAGTGATTTAGTTTGAAAGCATCAAACTTGTGTGTAGACCTCTGTTAATACTTTAAAATAATGTGTGTTGTCTGTATGGTGCAGGGAGTGGTTCTTCCTGTTATCTCACGAGGTGTTGAACCCCATGTACTGCCTGTTCGAGTACGCTGGCAAAGACAACTACTGCCTCCAGATAAACCCCGCGTCCTACATCAACCCCGACCACCTCAAATACTTCAAGTTCATTGGACGCTTCATCGCCATGGTAATCTTGTTTTGCCATATTTGCTCATTGTCAAATTGTACTCCAAGTGGTGATATTATAACAGTTTTAACTGAATTTGGAAAAATCTCTGTGGTGTTATTTGAACATGTTATTTTCTTCTGATTTTCTGTAGGCCTTGTTTCATGGGAAATTCATCGACACGGGCTTCTCGTTGCCGTTCTACAAGCGCATCCTGAACAAGCCCTGGGCTCTGAAAGACCTGGAGTCCATTGACCCCGAGTTTTACAACTCCCTCATCTGGATCAAGTCAGTTTACCTGCTTTACCGTACTCGTGAATACTCATTAAGAATAAGCATAACGCGTTACAGTCTGTATGTGCTATCATGGTACTTCAATTATAGTTCTGACTGATTACCATATTTAAAGGGATAGTTCACTTTGAAATTAAATTTTGATATGTTTTAGCTTACCTCAAGGGCATCCAAGATGTAGGTGTCTTTTTTTCCTCAGTAGTTTCAATTTTGATATTTTAGGTCAAACCGTTCTTGTCTGTCAGTCATATAATGCAGGTCTGCGGTCACTGTCTCAAAACAGCATGCACAAGTCCAAATTAAAACAATTCCCCATCGTCCAAATGAAACAATTCCCCATCGTAAGTACACTTTGATGGCCTAAGACACGAAACGAGCGGTTTGTGTGAGAAAACGAACAGTATTTATATAGTTTTTGCCTCTTGAACAAAGCCGCGTCCAACTGATCTGACGGCGCGGGCGGGTATAGATATATACACTGATGTCGCCTTGGCTAATGAACTGCAATAGCGAAGGCGACATCTAGTGTTTCTATATCTATATCCGCCCGCGTGCGGGTATAGAAACACTAGCACTAGATGTCGCCTTCGCTATTGCAGTTCATTAGCCAAGGCGACATCAGTGTATATATCTATACCCGCCCGCGCCGTCAGATCAGTTGGACGCGGCTGTGTTCAAGAGGCAAAAACTATATAAATACTGTTCGTTTTCTCACACAAACCGCTCGTTTCGTGTCTTAGGCCATCAAAGTGTACTTACGATGGGGAATTGTTTCATTTGGACGATGGGGAATTGTTTTAATTTGGACTTGTGCATGCTCTTTGAGACAGTGACCATAGACCTGCATTATATGACTGACAGACAAGAACGGTTTGACCTAAAAATATCAAAATTGAAACTACTGAGGAAACAAAGACACCTACATCTTGGATGCCCTTCAGGTAAGCTAAAACATACCAAAATTTAATTTCAAAGTGAACTATCCCTTTAAGTACGATTGATATTTACTTCAAAGAACACCTATAATGCATTTCATTTGGGTATTCTGTTTTTTAAACATATACACATTCATATTAATATAAGTTCTTAGATTATTTACTTTAGACTATATACTGACAAGAAATGAATACCATCCATTCAAATGACCACCAGAAATGATTGTGTCCACCTTATTCCTGACGATCTCACTGCGTGTTGAATTATGGGAGGCACTTCCGGTTTAGGGAACTTCTATTCAAAAATAGTTTGACTGGATGAGCTGTCAATTTCCCTTCATGATTTATTTTCAGACATCATGAGAATAACGTTACACTTGGTATTTTAAATGTTATAACGAGAATATCTATGAGCTCTTTTCAGTCGCTGCTTTCTTTTCCTCGTGATTAGTTTCTTCTCTCCCTGTGCATTCTGTGTAAAAGTATGAAAAAGGACAACATATACTGCAACATCTGTGGTCTGTTCTCCCGAATGAATGTATGATTTGTCCCGTTATTAATAATTCACTGGAATGCACAAAGAATCTTTTGTTTTTCTCCCTCAAATCCTCACGTCTCTTTCCAGGTTTGTTTTCACAGGTAAATGCAGTTTATAATCTGTCAAAATGAGGGAAATCACTTTGAAATAGTATCACGTAAAGTTAATGAACATTTTTGATGAACTTCAGGCAACATATGTTACATAATAGATATTCCTACAGTGATATTTAACACGTTATTGCTGTGGAACGAATCGTGCTTTTGGGGTTATTTGGTCTGTTGAAAGTACATTGTCGATGCTTTTACACTTTTAAATGTCCTTTAAATGTTTGATTGTTGAAGGATGAGTTGAATAATGTCATCTCATTGTGACACTTTCTTTTTTTTAATTGTATTATTGCGTTCATAGCCTTTCACTGATTGTTTACAGCTTAACGGAAGTTACACCCATAATCCGTGCAAAGCGTCATTGGGTGTAAGAATAAGGTGGATATGGATACTTTTTGTTAGTGCCGTGAGCTATTATGACTTCCTGAGTCTTCTCTTGTGTATGTATGGTGTGGTTATAAACACCACAGATGTTTCTCACGTCTGAAACGCAGCTCAGCGTAACGTGATTTCAGTCCCGAACGCCTCTCAAAGTGTGTGTGTGTGTGTTGTGTTAGGGATAATAACATCGAGGAGTGTGGTCTGGAGATGTTCTTCTCGGTGGATAAGGAGATCCTGGGTGAGGTTTCCACTCACGAGCTGAAGCCGGACGGTGGGAACGTCCAGGTCACGGAGGAGAACAAGGAGGAGTACATCAGGTGCCGTCTCTCAATCAAACACTCTCGCTGCTTATGAAACCAAACCCCACACTGACACACATAAGGCCCTCTAGATGCTTTAGGATAGTGGATTTTACAGGGTTATATTCAGGGCTTGACATTAACACCCGCCAACCCACCAAATGCGGGTGTATTTCAGCGGTGGCGAGTAACACAGTCCCTCATACTAGACACTAGGCGGGTGGAATTTTATATAATTTACATTTTTCAATTGTAGTCTCTTAAAAAGGCATCTGAAATAATAAACTAAGTGCAATCTAGTGTTGTCAAAAATAGAAATAATTTTTTTTTTATCTTTCCCGCAGAAAACACAATACCAGCCGCGCGTTCTCGCTCTCTAATCTGTCCGACAGCGAGTTACACAAACCCGGGTCCCTTTACTCACTCGTTTCATTTGCTCCGGATGAATATTGTTGGTGTTACAGGGCTTTAATTTCGCCGTGGGTTTGCACATGTTAAGCTTAATTTCACTCATTCCCTCAGATTTTGTGCTCGCACCCAAAGTGCGCATACATAAAGCCAAGTATATTGGCTATATAAGGCCGTATAATGGGTCTGTGCGACGGGTCTTAAAGCTACAATATGTAATTTTACCCGCTAGGGGTCGTCTAACCTCTTACAATAACAAAGGCGTAGGTTGACACATAAGCATTAAGTGGAATTATGGATCTTGTCGTCAAGCTGATGGATCTAATAATGTTTATGGATGAGTGAAAACATTGATTTTTTTTTTAACATGACTGTGGAATGAAGCAGGGCACGATTGCTAATGAGAGAGAGAGATATCAGCGCCACACGCGAGTCCCGCGGATACTAAGGAATAAGGACATTTCATTCTACCGAACTATCTTACCCGCTAGTGCTGAATAAATACTCTCACAGGGCAGTTTATTAGACGAATTAAACTTGTGAGGTAACGCAGCGCTGTTTCACCTGGTCTACACTATCACACTAAACTGCATTTGAGTGTGTTGAATGTTATTCTATGTGTTAGTTTATTGGCTGTATGAGACTAGCAGTAAGCTAGATCAACATTAGAATAACATACTGATCATGTTCTAACATTTCATCATGTTGAGCTATATAACATTGATTCGTTTTATGTACATTTGCTCACCTGTCTAATAAAGTACATGCAACACTCAAAGTTATTTGCGGACGCTAGCTCTCGGCATCTCGAAAACGCCACGCTGATATTGATCCTCGGTTTAGTTCTCCTTTTGTCCCAAAGTCTGCTTGCCATGGTCCATAATGTTTGAACGAAACAACAATAGCGTGAGCGTGCCGCTAGGCGTAATGCAGTTGGCCACGTCTGTCGCCGTGGTTACTATGGCAGTACGAGCGGAAACCGAGGGTAACGTGGATATGACGCCATTGACTGGCGACTCCCTCACACCTGCTCACACACCCCGGTTCCTTGGTTAAAAGCGCAATTTTCTCACGATTTACAAATAGTTGGAAACATTTGGGATATTGTAAGTAATCAACTAAACAAAATATATAACACTGGCCTAGTGGTTTTTGGATTTTACTGCAAAAATCTTACATAGTGCACCTTTAAATCGACAGAAGCCTAATATACCTGCTGCCAAATTATGAGATAATATTTCAAATATCTATATGGCAGTTTTTCCTGTATTGGTATCGATGTCCAAATTGTGGCCAATGGAAATGCTGAGTGGCTCGTAACTTTGGAAAACCACTAGCCACAGTGGCTGGTGAGCAAAACAGCTAATGTCAAGCCCTGGTTATATTCATCATACTTGTAAAAATCCAATTAGTGCTCATATTATAAAGGAGGAGCTGGTTTTGGATTTCCTTCATTTCAGTGCCGTCACACTAGGTCTGCTCCAACACGTAATAATGGAACAACGGTTTAAAACGGTTTAAAACAACGGCTAATCTCTATTTTTCAAGAGATTAGTTATAAAAAACAAGTGTGTGCATCAAAACCACTCCTTTCCTGGGAAAAACTTGATTTTCAAAAGTCAACAAATTTATGACAGCTGAATGTGTCCGTCTCTGAGCAACATGTCATTTATTTAAGCCATTAAATAAACTTTATGAACTACTCAAAAAGCACTTTGAAAGTCTCAGCACGTTTTATAATTACCCAGAAATGAAACCTAGTTCACCCCTCATGCATGTCATCACGTCCGTCAAGAACACAGGCTGAATGCCGGTTGGAATAATTAGAGCTAAAAACATGGACATAACTCACTCATGAGCATCACTCACTTCACTGAATACTTGCCGGCTCAGTAATAAATAATTATTACCTCACGATCCACTGTTTTTCAAATCCACATCGATATCTGTCAAAAAATAACGTGCAGTTCACAGTAGTGTTCACGAGAGCAGCATGTTGAAAATGGCGGCTTCAACGCGCTGTCTGTCAGAGACGATAACGTACAGAATACATAACTGACTCTCATAAGCATAGATTCGAGAACCTGACAGGTGATTTTTATAAAATGTAGGTATGTAGTTGCACATGTAGTGGTTTAAAAAGTTCCATCAGGCTCATATTTTGGCTGGTCAGAGTCCAGATTTGAACCATATAGAGAATATTTGGTCTCACATTAAACTCAGACGAGTTTATCAAATTCATACTCAAGAACTGTTTGAGGCCATTAACATTGAGTGGAACATCAACACTGACTCTTCTGTAAAATACTTATCTTTATCTACAGTATTTATGCAATTCTTGCTAATTTCCTGACCAGTGATTAAAATTGTTGAGACCATTAATAAACTACAAATTATTTTTTTTTCATTTTTGGTTTGTCCCTTTTTCTTTCTTTTTTTTTTGCCCAGGAAAGTGTGTCTGTATATATTTATTTATTAAAGTTTATTTAGAAAGGGACAGATACAAAAAACATAGAGAAACTTAAACAGTCATCTGATGTATGTATCATAGTGTTTTTAGCTAAAGCTAATTCACAAAACTTGTCCCTAGTAGGGCTTTTAGTTACAAATAAAAATACAGATATATATATATATATATATATTTGCCCGTAATGTACGTTTCAAAACCAGGTTCTGTATTTGTAAGATGGTGTCTTTGAAGGTAGATGCCTGTGTAGACGGGGATTGGAGACCGGGATTGGGATTGGACCGACGCTGCTGTGTGTTTGTTGGTAGTAAATGTCCTGTTGCTCGTTCTGTCCAGGCTGGTGGCGGAGTGGCGGCTGTCTCGCGGTGTCGAGGAACAAACTCAAGCATTCTTTGAAGGATTTAATGAGGTTCTTCCGCAGCAGTACCTGCAGTATTTTGATGCCAAAGAGTTGGAGGTGAGAGACGCTGATTTAAAATCCCATAAATCCCACATGCCTAAAAAAAAAAAATCTTTAAGAGGACCTATTATGCCCTTTTTCAAAGTCTTGATTTTGCTTTTCTCTACTAGAACAGGTTTTCATGCCTGAATGTTCAAAAAACACATTATTTTCCTCATATTCTCCATTGTTGCAGCTCCTCTCTTCCCAGTCTGTCAGTAACACTCTGTTTACTTCCTGTCTCTATGAAGCCCCTCCTTCTGAAAAGCACACTGTGCTCTGATTGGTCGGCTGGATCAGTGTGTTGTGATTGGTCAAGCTCTTCAAGTGTGTTTGGGAAATGTCACGCCCCTTTCCATAACCACCAGTTTCAACACACTACTAACTATCTCAACCAGGCCCCGCCCCTTTATTCTGCGTATTAATTATTATAATGAGGAATATTGTGACGTGTTCGTTCCCGGAAGAAAACTTGTTTCAGGGAGTTCAGAAACACTGACACTGATATAGAGAAGAACTCTGATCTTTCTCATGCTCAAACTGCAACATTACACACTAAAGAAAGATGAACGTGTGAAAAAACTATGTGTGAAAAGCCTATATTAAGCTTAACAAAAGGCAGTGGCATTAGAATATATTTAAGTGTGCAAAGAGTTGTCTGTTGCATGCCTTCAGCATTAACAGTGTTGTTTGTGTCGTAGGTGATGTTGTGTGGAATGCAAGAAATCGATCTGAATGACTGGCAGAGAAACACGATTTACAGACACTACACCACCTCCAGTAAACAGATCCTGTGGTTCTGGCAGGTACTGACACACAACATCTCCGTGAAGTGTTTTAAAGGAGTAATCTTTTAGATTGCACCATGTTTTGAGACACTCCATCTTTCTCTGTAGTTTATTAAAGAGATGGACAATGAGAAGCGCATGAGACTGTTGCAGTTCGTCACCGGTACCTGTCGTCTGCCCGTCGGAGGATTTGCAGACCTGATGGGTGAGTTATTACAGATGTTATTATTCACATAACAACATGAAATAGGATGTGCTATGCATTTAACTTCCATAATGTAATTTAAAGCAAGACACTACAGGTGAATAAGGTACAAAAACAAAAAAAAATTTAACAGACATAACCCTATTTTCCCCAGTAATTAATTATAGTACATTAAGTTAAGTACATAAAAACACAGTTTTCTGAAATGTTATGTTTAAGTATGCAAATAATACAAATATGCACTAATTTGCATAAATTTTCAGAACATAAATATGAACACTGGATAAAGACGTTCAAAATTCTTGTTCCATTTTGTTGACATATTGGCAGAGGCGGACAGAGTACACAGCTACATTACTTGAGTAAAAGTACAGATACCCCTTGCTAAATTTTACTCAAGTACAAGTAAAAGCACTACAGTCAGATGTCTACTTAAGTAAAAGTACTGAAGTACTTGTTTTTAAAAGTACTTGAGTATCAAGAGTACAAGAGTACATTTTCTAAATATTGCATTACTACTGCCACAGTGCTTACATTGGTAAACACAGCAAACACTTGAAGCGAAAACTATCATTAACTTGTTCAGAAAATTGAAATAGTCTGGCGAGGTGGGGCCATGGGTTGGCACATTCCCGGGATGGACCTGCTGCGTCTTCATCCATTGTTTCGTCCACGGTTTCGTCTCTTATCTAAATCTGACCATGGAGTTGACTTTGATGGAAAGCTGAAGGTGATTGCTGATAGGCTGACCCAATCAGTGGCGCCTGCACAATCCAATCATGTTTGAGAGGGAAACAACAAATTGAGGGTTTCCGAGATTTTTCTTATTTCCTTTTTCTTTTTTTATTTATTTTTATTAGAAGTAACGGGTACTCACGGTTATGGATAGAAATGTAGTGGAGTAAAGAGTACAATATTTGCCTCTCAAATGTACTTGAGTAAAGACATGAGTACTCCCCAAAAATGATACTCGAGTAAAGTACAGATCCCTCAAAACTGTACTTAAGTACTGTACTCAAGTAAATGTACTCCGTTACTGTCCGGCTCTGCATATTGGAGTTACATAACACGCAGACTTTTTGGGACTTTAGCGGTGAAAAGCACCGTTGTTACTTCCGTCAACAAAACCAACGTGACTAGTGTTAGGGGTTAACAGTTTAGGACCCAAGGACCAGATGTTTGAAAAGAAGACCCGGAGTCAGAATTATAAAAAATTGAAGAAAAGTTTTACTGAAGATAGTTTGCAGTTTCATCAGCAGAAGTCAGCTTCAAGACTCACACAGGAGTTCGTAGGCCGCCCCGCTTACAGTTACAAAGATCACAGCAGTTATACCATTTCCAAGGTCTAAGCTACGTCATTGCTTACAGGCTGAATGATTCTTATTGGCCAAGAAATTGATAAACATAGTAATTTTCCACACATATACAGATAGACAGAAGCATATCTCCATAGATTATGCTGCTGACACTCGGACCCTGAAGTTAGGCACGTCATGACCTTCCAGGTCGCAAATTTGGGTTGCTGGGTGCCAGCATGTCTCGAACAACAACTCAGTCAATCTCCAACAATGCCAGTGGTTCCTTAACCTGCAAGCAAGAAGACTAACACACACACACGGCACACATCTTTTCCAAGGTTGGATTTGGCCAGGCTCTAACTATAAACAGGAGTCTCGTCTCAAAACATCAAGATAAGTTCTTTCTCTCAGAATAGGACACTTTAGTCTAAATGGAAACTATAGGCTTTAACTGACAAATGGTACCTTAAACTATAGACTTAAATGACCCCTATGTGTTTTAACATGTTGAAGACCTTTCTCAAACACAAAACCAGTCCCTATTTAATTTCTGGAAGCTGGGATAAATAGTCAAGCAATGTTACTGCATTCAAATATCAAATACTGACATTAATGAATACATGAAAAGAACATTTCAGGAATCACACTGGTAACTTCTATAACAAAGTAAAATCTCCAGAGAAGTCATTCAACTCATTTGATATTTAGAAGGAAATATATTGATTAATACCTTGATTATAATCACTCATTACATATACATTGAAGCAGCAGTGGATTCCAATTCACTCCCTTCACTAGCTAGCTAGTAGCGATCAAATCACTCCGCCCAAGTAGCAGTGCTTCGCCCTCTGAGAATATAGTTCCCAGTATGTATACGGTTAGAAGATGGCTGTGTCTCATGTGACCTTGTTATTTGTACACACTGTGACTATACAAATCACAACATGTAAATAGGAAAATGTTGGCGTTACTTTGTCACTTATTGGGAGCAGTATGCTAGCTGGAGCCATTTACCTCCAGTGTTTGTGCTAAGCTAGGCTAGCGGTGAGTGCATCAGACAGAGTTACGGCACGCACGGAGATGAAGAGGGTATGTGTGGACTTATCTAACTCTGGGGGATACGGTGAATAAACTAAAGTAACAAAAAGTCGAAGTGTTATTTTAAAGATATTTACTGAGGGGATTTTTGATATCTTTTTTTTTATCATTCCATAAATCAGAAAATACTGTCAAAAATAAATTTTCACCATGTTTTTAGGAATAAAATGTTATATAAAACCAGTGTGAATGATATATGAACAAACCCCTCAGTAAAAACCTTCAGAATATAGACAGGAATAAATCTGTTTAGTGTATATAAGTGCTGCTGAAGTGGAGGAAAACACTTTTAACCCTTTAAAAGATATGTATTGTAATTGAAATCGACTGACTCAAATAGATAAAGTGCAATAAAATAAACACGTAAAAGTGTATTTTGGATGTTTTCTTTCCACTCGTCTGAAATAAAACATAAACAAATTAGCCCCAAAAAAATCTAAGTGCATAAAAAAAAAATACAGTGGTTTTGCCTGTATTGTCTTTCCTTAAACAGAATGATCACTGGGAAATAATGTAGGATGGGACTTTATCCAACGGAGATTTGATTGGATCATACATGTTAGGCTGTGATGATTATAATTGGTTTAATATTATTTTGTCCTGCACACATAGCCTCGCTTACGTCAGCCGAGAAGAAACTTTTGATGAACGATTATTAGTAATGTGATTATCATCAGTTCTGTGTATTTTGCGATCGATCCCAGTAAACTGCTCTGGGTCCTGTTCCTCTAAAGCGTGGAGATTAGTTTGAGCTTCGAGAGAGTGATGTTCTTGATCTGTTTGTTCTCAGGGAGTAACGGAGCGCAGAAGTTCTGCATCGAGAAGGTCGGGAAAGAGAACTGGCTTCCCCGAAGCCACACATGGTACATAAACTCACTTCACACACATCATACTCATCACATTTCTCTTGATGTGATCTGTTATTCAATAGTTGTGGTGTTTATTTCTGTGTATTTAAGCTTTAGCTGTGTGTTTTATGGTTGCATCTGTCAACTGTCTATATACATCATTTTTTTAATGATTTGGAAAATGGATTAATCAGTAGGCAAAAACAGTTTTAATAATAATAATTATTATTATTATTAATCAGCAATTAATATGAATAAAATAGCATTAATAATTTATATTAACAATAATTAATACGATAAAATAATAATAATAATAATTATTGTGGTTGTTATTGTTATTATTGTAATCATATTTTTATTTATATTTATATATTTTTATAATTATATATTTATCCTAGTGCTTTATTATGATGTATATGGTAACACTTAACTTTAGTAAATGTATGAATTAATATTAACTTTATTAACGTTATTTAATAAAAGTTCATCTGTTTACTGTTAGTTCATGTTAGCTCAGGTCCATTAAATAATATAAATTATATTAATATATTAAAATAATAACAGATACAACTTTTCATTTTAATAATGTATAAAAATTCAAAAAATGCCAAAATTTGTTAGCTCATGTTAACTAATGACAACTTAATTGTAAAGTGTTACTAGTTATCATTTACATTTTTATTAATTTAATTTTTTAATAGTTATCTAAAATATGAAATGTAATTAGTTGTAAATCTTAAAGCATTTTTTATTTACTCTATTTTTTTAATCAATAAATTGATAACTTATTCCTCATTGTTTTTTAGTGACACTCCTAGCGCTTCATATACTTGTGTGATATGTATTCATACTTGTACACTGCATATGATAATCTTAAAAGCAATAACCTGTTATATCGCGGCTGTAAATAAACGTTCCTGCTTTTCGTTTGCTTCAGTTTCAATCGTCTGGATCTCCCGCCGTACCGAAGCTACGAGCAGCTGAAGGAGAAGCTGATGTTTGCCATCGAGGAGACGGAAGGGTTCGGACAGGAGTGAGACGCTCTCACACGCACACACACACATATATACACACACACACACACTAGTTTAACTGAGAGGACAGACCATGACTCGATGATCCGGCACACCGGTGCATTATGGGAATATGGGGGTTTCTGCACTCACCTGTCACTTGGTATTCATTTTTCTATTCCCCACGAGACGAAGAGGGCTTTATGCAAGCGTGTAAGATACGTGACTATGATGTTTCTACATGTGATGAATCCAGCAAGACTTTTCTCCACGACTCCAGGAGAAAGACGTAACGATTCACGAGAGCTCTGTGAATGTGTGTTTTTATGTTTGCAACCCTTCGACGGGTCTCCTCCTCGTGCCTTTTTTCCTCACTGTCATCCAAGAACAGCTGTGTTGATGAAGCGGAGCTCTCCGGAAGCAGATCCTGATCGCTCGTCGCACGACTGACCAAAAACATTCATTCATTTCAAACTGTCAAGAAATGCCCGTTTTCATCCCAAAATCAAAATAATTTTTTTTATTTGTATATTTTGCATCGCGACTTTGAAATTTAAAACAAATTCATGACAAAATCTCATTGTAATATGGAATCAAATATTTTCCATGTGTTCCTGTTACGGTAAAGTGCCGATCTTGTGCTGATCTAAAGAAAAAAAGAAAATAAATATTTAACCAAATTAATACATATTTTAAATAATTCAATAATAACAGAATGTTTTTTTACAGAAATGTTGTGTGTTAAGTGTCTGATTGCCATTAAAAATTAAAATAATGGGGCAATGCCAAAAATATTAATGATCCTATTCTCTCTCTCTCTCTCTCTCTCCCTCTCCCTCTCTCTCCCTCTCCCTCTCTCCCTCGCTCTCTCTCTCTCTCTCTCTCTCTCTCTCTCATACATACATACATACATACATATATACACACACACACACACACACACACACACACACACATTTAAATTTAAACATCTGTTAATACAGAAACAACAAAAGATATAAATATCTGGCCTAACCATCTTTTGGGGGTGAAAATACTAACGTGCCTAAGACTTTTGCACCGTGTGTGTGTGTGTGTGTTTGTGTGTATATGTGTATGTATGTATTTGTGTGTTTGTATTAATAGATGTTTTATTTCTCACACGCACACACACACACACATATAATTATTATGATTTTTTTTTTTTTTTATGTGTATCTTGATTTTGTGGTGAAATATGGCCTTGACATTTCTAAAATGATAAAATGTACTGAAAGTTCCTGTTTTGGACGTAGAGCCTGGAGTTCTTGTACTTGGTCTCTGGTGTGTTTAATTTCACGCTCTTGTTCTTTAGCACAGATTCACATTACTGAATTATGAATTGAAAATACTCTGAAATGAGCTGAAATTGTGTCATTTTTGATGCGCAACAGACGTGGCTCACGCCTCGAATCCCTGAAGCGATAATGTGAGTTAATTTTGGGACTAAAACTGGGAGAGGGCAGTATTTATTAGAGGTACACGCGTCTGACTGACAGCGAGTATCGAGCGCTCTAGTTCTATAGGGCGACTGCTTTTTAACGCGTCTTTTTAAGTATTCTGGAAGCTCTTTGGCTGTTCAGAAGTGATACTAGTCTAAACCACTGGAGCACAAAAGCCCCTCTTAGAGCGTGCAGCTGTGGTTCAGTGCATTGCATTATGGGTAATAATATCAAGGCTCGTATGGATGACTGTCTTTTTGAATTAAAGAAAATAAATCAACATCAAATATTTATTTCAATAGCTATTTTTATCCAAATTACCCTGTTTGAATGAGTATTTAACTAGTGAAATCCCCAGGACAATGGTTTATTATAATTAAGTGACGAGGCTTTCATTTTGGCTTTTATTTCCGACTGATCCATGTAAACCAAACAGTTTTGACTCTGTATATGAACTGAATCCTGTACATGTGTGAATACTCTCCTCTCTGTTCTGATAATTCAAATGATTTTAGTATTAAAGTAGAAGCGACTGCTTTCAGGGTTGTTTCAGAGTTTATTTACTAGAGTTGATTTGTATGTATAGTCATATGTGAAAAGATGTTCAGCAGCTGAATAAATAATTCTATGGGAAATGTCTTGTTGGTGTCTGTTTGTTTGTTTGTTTTTTAGACCTGAACTCTGTTCATAGCAACAAATCCACATGGGATGAGATGTGACTTTCAAGGGGTCATGACATGATAAATCAAATTTGCCATGATCTTTTTAAATATAAAAGGTCTTTGTACCATTAAAGCATCCTGCAAGTTTCAGAGCTTAAAACATCATCCTCATTATAAAAACGAGCTTATATTTGCATATGACTGTCTCCAGCAAGATATTGGCCAATAGCAATACAGCATTGCACCATAGGCCCCGCCCACTAATATTAAGTATTTTTTTAACGGTTGATGATGACAGAAAAACGATCGCTTTGAGGTATCCATATAAACAGCTCATTAGCGTCTCTATTAGAGAGACTTCAGAAGGATCCCAACGTCAGAAACGAGTGGATGCTTTATTTTTAATCACCAGAGGATTATATGTTTGTTCAGAGCAATTTTTTTTTTTCAATAATCGAGGCACAGTGTATAACGGAGAGTTGGCAAATCTACTTTTCTTGACAGATGAAGCAGCGACTGTATTGAATCTGACCGCAGCTGCACCATAAACCGTAAGTAAATGATTTTATAATGCTTTGGCTGTAAATGATGGTTTTATATGAATGATTTCATATGGATAATGTTTTCAAAACACTCGAGTTTTGATATGTTTCTTATGAATTGATGTTAGCCAATCATAACAGTGGCCGTTTAACGTTACTGACAAGCCTTAAAGGAGCCGCGTCTTAAAAACTCATTTCAGAATGTAGAAATTAATAGTTTTTCTGCATATATATTTGGTTTTAATGTGTGTGCAAAACTGTATTAACATTATAAGTGAACCTCAAGGAACATATTAAAATAAAATAAAAAATCCATGTCATGACCCCTTTAAAAGTTGAAAATCTTTTAACTTGTTACAGCATAATAACACAATGCTTATGGCATGCATGAAACCTCACAAAACAATCCACTGACAGCCAATGAAAGCCTATAACCGTATAGAGATCTATCCTTTTACATTTCATTTATTTTTACTTTAGTTTTAGTAAATTTAGTACATTCATGAACTTAAAAAAACGAAAATTAGATATGTTGCCTTGGCAAGTAACTGGGGGAAAAATAACGCTTAAATTGAAGTTTTGGTTGTCTTTGTCTTTGTCTCAGTTTAGTATTATTTATATACTATTAGAGTAGTTATTAATTTGTAATTATTATTTAGAATTAACTTTTATTTTTTCATATATTTATATTTAGTAAAAATTTTGTTAAGTTGAGGTTTTTCATGTAATATTTATATTTCTTTCTTTTTTTTCAGCTTTATTTAATTACCAAAAAATATTTGTAATAGTTTTAGTTAACAATAACAACAGCATTTTGTCAAGTTTCTGGTCAATATCTCATAAATTGCATGATTTATGAACAAGCAATAAAACAAGACATGATAACCGTACTGCAAACATGCAGAAATTCAGCTCAATATTTTATTTCTGTATCAGGTTACAGTCTGAGTTCATCTCAACAAATGCGAGAAAAAATTAATTAGCTAACAATAATGTTTTAATATAAAACATATCAAATATTAAAGATCAGCAACAGGGTTTTTGTACCCTTGACAATAATAGAAAACATCATTTATGATGCACTCATTTCATTGAGAATACCATCTCAGCAGCCGTTTATGAACACCATTTATCCATATTACACATTTAACAGAAGAATTAAATAACTTACGGTGTACACTACAGTCTGCGTGCTCACAGCATCCCAGACATTAATATTTTAACAATTTATAAAAAAATTATTAATAAAAAAATTGTTCATTTGAGAAAATTATCTTGTAAGTATAATTCACTTTTGTTGATCGCAGAGCTTTTTTTAATTTATTTTTTATAATCTAATAATCCCCCCAAAAAATCCGATAATCCAAAAGCCAATGAAAAATTCCGATTCCGATGGGAACTTCCAGGTTGGCCTACAAATTAACATCATCCCTGCACCACTCCATTCGTAAACAACAGGACGCAAGTGTGTGAATTCTGGGAAATACAGCTGTGACTCTTCATCATCTAGAGATCTTCATCAGTCCACCGTCTGGAAGCACATGGGTTCAGAGAGCAGTCTGACGGCTCGCTCTTCTTCCTGCATGTGATCCAGTCTCGTCTCATTATTCCTCTCTTCCTCCTCCTCTTCTCTTGTCTGTTTCTCCTCTCCATCCATTCCCATGATTCCCTCCTGCTGCGTCTCGTTATCATTATCATCATTATCATCATTATCATCGCCCTCCTCTTCGCTTTCTCCGTGTTCGTCAGGCTCCATGGCAGAAGATCCGTCCCCTGAATGTGTCAGAAAAAGTTATACAGTCAAACCAAAAATGATTCAGACACCAGATATAATTTTTGATATTTTTTTACTAGTGTGTGCAGGACACTATAGTTCATTTATGTAAGTGAGTGCAAAATAAAGTAAACTGTGACATGTTATACCAAAACATCTTCATACAGCGACTACCAGTAACATTTATCAAACTTTGGGACCAATAATTGTTCAGACACTTTGAGCTGATCATGTTTTGCTGAAGTGTTTTCTCTTTAATTGCTAATGCTCTTTTCACACACAGACTGAACAAAATGAAGCATTGCTTGGTCACTGGTTGAGCTAAACTGGTATTATGTAATTGTGTAGTTAAATTTAACATCTGACAGATATTCATCATAATTCATCAGTGAGACAGTCTAACAGAAGGACGGACAAAACCAGTCAAATATCAACTGAGTTCATAACTCATATTTTATTACCATTTTCTAAACTATAGCGAATAAACTGATAATGTGAGAAATGTTGAAGTGTCTGAATAACTTTTGGTTTGACTGTATATTTATAAACTCATACATAAAAATATATTTGTGAGTGAGTGTGTGTTAGTGAGTGAGTGAGTGTGTGTGTGTGTGTGTGTGTGTGTTTGTGAGTGAGTGAGTGAGTGAGTGAGTGAGTGTGTGTGTGTGTGAGTGAGTGAGTGAGTGTGTGTGTTTGTGAGTGAGTGATAGTGTGTGCGAGTGAGTGAGTGAGTGAGTGAGTGAGTGTGTGTGAGTGAGTGAGTGAGTGAGTGAGTGAGTGAGTGAGTGAGTGAGTGAGTGAGTGTGTGTGTGTGTGTGCGTGCGAGCGAGCGAGCGAGCGAGTGAGTGAGTGAGTGAGTGAGTGTGTGTGTGAGTGAGTGAGTGTGTGTGTTTGTGAGTGAGTGAGAGTGTGTGCGAGTGAGTGAGTGAGTGAGTGAGTGAGTGAGTGAGTGAGTGAGTGAGTGAGTGTGTGTGTGTGTGTGTGTGTGTGTGCGTGTGTGTGTGTGTGTGTACCCTCGCTGCTGTTGTCCCGTCCCTGCGCGGCCCCCGCCAGCGGACACTTGTGATCTCTGTAGTATTTCTGGCGTGTGAAGCCTTTGTTACAGGCGGAGCAGCGGAAGCGGTAGTTGTCTGTGTGTGAGCGCTGATGCTCCAGCATATGAGCTCGACGACTGAACGACTTCTGACAGAACTGACACTTATACGGCTTTATACCTGCAGGAGAGAGAGACAACACACACATTTGCTTCGCACATTATTATACAGTTCCATATTACACCATGAAAAAAACTCACATATATGGCTGTCAAACGATTCAGATTTTTAATCTAATTAATTACACAATGTAGTGATTAATATAAGTAATCGCAAATTAATTGCACATCAAATTTGGCTGATAAATTTGTTATTATTGTGTTAAATGACAAAAGCATTAAATGGGCAAAAAAATTTATTTGATTCAACATGGTATTTATTATTACACATAAACTTTTAGTCTGCAACGGCCATGAGGGTGAGTAAATGATGACATCATTTAAATTTTTGGGAGAACAAACCCTTTAATGGGTTTTTTATTAATATGGAAATATGAAATAATGAAAAAAAATAATTATACTCTAAATACTGTAAGAATCTAAAGCTGCCAGTAGGTGGCGGTAAATGTCTAAACAGATGAGTCATTGAATTATTCATTTGTTTTGTTTAAACGGCTGATTCGTTCAGGAAATGTCTCTTGTTATGAATGAGTCATTGAATCATTGATTCACCCGATTGATTCGCTGCGCCGCTGTGTGTTGCTCTGGGACACACTTCTGCCCTGGCTTTATAGGCAATATTTTTGTTGACAAAAGTAACCAAAAACAGACAATATTGTGTCTAAAATATAACAATATTAATTTCTTATTTATTGAACTGTCGAATAAAATCAATATCACATTTGCACTCGTGTGATACTGCGCTCGTTACTCGTGTGATATTACTTAAATATATAAGAAAAATATGAGACCAAAACTTATACAGGTGCATATATATATATATATTCAGATTTGAGACTTGCCCATCCTCACCTGAATGAGAGAGAATATGAGCTTTGAGTTTGTCTGGCCTGTTAAACTCTTTGGTGCAGCCCACATGAGTCCTGCAGAGGAAACACAAGAGAAATAATGAAACGTTCACATGCGACTGATGATCTCTGTGCCGATCTGACAGCTGTCACTCACCTGAAGGGACACTTGTACTTCTTGAAGGGTTCGTGAATCAGCATGTGCCTCTTCACTTTGTCCTTCCTGTTGAACGTGGCCTCGCAGACGGAGCATTTATACGGCTTCTCCCCTGCAGAACGAGAAAACCTCGCTTAACCTCACTGGAATTCACCAGATACTCCAGCAAAGCAGATTCATTCATTTACTTGTTTGTACACATGACTCAGTCTGTTGTGATTGGTCTACTCTGCTCTGATTGGTCAGATGACTCAGTCTGTTGTGATTGGTCTACTCTGCTCTGATTGGTCAGATGTTCCAGTCTGTTGTGATTGGTCTTCTCTGCTCTGATTGGTCAGATTAGGGATGCACGATAATGCATTTTGGCCGATATTCGATATGCCGATATTTTCAAACTAATTTTGTCCGATGCCGATACCGATACCGATATATACACATTTTCCCCCTGATATATTTACACTTCAATTTTACTGAAGAGAAATCCAAGTCTCTCTCCTGTACTACCTTTACTGTATTACACTCATGTGTTGTAGATAAGGCAATTTACAAGACAAACAAAACAACATTTGATTGTACCATAAATGTATAATTTTACAAATGTAGACAGACATTCACCCCTGAAAAATAGGTAAATTATTTATGCCATTGCCACAGTTTATTTTTAAGTTCAGACATTAAACTTCAGTCCTTAGAAGTAAAATAAATAGAAAAAAAAAATCAAATAATTTTTTTTACATCTTCTACTTGAACAGGTCTACCAAATGCTCCCCTGTTTTCGGTGCTGATGCGGTGGTGACCCGTTCATGTACTGTAACATGTAAGGGTGGCGCTGCCAATAAAGCAGTGTTGGGAAAGTTCACTTTCTACATGAACTAGTTCAAAGTTCAGTTCACAAATTTTAAAATGAACTAGTTCAGTTCATAGTTCATATAGGCCTACTCAAAATTTTGAACTAAGTTCACAGTTCCAAAAATGAACTAGTTCATAGGTCTTTTTTTCCATGTTGTTGCGAGATATTATTTTTCAAAATGATTACCACAGCCCCCACAGACAATTATTTTATCAGTTTTAACACTGAAGATATGCGTCAGATTTTTTCCCATCTTCACCGACCTTATCATAAAACTCGTTTAAATGATCATACGACGCCTCCTTGCTGCTTTTTGTTTTGATTTGTAACGTAAGTGATGAGTCGTTCATGAAAGACTCGAGGTGAAGTAATTATTTATGTTCCCTGTAAACGATTTTTGACTGCATTATAATGATTTCTTAATTCAGAATATGATCAAGATTGCGTAGGTGGATGTGTTCGGGGAATTTGCCAGTTAATAGTAACATTTAAAGCCCCTTAAATGAACGAAATGACTCGAAAAAAGATTTGTTCATTTTGATGAACGAGATCGAACAAGAGGTCGAACACGGGTGGCTGGTGTTGCCAGATTGGGTGTTTTTTCCGCTACATATTAAGGGCGGTTTACGATGGGTTTTAGGTGGGTTTTCGCCTGGAAGGCTTTATAGAAATCTGGCATCCTACTGAACGAAGTTAAACTGAGAGAGCGTGGCGTTCACAGACACCAGAATAAACGAGTTCACAGTAACGTTCATCAGGCAGTAATGCGGTATGTTCAGTTCACGTTCGCCCAAAATATGAACGAGTTCATGAACTATCGTTCAATGAACGCGTTCAGGCACAACACTGCAATAAAGCAACTACAAGTTGTCACAGAGAAGCGCAAAAGTAATGATTATGAATATGTCAAATATAGCAAGGAGACATTTTAATTGTTTATTAATAAACAAGTGTTTTCTGTGTCGGCTGCAAAGATGAAGTTGACTGACTCGCGATCTTCGGAGTAGGCTCGCGAGCATCAACTTCATCTTTGCAGCCGACACAGTGAACGCGCCAGGGAGAAATGCACATTTCGGATTACATAGTTTTCTTTCGTTTTGAATTGTTATGTTTAAAAAATATGATTTCAAACGTTCTGTAGATAATAGATATATTTATCAGGTCTGTGAGGCAAGTAAGCTATGCTGAGTTTCGTTTCATTTATGAGACGAACTCCAGTTCACGCGCGCGCCTCTGTGTCGTGATATCTATTATCTGGTTTACTTATTATTTATTAGGCTAAATCCAGGCAATTGGTTGATGAAACATTTTTTAAAATTAAGATACAATTAATACAAAACGAAATTCACTTAGAAAGGCTTTGTGCTTTCTGTTTGAGGTCTCTGTGGAAGTTTTAAAGCAGTCTCTATCAGTGCCGCTTTCACCGAGAACTGTCACTGTTTTTCCTCATAAATGCGAACACGAAAAATAAAATAAAATGAATATTTTATGCTCTGTGGAGAGCATAGTAGCTTGGAGAGTTTACATAAGTAAGCTACAGGACATCGTCTTTCGAAACATGACCTGCACGAAAGAAAAAAAAAATACTGCGGCATTCTACCCAGCACTTCTGAAAATGCACTTGCGAATGCGTCTCTGTCCCCAGCACATCTCAAACCAAACTGATGCTCATGCTAGAAATGCCTCCACATGTTGGAAGTTTAAGTTGCTGGCACTCATGCTATGTTCACGGTCGTCACGTGCACATAGGAAACACGCCACCCTATCGGCAAGGCTCATCGGCAGAAATATTCATATCGGCCGATGCCGATGATCGTCATTTAAAGCTTTTATCGGCCGATACCGATGTTGTGCCGATATCATCGTGCATCCCTAGGTCAGATGACTCAGTCTGTTGTGATTGGTCTTCTCTGCTCTGATTGGTCAGATGGCCCAGTCTGTTGTGATTGGTCTACTCTGCTCTGATTGGTCAGATGGCCCAGTCTGTTGTGATTGGTCTACTCTGCTCTGATTGGTCAGATGGCCCAGTCTGTTGTGATTGGTCTACTCTGCTCTGATTGGTCAGATGACTCAGTTTGTTGTGATTGGTCTACTCTTTTCTGATTGGTCAGATGACTCAGTTTGTTGTGATTGGTCTACTCTGCTCTGATTGGTCAGATGACCCAGTCTGTTGTGATTGGTCTGCTCTGATTGGTCAGATGACCCAGTCTGTTGTGATTGGTCTACTCTGCTCTGATTGGTCAGATGACTCAGTCTGTTGTGATTGGTCTACTCTGCTCTGATTGGTCAGATGACTCAGTCTGATTGGTAGACCGCTTACAGCTTATTGATCTTTGAAATCTGCAGACTTTTTTCATTCACAAACAGCATTATTGTTACACACTGCATGAAAGGTCATATCTGAAAAAGCATACTAGGGGCAATGAATCATTTCTGATGCAATTCATATACAAATTATTTAACTAGCTACATAACAATAAAACTGCATTAAAGAGTAACGGACATTTCCACCAAATAAAGCGTCACACCTGAGTGGATCTGTGTGTGTAGTTTGAGGTAGTGCTCGGTTTTGAAGAGCTTTTTACAGATCTGACACTTGAATTTGCCGCCGACGCCGTGAGTGGAGAGATGCCTCCGGAAATACCTCTCGCACGGAAACACCTGCGACATACAGACACACTGACATCGATTCTCCATTCTTCAGTGTGATTCTGTTCACAGAAACATTCAGCTAATGTTGACTAGGCTAAATCTAAAGTTAAAACGATTAAAAGTCGTTAACTGAAATAAAGCTAAAATAAAATAAAACAGGTATATTAGATAAAAAAAACTTAAAAAACTAAATGAAAATTTTAAATGTTGCCTTTGCAACTAACTAAAATACGTTTAAGCTGAAGTACTAAAATTACTAAAACTGAAATAAAAATAAACAAAATAAACTTAAACTAAAATTTAAATTTAGTTTTTAAATTTTTAAATTTAAATTTAAATATCAAAATAAAAGCTAATTCAAAATAGTAATTAATACTATTGTTTACTACTAAAAGTATTAAAATAATTTTCATTAATTAAAAAAAAACTGAAATATAATATGTATATTGAAAAACTTAAACTTGAAAAGTACAGAAAATTACTAAAAATAAAATAAAATGTTAAAAAAAGCTAATTCAAAGTATTAATAAATACTATAACAGTGTATGAATAATACTAAAACTATTACAAATAATTGTCATTACCTGAAATAAAGCTGAAATAAAATATGAATATTAGATTAAAAAAACATAAAAAATAAATAAAAATAACAATATAAAACTTAAACTGAAGTATTAAAATTACTAAAACAAACTGAAATAAAATAAAATAAAATAAAAATAAATAGAAATAAATATATATATATATATATATATATATATATAAAAGAGCAATGGCACATAACATAATTACAAAAGACTTTAGATAAAATGAAGATGAAAACTGTAACAGTAGTATATAGAGTACCTTCATGCAGTGTGGACAGGGGTAGTTGTGTGTGGCGTTCAGCAGATGCTGTTCCAGAGCTTCTTGAGTGGAGTATTTACTCTGACACTTCATACATCTGAACACAAACACAACCAGTTCAAACAGGACCAGTTCAAAACACTTCAACATAAACTATCATCACTGCTGTCGCCATATTTGCTGAATGAAATTTCCCACTCATTTTTATTAACTAACATTAATGCTGTAAGAACATGCTGGTTAATACATTAACTAATGTTAACAATTGAGACCGTATTGTAAAGTGTTACCAGTTATTCTGATAAGTGCATTAAAGCTGATCCATACATATATTCTTATTTTATAACAAAAAAAAAAAAAAAACCTACATGATGAAAAGTTTTTATTGATATTCAAATTGGGTAATGCACTGAAAAAATCTTTCATTTTCTCAGGATGTGCTTGAGAAGCAAAATTAGATATTAGTCTTGTTTTCTGAAAAAGTGCTTAAAACAAGAACAAATATCTGCCAATGGGCTCAGAAATATAAACTCGTTTTCTCTTTGAGTTTAGTGGATTTTTCTGACACCATTGGCAGATTTTTGTTCTTGGTTTAGCAGAAACTCTCTTAATGCCGGGTTCAGACAAAACTATATTAATGTCTGTTACGATTCTCACTTTGTCAGATTATGTGTCATGGACAAGAAAGATTGCGAATGACATCTGGCCCAGTTGTGGCCCACATCTCCCACATTCTTCTATGACGAATGACAGCAATGACTCAACCTGAGTGTGGCTGGCAATAGCATACATAACCAGGCCTCATCTGCGCCACATATCAAGCCACAACTCACACTAAAACCAGCTTGATGTGTGTGGCCTATGTGACCTTTGCTGCTGCCAGAATTGAGCCAAATGTACCACAGATGAGGCCCTAATATTAATATCTGGGAAGGTGTACCTAACTATGGCCGCCAGAAAGCTGTGAACAGAAGAGCTTCTGTGCTCCTATTGGTCAAAGCCATTGTGAAGGGATGAACAAAAAATTAGCTAAGCATGCTAGTCTTTCTGTCGGGACGTTGTGAAGCATTGCAGACGCCTCCACTATGACACACTAGACGATCAAAGATATCCTGCGACAATTCATCATGATCATCTCACAGTGTGTTTGCTGCCACGACCTACAGCAACTGACTAGCCAATCAAAATGCAACATGAAATTGCGTATTGATCAACGAAACATGGCGCTAAAGAGTAAAACTACTTTCCTCAAGCTCCATTTTGCAAGATTGGCGTGCCAAGTTGGCCTCTTTTCTCTAGCCATGACCGCGTCCATATTCTCCTCTTTCACTTCCTCTTCTTTTTTTCATCGCACATTAAAACCACAATTGCCAAAGTGCGATTCATCTGGCTTTATATCCACTAGCACATGCTAATGACGTTTTATTCTTCTATACTAACCTACGATTCAATAGGTGTCATCATCTTACAGTCTACATGCATATCTTACCCAAGTTTATTAGATCCATGTCGTATGGTGCGATTTGTAATGATTTTATAGGATTGACGAAATCGCACAGGCACGAGAATCACCACGACACCCAACGTCAAGCGGATCGTGCCCACATCGGGCTGATATCGTGTAGTCTGAACCTGGCAAAAGTTTTTATTTATTTTTTTAGAAAACAAGACTACCGGTAGTCATTTCAAGGAAATGTATCTTGATTTAAAGTCCCCTAGTGGTGTAAATCCAGTTTTTGTATGTTGTTTATGTGTCTATGTGGTGTTTTTAATACGCTTTATGTCAAACCATGTGTAAATTCATAAGTCGACAGCATTGCTGAGTATTTCCTCCTTAAAACTGCAGTGAACCAAAGACAGTCTCAAAAACACGCTTTGAAATCACTGGTGTTTCTGACGTCACAAACTACCTTGTAACCAATCAGATCAACGTGTGATCGTCAACCAGTGGATCTCTGAGCTGAGTGAGTGAGTGGAGGCGGGGCCAAATTTGCATATTCATAGAACCGCGTATTCTAAATGAGGCAAGGGTGTCGAGTTACATTCAAGATATTTTTAGGTATGAAGAATTTTTCAAGGAAAAATAACTTCGTTTAAAAATGTAATTTTGGTGATGAGTTTTAAGGGATAAAATGATCGACTACAGGGGGACTTTAAGAATGTTTAGATGTTTGTACTGGAAAATGAGACAAAAATACTGAGGAAGAACAGTGGCTATGCTTACATGCACAACTTTTGTTTCAATCTGACCGAATTCATTCCGACTGATGAATCTGAATGTAGTGTTTACATGAACGCTAAACATGTGCGCATTTATATGTCACAAGCTTCAGATCGGACATGCACACACTAAATATACAGAGTTTCCCGATGTTTGCGCATAATAGTCATTCTCCTACATTGGTTCTTTATTTGTTTTAAACAGCAGACTTAGACCATTTCTGGTCATTATTTGGAGTAAATGAGCAAATGAACCGTTTTGTGGAGCTGCTTATATTTTATCACGCAATTAAAAATGCCCAAAACCAGTCGTCTGTGGATGAGAGTCCGAAACAAGGACTGGTGGGCCGTTGTCCTGCTCCACTTTTTAGAGTAGAATGGAGAATTTTAGAATGACAGGACACTCATTTATACGACACTTTATTCAACAGCTCGTGTCATATATCATTACGCTGTTTCTACGTCATTGCACGGTCCTTTCAGTTTCGGTTTTCAATCCGATCAAGCGTTTACATGTTCTCTCGACCGGATTAGAAAAGGAATAAACCATCCCTTTCAATCCCAATCGAAATTCCAATCGGATCGATTAAGGTGTTTACATCAAGGCTTAAAGGATTATTTGGTTGCATGTTAACGTAGCCAGTGTGTTTTTCCTGTGTTCCTGATTCCTGCTGGTGTTGTGTTGCTGTGAGCGTGTCTGACCTGTAGTAGTTGGTCTCCTTGCGCTGGTTCTGCTGCGGACAGAAGCTGTGTGAGTACTGGTGAAGGCCGAGCTCGAAGAGCGACGGGAAGACTTTACTGCACTGGTGACAGCGGTACGTCAGGTGCTCCTGGTGTGTGTGGATGTGCTCCAGAAACTGATCCAGCTTCTGGAAGGTCTGAGAGCAGCTCTTCACCACACAGCGGTACACCTGCACAACAACAACATGCGCTTAGAGTAACTTTATCCGTCCATAGGGTTGGGAATCGGAAATCCATTGGTTTAGCTGAATAATCATCTTTAAACACTGTATCTTTGTTCAGTTGTATCTATTTTTTGCGATTGCTATTTTTTTTAATTTGTTCTTTTTTAATTACTGAGTGCTTACTTGTCTCTAATAATGCTTGAAATTTATATTAGTTAAGCTAGTTGTTTTTCTATGGTATTTTTAATCCACAGGCAGAAGTTCCTTGTGTAAGTTTTCTTTGGCCTCTTGATTTTTGTTCATGATATTGAGCTACAAATAAATGTTTAGCAATAAGACTAAATGTGAGTATCTTTTTTTTTTTTTTTTTACCTTATTGGAATTGAAATTAGCAATCGATAGGAATTGGAATCGATAAGCAGAATCGAAATCGGGAATCGTTAAGATTCAAACGACACCCGACCCTCTCCGTCCATCACTTAGACAGGGTGTAAAACAGCAAACCACACTTGATTTTTTACATGCCATTTGGGGTTGGGTAAATCTGCGATGAAAGATGTTTTTAAAGAAATTTAAATTTTTACTTTGTCTTGTTTTTCTGTAAAAAAATTATCGGTTACACTTTGCAATAAGGTTTAAATATTTTAGTTACCATGAACTAACAATGAACAGAACTTGTAAAGCATTTATTAATATTAGTTAATGTTAATTTCAACATTTAATGAAATTAGTATAATATAATATAATATGATTTGATGCTCAAGAAACATTTATGATTATTATCAATATTGAAAACAGTTGTGCTGCTTCATATTTCAGTGGAAACATTTGTTTTCATGATTCTTTGAAGAAAGGCCAAAAGAACAATTTAATCAATTTAATGCATCCTTGCTGAATAAAAGTATTAATTTCTTCCAAAAAAAAAATCTTACTGACCCCAAACTTTTGAATGCTAGAGTACAGTATATTTTTAAAAGCATCCTTAAAACAAGATACATTTACCTGAAAAGCAAAACTGTCTTAGATATGCTAATAACAAGTTTTCAGAAAATACACCTTTAGTTGTTTGTTATTCCTCAGTAGATTTCGGCTGAAAGCAGAAAAAATGCTATAATAAGGTTAGAAAAAATAATATCTTATGCATTTTTGCTTCTCAAGTTAAATCATCTCATTTTCAATGGAAAACAAGTAAGAAAATAATTTTTGCGGTGTAAATTTGGTTGATATTTAATATTTTGACCTGTCTGTAATTGTAAGTGACAGATGTGGTACCTGCTCGTTTTTGTGCTGGGTCATGTGGGACTTCAGCTGGAAGTATGTGCTGAACTTGTCCGAGCAGAACTGGCACTGATATGAGCTGTCGATGAGGATGATCTGCTTGTTCGCGTTCGTCCCATCGCTCTGCTTCTCCTCCGTCTCCTGGACCTCAGCGTCCGGCTCTTCGATGGCTAAAGACCAGGCCAGACTTTATATCATTTCAGAGCACTGGGTATTGACACAAATCTAACATTTCCGATTCAATCCTGATCGCTATTTAATTTGATTCTGTATCGATTCGTTTGGATATATAGTCAAACCAAAAGTTATTCAGACACTTTTCTCACATTATCAGTTTATTCACTATAGTTTAGAAAATGGTAATAAGATATGAGTTATGAACTCAGTTGATATTTCACTGGTTTTGTCCGTCCTTCTGTTAGACTGTCTCACTGATGAATTATGATGAATATCTGTCAGCTGTTAAATTTAATTACACAATTATATAATACCAGTTTAGCTCAACCAATCACCAAGCAATGCTTCATTTTGTTCAGTCTGTGTGTGAAAAGAGCATTAGCAATTAAAGAAAAAACACTTCAGCAAAACATGATCAGCTCAAAGTGTCTGAATCATATTGGTCCCAAATCTTTAATAAATGTTACTGGTAGTCGCTGTATGAAGAATTTTGGGTGTAATATGTCACAGTTTACTTTATTTTGCTCTCCTCACTTACATAAATGAACTAAATGAAATTTTGAATGAAATATCAAAAATTATATCTGGTGTCTGAATAGTTCTTGGTTTGACTGTATATCAGGTACAGTGAAGTGAATTTGGAAGCTAAGCCTTTGGTTCATATCAAAAAAGCACAATGTTTATTGCAATTTATTGGATAGTAGGTGCACTACAGATCATGTTTAGTGAAGTGTCGTTCACACATCAAATGAAAACAAGTTATAAACAAACTTTAACGTTAGTTCAAAGTTATCTGGGTAGAGTTGTTGCACCAGCCATTCGTAAGTTCTGACTTTAAAGTCCCCCAGTGGTGTAAATCCAGCTTTTAATGTTGTTTATGTGTCTATGTGGTGTTTTTAATATGCTTTAAGACAAATCATGTGTAAATTCATAAGTGGACAGCATTGCTGAGTATTTTCTCCTTAAAACTGCAGTGAACCAAAGACAGTCTCAAAAACACGCTTTGAAATCGCTGGTGTTTCTGACGTCACAAACTACCTTGTAACCAATCAGATCAACGTGTGATCGTCAACCAGTGGATCTCTAAGCTGAGTGAGTGAGTGGAGGCGGGGCTCATTTGCATATTCATAGAACCGCGCATACTAAACAAGGCAAGAGTGTAGAGTTACATTCAAGATATTTTAAGGCATGAAGATTTTTTTTTCAAGGAAAAAACTTTTAAATGTATAATTTTGGTGATCAAAGATGAGTTTAAAGGGATAAAATGATTGACTGCAGGGGGACTTCAAGCACAAAATCTTAAATGGAGATTGATAAACTCCAGCTTACTTGTTTTTTTCCTCCTCTTTTTATTCGACAAAAACAGAGATTTTGATAAAGTTTAGATTTTTTTAACTACATTTTAGTCTCGTCTTGTTTCTTCAATGATATTGCATGTTGATATAGTCACAGTTGTCGTTTAATGGTGGTGTCGTCTCGTTAACATCTCGTCTTAGTCATGGAAGAAAGGTCGTCAATGAACATTTTTCGTCATAGATTTTTGTTGACGAAATTGACACTAGTCCTGCCCACAAATAACTAAAACTTATTGGAAATAGATCAAAAGATGAGTTTTAAGAGATAAAATGATTGACTACAGGGGGACTTTAACTGGGAGCACTTCCCATAAATCCTGATGTACTCGTTTCATCATAAGAAGAATGGCGTCTACGCTAATATTAGTCTCTCTGTTTATCCCGAGGTTTTCCGCAGTCCGCCGGATCCAGATCTGATGAAGGACTTGCGCCTGGACACACTCACACACACACACACACACACACACACACACACACACACACACACACACACACACACACTCCAGATCTGATGAAGGACCTGCGCCTGGACACACACACACACACACACACACACACACACACACACACACACACACACACACACACAGACACACACACACACACACACACTCCAGATCTGATGATGGACCTGTGACTGGACACACACACACACACACTCCAGATCTGATGAAGAACCTGTGCCTGGACACACACACACACACACACACACACACACTCCAGATCTGATGGACCTGCGCCTGGACACGACGATAACGCAGTCCTGAAGTGTCAAATAAAATAAAACGTTGTCCAAATGATTCCAGTTCACACTGATACACAGAAGCGACAAAAAATCCTGCATTATGAATTTTTAAGGCCAGACAAGTAATTAGTTGAGGTCAATATGTAAAGAAAGACACATGCCTGCGCACATATATATTCAAACGCGCACACCTATAGACTAGACGTGTAATACGCATGTGCACGCCGTCAGCGTTCTCACAGATCCACGTTTTTGAAGTTTACGCAGAGATGATAAAGTTTTTCTAAATGTTCCAACGCTTGCACCTGTTTCGAGGTTTGCATTCTCGAGCCGCCAGACACTGTTGTCGTGCGGATGAGCGGCCGGAGCACTAACAGTTTTCTGTTAGAACGGTGTTGTCTTAGCGGCCCCTACGTTAATAACTAATGATCTTTGCGACGGAAGTGAATCAATCAAAACTAACTTTATCTGGACAATAACTTTATCCTAGAGCTGCTGTGAAGCCAAAACAATCTCTGTTACTGTAATCTCCTATTATCACTGTAAAGCCGCTTTGAAACAATCTATATTGTTAAAAGCGCTGTATAAATGAAGGTGACTTGACTTTAAATTGGAACATTAAGTCCACACTAGAGGCTTAGTAACTCTGTGGACTGACTGGTCTCATCTCACCTTGCTCCTGCTCCTCTTCCTCCGTCGGCTGGGAGTTTTGATGGTTGTTGAGAGGAAGCACACGGACAGTGATGGGCATCCTAGAGGCGGTGCTGTGAACCCCAGCGGGCCAAACCTTGTGCGTCTGCATGTGTTTCTTCACGTTAGACTTCTGAGCAAAGGCTCGGCCGCACACGATACACTGAAACGGCTTCTCACCCGTGTGACTGCAGAGAGGACGAGGACAGCGTCACTAAGGCTCTGTTTATGCTCTGTTCACGGGGGTTTTAGCATCAAAACATTTCAATTTCATGCCGTTTCAAGGGTCAGTTCACCCAAAAATGAAAATTCTGTCAGTAATTACTCGCCCTCATGTCGTTCCAACCCCGTAAGACCTTCGTTCATCTTCACAACACAAATGAAGATATTTCTGATTAAATCTGAGAGCTTTCTGTCCCTCCATAGGCTTCACTCTGAGTGAGTTGACGTAATGTAACAGCACAGCGCTTCTGGGTTGTACGTCAGAACGTAGGCTCACTATTGGCCGATGCTGTCATGTGTGTGATGCGTGTGATGCTGGCCAATAGTGAGCCTACGTTCTGACGTACAACCCAGAAACACTGCGCTGTTACACTACGTGAACTCACTCAGAGAAACACAGAAGGAAATTAATAGTGGAATAAAGTCGTTATTTTTGTTTACTTTTTGCGCACAAAAAGTATTCTCGTCGCTTGATAAACTCAAGGTTGAGCCACTGTAGTCACTTGGACTATTTGAATGATGTCTTTACTAACTTTTTGGGCCGGCAGATATCTTGCAGCCTATGGAGGAGTGAGACAGCTCTCAGATTTCATCAAAAATATCTTAATTTGTGATCCGAAGATGAACGAAATACGGGATTGGAACAACATGAGGGCGAGTAATTACTGACAGAATATTCATTTTTGGGTGAACTAACCCTTTAATATCATGATTTTTAGACCCCTGATATAAATCATATCACTTACCTTCTTATGTGCTGCTGGAGGTCAAAGTTCTTGGTAAACACTTTGTCACAGTAATTGCACTTGAGCTTCTGGGCTTTTCCTTTGGTTTGTCCTGCTGGAACAGAATAAGGTTGTTTTTACTTTAAATAAAGCAGTCATGTCACATATTTCCTTCAATGGATGTTCCTGCAATTGTAAGTTGCTTAGCGTACAAAAGTTTAGGGTTGGTGAGTATTATTTTTTTTTTTAACTCTTCTGCTCACCAAGGCTGCATTTATTTGACCAAAAGTACAGTAATGTAAAAAATATATATATTATTAGAATGTAAAATAGCTGCTTTCTATGTGCATATACTGTATGTTAAACTGTAATTTATTCCTGTGATCAAAGCTGAATTTTCATTACTCCAGTCTTCAGAGTCACATGATCATTCAGAAATCGTTCTAATATGACTAATTCTGATTAATATTACTATTTATTTGAAATAGAAATCTTTAGTAACTTAATAAATGTCTTTGCTGTCACTTTTGATCAACTTAATGCATCCTTGCTGAATAAAAATCAAACTCTAAACAGTAGTACTTGCTTATTGAAATACATATTGTATATTTCAGCAGGTTTGCTGGTGTAGATGATGTGTAAACTACCATCCTGTGTTTTCTTGGAGGTTCTGGCTCTCTTAGGGATGATAACCTTGTCGTATTCGCCCAGCTCGGAGAGGTTTGTGCTGATGGTGCAGCTCTTGTTTTTGGCGGTGTGTTTTCCTGGACTGTAAACCGGAGCGGCGCTGAACACCTGGCCCTCCACACACTGACTGGGGATCTGTCACAGCAGGTCATTAAATGCTCAACAATCACTTAAACCTGCATCAGTGTGTATATATATATTTATCATATTTGTTTTGATTTATTAACCAGACAATGCCTTGATTTATTAATAATAATAATTCATCTTTATTTATATGCAACACCTATTTAAAGCTGTTCACAAATATTTCAGAATATAAATATTAGTGCTGTCAAATCGATTAATCACGATTATCTAAAAAATGTGTAAAGGTAATATATATATATATATATATATATATATATATATATATATATATATATATATATATATATGTATGTGTGTGTGTGTGTGTGTGTGTGTATATATATATATATATATATATATATATATATATATATATATATATATATATATACACACATATATATATATATATATATATATATATATATATATATATACACACACACATATATTTACAAACTTTTGTTAGATGTGATTAATGGCGATTAATCGATTTGACAGCACTAATTACAACAAATTTACTTACAAAGGCATAATTATATTTTCAACCAGTGTTGTTTTGTTAAGTAAAACAAATATTATTAAAAGAAATTATAATTGTAATTACATTAAATAAATATATCAGCTATTATAATAAATATAGATGAAAAACTTGAATTAAAAATGTTGCAAGTAATGTTACTGTGCTACAATTACAAAACTAAAATTAAATAAATTAAAGCTAAATAGCATTAAAAACAAACACTATTAGCAGTGCTGTTATTGTTAACTAACACTTAAACTCTTAAAAATTGTTTTCATTAATTAAATAGAGCTGGAAAAAGTCAATATTAGATGAAAAACCTCAAATTAAAAAAACATGAGAAAATTATGTTAAATGTTTTCTATGCAAATAACTGAAATAAAAAAGTTGAAGTACTAAAATTACTAAAACTGAAATAAAATAAATTAAAGCTAAAATAATATTAAAAAACAAACAGATACAAATTACAAAAGCACATATAATTACTAAACCTTAATCTAAAATTAAAATGGAAACGGGAAATATAAAATAAAATCAGATTCAAAATAATTAAGTAATACCATAATATGATATAAATAATACTAAAATTACACTTCCTACAGAACAAAATTACTAAACCTTAAGCTAAAAAAAATGTAAGCTAAAAGCTAACTCAAAATATTAATAAATACTATAATAGTGTATAAATAATAATAAAAATAACAGTTTACATTAATAATCTAGGTAATAATAATATTCAGAACACGAAACATGGTAAATTATATTAGTTTAGATTTTACAATATCTGTCAAACTGTCAAAACAGCTGTATTTCGCTATTTTAATACTGGTGAAATTAGCATTAGATTAGTGAGCGTGCGCTGTACCTGAATGGACTGAAAGGACTGAAGCCCCAGTGCGGGCCCCTCCGCAGTACCGGCTCCGGCCATAGAGGGCAGTGTGCTGTACACCTGCACCACTGAGTTACTGTGGCTGGAGGACACCTGTGAGGAGAGGGGCGTGGCCTGTGTGGGGGGGAGGGGCTGATGATGGTGCTGGAGGTACGAGGATCCCGCGTGCATGCTGAGATTGCTCTGAAAAACACCAGGTCAAAGGTCACCATTTCATTTATCCAATCGAGTGTGCAACAGTCGGGTTCCGGTGTGGTGAAGTGTCGAGTCCCAGCAAACTTAATGTAATCAATCAAACTTTCATTCATGTAATAATCTGTTATTTTTATCCTGATTATTTATATAGTTAAACGGAAAGAAATTGCATTTTTAGGTATGTTTTACGACATTGTTAATTGTTATTAAAGGAGAACTCCGGTCAATTTTAACATTGAGCTCATTTTTTTGTACATTTGGAGTGCGGTCAATACAGAGAACAACGACAAAAATCGGTGTTGCCTACACAGAGTTATTCTATTTTTAAAATTTGCACCCTATTGACTTCAATGGGGCAAGTAGTAAGCCTGCTTTTTAGCCTCTTAACATCCTTTAAGTGTCATTACAAGTGCACAGAAAATGTGAGTGATTCCTTCCGAGTGAACACGAGTGGATCTGACTGCAGTAGATGTTAGAGATATTTAGGTTTAGTACCTATGATCACGCGCGTGAACTCGACAATCGATTACTATGGCCTTCCACCGAAAACAGGATGTAAACAAAGGTATGAGCGCTGGCTGAATTAACTTCATTTTTATTAATATCTCTAACATCTACTGCAGTCAGATCCACCCGTGTTCACTCGGAAGGAATCACTCACATTTTCTGTGCACTTGTAATGACACTTAAAGGATGTTAAGAGGCTAAAAAGCAGGCTTACTACTTGCCCCATTGAAGTCAATAGGGTGCAAATTTTAAAAATAGAATAACTCTGTGTAGGCAACACCGATTTTTGTCGTTGTTCTCTGTATTGACAGCACTCCAAATGTACAAAAAAATGAGCTCAATGTTAAAATTGACCGGAGTTCTCCTTTAAGCAATAAGGCATAATATAATTTTTTTTTTATTACAACCATGTCATGTCAAAATTAATTATTTTCATTGTTATTGTAAGACTGAAAATACTGGTTGAGGCCTGGTCTATGAGACAAAAGGTGCCCTGCTGGCTAATTAACATTCGACCTCCCCCATACAACCTCACTTCCTCTCAGAAACAACTAAGAGCTCACACAAGAACATGGTTTAATGTGAATGTTTATCATTGACTGTTATGTTTTTGGTGTCATTTGAAATGTCTCAAAGTGAGTGTACAGATATCTCATATCCAGATAGATAAAATAAAAGGAAATAAGGTTTATAGAAGTTTAGAGAAAACTGGTTCAGAGATAAGGCCAGATAAGGCAACCCCGCTTTTGTTGGATAGAAGCCATTTGAGGGTGGTCTCCCCCATGTCACCTGGTCAAAAAGGATAAAGGAAGGTGTTCTCCCTCTCTCTGGAGCTCTTCTTCGCTGGACACGAATTGAATAGGTGGTCTATCCCTTTCCTCTCTCTCTCTCACTCTCTCTCTCTCTCTCTCTTTCTCTCTCAGGTACAAGCTGGGTAAGATTATTTGGTTTAACCAATGTATAACCATGTTCTAGATATTTGAATTGATTGTGGAATTGATTGGTTAAAAGGAATAGTCAAACATTCACTCACTTTTAGTGAGGCACAGATATTATTAAAACCTTTCATTTATGGAGACAGATGAAATAACGAGTAAATACATATGATTAATGTATTGCAAATTTAACCAACCAATACTTTGCATGATTGAGGACAGAACACGTGATAACCTTCCCCGTGTATTGGCGAACCGGCATTGGACCAATATAGCGGGCCTTACATTATCGAAGTTTTTTCATGTTCCTTTTAATCTTGAATCAGGATAACTTCCCCTTCCTCCTTCACAGCATCTCTTCTCTGATGACGAGGGCGGGGCAACCTGTCACTCACATCAGATCCACCAATAGCAAACCACAACCATCCAATCAAATCCACAAGCCCCGCCCTACATTTGTTCTTGTTTGAGAAGCCGTTTCACTCGGATATACGTCTCACAATAGAGAAGAAAAGAATATTATAACTTTTGTTTCATGCCGAGTTGAACCCTCACCCAGTGTTTACCTGTACAGATCCCTGCATGGCTGCCATTGGCTGATCCAGAGAGCTGAACGCTGATATGGCCGACATCAGGACCTCGTCACTGACCAACACGTTTCCCTGGACCAGCGTGTGTGTGAGAGGAGACTGCGGCACAGTGATGTACGTCGACACCTTGAGGAATATACAAACCCAATCAATATTAGTACTCAATATCAGCCAGTCTCATAGTGTCTTATAGTGGTTCATAGTGTCTCATAGTGGTTCATAGTGTCTTATAGTGGTTCATAATGTCTCATAGTGTCTAATAGTGGTTCATAGTGTCTCATAGTGTCTAATAGTGGTTCATAGTGTCTTATAGTGGTTCATAGTGTCTAATAGTGGTTCATAGTGTCTAATAGTGGTTCATAATGTCTCATAGTGTCTAATAGTGGTTCATAGTGTCTCATAGTGTTTCATAGTGTATCAGTGGTTCATAGTGTATCATAGTGTCTCATAGTGTGTCATAGTGTCTAATAGTTGTTTATAGTGTCTCATAGTGGTTCATAGTGTATCATAGTGTCTCATAGTGGTTCATAGTGTATCACAGTGGTTCATAGTGTATCATAGTGTCTCATAGTGGTTCATAGTGTCTAATAGTGGTTCATAGTGTCTAATAGTGGTTCATAATGTCTCATAGTGTCTCATAGTGTTTCATAGTGGTTCATAGTGTATCACAGTGGTTCATAGTGTATCATAGTGTCTCATAGTGGTTTATAGTGTGTTATAGTGTCTAATAGTGGTTCATAGTGTCTCATAGTGGTTCATAGTGTGTCATAGTGTCTAATAGTTGTTCATTGTGTCTCATAGTGGTTCATAGTGTCTCATAGTGGTTCATAGTGTGTAATAGTTGTTCATAGTGTCTAATAGTGGTTTATAGTGTCTAATAGTGGTTCATAATGTCTGATAGTGGCTCATAGTGGTTCATAGTGGCTCATAGTGTCTAATAATGTTTAAAAGTGGTTCATAGTGTCTCGTAGTGGTTCTTCAGCAGGTGAGCTGTACCTGTCTGTTAGCGGGTCCAGTGCTGATGGAAGGGACGGAGGTGTAGGCGTTGTTGGAGGCCAGAGAGACGGTGGCCAGAGACGGCGTGTTGGACTGACACTGTTCACGCTTGTGTGTCATGAATGCCGGTAAAGAGTTGAACTGCTTCTTACATTTCCCACACAGAAAGACGTCATCATCGTCTGCAGGTGTCATGTGACATACAAGAATAATCACAGAGTTTTGAAAAAAAAGAACGGACTGAAAAAGCATTCAGAAATGCACAATTACACTGTTTATCCTACAAATCAGTGTTGTTATTGTTAACTAAAACTAAAATATTATTAATAGATTTAGGTATTTGAAATAAAGCTGAAATAAAATAAATATTAGACAACTAACTGAAATAAATAAGTTGAAGTGCAAAAATTACAACTAAATAAAAAGACAAATTAAAATGACAAAATAAATATATTTAAAAATCATTATATATGTATTTACAAATTTTATCATTAGTTGTTATCATTAACTAAAACTATTATTAATCCTTTTAGGTAATTAAAATAAAGCTGAAATAAAATATATTTAAATATTAGATGAAAAAAAATGTGAACGTAAATAAATAAGTTTAAATATTAAAATTACTAAGACTAAAACTGAAATAAAAATAAAGCTAAATAGAAATGTAAAAAAAAATTTAAATGCAAAAACGCATGACAAAATGACTAAAACAAATTAAAATTACAATTAAAACTGAAAATATAAAAAAATATTTTAAACAATACTAAGAAATATTTAATACTACTAAATATTTAAATCAATACTATGTATATAAAAATCACTGTTATTAAAACCTATTGTTTTAGGTAAATATATAGCTTATATATGTATAGCTGAAATATGAAGCTGCAATAAAATATAAATATTAGATAACTTAAAAAACCCTGAAAACTAACTGAAATAAAATAAGTTAAAATTGAAATAATAAAACTACTAAAATTTAAATAAAATATATTTAAACCTTAAAAGAACTAAGAAAAATGACAAAAATAAATACATTTAATAACTTAATTACTAAGACTTAAACTAAAATTAAAATATATATCAAAATAAAAGCTAATTCAAAATATTAATAAATACTATAATAGTATATAAATAACACTGATACAAAAGCACACTTTGTCTTTTACAGACAGGTTACATATACTACATTATAATAATGCATGAATAAGTCTCACCCATTGGCTGGATGGTCGTTCCTGAGACATTTTGTGAGCCCGGATCCAAAACACCACCTTGACTGTCCAACAGTGACTGGACATTGAGCACCGTCTGATTGTCCATGCCTTAAACAGGACAAATATGACTTGATCAATAAATCAATCCATCAATTATTCAACAAACCAACCACTTACTACCTGACAATTTGGCCAGTTCAAAATCTATTACAGGACTGTTACTTGAGTTAATCATTATTGCATGACTCTCTGCAATACTTGATTCTAATTGGTCAAACGCAGCATTATGCAAATATATTTGTAAAATGACACTAAACTGTTTCTCAAGCACTTGTTTCCTACATATCTGTGGCAGTTAGTTGTCTTTAAGTCCCGTTCCCGTGAAACTAAAATCAATATTTCACACACATTTCTTTTTTATATATTTATTATTTATTTGTTTAATTAATTTTATATATAATATATAGTGCTGTCAAATCGATTAATCGCATCTAACATAAGTTTGTGTATATATATATATATATACAGTATGTGTGTGTGTATAATATATAGTATATGTATGTATGTATGTATATATGTGTATATATATATATATATATATACACACACACATACAGTATATACTGTATACACACATTATATATTTACAAACTTTTATGTAAGGTGCGATTAATCAATTTGACAGCACTATATAAATACAGTATATACAGTGTTGGTGTAATGCATTACTTAATTTATTACTGTAATTTAATTACTTTCCCCATGAAAAAGTAAAGTAAGGGATTACTCTTAATTTTCTGTTATTTAATTACAGTTACTTCTGATGTAATTGCATTAAATACTGTATAGACGAACAATTCTATATAAAACAATAGTGGATTTAACATCAAAATTTAACATCTAATGTTAAATCAATGTATGTTTGTAATGTAACATTCTCCCTTTAAACACTTTGGTCAGTTTAAGAGTAATATATGCAATTTTATATTATTTATTTGAAAGAATTATATATATATAGAGAGAGAGAGAGAGAGAGAGAGAGAGAGAGAGAGAGAGAGAGAGATACCAATCATTTAAAAGATTATCATAGAATCAAGTGACCATTTCCTTCTATCACACTACCAAGTCTACTATCAGTTTAGGAAAAGAGAATATCTGTAACATAAAAACAATCAATTGTGGACACAAACATAACTACTTATACCAAATATGAATATCTATTTCCCTCAAACATGAGAGTGTTCGTGTGTTTAGTGGCTTTTCCAGTGACGTGTCTCTCTCCCTCCGCCATGATCGCACGAGGCTGTTATTCCGATCGCTCTTCCACCCTCCTCTACATCAATCTATCCTCAGATACATTACACTCAATACATCAGATCCACCGCAACCCTGTGCTATTATTATTATTATTTATATATATTTTTAAAAAATACTCTTTTACTATTCAAGCACAATGACATTTACATGAAGCGAAACAACTGTGTAAAATGTGTTTCTTTGGCCTGTTCGTGTCGCGCGCGCATGCATTCTCACTGCAAACATAAAATAATACATTATAGCTTGTGCATATGCTGGAGGATTTTAAATAAAGTGCATTAATACCTTCCAGAACCTCAAATATTGCCTGCGCCATCTTGTAGCTCCTCTGTGTAACGCCAGCAGTGGGCGGGGTTTATTAATGTTACAATATAACAATCATTCACGCTGAACCGAAAGTTTACATGTTGTAGATATATCGATTTTTTATTTTATTTGACAGTGGCACTGTTACATATGTTACATGTAGTTATTATAGTAATAACAGGAAATTGTGCATAGTTAGCCTACATGCAACTAACCCTAAACCAAACCTTAACCCTAACAACCCTTATTATAGTTAAAGTATATAGTTAATTACTATTACTTTTATAATTGTATAACACTGTAACAAGGACACGTTAAAATATAGTGTTATTAAGATGTTAATATTTTTATACATAAAGGAATTTCGCATTTGCGGTGAATTAAAGCTTTAATAATCTTTAAAAAAATATTGTAATAAATTACAATTAAATGTGGAATAGATTAATATATATTTAATTAGTCTAAAGCATCTTTCTAATTTGTGCCAAAACAACATGATTTAAATCTTTTTTTGAATTTGATATAAAATTAATGCTGAGATCACATAGACTAATACAATTCACAACCATTTTATAATTAGGGACCCAAAAAGCTTTATTACACGATTAGATAAAAAGATAAGCAAGACGGTTCTTTATTTCTATATCTATTTATTATGACATTTTCAACAGATTGAAGTGACTTTCATAACGATGTTGTTTATCTATCACCATTACTTAAAATAAAATAAAATAAAATAAAATAAATCAAAAGGCGTGCGTGAAAATGTAGTTTTCCATTCAAACAACTTTTACTTTTAAAACAAAATACGGCACAGAGGGACAAAACAGGACGCCGTTGAGTGACAGCTGCTCCAGCCAACCAACGGCCTGGGAACTCTGACGCGAGGCGCGAAGGACGCAACTTCTCAGCCAATCAGTGGGCGGCACACTGGCACGTGCCAGTTTCGCGGCAAAAAAGATTTGGCGCGTAAAGCTTAGAGCAGGTTCCGATCAGCTGGAACACAAAAAAACAACAACAACAAAAGTGATTCCGGTCGCGTCGCGCGCACGGACCGTCGGACCGCACCTTCCCTCTGTTTCAATGGATTTCAGCATTAAATGAGCGAAGATCTGGGTATTATTTGGAAGTTATTGACAATACTTCCTGGATGGAGTCAATAAATAGGACAAAAGCGAAGGATATTTTGGATTAAAGTGTCAGATGAGTGAAGAAACCGGACTTTGGCTTTGTTCAGCATCTGGATCGGGTTATACACTTATTTTTACTTCATCTACAGCCATTTTACCATTTTAATTACACCTTTCTAGCACGTTTACCAATGCTCACGTGAGAACAAACTTAGTTTCTCTTGAAAATATCGCAACAACATCAATAATTTTGAAGATTATACGGAATGCTTCTATGTTTTATGCACTTTAAAAGTTGAATCTGCATTGCAGTTTGTTTGTGATGTTGTTTATTTATAGTGAACTCTATTTGTTATGCTTTGCTGCCGTTTTCAAAAGCACTTCCTTAAACTAAGGATTCACAACTATAAACTCATCATGCATGTGAAAAACATCTGAAATCTTTATAAATAACATGCATGGTCTAATCCATAACTTTGACTAAAGTAAAGTGGATATTTTTGTTTTGCACACTGAAGTTGACCTACATTTCTGGCCTTGTGGTTTGGGAGTCTCACCCATATGTTCAGCCAAGGCCTGTTGTTAACATGCTTGTCAGTGTGCACTTGTGTGAAACCTGTCAGAACATGGCTTTTCCATCTCCACTGAGTCCGGTGCTCTCTCTAGTGCATGCATTTTAAAAAAGCAAGCCGTTCCCATGCGCTGAAGGCCACCATCAGGATTGAAAATAAACCCAGAGCCCAAGTAACCCCTGCTGTTTTAGCACGATATGTCTGAGAGCTTTATATCGGGTCAGACCTCGGAGGATCTGCTGGCTGATTTCGAGTCTCTCTTGAACAATGGCAGCATTGATCTTAGTGAAGATCATCAAATCGTCATCATCTCCACCCCGGGCACGGCCTCGACCAGCACTGCCACGGGCGACTTCTTGCTGTTCGCCACCCCACATCACAGCGCCGGCGCCAGCACAACCCTGGACAGGAGACCCGCTCTGGGACGACCACCGGTACAGCGCCAGGCTTTAGTGCATTATTACACATGTGTGAACTAGAGCCTTTGGGCTTCCACCTCAGATTCTGATCAATCAATCAATCATTTATTTCTAGAGCAAGTTTAAAACACAACCAAAGTGCTTTACAAAGAATAAAAGAATAATACGCAATCAATAAGAATAAAAGAGAAACCCAGGATGACAAACTATGGAGTGTTGAAAGCCAGGGCGAATGAGTAACTCTTAAATTCCGTTTTGGAATGTTCACCTTTGGAAGTTCCATTCCATTATGGAACTTTTCATAATTCCATTCCATGAAGTGTCTCAGTGGTTGCAGATCTGACCTGGTGGCCCAAACGCTGTCGGGTCAAACTCCGGAGGGAGTGGTTCATGCTGAGTTCAGCTCAGATTAGTAATGGTTTTATGTCGTTATTAAAGGAACATTACTGTTTTATGACATGGATTTGAAGAGGTTGTGTGCTGTTTGACTGCAGGTGAAGAGGAAGTTGGATCTAGACAGTGATCACCAGTACATCTGCACGTCTCGATCGGCTTCTCATGGACCGGCTCCTCCAGCTACCCCCGCTCCACCCAGAGGTACTGACGCTTGCCTGGGGAATATTAGTCAAGTCTCTACTGCTCACCGAGCCTGCATTTATTTACACTGGAAAATATGAAATGTTATTGCACTTTAAAATAACTGTTTTCTATGTGAATATACTATATTAAAGGAACACGCTGACTTTTTGGGACTTTAGTTTATTCACCGTATCCCCCAGAGTTAGATAAGTCCATGCATACCCTTCTCATCTCCATGCGTGCCGTAACTCTGTCTGACGCACACACCGCTAGCCTAGCTTAGCACAAAGACTGGAGGTAAATAGCTCCAGCTAGCATACTGCTCCAAATAAGTGACAAAATAACGCCAACATTTTCCTATTTACATGTTGTGAGTGTACAAATAACAAGGTCATTTGAGACACAGCCATCTTCTAACCGTATACATACTGGGAACTATATTCTCAGAAGACGAAGCACTGCTACTTGGGCGGAGTGATTTGATCGCAGCACCTGAGAAGCCCCGTACTCCACCCAAGTAGCAGTGCTTCGTCTTCTGAGAATATAGTTCCCAGTATGTATACGGTGAGAAGATGGCTGTGTCTCATGTGACCTTGTTATTCGTACACACTCTGACTGTACAAATCACAACATGTAAATAGGAAAATGTTGGCGTTATTTTGTCACTTATTGGGAGCAGTATGCTAGCTGGAGCCATTTACCTCCAGTGTTTGTGCTAAGCTAGGCTAGCGGTGGGTGCGTCAGACAGAGTTACGGCACACACGGAGATGAAGAGGATATGTATGGACTTATCTAACTCTGGGGGATACGGTGAATAAGCTAAAGTCCCAAAAAGTCGGCGTGTTCCTTTAATATGTAGTTTATTCCTGTGATCATGTCAGCATCATTACTCCAGTCTTCAGTGTCACATGATCCTTCAGAAATCATTCTAATATGATGATTTGTTGCTCAAGAAACATTTCTGATTATTATCAATGTTGATTGTTTTTATTTAATGAATGGAAAGACCACTTTTATTTGAAATATAAATCTTTTGTGACATTATAAATGTCCTTAGTGTCACTTTTGATTCATTTAATGCATCCTAGCTGAACAGAAGTATTAATGTCCCTCCTCCTCCTGTGGTGTAAATCTGCTTTTAACATGAAATCTGCGTTTGTTTCAGTCCCTAAACTGGCTACGGAGAAATCCCGCTACGACACGTCTCTGAACCTGACCACGAAGCGGTTCCTGGACCTCCTGGCTCAGTCTCCAGACGGGGTGGTGGACCTGAACTGGGCATCTCAGGTGCTGGACGTCCAGAAGCGGCGCATCTACGACATCACCAACGTCCTGGAGGGAATCCACCTGATCTCCAAGAAGTCCAAGAACAACATTCAGTGGCTGTAGGTCCTCAGAGCGTCAGTGATTCATTCACCAGTGACTGTGTGGTGGTTTATTTGCATGCAGGGTTTGAAGTTAACACACGCCAAATGCTGGTTAAAATCCACTGTGTCGGGTAACGCTGGCTCTCACCAGACAATTTGGCGTTATTTATTCTGTTCACTCACTTTGCTGGGAAGTTCATGTAAGACAAATCTGTGCAGATTTAGAGCAAACACTAAACTCGAGTCATCATGATATATTAAACACAGAGTATTTGCACAGAATCTGCTCATATCTGACTTACGTGAACATGACCGTCACTACACAACAAAATAACGCCACACTTGTTCATTTGCATTGAAGCAATAGCGAAGATTAAAAAGCATTTGGTTAACAGAAAATACATTGTTATTGATCTGTCCTCCTAAAACACATTTTTGCTGATGATAGCATGGATGGCATGAGTTTGTTTGAATAAGAAATTAATGTATGAAATCCAAATTTTATTATATATAATAATGACATAGTTAATCTGGTTCATTTCTTTTCTTTTTCTTTTTGTCTAGTAGAAGTTCTGAATGTCCGGTAGCTTAAAAATGTAGTAGCTAAAGTGTCCAGTGTGTGTCAGTAAATCTCAAGGCCTGTGCATGTGTGTGTTTGCTGTGTTCTCAGGGGGAACCGCATCGACGGGGCGTCCGTGGCCAGGTTTCAGGAGCTCCAGCGGGAAGTGTCCGAGCTCACGGAGGCCGAGGAGAAGCTCGACGAGCTCATTAACAAATGCAGCTTACAGCTACGGCTCCTCACAGAGGACACACACAACAAGAAATATCCTTCATCTCAAGGGCCCTACACAAAAAGTGTGTCTTGCTAGTTTCAGCCCGACGCAGTTTTCATTTTCACGTCCTGCGCCACGTTGTTTAAATAGCAAATGCATTTGTGCCCATCTGTGCGCCCATGGGCTGCTGGTCTGAAAACTAGTGTGTTCTGGCGCATTGTTGGTGTGTTGCTATTTTGAGGAACTAAAACAGACTGAGACATTGACCAACTGAAACCTGCTCTAAAGTATAGGCGGGTCCATAACGCACACACACTCTGCTTATTACACACACAGGGACACAGCAGCAGCACACAAACATGCCAAATATTAAAAATAAAAGGATTACAATATAAAAGATTATTATTGTGTACATAAAGATATGGTGGAATCCGGCTTGTCCCGTAGATGATCTGCTTGCGCTTTAACCTCGCGCACACACACACACACACACACAGCTTTAACCTCGCGCACACACACACACACACACACACACACAGCTTTAACCTCGCGCACACACACACACACACACACACACACACAGCTTTAACCTCGCGCACACACACACACACACACACACACAGCTTTAACCTCGCGCACGAGCAGATCCGTTTGCTCTCTAGAGAAGCGTTCAGTTTTTCCGCTTGCAAACTCCGTCATGTAAATAGCGAATCCGCCATGACGCGAGTGCAACTGGCATTTAAAGGGAATGTGAGATGAGACTCTGATTGGTTTATTGCACGTTACGCCCAAAACACACCCATTACTCATTAAGAATAGAGACAACCCTTTTAGACAGTTTTTCCCGTCATTAATCTAGGAAAAGTGGATTTGGACATGGCCTAAGTGCCCTCTAGACCATGCGCTTAGATCGTTAAAATAGGGCCCAGTGTGTCGAGGAGAGTAGGGATGAGAATTGAAAACCGGTTCCACTCGAGTCTCGAGAACCGGTTCTAAGTTTTATGAACCATCGATATTGTATGCCCTCGACGTTAACGAGTCCTCTTATCGATGCTCCTGCTCCGAATCCCAGCCATAGTATATACAGACCGTGAACTCACAACTGTCCCTTTTGTCCTTTATCGGGCACCATAGCACGGCGTCCTGCGCATCTGTGCGTCATGATGTCAAAGCGATTTGAGCAAAGGAGGGAATCATGGAGAGGGAGAGGCGATCTAAAGCTTGGCTTTATTTTACTAAACGAGACAAATTATGCCGTTTGCAATAACAGGGTTTTTCCTGCATTGACATTTTTTTAGCGGCCGCCAAAGCGATTTTTGTCCCTCCAAAGTCTTATTTGATCGGTGAGTAATGTAGATGAACTGCTGCGCTTGTGACAGGGCGCATGTTTAACTGAAAGAACAGAGAGAGAGAGAGAGAGAGAGAGACCCGCGCGCGCTCTCTCTCTCTCTTCGGAGCCAGGCGAAAGTGTAAACAAGACTTCACCGTCTCCAAACTAAGCGCTGTCTTGCTCTCTCTCCCTCGCACATATTAATCAAAATAAAATGATATGATGGTAAAAGGTCGGAAGACCAAAGCTTCATGTGGAGCATTTGGAGATTACCGCTGGGTGTGAATTGTGCTAAAATAATTAGCCTATCTTCTCTGAAAGGCGTTCCGCACATTCAGCTGACATAAAATCTAGACGTCTGAATCGGTATATCGGTAACACTTTACAATAAGGTTCCATTTATTACATAAATTACATAAAAAGTACAGTTTGCTTACTCAAGTGTAAGCTTTAAAACAAAAGCTTTGTTCCTAAGCTTTTTCCACACAGTGCTATCAGGAATTGATAAGAGAATCGTTAAAGAATCGATAAGCAGAATCGTCAGTGGCATTGATATTGATAAAATCGTATAAATTCCCATTCTTACAGGAGAGTGTGATCTTTATTGTCGTCTTTCCTCATGGGTCGGTGTGTAGATTTGAGCAGTTTTGCTGGTCTGGGATCGGGAAGTGAGGATCTGAGCAGCTCGAGTAGACTAACATGTTTATTAGTATGTGGATATTGTGATCTTTAACGCGAAGTCAAGCTTGGGTACGTCAGATGCCAGGACCTGCGAGATACGGTCGACCCCCCGGAGCAGATCATCATGGTGATTCGAGCTCCACCAGAGACGCAGATGCAGGTGTCTGAACCCAGTGAGGTCAGCACACACACACACACACACACTTTTAAATCTGTATGTATATAAAATATATATATTTATATATATATATATATATGCTGTATACATAAGTTAACTAATATAGACATTAATGGCCATTAGAAAATAGTTCAAACTGTTATCAGTCGCTAAAGAGAGTGCCTATATATATCTATAGTAAAATGTCTTGGTCTGTTTAGATGTTTAATTCCTCCTCCGCCTGTGTTTCAGGGTTACCAGATTTCTCTCAAGAGCTCCAAAGGTCCAATCGACGTGTTTCTGTGTCCCGAGGACAGCTCTGGGGTCTGTAGTCCCGTCACTGATTGTAGTCCAGCAAAATCGTCCAATCAGAGCCCCCCGCAGTCTGATCTCGCATCACAGGAAGTGACATCATCAACGCCGACCACTCTCCCTAGCTCCTCCCCCCTGCCTCTCGGCACAGACTCGGGTATGTGTGATCGTTTAAACATGATTGCATCTTAATTTACTACAAAAAATTGTTGGCTTGTTTGTCACTTCAGCACAACAAATACCAATTTTGCCTGATTTACTGTATTTTAGCAAGTGTTACATTTTCCAAATGTATAATTTTTAAACATTTTATTATATATGTTTAGAGGGAAACATGGTAAATATAAATGTAACTCCTATATAGGAGTTTTAACATTAAATCTAAATTTTAACATGTAAAGTCCACATATAAATATTAAAGGTATTTTAAAATAAAAATTAAGTGGTGTAAGTATTAAAAGTAAATCTTAATCATAAATATTAAATCCAAATATAAAATGTGACTTAAATTCAAATTTATAACATACATTTATGTGAAATTATTTTCCAAATGTACATATTAAAGGTATTTTTAAATATTGAATATAAATGTGATGTTAAATGTAAATCTTTAGGCATAAATGTTAAATCCAAATAACATTTGTGATTTACATTTAGATTTTAAATAATTATAAAGGCAAATTCCAAATTTACATATCAAAGGAATTTTAAAATAGTAAATATAAATGTGATGATTTTAAATGCAAATCCTGGGCATAAATGTTCAATTCAAATATAAAATTTGTGTTTTTTTTATTTTACATTTATTTTACACACACACACACACACACACACACACACACATACATTTATTTATTTATTTATTTATTTATTTATTAGTGCTGAGCAACGATTAATCGCATCCAAAATAAAGGTTTGTGTTTACATAATATATGTGTGTGTACTGCTGTGTATAATTATTTTGTATATATAAATACACACACATGCATGTATATATTTAAGATAAAAAATGTATAAATATATACATACAAAATATACATGTACATATTTCTTAAATCTATACATGCATGAGTGCAAAATAATTATACACAGTACACACATATATTATGTAAACACAAACTTTTATTTTGGATGTGATTAATCGCGATTAATTGTTGCCCAGCACTAATATATATATATTAGGGCTGTCAAAGTTAGCGCGTTAATAGCGACATTGCAGACCCATTTAGCGATTTTTTTCCCTTCAACAAAGCGCCCAAACCTTATTTAGTTTCTGAGAATCTACCGGTACCGCCGGTACTGCTCTCCCAGCACGCGCGTGCGCGCGCCTCTCTCTCTCTCTCTCTCTCTCTCTCTCTCTCTCTCTCTCTCTCTCTCTCTCTCTCTCTCTCTCTCTCTCTCTCGCTCTCTCTCTGCGTCTCGCGCTGGAGAGAGGAGCAGCGCTTTAATTCAGTTAAACACAGATATGATGTTGCTTCTCTAATTTTACATGCAAGTATAGCCGAAATCGCAAAACAGATATTGTGTTTATCTTATGTGTATTTGATTTCATCAGACGACGGCTCGATTATCAGGATTATTGTGCAGATTAACATCTTGGAAGGGAGAGCTGGTTATGTCTTAATGGGTCGCGTTTCAGTCACCATTTCATATTCATTCCGTTGTTTGACAACAGAAACAGTAAAATATACCAATGAAAACAGTTTTATTGAGAATTTAGCTTCATCAAAATGGGCACAGAGAGAGACAAACTATAATGTAGCCTAATAATAAATGTACATTTAGCATTTTCAGAAGAGCTGCCCTGTCATGCAAAAATCTAAACATGTTTGTGTTAATTGCTCAGTGCAAAGAAAGAGAAGTAATGGGAACCTGGTATTTCTTTGTTCTTTCTACATGTGTCTAATAGACATGAACAAGTTCTTTGAAAAACATCTATGACCTTTGAAACATGTCTCGTCTTCATGCTCTATGTTGACTATGGTTTCAATAATAAACATACATTTGCATAAAGCATCCATATTTATCCATGCCCACGTTGATTAGAGTATTACTAACTTGAAAAGTATTCATTTAAGGTACATTTAGAACAAATAAAAAAATGTGCGATTAATCACGAGTTAACTCATGACAATCATGCGATTAATCGATTACAATTTTTAATCGATTGACAGCCCTAATATATATATATATAAAAATTTCTATTTGAAATATATATAAAAATAAAAGCCTTTTGAAAGCTCTGCCGTTTCATATAAAAATATAAAAAATACAACGCTCTGGGCCCGCTTCCCCGATAACGCTCACTCGCGCTAAGAAGACTCGAAAGATATATCTTACCAAAGTTGTTTATGTTCCTAAGTGTGTCCCCCGAACTATACCTTAGGAAGCTGCTTAAGATATACCTTCTTACGTGTGACGTTACCCGGCGCTGTCTGTGGCGATGGTGCTGAATCTGCTGATATCGACGGCTCGAGAATCAATTATTCTCTCGTGCAGGGGCTGTTTATGTGAGAAAGCGGTGTTCAAGCACTTCAGAAATAGTTGAAATTGCATTTATTAGGACTCATGGGATATTATAAAAAATAATCCAAACTATAATAGCCTAGCCTACATATTTTAGGCCACAAAATGCCATAATAACCATTTAAAATTTGTACGTGCTTTCTTCTCTTTCCCATGTTTGTTCGCTGAGGTGGAGCTGCGATGAAATATTGTTCTTGTAAATACTTTCCAGCATTTCAGTAATAAAAGTGTACATCTTACGTACGGTGCTCGGCAGTGATCAAAAAGTATTTAAACAGTGGATTTTGAATCTCTTCTTGTAAACTCAGAGATGTGGATTCAGACGGCAATTAAATTACCACACGACCTGTTTGTCAAAAAACAGAAGGTACTAATTTGGCCAGGGATTTTTACGCGGGTTGGCTGAGAAAAAACACTGATATTATGGATTCGGACGGCACTAAAATAACCGACTTACCCCTGTAAATGTTTAAAATACCGGACGAGCCCATGAGAAACAATATTAGCGTCCGAATAGGACTTAACTGACAGTAGCCTATGCTTTCACTGGCCTTTAAAAGAGCGTTTTAATTAAATTAATAATATTGTATAATAATATAATTAAAAATCTAACAACAATCAGTGTAATGACAATTTTATTCTTTGCATGAAAACACTTGAATTAGCCTAATTGAATACTGTCTGGGTGTATTAAAACGTCAGAATTATATTCGTATAGACCTGCAACAGTGATAAGGTAAAGCTAAGAGTGGTCCAGACCAACCTTACGAAAGTGTGACTTACAGAAGATATACTTAGCGTACAAACGTGTCGGGAATCGTGCCATAACGTTAAGAGAGAGGTTAAGGAATAGGTTAAGAACTACTTAGCGATAAGAACGTTTTGGGATAAATGATCCAAAAAGAATTTTCCTCCCAAAAATGATTTTAATTTCCCATTTTCTTGAATCCTTGATGATTTCAGAGCCGTTTCTGGACTCGTTTCCTGGCATTTGCGGGATGCCAGATTTCGACTTGTCTCCCCTGGGCTCGTCCGAGTTCCTGTTGGAGCGGAGCGGGTCTTCGGACGCCATCGGCCTCGCGCTCGACGGCTTCATCTGCCTCTCTCCTCCTCACAGTCAGGACTATCACTTCGGCCTGGAGGACCACGAGGGCGTCAGCGAGCTGTTCGACTGCGACTTCAGCGACCTCGGCCCTCTCGAGTTCTGACGGGCCGATCCCAGTGTGAAACCGGTTTCACATCGCTTCACTTTTTTTTATCCAGATTTGCTCAAAACGCTGCCATTTAATTTATTAATAGAAACAAGTCACCTTTAATCTCTTTTGCTTTCATGTGTATTTGAATCGATTGTACATCTAATGTCGTCAGGAAGGTTTTAGGACGTCGAACTGGATAGAGTTTGAATATAAACTGACAGGTTTTATGGACTATTTCTCAGGTGAGTGATTACGTGCTAGTTACCGTATGTGTTTAGGGTCGGGTTATGTTGCATAGGTTGGTTATGCAATGCTGCGCGATAATCAATCCGTCATCGCTCGCACGGTTGTCCGAGAGGATTTACAGAAAATGAACTTTTCACAGTCCGAGTGATGAGATCGATTTTTCATTTCTAATCACAATTCTATTCACGTGTTCTGCACAAATGTTCATCATGTCACCGATTCTCTCACGTTTATGAGTTTTGCGCTCTGTGTGCAAGCTTGTGTGATTTTTATCGTTGTTACAGGAAACGTTCTGTATTTATTTGCATTCAAACCTGATCCTGGTACAGTAAATGTCCCAAGTTATATATATATATATATATATATATATATATATATATATATATATATATATATATATTAGTGTTGGGAAATGATTAATCGCATCCAAAATAAAAGTTGTGTTTACATAATATATAAGTGTGTACTGTGTATAATTATTTTGTATATATAAATACACACACATGCATGTATATATTTAAGATATATTTGCATGTATTAATATATTATCTATAAATATATATATAAATAACACATTTTTCTTAAATATATACATGCAAGTGTGTGTATTTATATATACAAAATAATTATACACAGTAGGCTACATATTATGTAAACACATCTTTTATTTTGGATGGGATTAATCACAATTTATTTGTTTGTTGTTTTTCCTGTGCATGTGTGTAAAAATTCATATCCTTTCCAGCCTTATCTTAAATATTAATCTTTATATTTAAAAAAAAAAAAAAAGCACTATGTTTTTGTTTTTATTCCTACTAGGATTCCCTGTTGTCCAAGTGTAGAAATATGTATTTCGTACTGGAGTTGTTCTTTTGTCCAGCGTTTGGGTGTTTTAGAGTCGTTTATTCCACTTAAACCGTGCTATTAGCTGCAGAATGTCAGATGAAGTATATATATATATATATATATATGTCATTTGAAAGGATTATAATGATATAATGTCATTTTAGTGGAATATATAAATGCATTTTGGTAAAGTAGGTTTGATTATAAAGGGCTCTGAAGTTCATGAGGACAATGTTTGATAAGCTCTTCATTTTATAAGTGTATAATTTAATGCAAATTGAGCTTTTGCATGTAGATTTTTTCTGGGATTTGCTTTATTCTGTTTTCTGAAGGCAGCTTTTTGTCTTTTGGTTGAATGTGTTTTGTGTTTATTTGGACAGAGACATAGCTGTGTAAATCATAAATGTGCATGTGTATGAGTTCTAGTTTTGTGTGATTCGATGTTTGTTTTATGATTTTGTTGTTTTGTGAGGTCGAGTTGTCTGGGACAATTCGTACAAGTGCTTCGGTGAGTGTGATTCGTGTGTATGTGGTTGTACAATAGCAATATTTTTGTAATAGGGCTTTTTTGCATAATTGGTTTACCTGTTTACTTTATATAAACCACTTTAAAAGTGGCCATCAGCGAAACGAACGTGTGTAGACTTTTAAAATTAAGTACAAATAAAATCCGATCTTGAACTAAAGTCCATTTAAATTGACTCGGGAATTATGTTTTTAAATTCCAGTTGCAGTGTTTTTAGTTGTAAAGGTTTGAAGTTTAAGATGTGTATTTGTTGAGCACTGATTCATAGTTTCAGCAGCAGAAGGGATGATGATGATGATGTTTGTGATGTCAATATTATAGATTATCATATTGATGGATTGTCTTTGTTCTGACAACATGAATAAACCTTTTGACCTAAAATCACTCGTGATCTTGCAGAATATTTTTTCTTAACATCTGATGAGATGCTGTAACTGCTCTGGATGCTCTTCTATAAGATCATTTTAATGGTTTAAATCAAATTTAACTTGTGTTTGCGTGAGGAAAAACCTACTTGACATTTAATTTAAGTTTAAAAGGCAGTATAAAGATGTTTATTCTGAGAGATACTGAACATTTCCATCAAAAATGGATGATGCAATGCTGGTTTTGTTATCCATGTCCTTCCAAACAGTCATGTTTGTTTCAAGTATTTTTAACTTAACATTAATTGTTATGTTTTATCATCTTTGGCTATTTCTGGAATAACACATCATACTGCTCATACTTGTCTAGCACACAGTGCAAATGCGTGTATAAACTAAGTTCCCTTTCGAACGGTCACTTCGTATTGCGTAGCTATACGCAGTGGGTAAACTCCTTTTCCTCGATTTACTGAAGCTTATATGTAAAACGCATTTGCAGCTGCACATCCAATGGCACGGGCGCCTCTGACGTGCGACCAATGAGCTAGCCCTACGTCAGTGCGCCCAAAGGGGGCGTGGCCTTAGTCTATAATAGTCCCCCGAATTCGCCATTATAGCAGATCTTACTCCTTCAGTGACAACTTCACGTCTCTGACTGTGTTTACTGAGCTTTGCCGTTGAACAAGCCCTTCAGCCTGAGCGAGCATCAATTCAGCGGACTACGCCTTTTCAGCCGTTTTCTCCTGACGCCATCTCACCTGTGGCTATCCGGCGACGACTCAATATCCTTTCTATAATATTATGCCTCGTTCATCCTGCGCCACGTGCGGTGGCAAGCTGCACAAGGCCGATGGACACGCAAGCTGCATTTCATGGGGCCTGTGAGAGCATGCCCATCTCCGTGCTGCGAACGCGGCTAGCTCTCTCTCTCGAGACGGCTTCCCTTTCCGGCCCTACTTCAGCCGAGGAAGAAGAAACGCCGCAGCCAGAGGCAACCTGAGAGCATGGATGTCAGTGAACGCATGCCGGCCTCGTCCCAACGTGCCTCACTGACTCCAGAGCAGACACCTTCACCGGTCCTGTTCGAGGGAGACCAGCGCCCCCCCCGCCTACGTGGCAGGCCTCGTCTTTTTCGGCGGATCCGTCGAGCACGACGACAGCCTTTCTCTCGCGGCTTCTAAGGAGGATTGGCCGGGCTCTCTCGACCCCGTCACACCTTCCCAGTCTGTTAGCGGTGATTCAGCTACCAGGACGAACTCCGACGCTGAAAAGCTTCGGATCCTGACTAAGGCCGTCGCGGACCTCGAGCTCGAGTGGGCCTCACCCGAGGAACCTCCTCGTAGCCGGCTGGATGGCTGGTTTCTCTCGGGGCGCCAGCAGGCCCCTCGTCACAAGCCCGCACCATTTTTCCCGGAGGTACACGAGGAGCTGACCAAGGCGTGGCGCGTACCTTACTCAGCACGTGTGGGATCGTCGGTTTCCGCAACGCTCTCCTCGGTGGACGGCGTGGCGGAAAAGGGATACAAGTCGTTGCCGCCCCTCGAAGAGGCCGTGGCCGCTCATCTGTGTCAGAGCACAGCTGCTAGCTGGCGAGCTAGAGCTGTTCACCCGAACAAACCCTGCCGAACTACTTCAGCCCTCGCTGGACGCGCGTATTCCGCCTCCGGTCAGGCTGCATCGGCCCTACACACGATGGCTGTGCTTCAAGTGTACCAGGCCAAACACCTCCAGTCTATGGATGAGGCTGGTCCGGACCCCGAGGACTTCCGCAATCTCAGAAGCGCCACGGATTTGGCCTTGCGCGCCACCAAGGCCACAGCACAAGCGATCGGCAAGAACATGGCGAGCTTGGTCGTGCTAGAGCGCCACCTCTGGCTTAATCTCACCGAGATTAAGGACACTGACAAGACGATGTTCCTCGACGCCCCTGTAACCAGCTCCGGCCTCTTCGGCCCGGCGGTGAAGGGGTTCTCTGAGCGATACACCGAGGCACAGAAGGCGTCCCAGGACATGCGACACTTCTTGCCGAAGCGCTCGAGCTCAGCGTCAAGCAAACCCAAGCCAGCATCTTCGCCCCGCCCTGCGGCTGATACTTTCTGCCAGCCGCATTCAGCTAAACGCTTCCCGATGCCCCGGCACCAGGGCCCGTGTCCCAGCGTTGTGATCGATCCGGTGCCGCCGAAGTCGTCCTAGCACCAAGGGCGAAGAGAGAGGGATCGTGTCTCGCACTTGCCGGACCACCCTCGAAAAAACCCGCAAAACTTCCCACAGCTCCCTGTTCAGTTCAGGCAGCTGGGGATTTTATTATTGTAAAAAGGCCCGCAGCAGTGAGCGCGCCTCTACAAACAAACGCCGTTTTCACGGTGACCCAAATAAAGCACAAAAAGAGTATGTTTCACAATCACAACCTACGGGTTCACAGTCCCCCTACACTAGGTGGCCCCTTCCCTGTTGTATCACTGACTTTCCCCCAGGCGAAAGCTTGTACAGTCAGTCCAACACTCAGTATGTGCACAAATCACAGTGTAAGCGTATTAGGTCCCCATATGTTAGGCGACCCGTCCCAATCAGTGTGTCAAGCCCTAGCCACACGGATGCTGGCCTGGCAAGCCATCCCCGATGTGTCAAGTTGGGTCATAAACACTATAAACCGAGGCTACTCGCTCCAATTCGCTCGCAGACCCCCAAAATTTCAGGCGGTTATCGAGACTTCAGTGAGAAGCAACGTGGGTCACGTGCTTCGCGCCGAAGTGCAGAATTTATTAGCAAAAGGGGCGATAGAGCTAGTCCCCCCTGCGCTGAAACACTCTGGGTTCTACAGCCGCTATTTTCTAATTCCGAAAAAAGACGGCGGTCAGACCCATACTAGATTTGAGACGTTTGAACCAAGCTCTCATGAGACGGCCGTTCAAAATGTTGACTTTCAAACACATTCTCGTGCAAATTCGCCCGGGGGATTGGTTTGTCACAATGGATCTGAAAGATGCATACTTTCATATTCAGATAAACCCTCGTCACAGGCCATTCTTGAGATTCGCCTTCGAGGGTCAAGCTTATCAATACACCGTTCTGCCATTCGGCCTATCGTTGGCACCCCGTACATTCACGAAGTGTATGGATGCAGCGCTCTCTCCCCTGAGACATCTCTCCCCTGAGACATCAGCGACATTGCGCGTGCTGAATTATCTCGACGACTGGCTGGTGCTGGCACAGTGGAGAACCGAGCTATTAGCTCACAGGGATTTGATTCTCGGCCATTTGGAATGCCTGGGTCTCACAAACAATGTTACCAAGAGCAAACTGACCCCCAGCCAGAGTGTGGTTTTTCTGGGCACAGTTCTAGACTCGGTGACGATGACAGCCCGGCTCACACGCTCTCGGTGCAGGCGCTAGCAGCATCGTTCAGAGTGCACGAGCGCGCGCCCCTAAAGAATTTTAGAAACTTCTCGGTCTCATGGCAGCGGCATCGTCAGTACTTCGCATGTGATTACTGCGCATGCGCCTGCTGCAGCACTGGCTGAAACGCCGGGTGCCAACCCATGCATGGCAGTCAGGCAGCCTACGTGTCATGGTGAATCACGATTGTTTAAGAATCCTGATTCCCTGGCAGGCTCAGAACTGGTACCTCAAGGGTGTGTCCATGGGTGTTGTTTCCAGGAGGAAAGTGGTGTTTTCAGACGCATCCAACCTGGGTTGGGGAGCGCTGCACGAGGGCAAGCCTGCCTCTGGCCTCTGGTCGAGCACGGAGCAGAGCTTACATATCAACTGTCTGGAAATGAAAGCAGTTGGTTTGGCCCTCAAAGTATTTCTGTCAAACCTAAAAGGTCACCATGTCTTAGTCCGCACGGACAACATGTCAGTGGTGGCTTACATAAATCACCATGGGGGCATCAGATAAGGCAACCTGCATGCCATGGCGAGAGACCTCCTTATATGGGCACAGACCAATGTGAGCTCTCTGAGAGCAACGCATATCCCTGGCACTCAGAATCTGTGTGCGGATCTGCTCTCACAGGGCAACACTCCCCTAGGCGAGTGGTCCCTGAACTCATGTCAGTCTGATATGGAGTGTGTTCGGGGAGGATGAAATCGACCTGTTCGCCTCGAGAGCCAACACCCACTGCGCAGTATTCTTCTCGAAGAACAGGGCTGGCCCATCACTGGCCCAACCGCCCTCTTTACGCTTTTACCCCTGTCTCGATGATTCCGCAAGTCATCAAACGGGTCAGGGAGAGCGGATGCCCAGTCATTCTGGTGGCCCCCCTCTGGAGATCCAGGCCGTGGGTTCCAGAGCTGGTTTAGTTATCAGACACAGTCCCTTGGCCGGTCCCGATGAGGAAAGACCTCCTCTCTCAGGCCAACGGGACGATATGGCATCCTCGACCCGACTTATGGGCCCTCCATGTATGGACCCAGGGATACCCAGGGACCTTCCTGAGAAGGTCTTAAGCACTATCTCTGAAGCTAGGGCCCCGTCTACTCGGCGCCTATATGCTTTAAAGTGGTCAGGTTTTTCCAGCTGGTGCTCGAGAAATAAGTTTGACCCAGAGTCCTGTGAGGTATCTGTGGTGCTCTCCTTCCTGCAGGAGCTGTTGGACGCAGGCCTTTCCCCGTCCACGCTCAAAGTGTATGTGGCAGCTATTGCAGCGCATCATGCTCTGGTGGCTGGCCAATCAATAGGAAGGAATGACCTGGTGGTACGGTTTTTGAAGGGAGCTAGGAGGATTAACCCCTCCAGACCTCCTTCTGTTCCTCCTTGGGACCTCTCCATGGTCCTGGGGGCTCTGAAGGGTCCGCCCTTTGAACCGCTCCAGTCGGTTGATCTGAAACCTCTCTCGCTAAAGACTGCTCTCCTGTTGGCACTGGCATCTATCAAGCGAGTGGGAGATCTACAGGCTCTCTCTGTGAGCCCGTCATATTTGGAGTTTGGACCAGATGACTCCAGGGTCATCCTCAAACCCAGGCATGGTTATGTACCTAAAGTGCTCTCAATGCCGTTCAGAGCACAGGTTATTACGTTATTGGCCCTTCCCCCTTCGACTGAGGATGGGGAGGTTAATTTTCTCTGCCCTGTCAGAGCGCTAAGAATCTATCTGGAGCGTTCTGCGTCTTTTAGACAATCAGAACAGCTTTTTGTCTGCTTTGGTGGCCGATCTAAGGGTGATCCAGTCACTAAGCAAAGATTGTCTAGATGGATAGTGGATGTCATTTCTATGGCTTTATACCTCTGTGGGTCAGGTTTGCCCCATAGGTGTCAGGCCCCATTCGACTACAGGCATGGCTTCGTCATGGGCTTGGTCTTCTGGTTTTCCCATTCAAGATATTTGTGATGCGGCCGGTTGGTCCTCGCCTTCCACATTCATGAAGTTTTATAATATGGAGGTGCCTTCGCTACAGGCAAAGGTGCTCTCAGTATGATTAAGGCCCGACGGTGTCTGGTCTGGTCTGAATGTTATTGTGCATAATCACTTACACACATATATAAAACTCGCTTTGGCCGGTTATTTTTACATGCTAATTGTCCCGACAGTGTCTGGGTTCATTGGTATATTATGTTGGTTTGGTTACTGACACATACATATTTCTAGATCTGACGGTGTCTGGTCTGGTGTGTATATATATATATATATATATATATATATATATATATATATATATATATATATATATATATATATACAGTGAGGAAAATAAGTATTTGAACACCCTGCTATTTTGCAAGTTCTCCCACTTGGAAATCATGGAGGGGTCTGAAATTGTCATCGTAGGTGCATGTCCACTGTGAGAGACATAATCTAAAAAAAAAAAAACAGAAATCACTAGGGGTGTGACGAGATCTCGTGTTACGAGATCTCGCGAGATTAAAACGCGACGAGATTTCTCGTCGAGGTGAAACTTTGTCTCGTGAGTTGTTGTGATGTCAGCGTGATTGAGCATGAGGGTGAAATTAGTATTGAAGATGCCCCTGCCACTTTTAAATCATTTGTGTGCCGTGCCAATCACACACACACACTCACTGTCCCTCGCTCACTCACTCACTCCCGCGCGCACACACGCACACTCACTGTTGCTCGCACTCTCACTCATTCGCGCACACTCACTCTCGCACACACTCAACCCGTCGTGGAGGACCGTTAAAATTAAACATGCTAGTCTTTCTGTCGTGATGTCCTGAAGCATCGCAGACGCGTAGGTTGTCGCCCACTTTGACACACTATACAAAATGAAACGATCGAATCTTGCGTCCCGACGCCCGTTGTCCTTTACGAATCTCCACGAAACGGATCATGCCAAAATCGCGCTAAAATAGTGTAATCTGAACCAGGCAGGTAATAAACATTTGACCTATCACGCAAAGAACCTATTAAAGCACTAATACGTGGGAACAGAATCTAACATTCACATATCACAAGTCATATCGCACATCGCAGCTTTTCCTCATATCGTGCAGCCTTACTGCCCAAAGGTCTCAAATGCTGCCAGAAATCGTCGACATGCTTTCTTGAAAAAGAACACGACCATAATCTTAGGCTGCTCTGTGTAGTTAATTAAATCTCTTTTTCATGCTTGAAGAAAAAGTTTTGAAGTTTTCAGAGAGCAGTACTTTGATTATGGATACACACTTACTGTTTGCATTTAAAGTGTTATTTCAGTTATTTATATTTATTTTATTTATACTGTTTTATTTTTTTTATGTTCGATTTGTGGAAAGGAGTTAGATTTCTCATGTGAAATCGTACAGGGGAGAAGCCAGACGGTAGAGGTTATAGCAAAACATTTTGCAGTGTTTGCATGTCCTTTGCTGCATAGAATTCATTAAAATAGAAGTAAAATAGCATTCATTACAAGTTGATTTCAAAATGCACCTAACTTGTTTTGCATTTTGTGATTTTCAGTTGAATAAAATACTATTTTCCATTCATATATTTCATCATTAAGGATTTCTTAAAAATTGTGTAAAAATCTCGTCTTGTCTCGTTCTCGTGAACCCAATCTCGTGTCTCGTCTCGTCTCGTGGAGTAAGCGTCTCGTCACACCCCTAGAAATCACAATATATGATTTTTTTAACTATTTATTTGTATGATACAGCTGCAAATAAGTATTTGAACACCTGTCTATCAGCTATAATTCTGACCCTCAAAGACCTGTTAGTCTGCCTTTAAAATGTCCACCTCCACTCCATTTATTATCCTAAATTAGATGCACCTGTTTGAGGTCGTTAGCTGCATAAAGACACCTGTCCACCCCATACAATCAGTAAGAATCCAACTACTAACATGGCCAAGACCAAAGAGCTGTCCAAAGACACTAGAGACAAAATTGTACACCTCCACAAGGCTGGAAAGGGCTACAGGGAAATTGCCAAGCAGCTTGGTGAAAAAAGGTCCACTGTTGGAGCAATCATTAGAAAATGGAAGAAGCTAAACATGACTGTCAATCTCCCTCGGACTGGGGCTCCATGCAAGATCTCACCTCGTGGGGAGTCTCAATGATCCTAAGAAAGGTGAGAAATTAGCCCAGAACTCCACGGGAGGACCTGGTCAATGACCTGAAAAGAGCTGGGACCACCGTTTCCAAGGTTACTGTTGGTAATACACTAAGACGTCATGGTTTGAAATCATGCATGGCACGGAAGGTTCCCCTGCTTAAACCAGCACATGTCAAGGCCCATCTTAAGTTTGCCAATGACCATTTGGATGATCCAGAGGAGTCATGGGAGAAAGTCATGTGGTCAGATGAGACCAAAATAGAACTTTTTGGTCATAATTCCACTAAACGTGTTTGGAGGAAGAAGAATGATGAGTACCATCCCAAGAACACCATCCCTACTGTGAAGCATGGGGGTGGTAGCATCATGCTTTGGGGGTGTTTTTCTGCACATGGGACAGGGCGACTGCACTGTATTAAGGAGAGGATGACCGGGGCCATGTATTGCGAGATTTTGGGGAACAACCTCCTTCCCTCAGTTAGAGCATTGAAGATGGGTCGAGGCTGGGTCTTCCAACATGACAATGACCCGAAGCACACAGCCAGGATAACCAAGGAGTGGCTCTGTAAGAAGCATATCAAGGTTCTGGCGTGGCCTAGCCAGTCTCCAGACCTAAACCCAATAGAGAATCTTTGGAGGGAGCTCAAACTCCGTGTTTCTCAGCGACAGCCCAGAAACCTGACTGATCTAGAGAAGATCTGTGTGGAGGAGTGGGCCAAAATCCCTCCTGCAGTGTGTGCAAACCTGGTGAAAAACTACAGGAAACGTTTGACCTCTGTAATTGCAAACAAAGGCTACTGTACCAAATATTAACATTGATTTTCTCAGGTGTTCAAATACTTATTTGCAGCTGTATCATACAAATAAATAGTTAAAAAATCATACATTGTGATTTCTGGATTTTTGTTTTTTAGATTATGTCTCTCACAGTGGACATGCACCTACAATGACAATTTCAGACCCCTCCATGATTTCTAAGTGGGAGAACTTGCAAAATAGCAGGGTGTTCAAATACTTATTTTCCTCACTGTATATATATTCATATATGGGTTTCTGGCTTGTTCAGTGAGCTCAGGGGTCCTGAGTTACAGTGGCAACCAGTTACTTATGTGCGGTGTTTTGCATGGCGTCCCCACTGCGTATAGCTACGCAATACGAAGTGACCGTTCGAAAGGGAACTACTCGGTTACTAGCGTAACCTCAGTTCCCTGAGATAGGGAACGAGTATTGAGTAGCCGGCCGCATTATAGTAACCTGGAGCGTTGTTGCTTCAGTCGTTATATCTGCTATAATGGCGAATTCGGGGGACTATTATAGACTAAGGCCACGCCCCCTTGGGAGGCACCCGCGCCATTGGATGTGCAGTTGCTGCAGCACAGCCTATGAGCAAGCCAGACGCTCAATGTGCTAGCTGTGCAGCTGCAAATGCGTTTTACATATAAGCTTCAGTAAATCGAGGAAAAGGAGTTTCTCCACTGCGTATTTCCCTATCTCAGGGAACTGAGGTTACGCTAGTAACCGAGTAGCTATCAGGCTAATAAGGTAACTATGCTATGCTAGTACATAAGTTAACAAATACAGACATTAATGGTCATTATAACATAGTTAAACAGCATTTATCATAACATTTTGTAGGAATTGTAATCAGTTATAATCTGTAATCTATTAAAAGTAATTTTGGGGTCCTAATGGAGACCCGATTTTGAGGAGGACCTGATTTGTTGTTTTTCAATGTTGACAAGCTAGACGGACGGATTTTTCCAAGTTAAAAGTAGTTCAGCTTTTAAAGCAGAACTTGGTAACTTTCTAGAAATCATTTGGATGGTTAAACAACCTGTTCTGGTGATATTGGTGACTTTCCCCGCTCCCCCCAGCGTTCCCAGGCGGAAAACCAACCTTGCAACTTGGGGACTACCGTCCCGGCAAGATAGAAATTGGAAGTCTCCTGAAAAGCGAGAACGAGCGCGAAACACGGATTGCTTTAAGGCAATTCGACATAAACACACACGCATGTATGATGTATTACCAGATTACCCACCTCAGTAGACATAGCTCCACACGATACAGTTGGCTTGCTCCGATCAAAACAAACGCACACGAGCAGCGGTAGAGAAGGGGAGGAGGCCGCCGCAAGTGAGTTTTTTACGACCATGTTGTGAAATATACGCCCCTCCACAGCTGTAGGGGGAGCTCGTGGGGAAAACATGCGACAACAAAAGGGAAAATCAGCGAAGAAGTGACTAGAGTTCGCTAGAGTTGCAGAGTTCTCCTTTAAAAAACGTCTCGAGAACTTGACTTGCACATGTTTTCGCTTCACTGACCTGCGTCTCGTGTTTTAAACAGAGAAATGTGAGAAAATGCCAAAATGTGAGACAATTTAACACAGAATTGCTTTTAAAAATGCAAAATAACTATTCATAGTGACAATGTTGCATACGTTTATTGTTTCATACAGTTACACACTACTTTTTACAAAATAGTAAGCATTAAACCGTGTATACTGTGTGTAAACAGCCTTTTAAAATTGTATTATGTAGCTGAAACTGTAAACACATTAATGACCAGCAGATGGCGCTCCTATCAAACTCTCATCTGGCAGGAGTTTAAACTCGCCCTTACTACTAATAATAATCAGATGGAAATATAAAGTTGTTTATATATATCCATGTGACCTCACACAGTCCAGTACAACCAGAGTCAGATTGATTTAGTCAGCGAATGATTAACTTGCAGGTGCAAATAATTACCCTCTTTAAAACGGGACCATTAATAAACCTCACAATGTTAATTTCTCTGTGCCGAGTAATGGCTAATTTGAATTTCCCTCTGGGTTTTAATTTGCGGTTATGAGGACTCAGGGAATGCCGCGAAGGGCCGGTGCTGTTTTCTCCTCTACAGAACCTGCTGATGGAGGAGTTTAACACAGACCGAGAAAAATAACATGAACATCAGTGAACAGTGAACACACACTCAGTCTGCGCTCACGCTTGCTGATAAATCATGTTTGTCCTGTGAAACATCTGACCTCTGACCTCGAGTCACTAGACACCTTCATCCTGCAGAGGTAGGACTGAACACCTCTCTCTCTCTCTCTCTCTCTCTCTCTCTCTCTCTCTCTCTCTCTCTCTCTCTCTCTCTCTCTCTCTCTCTCTCTCTCTCTCTCTCTCGTGTAAAGCAGAGGAAGGTTACCTTTACGCCCTATTGTCACATATCATCATGTAACATTTGTTTAACAACTCGCAAACCCAAAAAGATAACAGCTAAAAAAGTCTTCAATGGGTTTTATTGTTCCCCATCTTCTTCGGAGTTCTTCTCCAACTCATTCCCCATCCATTTCTCAATCTTGCAACAACATGAGATCTATGTTGCGGAGGAATCATTTATTCTGAAGCAACTGTTTTGTCTCTTTAATGACTTTAATGAGTCCAAGTATTATTTGAGCGTGTATTCACTCAATGACGCGTTTCTTGACTGAAGTTCACACTCTCACCGCTTGGTGGCGCGATTGAGTCACTGCTGATTTTGCACCGTATAAAACATCTCAGTGTCATTCAGTCTCAGGTCAAAGTTGAGCACACACACACATTTACTCTACATTAAACACCACAATTTCCATTTCACGACTCATTTACAATCAAATGCATCCTAAACGACCCTGGTATCATTCATACATCATCCGGGCCGTACAGTATATCTGCTCAAGGTAGAACCTAAAATAATGAGATCTATAACGTATATTTCATACTTTTGGTTCACTGACAGGCTGCACAAATCATTTATAGTCTCCCGCTCACACATAGAGCAGTATATCAGAGGATGCTGTTAAATGATCCAATAGAAACATGCTACATTTTATTTATATATATATACAGTCAAACCAAAATGTATTCAGACACCTTCAACATTTCTCACATTATCACAGTTTATTCGCTATAGTTTAGAAAATGGTAATAAAATATTAGTTATCAAATCAGTTGATATTTCACTGGTTTTGTCCGTCCTTCTGTTAGACTGTCTCACTGATGAATTATGATGAATATCTGTCAGCTGTTAAATTTAACTACACAATTACATAATACCAGTTTAGCTCAACCAATCACCAAGCAATGCTTCATTGTGTTCAGTCTGTGTGTGAAAAGAGCATTAGCAATTAAAGAGAAAACACTTCAGCAAAACATGATCTGATCCCAAAAACTGATCCCAAATTTTTATAGATTTTACTGGGGTATAATTGGGTATAATATCACAGTTTACTTTATTTTTGCTCTCCTCACTTACATAAATGAACTATAGTGTCCTGCACTAGCTAGTAAAACAATATAAAAAATGATATCTGGTGTCTGAATAATTTTTGGTTTGACTGTGTATATATATATGTATATGTGCAAATATGAATAATCTGCCTGCAAACACAAAATTCAATTGATCTGCATTTGGACTGGTTTCTGTCGGATGCATGTGAAATTTAAATCACAATTATGCCTATTGTAATATATGCATTGGCTTACATGCATGAAAATGACATGCAGACATTTTAAATACTTAGAATATGTTATTAACATCATGTTAATGACCTTGCTTGTTTGTTCTGATAATGCCATGGTTTAGTCATTTCTCAGATCCTGCAGTTCATCAGCGTGAGCAGAATCAGATGATCATGTGCAGACGCAGCTGATCAGATGCATCATGATTTGCTGATGGGTTGTGGCTTGTGATATTGACAGTGTTTCAGATGTGCAGTGATGTGAAAGCACAGATTTGTGGAGGGATAATCAGACTTCCACGCTCGCTGATTTTCAGACAAATTAAATGTCAGGGGAAACGGGATTCGCTCGAGTACTTTGAAAAGCTGAGACCATCATAAATTATTAAGGCCTTCTTTTACTTTTCCCGAGCCTCTGAGATCCGTCATCACGGAGCTCAAGTCTCCCAACTTTATTCCAGAGTGAGAATGAAGTATCAGAGCGAGTCAGTATCAGATTTCAAACACGTCCCACAACCTCAACAACCTCAGCACGTATCTGACACTTTTTTTTTTTTTTGAATGATATTTAATACCTTACTGTAGGGGAAAATTGCATTTGTCACTGTCACAGTGCGACAGGAATGAGAAGTGAGAAACCAGTCAAGAGGAATGATTTTTTTTTTTTTTTTTAAATAACAAAAATACTATAAAAATGTGTAAAATAACAAGAATAATAAAATAAAAAGTAAATAAAATAATTAACAAAAATAAAATGAAAAGTAAACAACAAAATTAAAATATGATAAAATAGAATAAAAAATAAAATAAATAAAAAATAAAAAATAAAATGGAATAAAAAATAAATAACATTAAAATAGAATGAAATGAAATAAAAAATAACAAAATAATTATCTAAAATAAAATAAAAAATAACAATTTAAATGTAATAAAATAGAATAAATAAAAAATAAAAATAAAAAAAGATAAGAAAAATAACAAAATAAAGTAATTAACAAAAAATAAAACGCAAAATATAGAACAAAATTTAAATACCAAAAAAATAGAATAAAGAATAAAAATATAAAAGTAAATAACAACAAAATAAAATAGAATAAATTAAAAAGTAAATTTTGTTATTTAGGCTCATTCTATATTTTTCATTTTATTTTTGTTGATTATTTTGTCATAATCAACAAAAATAAAATGAAAAATATAGAACAAAATTTAAATACCATAAAATACCATAAATAATAACAATAACAATAAAAATACAAATAAAATAAAATAAAAAGTAAATGACAAAATAATTAACTAAAAAATAAAATAAAAGAATATCAGCATTAATTCCCTGGCACTTTGTAGTTTGACAACCTTGGGCTCAAGGCAGGCTTGAAATATTAAGTTAAACTGTAAAAGTATTTCAACACTTAAATACATATTTTGTATTAAGTAACAAATGTGCTTTAAAATGACCTTAGCAAACTGTAAACTGTGCTGTTTCACTGCCTGATCCACTGGTTGAACAGAAACGTTCTTCAGGCAGATTAAAATAGCTGCATTAATTTTGCTCTGTACATCTGCATGCTTTAGTAGCGCTCAGAAGTGTGTTAACTAGATCTTCCTGACAGCAGTAATGAGTCTATGGTGACCCCATTCATCGCCATTATTAACAGGTCAATACTGGACTCAATATCCCATTATAAACGCAATTGTAATGCGCCGTCGATATGCTGGCCGGCCTGAGCCGTTCATATCTCGTCACATTACAGAAACAACATTCATCTCTTTTCATCTGTGTTTGGAGAGATTACCAATTCCCCATCACAGCTCCACAGACAAAGAGAAAGTTTTAGGGATGTTGTTATATGGATGTTATATGAAACCAGCCATTTGTTTTTTTTATATTTTTAATTTCTATGGAATTTAATTTCATAATTATGACAATTTTGTGTCATAATTATGATTTTTATTCTTATGACACAAAGTTATGTCATGTCAATTTTGACTATTTATCTCATAATTATAAGTCATAAGATAAAAAGTCAAAATGGTGGGATAAAAATTCATAATTATTACAATTATAACAAAAAATCTAATTATGACTTAGTGTTAATGTCAGTTCAGCATGTAACAATTATGCCATTTTATCTAATGATTTTTTTACTTTTATCTCACAATTATGACAGTATGTCATAATTTTAGATTTTTTTATCTCATACTTGAATTTTATTTAATCTAATAATTTTGATTTTGTCAATGACATTTTTTTAATCTCATAATTTCATTTTTTTTATCTAATTTAGATTTTGTGATCATTTTGACTTTTTAATCTAAATTCAGACTTTTCCCCTCATCACACTTCGACTTTAAGTTTTAGTCATTTTACTTAAATTTTGTATTTTATTTCAATTTCAGTAGTCAATTATTTTATCCCTTCACTTTCATCACCAAAATTACACATTTAAATGTTTTTTAACCAAGTTTTCACCATTCAGCAGAACATTTGCATGTTTATGCTCATGAATATTGAATGATGGTGTGTGTGGGTGTGTGTGTGTGTGTGTGTGTGTGTGTGTGTGTGTGTGTGTGTGTGTGTGTGTGTGTGTGTGTGTGTGTGTGTGTGTGTGTGTGTGTGTGTGTGTGTGTGTGTGTGTGTGTGTGTGTGTGTGTGTCAGTGATGGATGTGTGTGTTTCAGCATCCAGATACAGCAGACAGTGTGAAACTCATCTGAAGGCAAGTTTATCACAGCACATGTCATTACACACTGATATTTTTCATTTCAAAGGATCTTTCACACAGAAATTGAAAATTCAATCCATGTATCTGTTGTTACCCAGCATGCTTTGTACCAAAACCTAAAAACGTTTGATCTGATTGCTGACTGGGAATATGAAAGTGTGTGAAACAGGTTTAGGAGGGTTTTTATGGTTGCAGATTTTGCTGTAATATTGCATATATACAGTATGTTACCATTATTGAGTTGTATTGTCAACATGTACGAGATTATGCCTTATTTGGAATAGGGAAAGCATACTATTTTTGTGTTATTTAGTATTTATATTCTTTATATATCTATTTAGATTTAGCTTTAATTTTTATATTTTTAGTTTAGTTTTAGTGTAAGTTTTAGTGATGTTATATTCTTTTTTTATATATATATCTATGGAAGCCCATTTTTACTGCATAAAAAAATTCATGCTTGTATAAATCATAATTATGACACAATATAATTAGTCAAAATCATGAGATAAAAAGTCAAAATGATGGGATAAAAATAATTATGACAATTATAACAAGTCTAATTATGACTTAGTGTGTTAATTTCAGTTCAGCATGTCACAGTTATGACATTTTATCTAATATCTTTAAATTTTTTTAACTTATGTCATAATTTTGACCTTTATCTCATAATTATGACTCAGAATGTCATAATTTATAATTTTTAATCTCAATTTAGACTTTTTCCCTCATTACTTTTTTTTTATTTCATAATTTCAACTTTTTATGCCATAAAATTGACTTTGACTTCATTTCAGTTTTAGTTTGTCATTTACTTAAATTTAGTGTTTTATTTCAGTTTCTAGTCAATAATTTTATCCCTTAAAACTCATCTTTGATCACCAAAATGACATATTTAAATGTTTTTTCCTTGAAAAATAATTCTTCCTGCCCTAAAATATCTTGAATGTAACTCTTGCCTCATTTAGTATGCGCGGTTCTATGAATATGCAAATGAGCCCCGCCTCCACTCACTCACTCAGCTCAGAGATCCACTGGTTGACGATCACACGTTGATCTGATTGGTTACAAGGTAGTGTGTGACGTCAGAAACACCAGCGATTTCAAAGCGTGTTTTTGAGACTGTCTTTGGTTCACTGCAGTTTTAAGGAGAAAATACTCAGCAATGCTGTCGACTTATGAATTTAAACATGGTTTGTCTTTAAGCACATTAAAAACACCACATAGACACATAAACAACATTAAAAGCTGGATTTTCACCACTTTAAATCAAGATCGCGATCTTTCAACGATTAATCGCGCAGCTGTCAGGTTTTAGCTTCACCACCCAGACACTTCCTCTCGTCTACAGGCACCTTGAGGTCCAAAGCCGTTTCCTCGACACTATCTTTAAGCACACAGAGGGCAAATGTCACGTTATCTCCATGTCATTCCCGGGGCATTTTGACCTCACGGTTTAAAGCGGCCCTCGTCTCTCGTTCAGCTCCAGGTCTATCAGCTCTCCCGCAGGCCGGTGTGGGAAATGTGTGTTTTATGAGGACGATACATCAACAGTGGCGACTGACACCGGCGATTTTTCTTCGGGCTTAAAGGAACGAAAGGAAATAAATGGACAGGAACAGGCCCGTGTGTTTGTGGGAAAGGTTGAACGGTCTTGCAAGCTGACAGAAGAGCTGAAGAGGAACAACAGTCCTGACAGCAGATTTAAATGTGTGTTTAATTAAATCAATACAGCAGTGAGTCTCCCTTCAGATCCAACCTCTGGAAGGAGAGACCAGGAAAGCTGATGAAACCGAAAACACGCTCGAGCCTCGAGGGGTTTCATTCAACATATTCATTGTGGCGCACGAAATAATTTGTGCACGATTAAAGTGATCCAGAGAAGGCATTAACTGCAACCCATTTACATCTGTTATGAGCAAAACAAGATATTCTGAGAGAAACTGAGGGTGAGACTTGCTTTTATCCTTTGGTAACTGAGCCCATAATACTTGTCATAATTATGACTTATTATGCCCATTTTCACTTTTTATCTCATAATTATTACTTGGCAAGTTATAAGTCATCATTTTGACTTTACATAAGAAAAAAATAATCATGCTTTGGTAAATTATTATGGAAAAGTCACAATTATGGCATGCTAAATCATAACGTGATAGTCAATTATGACAAATAATTATGGCATAAAATATAATATAGACTTTTTATGTCATAATTATGGCTTAGTGTGTAATAATTGTTATTTTTTAATGTAATTTAGGCTTTTTTTGTCATAATTTCAACTTTTAAGTAATAATTGTAACTTTATCACACATTTATGACCTAGTATGTCAGAAATTATGACATAATGTGAGTCAAAATGAGGAGATAGTCAATTGTGACAAATCAAAATTGACAAAAATATAATTATTTTGACTTTGTCATTTTTAGATTTTTTTTCATATCAATTTTATTTCATTTTTTTCAACTTTTTATCTTTTTATTATTTAGATTTTGATGTAATTTATACTCTTTTGTATTATATTTAGTGTCATAATTTAGAACTTTCAAAGTTCAAATTTATTTCCTTATTCTGACTTTCTCCTCATAATCTTTACTTTATGAAATATCTGATAATTATCATTTACCAAAGCATGATTTGTTTCTTATGTGGCAGAAATGGGCTTCCATAGACAAAAGAGAAATATATAGGGTAGAGTGGGGGAAAACGCCCCCCTTAAGGAAAGTGTGACGTTACAGTGAAACAAAACATAAATGTGACTAGAATTGCCATCCCGGTTTTGAGTGACTATGGCAGGAGTTATTCACCAAATATTAAAATTGCTCAGCCTTCATAATTAATTAGTATTTTCACTGAAAATATTTTTGTACAAAGGGGGCGTTTTGCCCCAGCGGTGGGGTAAAACGCCCCCCAAGGTGGGGTAAAATGCCCCCTTTCTTACCAACCAGTTTGCTTCATAGATCAACAGCAAAATTAACAGACAATAGTTTTTAATCTCTAAAAGTAAAAGGCAAGTAATGTATCAACATGTATATATATTAATATTTATTTCAGCAATGTCCAAAATAGCCAAATTTAACTACCTTCCATCAGTGAGCTAACTTTGCTAGCAAGCTAGCTAGTTAATGCTCACTTGAGGTAATTTTTTCATGTTTTGTTCAAATATTTAGATTTTACCACCTAGTTATACTGCATTAAGTGTAAAACAAAGGATTTGATAGACATAAATATTTTATTATAGTAATTATGATAGAGAGAAACTATGCCCCCAGGGGGGCGTTTTACCCCTCAGCGTAGGGGGCGTTTTACCCCACAAGCTATGACTTTTTAAAAAAATGTTTAATTTTTTAAATATAATTATATTCCTTATAAATACCATATGATCTCAAACTACAGACTTCACTGTTCATCTATCATACATCACTGCGATATCCTGCAGAACAATATTCTCTTAAACACTTGTTTACTAATATCTGAAAATTATAGCATTTACCCTGTAATCCTCTTCTCTTAAAATATGTCGCTGGTGTCAGCTTCTCCATAGAGATTTGTATATCCCCGTTATCAACGTAGTGCATAGCAACAGTAAAAATGTATCTCGACTACTTTTAGTGATCATTTTGGGAAAAACAGGTGGGGGGCGTTTTACCCCAGGGGGGCGTTTTCCCCCACTCTACCCTATATATTCTCAAATAAAATGCATTGAATAATTTACAATTAGACCAGAAAAATGTATTAAAGCAAATGGAATCCATTTTGAATTCATGTTGACTTCTAGTATGACTTACATGGTGTAAATTGAGAACATCTGTTCACAGACAAGTGGAAGCAGTGGTTTTACTGGTGTTTTCTGAAGACTTGATGGCCTGAATGAGTTCGGCCTGGGTCCTCTCTGATCATCATGGACACTGAAGCAGCTTTTCTTGTGAGGGGGAAAGTAAATAATCTCAAGTTTTCCCGCTTACCATGAGCTTCAACCTTGGATGAGAAACACATTTATATTAGAGCCAGAACTCCTTGTCTTTAATTTCACGCTGGGTGCGTCTCCATGAGAAAAATAAGGCTTAATTTTCTTCCGTGTTTCTAAACCGCTGGAAACGAAAGGCCTGCGCTTCAAAAAGAGGGAAAATAAATATCAACGTTTATTTTAAAATGCTAATTTGTTGCTTGGGTCGTTCTCAGGAAAGTCTGCCATTTGTGGCCCGTTTGTCCAATTATATCTGCTGATATAGGCCTCATGAACAGGACACTGATTTATGAATTATGTGCGGGAATGATATTTGCTTGTTAAGGCTGTTATTAGACTGTTATTTGCTCTGAAAACCCCAAAACACTTTGATTTGTAACAAGTTTGTTCTTTTCAATGTGTGAGTTATTATAAAACACATTTGTGTATAATTACAAGTTATAGTATCTGCATAACAATTTCAGTAAAAAGTTGAATCTGATCAGTGCAGTCACATGATTATTGTCAATAGAAACACACAATCTGCTATCATAAACATCAACACTTCTCTTTGATTTATTTATTCTTGCTTAATTTCCATGTTTAAAGAGGCAATGTCACGGTAAAAAATTATTGTCGGCTGAACTTAAAGTAAGTTACCTGGTTGCCCTAAAATTTTGAGTTTATTGAAATTTAAAAAAAAAGTTTTTAATACAATAAAGGAGATTAGTTTAATAAAAAAACTCAAAATATGATGTTATCTGAGACACATTAATTGTCTAAGTTGATTTGACAAAAGATTAAAAGTTGTGATAACAAATCATGCAAAAATGTTTTCACATGCAGTGTAGAATTCAGAAACCCTTGTTATTAGCGACACCGGTGGCCGTTAAGTGAACTGCAGCCAGCAACTTTATTCCACTCACTGGTGCACATGTAACATACAAGAGACTGAACGTGATTCATTGACTCGTGGAGAAGGCCTTTTTCGTTATTAGCTTAGAAGTAAAACGAAGTTATACTGTTATATCAACCCCGTTCTGCTACTGAGAGCGACGGTTATGAATATGTAAATATATGCTGTACACTTTTCTATCAATAACAAAATAAAAATGGCAGTTCAGGAACATCTGATCATAGCGATGTGGATGTTTGCAGCAGCTCTGAGATTCACCGGCATCATGTCGACAGATGAGGTATTTAAAATTACACTGTTATAGTTTGATTATAAAGTAGGCCTATATTTGAGGCTATTATTGTTCTGGCTATGTGAGACTACAGTTTGAATGAATCCCTTTTCTTTGCATGATGATGCATTGACATTACAGCACAGAATTGATCTTTCAGCATTATCCTGAACATATAAGCATTTATCTCAAGTGTCAACATGGGTTTGTAGCCTAAGATGCTTAAAGTAGCCTAGTCTTAGTATCGTTTCAGTGGTTAAAGTTACCACAGTCATTGCTTGTGCTGCACTTTACTTGTAGGCTACCATTTTGTTTTATTCGTTTGTTTTCATTTATCTATTTACCTGTTTTAGAATTCGAAAGATAATAAAGATATTGTCTGATAAGTGAGATCTCTGATTTTAGTCCTTGAAAACTCCCCAAAAAGTAGTGCTAGAAAAGTCCTTGAAAGTTATGGAATTTCATTTTACAGTGTCGTCATTGAACGGAAGAGAGACTCAGTCTCGGGAGCGTAACCGTCACATCCTTTTGATTTTCCCGGCAAAACCGACCCGAGTCCTCTAACTCAGAGGTCCCCAACCCCCGGGCCGCGGACCGGTACCGGTCCGTGGGACATTTGGTACCGGGCCTCACAGAAAGAATATATAACTTAACGTATTTTCCGGACTATAAATCGCTCCGGAGTATATGTCGCATCAGTAAAAAAATGCGTCATGAAGAAGAAAAAACATAATATAGCCTAAGTCGCACTGGACTATAAGTCGCATTAATTTAGAAATGTAGCCTATTTCACAAAAAAAATAAAAAATAATAATAATAATAATTGTTCGGATGGGACTGTTCACCCTTACGGACGTGCAGCGCTCTGAAAGCGGCACAAAAAGACTGCTTTAAAACTTTCACAGAGACCTCAGACAGAAAGCAAGCCTGTCTTTAAATTGTATTTCGTTTTGTATTAATTGTATCTTAATTTTAATCAATGTTTCATCACCCAATTGCCAGGATTTAATAAGAAGTAAATATAATAGAAAATATTTAATCAGGACACGGAGGCGCGGGCGCGTGAACTGGAGCTGATCTCATAAATTAACCGAAATTCAGCGTATAAGGTAGCCTACTTGCCTCACAGACCTGAGACATAGAAAGCTTGAAATGTCTAATTTTAAACAGAACAATTCAAAACAAAAGAAAACTGACTGTTCTCTGCTTAATTCGTATGAAATATGCATTTCTCTCTGGCGCGTTCACTAGGCATACTGCGAAGATCGAGTCAGCATTGTCAACTTCATCTTTGCACAGAAAACACTTGTTTATTATTAAACAATTAAAATGTCTCCTGCTATATTTTACATATTCATAATCATTAATTTTGGTTCTTAAAATCGGTTCTTTGTGACAGCTTTTAGGTGCTTTATTGGCAGCGCCACCCTTACATCGCATCAGCACCGTAAACATGGAGATTTTTTTCTTTTGGGGGGCTTTTTGTTTGTGTTCAGGCTTTCTCAGTTGTCTTTAGGCGCGATATTACGAGTACCCTGCTAATAAAATTGCAAGTAAGCCTACACATTGGATTCACGTTTATTATTATATTTAATTGTTTTTTATATATTTTTTATATTTTGTTGTATTTATCCGCCGCACCTTAAAGGCCGGTCCGTGAAAATATTGTCTGATATTAAACCGGTCCGTGGCGCAAAAAAGGTTGGGGACCGCTGCTCTAACTAGTCTATAGGCTTTTATAGACAACCTATGAAGTCGAGGAAGGTCTTGTTTTCTTTCTTTCTTTTTAGTTTTGTTACAAGCTGTTCACATATTGGCAATGAATAGGCTATATGAAAATTCTTACACAGAAAAGAATCACAGATGGTTTCAGGCTTCATAATAGGCTATTTTACAGAGATCATGAGGTTTGGCGGCATGCGGTATTCTTGTCTTTTTTTGTCAGGTCATTCTAAAACCATCTTTCAGTTGACGTGTTTAAATGACTGCCTTTTCGCCTCTGCATTGGAGTTTCTCGTGGCTCTGATAGAAAGGCGTGCTTCGGCTGCTAACCCGAGCATCACTCACGGATGGAGAGAAACTGCGGCTGAAATCCCTCCTGCGGCTCTGAGTGATGGAGGAGTTGAATAGACGAGTTGGCAGCAAGTTAAGTATCGTTCATTGTAATGCGTTTGCTCTGAATAAATGCCCTGAATATGAGCGCGACTTTGCTGCATTTTACACTTCATCGGTTTCCCCCCTGCACAAATCAAAGGAGTGAAATAAAAGACAAATGCATAAGTGCACTTACACTGCAGTTAGTCACCGTTTCTTCGCCAAAATAGTTCTAATTTAGTTTTTATGTCCATTATCCACCCTCTATCTGACCTTTTACTTTTAAACATTGTTTTTGCACACTTAAAAAACAAACAAAAAAAACAACGTTCAATAAGTCATGTTTTTTCCACACTGTAAAAGTTATTGTTGGTTTAACTTAAATAAGTAACCTGTTCATTGAAACTGACACATTTGAGTTTATACAAAGAAAGAGATTGGTTTAATTAACAGAAACTCAAAAAAAATAAAAATATAAATATAAATAAATAAATAAATATATGTTGTCTGACTCTGAACAACAATAAGTTGATCAGACAAAAGAAAAAAAGTTGTGATAACATATGGAAATATTTTATAGGCTATTATATAAATATTTTATTATAGTGTACTTAAAAGGCTGCTAATAATCTTACATTTTTAAGTTGAATTAGGGGATTTTCTTTTTTACAGTGCATCATGATAATGTTCATGATGTCATAATCATGATGTCATTTTTGCAGTTTAGTTTCAATAAATTAGTGTATGCATGTGCACACACATATAGTATGTGTGTGTGTATGTGTGTGTATATATATATATATATATGTATATATATGTGTATGTATATATATATATATATATATATATATATATATGTATGTATATATATATATATATATATATATATATATATATATGTATGTATATATATGTATATATATATATATGTATATATATATATATGTATATATATATATATGTGTATATATATATATATATGTATATATATATATATATATATACACACACACACTCACCTAAAGGATTATTAGGAACACCATACTAATACTGTGTTTGACCCCCTTTCGCCTTCAGAACTGCCTTAATTCTACGTGGCATTGATTCAACAAGGTGCTGAAAGCATTCTTTGGAAATGTTGGCCCATATTGATAGGACAGCATCTTGCAGTTGATGGAGATTTGTGGGATGCACATCCAGGGCACGAAGCTCCCGTTCCACCACATCCCAAAGATGCTCTATTGGGTTGAGATCTGGTGACTGTGGGGGCCATTTTAGTACAGTGAACTCATTGTCATGTTCAAGAAACCAATTTGAAATGATTCGAGCTTTGTGACATGGTGCATTATCCTGCTGGAAGTAGCCATCAGAGGATGGGTACATGTTGGTCATAAAGGGATGGACATGGTCAGAAACAATGCTCAGGTAGGCCGTGGCATTTAAACGATGCCCAATTGGCACTAAGGGGCCTAAAGTGTGAAGAAAACATCCCCCACACCATTACACCACCACCACCAGCCTGCACAGTGGTAACAAGGCATGATGGATCCATGTTCTCATTCTGTTTACGCCAAATTCTGACTCTACCATCTGAATGTCTCAACAGAAATCGAGACTCATCAGACCAGGCAACATTTTTCCAGTCTTCAACTGTCCAATTTTGGTGAGCTCGTGCAAATTGTAGCCTCTTTTTCCTATTTGTAGTGGAGATGAGTGGTACCCGGTGGGGTCTTCTGCTGTTGTAGCCCATCCGCCTCAAGGTTGTGCGTGTTGTGGCTTCACAAATGCTTTGCTGCATACCTCGGTTGTAACGAGTGGTTATTTCAGTCAAAGTTGCTCTTCTATCAGCTTGAATCAGTCGGCCCATTCTCCTCTGACCTCTAGCATCAACAAGGCATTTTCGCCCACAGGACTGCCGCATACTGGATGTTTTTCCCTTTTCACACCATTCTTTGTAAACCCTAGAAATGGTTGTGCGTGAAAATCCCAGTAACTGAGCAGATTGTGAAATACTCAGACCGGCCCGTCTGGCACCAACAACCATGCCACGCTCAAAATTGCTTAAATCACCTTTCTTTCCCATTCTGACATTCAGTTTGGAGTTCAGGAGATTGTCTTGACCAGGACCACACCCCTAAATGCATTGAAGCAACTGCCATGTGATTGGTTGATTAGATTATTGCATTAATGAGAAATTGAACAGGTGTTCCTAATAATCCTTTAGGTGAGTGTATATATGCACATATATGTGTGATTAACTAGTGAGATTAAGTTGATAAAAAGTAATAATTTAAGTTGAGAAAACTTGAATCTTTTAGGTGTTACCAATTGAAGTAATTTTTTAAAGTTGTTCCAACTGTTCCCTTTTTACAGTGTGGTACGTCCTGAATGTTTTATGTTGGGTATATTCACACAGTATTGAACTCTTTTATTTCAAAAGATCAAGAAAAATCTTATTTACCATTATATGAAATACACCTGAAAACAATAAAAATGACCAAAGCGGTCAGGGTCAAAGTCCCTGAAACACGCAGTTGATGGATTGTGTGTTGTGATAATCTCATAAACACGTTCAAGTCCAAACCTCAAATCAATAAGAGCCTGAAGCACTTAAACTATAAATATCTGTTTTGTAGTAACATGGTGTTTTGTCATATTAGTTTTTTTTTTTTTTTTTGCCAACCAAAACCCTGTGTAATCAGCAAACATTTACTCATTGGCTGTATTCCCAACACTCAAAAAAAAATGTTGGCTTTAATTTACTTTTTTATGTCAACAGGTTCCACATAACTGGGCTACGGTAAACAAAGATAATTTGTTCATGTAACTTCAGCATCATGGAAGGAAGTCATTTTAAGCGTCCCATTTAAGTATTCTCAAGGTGAATTTATAAAGGCTCCCTGACACGATTCAGGTATTCATATTTATATATTCATTCATCCATAAAGATTTCATTTATTTTAGTGACACACAATTGAATTGATACACTATAGCTAGCTATTTGCTAGCAGTGGCACATATTAACATCTTAAATGCTAAAATGTACATGCTCTTTTAGCCAAAGCAGTTGAAAATAAGTAACTAAATTAGTCCACAGCCTAACAAAATGCTCCACTCTTCTCCACAATGGTAACCCACTGTAATGTAAATGGTTCTGATAATTCCAATGTAATTGAACATTAAACTCAATTACACAATATCAAGTCTTCCCCTTTTCTCATTTTCTCAAAAAAAAAAAACCCAACATAAAATAACACTTAATTTTAACATTTATTCTCTCTTAATTCAACCACATGCAAAGCATGCTGGGAACTAACAAGCACCGCCCAGTTTCAGTTAATGCAACACAAACAGATTAAGTAAACTTCAATTTTGCATATATTTAAGCAGATTGAACACAATCAAATTAAGTTAGGACAAAATGTATAGCAATTGTGTTGCTTAAGCTCATTTTAATGAAGCAATTTGAACGCGCAGCAAAAATATTTTTTTTTTCAGTGAACAGGATATTTTACATTCTGTGACATACTGAGTTGAACAGGTTGATGATTAAGTCAACATGTCTGTCACATCCTAAATAAACAGCTGCCGGATTTAAGAGAAACTGTTTTGTTCCCTCTTTCCCGGTAAACAGTTGTGGCTTCTCTTGCTATATTAAATTAAACACAATCTGTTCTCAACAAATCTGTTGACAGAAGTTCAGATTCACATGCATTTTTTTTTGTTGTTTTTTTTTTGTTACAGATTGGAGTCTCAATATACAAATTCAGACTGCAGAGCCAAATGATGTCATGCGCCAGGGGGCGTGGCCAGTGTGAACGCCAAGTGAAGCGAAGTGACTTAGATTTTGTCTTGTATAGTAAGTTCTTGGGCCCTATTTTAACAATCTAAGCACAAGGTCTAAAGCGCAGGGCACAAGGGCACTTATGGCGTGTCTGAATCCACTTTTGCTAGTTTAACAACGGGAAAAATGGTCGGCGCTCCCGGCGCATGGTCTAAAAGGGTTGTCTCTATTCTTAATGAGTAATGGGTGTGTTTTGGGCGTAACGTGCAATAAAGAGTCTCATCTCCCATTCCCTTTAAAAGTCAGTTGCGCTCGCGTCATGGCGGATTCGCTATTTACATGGAGGAATTTGCAAGCGTAAAAACTGAACGCTTCTCTAGAGAGCAAACGGATCTGCTCGTGCACGAGGGTTTAAGCTGTGTGTGTGTGTGTGTGTGCATGAGGTTAAAGCGCAAGCAGATCATCTACAGGACAAGCCGGGTTCCACCTTATCTTTATGTACACAAAAATAATCTTTTACATTGTAATCCTTTTAATTTTAATATTTGCCATATTTGTGTGCTGCTGTGCGTCCCTGTGTGTGTAATAAGCGAGTGTACGCACGTTGTGGACCCGCCTATAGACTCATATTACTAAAGCACCCTTTAAATAACAAAAAAATATTGCACCATTGACTTTAGAACAGGTTTCAGTTGGTCAATGTCTCAGTCTATTTCAGTTCCTCAAAATAGCAACGCACCAACAATGCGCCAGAACACATTTTTCGCTGTTTCAGACCAGCAGCCCCATGGGCGCACAGATGGGCACAAATGCATTTGCTATTTAAACAACGTGGCGCAGGACGTGAAAATGAAAACACTTGCGTCGCGCCTGCCGCTGCATTGCACCGGGTGTAGCCTATGATATGTCCTTTGAGTTCAGTTGTTTGTGTCTCATTCTGCTCCACATCATGGCCTGTAAAACCACCCTCACGTCTAAACACTCGCTCATTTCTTCCAGGCTCATTTTCAAAACAAACATGTTCCTTTGCGCAGTGTTTATCAGGGCTGTCAGTCTCAGGTGCTGTTGTCGGGTTCAGGTGAGGGTGTGTGTGTGTTATCGGGACGTTGCAGCCGTGAGTCTGTCAGCGCAGGCATCGCCTGTCCGGCCTGCTTTAGTTGTGGGTGTTTAAAATTAGATATAACATCTATCATTTCTGTGGGCTGAATGGCTCGGTGTCAGGGTTTGGCAGAGGCCATCCGTCAGCGAGCGTGTGTCTGCCCCATCCCACCAGATCATCCGTCACAGCAGCGGGAGAGAGGAAACATCACCGCGGGTCCAATGCTCACACACACACACACACACACACACACACACACACACACACACACACACACACACACACACACACACACACACACACACACACACACACACACACACACACACGCATGCTTTCACTGGTGCACATGCGCGCTGGACAGAACATGTAATGCACACACAGGTGGTTTGTCTGCACTGTTATGCGCTGACATCCCTTGAACAATTCATCATATTTCAACCCAAAATGAAAGTAAAAAACATTTACTTATATTTTGCGTATATGAAATTAAGCTTATTTTTAGAACCATGAATATTTTTTAAACCTTTATTTCCATTGGCAGGTTGAACCTCACCTTAAAATGTGTATGTGTGTGTGTGTGTGTGTGTGTGTTTTGTTTATGCATGTATTTTTTTTCTTTCATTTTTTTATTTGTTTGTACTTTTTAATTATGCTTATTTTTAATTAAAAATACAGTAAAATATGTATTACAGAAATACATGATCACCAGTGAGACAATTTCATCATCTAAATATGATAATTTAATATATATAATTAAATATGTAATTAAATATTAATATAAATATATATATTATAATTATTATAATATTTTAAAAATATATAAGCTAATTAAACTATGGTATGCTAATCTGAGTATAATTTAATATAATTCAAATAATTACCATTATAAAAGGTTATAATTAAAATGTTAAATTATTTTACTTCTTAATCACCAAATACTAATATATCTTATGTTTGTATAATAATATATGACTTTTGTCACACTTTAGATTAAGGTCCAATTATCTTCCTCTAATTCTTAGGGTCTCAGTCTATTAACTAACTATTAACTATGACTTTTGCCTCAGTAAACTCCTAATTACTGCTTATTAATAGTTAGTAAGGTCGTTGTTAAGTTTAGGTATTGGGTGAGTATGGGATGTAGAATATGGTCATGCAGAATAAGGCATTAATATGTGCTTTATAAGTACTAATAAACAGCCAATATCCTAGGAATATGCATGATTATAAACAACTACTGTAGTTAATATTGAGAACTAGACCCTAAACTAAAGTGTTACCAAAACCTTTTTGAATTACAGATATTAAAGGATTTTAAAGAGTGAACATGCGCTTGTGACATTATTTTCATGATAATTAATGCAAAAAAAAAAAAATTCTTAACATGCTATATATTTAACTTTCAAGCAAAATATTCTAAAATAAACTATTTTGTTTCGTTTCAGAGTGGAAAATGACCTTGACTTTGACATGTTTTGTGAGATTCGCCCTCGTCCAGAAACACACAGCTGAAAATCACACATCACAAATGAGCCGATGTGACTGTCTGTTGTGTCTGTGATGTGTGTATTTCACAGGTGGGATGTGTGAGTCTGTCTTTCAGACGGATGAAGTGTGTCTCTGACCTCCTGACTGCAGAGATATAAAGATCTCACAGTGTCACGACTCTTCATGGGAGGAATCCGTCATACTGAGGAGCAGCGCAATCAGATTCAACTGTTTAGTACAGTTACTTACTAAGACTATAGGCCTGTTCACACCAAGGACCATAACTATGATGATAATTTTTTTAAATTACGGATGCAGGTAATCATGCAGCATTAATTTTATTAGATTTGTCAGCAGCCTTTGACACCATTGACCACCAGATCCTTCTGACTCGCTTAAGGCAGTTTGTTGGTTTTCAGGGGACGGTCCTAAAATGGTTTGCCTCTTATTTGGTATGTAGATCCTTTTTTAGTGAAGATTGGGAATAACTACTCTGCTCCATCACCTATTTCCTGTGGGGTCCCACAAGAGTCCATCTTGGGTCCCATCCTCTTTTCATTGTATATGCTCCCGTTGGGAATGAATTTTAAGAAGTATGGTATTTCTTACCATCTGTATGCAGATGACACTCAAGTCTACTTGCCGTTGAGATCCGGTTGTAAGGATTCTAATGCCATACTCCTTAGGTGTCTGGAGGAAGTAAAGTTGTGGATGGCTGAAAATCTCATTCAGTTGAATGAAAACAAAACTGAAATTATTATTTTTGGTCGCACAGCTGGTAGCCAAACGGTAATCGATCACTTAGGCCCATGGAAGGGGTACCTACAGGAACAAGTAAAGAACTTGGGAGTAATTTTTGACTCATCCAATATTTTTGATCGACAGATAAAGACAGTGGTTCGTAATTGCTTATTTCATTTAAGAGCAATAGCCAAATTGAAACCAATACTCTCAGCCAGCGACCTGGAAAAAGTTGTCCATGCTTATATCTTTTCCCGTCTAGACTACTGTGCACTTTATGTTGGGACCTGTCATTGACCACGCTTGCAGCTTGTACAAAATGCTGCCGCAAGGTTGTTGATGAATGGTGGGAAAACGGACCCTGTTACTCCCCTATCTTCTTTAGGTTGGCTACCAATACATTTTAGGATACAGTATAAGATTCTGACATATGTTTTTCAAGCACTTCACGGAATGGCGCCAGAATATTTAGCTGAGCTTATTAAGCCCTACGGTGCAGGCGTAAGACTAAGATCAGCAAACAAGTTACTTTTAACTGTTCCTAGTGCACGTCTCAAAATGAAAGGTGATCGTGCTTTCTCTGTCGCTGGTCCTAGATTGTGGAATAATCTGCCGTTGGATGTTAGATCTTCCATAAATCGAAATGTTTTTAAGGACCGCTTAAAATCGTATCTCTACTCTTTGGCATTTTAGTACATTAGTACATGGATGTTTTTGTGTTTTGTCTTGTTGTTCTGTTGGTTTCTTTTTTTACTGCAATGTACAGCACTTTAGAACTACGGTGGTATATATACACTCACCTAAAGGATTATTAGGAACACCTGTTCAATTTCTCATTAATGCAATTATCTAATCAACCAATCACATGGCAGTTGCTTCAATGCATTTAGGGGTGTAGTCCTGGTCAAGACAATCTCCTGAACTCCAAACTGAATGTCAGAATGGGAAAGAAAGGTGATTTAAGCAATTTTGAGCGTGGCATGGTTGTTGGTGCCAGACGGGCCGGTCTGAGTATTTCACAATCTGCTCAGTTACTGGGATTTTCACGCACAACCATTTCTAGGGTTTACAAAGAATGGTGTGAAAAGGGAAAAACATCCAGTATGAGGCAGTCCTGTGGGCGAAAATGCCTTGTTGATGCCAGAGGTCAGAGGAGAATGGGCCGACTGATTCAAGCTGATCGAAGAGCAACTTTGACTGAAATAACCACTCGTTACAACCGAGGTATGCAGCAAAGCATTTGTGAAGCCACAACACGCACAACCTTGAGGCGGATGGGCTACAACAGCAGAAGACCCCACCGGGTACCACTCATCTCCACTACAAATAGGAAAAAGAGGCTACAATTTGCACGAGCTCACCAAAATTGGACAGTTGAAGACTGGAAAAATGTTGCCTGGTCTGATGAGTCTCGATTTCTGTTGAGACATTCAGATGGTAGAGTCAGAATTTGGCGTAAACAGAATGAGAACATGGATCCATCATGCCTTGTTACCACTGTGCAGGCTGGTGGTGGTGGTGTAATGGTGTGGGGGATGTTTTCTTGGCACACTTTAAGTCAAGTCAAGTATATTTGTATAGCGCTTTTCACAATACAGATTGTATCAAAGCAGCTTCACAGTATTAAATTAAAATAATACAACAAGGTTTGTTTCTAGTGGAATTTATTGATTGATAAAATCAAATTAAATATCCCCAAAATATCCCCAACTGAGCAAGCCAAAGGCAACAGTGGCAAGGAACCGAAAAACTCCAAGTGACCTAATGGTGTCCTAAAACTCCATCAGGTGACCCAATGGAGAAAAAAAACCTTGGGAGAACCCAGGCTCAGTCGGGGGCCAGTTCTCCTCTGGCATTTATGAACTAGAGGCCGGATTGTAGTTTGAACTGTAAGATTAAAAATATTATATGAATGCCTGGCTGAAGAGATGCGACTTTAATCTAGTTTTAAACTGGGAGAGCGAGTCTGAGCAACGAACAGTATCAGGAAGACTATTCCAGAGTTTTGGGGCTAAAAGTGAAAATGCTCTCCCTTTAGGCCCCTTAGTGCCAATTGACCACCATGTACCCATCCTCTGATGGCTACTTCCAGCAGGATAATGCACCATGTCACAAAGCTCGAATCATTTCAAATTGGTTTCTTGAACATGACAATGAGTTCACTGTACTAAAATGGCCCCCACAGTCACCAGATCTCAACCCAATAGAGCATCTTTGGGATGTGGTGGAACGGGAGCTTCGTGCCCTGGATGTGCATCCCACAAATCTCCATCAACTGCAAGATGCTATCCTATCAATATGGGCCAACATTTCTAAAGAATGCTTTCAGCACCTTGTTGAATCAATGCCACGTAGAATTAAGGCAGTTCTGAAGGCGAAAGAGGGTCAAACACAGTATTAGTATGGTGTTCCTAATAATCCTTTAGGTGAGTGTGTATATATATATATATATATATATATATATATATATATATATATTAGATTAGATTAGATTCAACTTTATTGTCATTACACAAGTACAGGTACAAGGCAACGAAATGCAGTTTAGGTCTAACCAGAAGTGCAATAGCAGCAAGTGCAGGATATACAGTGGTTCCATAAGTGCAGAACATGGATATGTACTGAATAAATATAGAGTTGAATACTATTATAAACAAAAATTTACAGATAGATTGTCCTATGAATATAATATACAGATAACTATTACTGTGAACAGAGTTTACAGCTAGATATGTACTGAATATAATAATATACAGATGGCTATTACTATAAACAGAATGTTTACAGATAGATATGTACTGAATATAATATACAGATGGCTGTTACTATAAACAGAATTTTACAGATAGATATGTACTATGAATATATATACAGATGGCTGTTACTATAAACAGAATGTGAGCATAATATACAGATGGCTATTACTATAAACAGAATTTAACAAATAGATATATGTATAAGTTAGGCTAATGAGCAGTATAACAATGGATTTAACGTAGTGCAAATAAAGTTTGGACAGAAGCTATCCGAGTGAGTGCAGTGGAAAGTAATTGCATATTACAGTTAAGGTACGATATTGCAATGTATATATAAACAGTCGGTACTGTAAATAAACAGTCGGCAGTGCAAATTGAGCATATTCCAGTCAAGGTAGTAGTGCAAGATGCATATGTAAACAGTTGTTACTGTAATAACAGTCAGCAGTGCAAATGAACATTATAGTATTGCAAATAACAAAATGGAGGCAGGTGTGAGGAGGGAGAGGAGAGTCAATCAGTATATGAGGGGAGTGGGATCAATGAGGGTTAGAGTTTAATAAAGAGACAGCTCTGGGGAAAAAACTGTTCTTTAGTCTGCTGGTCCTGGTCCGGAGGCACCTGAAACGCCTGCCGGAGGGCAGGAGAGAAAACAGTCTGTGGGCTGGGTGAGAGGAGTCCTTAAGGATGCTGCGAGCTCGATGCAGACAGCGTTTCCTCTGGATGTGCTCGATGGCAGGTAGTGGAGTCCCAGTGATGCGCTGGGCGGTTTTCACCACCCGCTGCAGTGCCTTGCGCTCTGCAACAGAACAGCTCCCATACCACACTGTAGCACAGTTGGTCAGGATGCCTTCTATTGCACAGCGATAGAAGTTCACCAGGATAGTGGAGGAAAGCTGATTCTTCCTCAGTGTCCTCAGGAAGAAGAGGCGCTGGTGAGCCTTCTTGACCAGGCTGGAGGTGTTGGTTGTCCAGGTCATGTCCGCCGAGATGTGGATCCCCAGGAACTTGAAACTGGAGACACGCTCAACAGCCATTCCATTGATGTGGATGGTGTCGTGTGTGCCTCTTGACACTTTCCTATATACTATATAGTCTTTGGTTGGTCAGAACGTCCTGATAAAGACCTTGCTTAGACCAATTAGGAAAAACAATTTTTTTATTGGGAAACAATTATGTTATGTTGTTTTATGTTATGTTCAGGGAAACTCACGACTAAAGTAGTTCCAGGCAGGTTTTGACCGCATCACAGTTCCATATCACTCCGCCAAATGATTTCAGTTATTGCAAAGGTCCTTACAGCCGACAACAGCAAAAGAACCAAAACCCAAAAGGACACTGCCCAAGCAAATAAATATAGCAAACAATAGGATAAAAACAACAACTTATTTCCATGTTTTCTGCCACAGAATCATGTTTTATTATATACGGAAAGCAGACGCTCCTCTCTCCTGCTCAAACACTAATAACGGCGCTGTTCTTGAAGCAGATAAACTTACAGTTTCACCATTAATAGAGGCGCTGCGGCCGAACACTGTTGAGAAACACAATATCAGGTCATTCACATACGCTTAATCTCTCTCTCTCTCTCTTAATAACTACAGTAATAACTGCTTTAGTCTGCTATCGATGGCAGAAGCCTCCTTTACAAGCTCTATAATGATGTTCATTAGCATTGGATAGGTTGTAATTTTTACATTAAGCGTGCAAAAGATCTGGGATGGATGATTTATCTTTTTATACATCACAAAAACCAGCTGTTTTAACAGGGGTGTGAAGACTTTTTATATCCATTGTATTTGTTGACAAAACCAAATGTCTGTCTTTAGATTAATGTGCATGGATGAACATTTCACTGTAAGACCAGAAGCATGTGTTGAAGTCAGTTTGGACAACTTTGACTTCATGTTGACTCGGGTGAATCATGCATTTAGTGTGTGCGTTTTCCAGTCTAAACATTATTCACAATGCCGTGGTTCTACAGGAACACACAGATAAAGAGAGAGGGATGATGAGGTGTTGACATTGATGGGAGTCGAGACGCTCCAGCATTGATTATCCTGCAGCTCTCGCTGGGTTTGTTGATTAAATCAGTGTGTGGTCGGGAACATCCAGTGTGTGTTTGGAGCTGAACACACGTCCCGCTCAGGAGAAACTCTGAGTCCAATCAGACCGTGTTAAAAACACCTCCAACACCTCGTCCTGAAATAGCACCCAGATGAACATTATAAAAGGTCAGGACTCTGCGTGTCGCCTCGCTGCGCCTCAGGTGAAGTCTGACTCCAGCTTTATGACACACACAGCTCTAATGCTCAGCCATTACGAAGCACAAGACAACTCTGGAGAAGTTTGTGTGTAAATGAACAGCAGGATCTGTGTGTGATTTAGTCAGCTCTTCTAGCAGAACCTCAGATGTCGGATCCTCCTGGTCTGGCTCAGATCATGGCATTCACTGCATGTACATTTAGAAAAGAAACAGAATATTCAGCAGTAAATCTGAAATATGTTCATAATGCGTTCGTGGTGTTGATTTAGTAATTAATTAAGCCGTTATGAAAAAAAGACCCAAAAAGTATCATTTTTATATCAATTTAAATTTATTATAATTGAATTTGTATTTTTTTTTAGTTTAAGTCTATAATTTATTGTAATTACAATTACAATTATTAGATTTTTTGCTATGTTTAATTTAATATGCAGCCATTATGAAAAAAACAAAAAGGTATAATTTGTTATATTAGTTTAAATCATTAATGTTGAATAATAAATGTTAAACTATTTTATTGTTTGCTAATTTATATAATTCGTCAGTCATTATAAAAAACTAAAAATATTTTTTTCTATATTTAAATTATTATTCTTTAAATATATATATTTTGAATTATATTTTCATTACAATTACAATTATTATTATTTTTTGCTTTAAGTGTAATTTAATAATTTAATTCAGGCAGCCATTAAAAAAAAAAAAGGTATAATTTGTTGTATATTAATTTAAATCATTATAATAAAAAATTTTTTATTGAATTTGAATGAGGTTTTGTGTTTTTTGTTTTGTAATTTAATCAGCAATTGTGAAAAAAACACCACAAAAAAAAAAGTAATGAGAGTTAGTAAATGATGGAAGTTTTCATGTTTAAGCAAACCTAACTCTCATTACGTCATGCTTGTTTTTTACACCGGTGTGTGTGTGTGTGTGTGTGTGACGTGCCTGTGATTGGTGTTTTCTCACTGTCATGCGTGTGATTGTATCTGCTGTTCGGTGGAATAACGTTCACTTGCGCTTGATTTCCAGCTGACATTTCTGCCTATTTTTAGACGGGTGTTTCATTTGCGCTGAGAATCACCTGTGATCGTACCGGTGTGATATCACTGTCATTTCACCTCCGATCTCTGTCTTTCTCGACAGGTTGCGTTTGATTTACAGCTCTTGCTCTGTTTGACAATGGTTTGTTCAATATTTTCTTCTCACCGTCACAATGAAATATATTCACCTTCTTCCTTTGCATATTTTGTCTCCAGATTCTGGCTAAAGTTTCATGCATTTCTGAGCTGTGGTTTGTGTCTGTTCTTAAACTGCATCATTACTGTGACCGCTGTCCAGTAAGTCTGTTTTTGAGAACATTTTAACATCCAAAGTAGGTGGATGCAAAAATAGGAACGAGGTGTCCGTCAGGTGAAGGTGTATTGCATCACAACACACCACTGCCAGTGTGGACAGCTTCGTTTAATAAAGTGCCACTGTTAAGCTATTTTAAAGTTTCCTGACTTTGTTTTGGAGTCTCTTACAACAGGTTTACATGCATCCAAGGTCAAAAACACTTGAATTATCTCAACATATACACTGCACAACTCATCATTTCTCAACGAGTCTGAAAACGGTTTGTTCGAAGATTCAGTCTCTCTAAACCCCGCCTTTTCATGAGCTTCCTTTGCTCTGATTGGTCAGATGTTCCAGTCTGTTGTGATTGGCCTTCTCTGCTCTGATTGGTCTACTCTGCTCTGATTGGTCAGATGACCCAGTCTGTTGTGATTGGCCTTCTCTGCTCTGATTGGTCAGATGACCCAGTCTGTTGTGATTGGTCTACTCTGCTCTGATTGGACAGATGGCTCAGTCTGTTGTGAGTGGCCTTATCTGCTCTGATTGGTCAGATGACCCAGTCTGTTGTGATTGGTCTACTCTGCTCTGATTGGTCAGATGGCCCAGTCTGTTGTGATTGGCCTTATCTGCTCTGATTGGTCAGATGACCCAGTCTGTTGTGATTGGTCTACTCTGCTCTGATTGGTCAGATGACCCAGTCTGTTGTGATGGGCCTTCTCTGCTCTGATTGGTCAGATGACCCAGTCTGTTGTGATGGGCCTACTCTGCTCTGATTGGTCAGATGACCCAGTCTGTTGTGATTAGCCTTCTCTGCTCTGATTGGTCAGATGACCCAGTCTGTTGTGATTGGTCTACTCTGCTCTGATTGGACAGATGGCTCAGTCTGTTGTGATTGGCCTTATCTGCTCTGATTGGTCAGATGACCCAGTCTGTTGTGATTGGTCTACTCTGCTCTGATTGGTCAGATGACCCAGTCTGTTGTGATTGGTCTTCTCTGCTCTGATTGGTCAGATGACCCAGTCTGTTGTGATGGGCCTACTCTGCTCTGATTGGTCAGATGACCCAGTCTGTTGTGATTAGCCTTCTCTGCTCTGATTGGTCAGATGACCCAGTCTGTTGTGATTGGCCTTCTCTGCTCTGATTGGTCAGACAGCCCAGTCTGTTGTGATTGGTCTACTCTGCTCTGATTGGTCAGATGTTCCAGTCTGTTGTGATGGGCCTACTCTGCTCTGATTGGTCAGATGACCCAGTCTGTTGTGATGGGCCTACTCTGCTCTGATTGGTCAGATGACCCAGTCTGTTGTGATTGGTTGAATTGGTTCGAGAACAGCAGGTTTCAGGGTCCACATTTTTCATTGCGAACCACCTTTATGACACATATGACTAAATTTGGACTATGCAAGCCTGTCTATGGAAAAGTGACGTCAGAAATGTCAGTGAATTAATATTTGTGCATTGCTCAAAGTCATGCATAACCACTCATGTCTGAGTTCTCCAGTAACGTTGTATTAAAGTTGAGTATTTCTGTCATGTTTTAATCAAATAATCCTGTGACTGTGTGAAATACTCAGATGATCTCACAGTTATTGAGCTCCTGCCTCAGGCCTAGTTTGAAAGTATAAAAACAAAATGCACTGTCATGCTTGTCATCACCAACTACTGAATACATTCTCTGAACTCATTCCATTTTCCCCATGCAGCCAGCTCAGATGAGTTCATTGTTTTCAAGCATTCATTTTTTGTTTTGTGGAAATATATTTTCATGCACCAGTGCTGGTTATGGAAAAGGCTGGTGTGTTTATTGGCTGACCGAGTGGATTGCACACAATGCATCTCTCTTTAAGATTAAGGACAACAAGCATGAAATCAGGCCTTTCTATTCTCTAATGCAGACCAGAAATATGGCAGTATCAAGACATCCCGGTTCAACCACACTCAGGGAGCTCAGATTCAATCCAGTTTCACTAGATTCACATAATTACAGTTCGATTTGAACAATTCACTTCAGAGGTGGACTGTGATAGTGAAATCATTTTTGCTCTGTTACTGCAAAATTTTCAAGTATTTGTATATCAGAGCATATTTTCATTTTGTGGAACTTCTAAATGATTACATATTTAAAGTAGCCTATATTATCTTACTTTTTACTCACTACATTTCAATACAACATTTCTTTCCTTGCTATTTCTAAATAGAGACGTGCAATTCTAAAACGAGTCGATTCTTTTCAGTGAACCGTTTCGGAAAACGAACTGAACGATTCTGAACGATTCTGACTGAACTGAACGATTCACCCACGGCATGTTTCTCAAAACCATCCCAAGCCTACAGTAAGTAGATTGTAGGAAAACAATTAGAGCCAATTGTCTGTACAATTAAATTTTTGTAATGATGCTTTTCGGAAATTCACCTCTGATCTGTTTGAATCATTGAATCGATTCACTGACTCTATGCGGGTGTTGAATGTAGAATAGCACACTATCATACTACTTTTAAAAAAGATTTCCTCCATATACTCATGAATCTTTGTACTTGTCACACTTTTAAATATCATCTGAAAAAGTGGCTTATGACGAATCAGTTGTCTAAACATTTTACTTAGAAAGTTTAATAATGTGTTTGGGGTATTGTCTCATTGTAGCGTTGTGTGTGTGTGTGTGTGTGTGTATATGTTCTTGTGTACCTATAGGGACTGCGGATGTAAATTAGAAATCTTGCTATAATCTGGCTTGTTTACATTTTGTATTTTATACTAATGTTCATTAACATGCTTTGTCCCTATCAAATAAATAAACAAACAAACAAACAATTTAGTACTGAGAGGCGGCATTATCTGCGCACATGTGAGTACATAATCTGTGGGAATGAGTAAAATATGCCGAAATTCAAGCCCTTTAACGCCAACAATATTCATCCGGAGCAAATGAAACGAGTGAGTGATGAGTGGAGGGTTTGTGCGAGAAAGCGCAGCTGGTATCGTGTGTCTATTCTACGGGAAATATGTATTGAAAGTGGATATTTCATATCGAAAAATCTATATTTTTGACACCACTAACACCACTGACTTTTTTTCTCTCGCAATTCTGACTTTTTTTCTCTCGCAATTCTGACTTTTTTTCCGCAATTCTGACTTTTTTTCTCTCGCAATTCTGACTTTTTTTCTCTCGCAATTCTGACTTTTTTTCCGCAATTCTGACTTTTTTTCTTGCAATTCTGACTTTTTTTCCGCAATTCTGACTTTTTTTCTCTCGCAATTCTGACTTTTTTTCTCTCGCAATTCAGACTTTTTTTCTCTCGCAATTCAGACTTTTTTTCTCGCAATTCAGACTTTTTTTCTCGCAATTCAGACTTTTTTTCTCGCAATTCAGACTTTTTTTCTCTCGCAATTCGGACTTTTTTTTTCTCGCAATTCAGACTTTTTTTTCTCGCAATTCAGACTTTTTTTTTCTTGCAATTCAACTTTTTTAATCACTGGGTGAACTATCCCTTTAAAGACATGTAAAATACTTTTAGCATTGCCAGTATTACAGTATTAGTATTACATTTTAAAACAGTTGCAAATTATGACTTTTATTTATGATTAGTCAGCATATATTCAAAAGTAAATCATTTTATAGCCTACTCAAGAGGAACTTAAAAAGGCTACTCTTTTGTCTGGGCATCTGTACTGTCGGCTCCCTCAGGTCCAGGACCTTTGTCCAGCCCTAATTGAAATATACACTGCAAAAAATGCTTTTCTTACTTAGTATGTTTGTCTTGTTTCCAGTCCAAATATCTAAAAGTTCTTAAATCAAGATGCATTTACTAGATGAGTAAAATGACATAAGATATTATGTTTTCTGGGGGAATTAATCAAAATTGAGTCGATGCAAAAAAAAAGCTAAATGATCTGCCAATGAGGTCAGAAAAATAATGATAACAAGATTATTTTTCTGTTCCCATTGGCAGATCATTTTGCTTGTTTTAAACATCAAATCACTTCATTTGGATTTATTTCCCCAGAAAACAAGACTTAATATCTTACGTCATTTCACTACTTTAGTAAATGGATCTTGATTTAAGAAATGTTTGACATTTGGACTGGAAACAAGACAGAAATACTAAGTAAGAAAAGCATTTTCTGCAGTGTACACCAGAATCAGTCAGATTCATGCCAAACCAACAACAAAGAACATGCTTTTTCTACCATGATTTATTCAGCCAGAGTTGTTCATAACCCAAGTATTAAATGTTAGAAACTTCACTGCAAACGTCACTCATGGTTTGAAAGTTTATGAGCATTTTAGGGCCTCTGCGCTGCACACAACAGACTGAAGCTCTCAGAAACTGTACACACAGATCCCTGTACAAGAAGAGCTGCTGAATCCTGTGGGATTGTGGATGCTGGACTAACTCAGTGTGCAGAAGCTCCTCGTGATGCCGCAGTTAAGCAGACCCAGCGGCCCGCAGATCGATCGCTTAGAAATTGTTGATCAATGGCCGTGTGCAGACTCTCTCAAACGATCTGGGCTGATTCTCGTGAGACACATGAGCAAACCTCTCTGTCTTTCTCTCGGTTAATGTCGCAGTGCTGTGAGTCTGAAAGGCCCGTTACCACCATCAGCTCCGGGTAATGCAGAAAGACGAGGCCTGTCTGGAGCAATCTCAAAGCTCTCAGCTCTTTTACACACACGGAGAGAGAGACTAATGGAGACGCTCAATGAGACAGAGAGAGAGAGAGAGAGAGAGAGGGGGAGACTAAAGCACACACTTAAAAACGCAGAGAAAGAAAGTTAGATGAGATAAAGTGACGAGAAAAGGGAGGTTAAACGAGAGAGAGAGAGGGAGAGTAAAGCACACACTTAAAAATGCAGAGAAAGAAAGTTATATGGGATAAAGTGACGAGAAAACAGGTTAAATGAGAGGGAGAGAGGGAGAGGGAGGGAGAGAGGGAGAGGGAGGGAGAGAGGGAGAGGGAGAGGGAGAGGGAGAGAGGGAGGGGGGAGAGAGAGAGAGGGAGAGGGAGAGTGAGGGAGAGAGTGAGGGAGAGAGATGGAGAGAGGGAGAGAGAGAGAGAGAGAGAGAGAGAGAGAGAGAGAGAGAGAGAGAGCTGCATAAGGCTAAAAAACAGCATTTGAACTAGATGTTCAAAATTGTATATAGGCCTGATATTATTTATAAAAAAATAATAAATCTGGTCTCACTTGAGGCATATAATAATGATAATATCAATAAAAAAAAAAATATATATATATATATATATATATATATATATATAAACATGGATTTATGAAATAGTTCAGGAAATGTAATATTGTATAAATTGTATATATATATATATGTACACACATATCTAATATATATATATTTCTTATTCTATATAATACTATATACATTTTTTATATATTTATAAATAATATTATATTTTATATATATATATATATAGAGAGAGAGAGAGAGAGAGAAAGAGAGGGAAAATGAATTATATATTATTTAATATAATAATATATTAATACTTATTGTTGTATAACAATTTAGTTTAATATATATAATATTGTATAAAAATCTAGTGTAATATGCAGATTTTATTATATTTTATATATATATATATATATATATATATATATATATATATATAATATAAATGTCAAATTCAAAACCCGCTAATCAAGATTAATCGAGAAGCGGTTCATCAGAAGAAAGGAACGGACAGTGACATCACTCTTGATAACATGAGCTCAGTCCAGTTTTCTCCTGAAAAGATGAAAGTGTATTACATGCATCAGCTGCAAAACAACACACTTCTATTAAAGAGCCAGAACGATGGGAATCAATGTGAAACGCTCTTAAGGTTTGGGAAGAGGTGAAACAGATTCATCAAATAATGTTTGGTAAGTGGTTTGTTTCTGCGGGCGGTGATTTATCATCGTTACTGTGTGAATCCGGAGGGAAGGGGATCCGGGTAATTGGGGTGGAACGCTGACAAGAGTCTGGCTTTAAAAACACCTCCAGCCCACAGACTGTGTGTGTTATTCCCTCCTGACAGCCAACTAACTTCATCCACTATACACTCAATCTGTTTCTCAAGTAAATGTTTTAGTTGTGCAGGAAAAGAAAAAAACTACTCCATTTACAGGTGTGTATAAAATCATAAATGACTTTCATATCTCAGATGTTTCTCAATGAGATTAAATTGAGCTCAATCCAAGATTTGTGTCTGATCAAAATGATCATGTTTCTCCTCTAGAGTTTCAGAAGAGATTTGCAATCAAAGGTAAGAGATCTCAGTATTAGCTTAATCACTTAATTAGATTCCAGATCGAATGAAAGGTGACACTTTTATTGGGAAAGGATGCATTAAATTGATCAGAAGTGACAGTAAAGATATTTATAATGTTATATTTCAAGTAAATGCTGTTTTTTTTTTAACTTTCTATTCATCAAAGAATCATGAAAACAAAGGTTTCCACTGAAATATGAAGCAGCAAAACTGGTTTCAACACTGATAATAATCGTAAATGTTTCTTGAGCATCAAATCATCATATTAGACTGATTTCTGAAGGATCATGTGACACTGAAGACTGGAGTAATGATGCTGAAAATTCAGCTTTGATCACAGGAATAAATTACATTTTACAATATTTGCACATAGAAAACAGTGATTTATAATAATATTTCACAATTTGTACTGTATTTTTGATTAAATAATTTGCCTTGGCGAGCAGAAGAGACAACTTTCAAAAACATTAAAAACCTACTGACCCCAAACTTAGAAACACAAACCCATTTGATCTTTGACAAACTGACACAAAGTCATCAGATATGAGACACAGGTCTTGTATTTCAGATGCTTATGAGTAGATGTTAGATGGGAAAATGTGACACATATTCGGTTTATTACTCATCTTTAATAAAGGTACTGAAATTGAAGGTCCTCTTTGCAAGCTTTGAAACAAACGTGTTGTGAGCTCCTGCTGTTCACTGACTCCTGTTGTGTTTGTGTCTGAGCTGTGAGAACTGCATGCTGGGAAACTACAGTCACATGGCAGCTCCAAACAACATCAGTGTCTGATCTGGAATCAGATGGACTTCAGACAAAAGAAGTCAAACAGCATCTGACAGAAAGAAACTATGCCATATCTCGATTACTGTTTTAATTAGATAGCAAATTGTGTTGCATTTTATATAAAAAAATTTTTTAAATGAAATGATACTCTAAATAAGAAAGTAAAACTGCCAGTAGGTGGCAGTAAATGTCTAGATGAGTGAGTCATTGAATCATTGATTCATTCGATTTGTTCAAACGGCGGATTCATTCAGGAATGAAGTAAATGGCTCTCCCTGCGTCTCGATGTCCATACTATCCATCCTAACCAGTATGTGAGATTAAAATAAGTGTGTCCCAAACCATTGCATGTTGAAAAGAGTATTCCAGAAGTCCCCTCTCTTTATGAATAAGTCATTGAATCATTGATTCACCTGATTGATTCGCTCAAAATGTGGATTCATTCAGAAAGGATCTGCTGGATCTGTCTGAAGCCTTTGACACAGTTAACCACCAGATCCTCCAGTCAATTTTAAAGATGAAGGGCATCTCGTGAACCACACCCCAATGGTTTAAGTCTTACCTCTCAGGTAGGTCCTTTAAGGTGTTGTGGAGGGGTGAGGTGTCTAAGACCCAACATCTAGCTACTGGAGTGCCTCAGGGCTCAGTGCTGGGACCACTTCTCTTCTCCAACATGTCATCACTAGGATCTGTGATTCAGAAACCTGGCTTTTCCTATCACTGCTACACTGATGACACACAACTCTACCTCTCATTCCAGCCTGATGATCCGACGGTAGCCGATCGTTTCTCAGCCTGCCTGACAGACATTTCTGGCTGGATGAAGGACCATCATCTTCAACTAAACCTTGCGAAGACAGAGCTAATCGTGGTCCCGGCCCAACCCTTCACTTCATCACAACTTCACCATTCAGCTAGACTCGTTATCCATAACTCCATCTAGGTCAGCCAGGAACCTTGGAGTTGTGATTGATGATAAATTGAACTTCACAGACCACATTGCTAGAACTGCCTGGGCATGTAGATTTGCTTTGTACAACATTAGGAGGATCAGGCCCTTCCTATCAGAACATGCGACACAACTCCTTGTCCAAGCACTAGTTCTATCCAGACGGGACTATTGTAACACTCTTCTGGCTGATCTTCCAGCTTGCACGGTCAAACCTCTGCAACTGATCCAGATGCTGCAGCTAGAGCGATCTTTAATGAGCCGAAGAGAGCACACGTCACTCCTCTCCTCACTAAATTGCACTGGTTGCCAGTTGCCGCTCGCATCAAATTCAAGTCACTGACGTTTGCCTACAGAACAACCACTGGCTCTGCTCCCTTTTACTTAAATGCATTACTTCAGACTTACAGTATGTGCCATCCAGAAACTTGCACTCTGCAAGTGAACGTCGTCTTGTGGTGCCATCTCAAAGAGGCACAAAATCTCTTTCTCGGACCTTTACCATGATTGTTCCCTGCTGGTGGAATGATCTGCCTAACTCAACCAGAGCTGCTGAGTCCATAGCCACTTTCAAGAAACGGCTAAAGACGCTTCTTTTTCGACAGCACTTGATCCATAGCACTTGCATATCGTTGTCCTACACTGTTAGAAAAATCTGTAGAAATTACGGTATTACTGGCAGCTACTTGCCAGTAACTTACTGTAGATTTAAATTGAAGTTATTTACTGGCAACAATTTGTTCAAAATTAAATGAACATTAAACATTAACAAGTCTTTATCTTTACAGAATAAAACTAAAATAACAGCCTCATGCAAAGCATTCTGGGAACCAAAATCTGAAGGAAAAAAAACTGAAAAAGGTTGATGAAGATTTCTGGTTCCCAGAATGCTTTGCATTAGATTGTTATTTTATAATTTTATTCTGTAAAGACAAAGACTTGTTAATGTTTAATGTTCATTTAACTTTGAACAAACTGTTGCCAGTAAATAACATCAATTTAAATCTACAGTAAGTTACTGGCAAACAGCTGCATAACTACAGCAAATTTTTTACAGTGTACTGTTAGTTTAACTGCTTCTATTGTTCTCATTTGTAAGTCGCTTTGGATAAAAGCGTCTGCTAAGTGAATAAATGTAAATGTAAATGAAAGGAAACACCGCTGTGATGCTCGGAAACGCACAACACTTCTGTTATGGCTTTATAGGTAATGTTTCGTTCAAAAATGAGCAAAAACAGACAATATTGTGTCTGAAGTAAGTAAAACACAATATTAACTTCCTATTAATTGAACTGTTGTTTAAAATCAATAACACATTTACACTTGTGCTATCCGGAAAAAAAGAGCACTCGTGTGATATTGCTTAATTATCATATAAAAATCTGGGACAAAAAATCCTTCAGGGGCATTTTTGTCCTGATATCTTGAATTTTAGGTGCATTATAACTGCATTTTATAGGTTATATATATACACACACACATTTCTTGAGTGTAGATGAGCTCTCAGACATGCACTATAAACGCCATAAAACTCTCTTGATTTCACAGGGTCGTTAAAGTGATTTACGAGTGATTATCAAGGCTTTATGAGGGTGTTAGACAGATAATCTGAGTTCAGGCTCCGCTACCGAAGGAAAGAGGAAAAGAACAAATCGGTGTTTACGACAGAATCCATTCAGTGACCATGGCAACCTCATTCCCGCCAAACAACTGACCTATAATGTAGAGGTCAAATGGCCTTTGCCCGCCGTGGCGTTACATCAGCGCGGAATTTTCAATCTATTCCGCCAACAGACGGATTCCAATGTTCCGAAACGGAACACGGAACTCGTTTTGATGCCTGTTCTGGAGATTTGTTTTCCATGTTAATGAAAAAACAGCTCAGATAATGGAATAGCTTAATATATATTGATTTTGTTGTGGAAAGGTTGTTTGCTAATAAGAGCCGAAATGGTTTCTTTCTCTGCGTCTGGCCTCTCCGGTGTCTCCGACAGGCAATCAGGAATAGCCATGTGGATCCGTGGAGAAATTTACCCCGCATACCTTCTCACACACACACGCGTACACACACAATTTATCTCGGAGCAAATGGAAAACCACTGAGAGAGAAAATAATTTCATCACACTATCCTCAGTGCTTCCGAGACAAGAAGTTCTGTCAATTCATCAGGGGTAAAATATTATCACAGTTTAACTCGCAGGATGAGATGATTCACTGTTCAACCCAACACACCTAAACAACAGAGGGACCTAAAACAGAGAGAAAGAGATAGATAGATAGATAGATAGATAGATAGATAGATAGATAGATAGATAGATAGATAGATAGATAGATAGATAGATAGATAGATAGATAGATAGATAGATAGATAGATGCTGGATTGTTCACAGGAAGACCGAAAACATGCATTTAGAAAATAGATAGAATTTTAATTTCATCTCGACTTTAAACATTCTGTCAGACAAATATGTTTAAATGTTAATAAATTGCATTGTGCCATTTCACACTAAAGTAATACATTTTAATATACTGTATGTTGTTGCATAATGATGCCTTTAAGATGATTTTAGGAGAATTTAATGCTAATATTTCTACAAACATCTATAGAAAATCATACTAAAAGTGTTTTAAGACACAAAACAATGTTCACTTGTTGAGTTTTAATGGGATATATATAAAAGGAGTTAATATTATCCATATTTTGGGAACATCCGAATTTAAACAGGATTTAAAAGCAGAAATGTGCCGCTTGTATTTTGGTGAACGTGCTTATTTTTTATAGTTCTGTAAAATTATTCATATTTAAGCTCTCTGAATCATCCTTTTGAGGAAGTTATTTTTTTAGGTGAATGACCTTCAGTCTTGAATTCAGTGTAATTTGCTCTAGTACTTCATGGAGACTTACTTTGGTTTCCAAAGTTCACTGAAATGGTAAATCAATTATGCCGTCCGTAGAGTTGCATTTATTCTGGAATATATTATTAAAGAGGATCTTTTGTATTATGTCCTTTCTCAACAAGAACAGGCTCTACTAGAACAGGTTTTCATGCCTGAATGTTCAAAAAACACATTATTTTCCTCATATTCTCCATTGTTGCAGCTCCTCTCTTCCCAGTCTGTCAGTAACGCTCTGTTTACTTCCTGTCTCTATGAAGCCCCTCCTTCTGAAAAAAAGCACACTGTGCTCTGATTGGTCGGCTGGACCGGTGTGTTGTGATTGGTCCAGGGGGGCAATCCAGGACCCGAAAAGCGTACCATCCCCGAGGGCCGCCATTGGCTAACAAGCCATCACCTGCTGTTAGCAATCCATTGACTCCCATTCATTTTGGCGTCACTTTGACAGCGAAGAACTTTACATCTGAGGCGTTTAAAGACTGTCCATTGTTTATTTCTAAAGAAACACGACAATGTATAAAAGGCTCCATTACCTTGTATCTTACGTTATGGCCCCGTAGAAGCAGTTTTTGTAAAAGTAGGCTAACGATTGCGTCATAACCACGCGACTCTCTGGAAATTACCATATAGACAGGAGGAGAAGCTCGCAGTCAATCGGGGGGACGTGGAGGCATAAAGTCTGATAAAGTCAAGGGAGAAGCCCATAGAGAGTCATACAGTTTCTCCTGCACCTAGCTCATGGACACCTCCTCCTCACGCTCTCCGTCTCTGCAAGTTTCAGAAGGGAATGATTCAGATTTCTCTTGGCACAGCTACTAGAAGACAGACGGGTTGCTCACGTCACATCTACGTCGTCAAGCTCAGTTTGAGTCTGCGCAGTACGCTCGGCCATCAGGAAGTGAGTGCTTCTAATTTGCTTCACTTTTATCTGTTGAATCCAATGGGGTCGCTGTGTCCATTTCTTTTACTGTCTATGGATTGGTCAAGCTCTTCGAGTTTGTTTGGGAAATGTGTCCCGCCCCTTACCATAACCGCCAGTTTAACACACTACTAACTAACTCAACCAGGCCCCGCCCCTTTATTCTGCGTATGAATTATTTAAATGAGGAATAATGTGATGTGTTTGAAAACTCAAGACTACAATGGAGGCGTTTCAGGGAGTTTAGAAAGACTGACACTGATATAGATAATAACTGTGAAATTTTGCAGAGCTTTTTCATGCTCCAACAGCAACATTACACACTAAAGAACATAGCAAAAGCGCCTCTTTAAGTGTTAAATATCCCCCTTTTATATTCTTCGCATCCTCATTTCATGTTCAGTTTTGTTGTGCAATTAAACGTTTATCCCCACAGATATGTAATTTGTGTTTGTGTGGCACACCTGCTGTAATTAAGACCAGCTCGCGCTCTCCGACGAAGCATTTAATGTGTCAGCTCAAACGGGACTCACGCGGCCCTTAACGGCTTCAAACCAGACTTCACAGGCTGCTCTCATTTACATATTAATGACATTTTCATGCTACGTTTCACTTTATGCAGTGTCACTAACCGCGGAGAGACAGTGGAAGAGAATAGAAGAAAAGGCCGACGCATAATAACAAGCTGTAAAACGGCGAAGGTAGCTGTGAACAAAATCATAATTGCGCGCGGGTGAATGACGCTGCCCTTCCAGCGCCTGTTGAGCTGTGGATGTACTGCAGATGGAGACGAATTATGAAAACAATAACAGAAAAATAGTGCGGACAGTCATAGATAAACGTGTGTGTGCTGTAAATATGAATGAGGGCCTTTTGGCGTGTTTCTGATAACAGTAATCCGTAAAAACACAGCGTTTCCTGCTGTGTGATAAAGAAAACAATTAAAGGGAAGGAAAAGCTATGAAAGAAGTGCTGAATAATAAAGCAGAAAACCAATAATTCTACACATGGACTATTATACTTTTACCGCATAGCTCTAAAAGTCTTAAAGCTTTCCGTTGTTAACTATGGTAAATGTTTAAGGAGTATTTTTCTAAATGAATTATACAGTATAAGCGTTCAGAACCTCCCCTCGTCAAAGATCATTTATTTAAATTAGACAGTTTCAGCTCTGGAATCTGATTGGATGAGCCATTTGTGGCTTTAATTGGATTTTAAACGATAACATTTCCCAGTTTTGTGAAGTGATTATATTGTATCTTTTAGTAGTATTTATATAGCCTAAAGCCTATTATTATAATTTTAATTCATATTTTTATTTAGCTTTTATTTTTTATTTCCAGGTTTCATTTTGTTTTAATAATTATGTGCTTTTGTAATTTTTATTACTTTTTTGTATATTTCTATATAGCTTTAATTTCAAGTTTAATTTAAATTTTTAGTTATTTTAGTACTTCAACTTAAAATTATATTTCAGTTAATTTTCATTTAAGTTTGTCATCTTTATATAATTAATTTATTAATCTATATTTCAATATTATGAAAGCTTGTTTCCGCCACGTAATAAAAAAAAAAAAAAAAAAATTTAAATAGCCTACTTTTTTTCTCTCGCAATTCAGACTTTTTTCTCGCAATTCCAACTTTTAATTTTGGACTTTTTGTCACAATTGCGAGTTTATATCTCAGATGTAGACTTAAGATGTAAACTTGCAATTGGATGAAAAAAGTCATAACGGTGAGATAAAATGTCGCAATTGCCTTTTTTATTTTTTATTTCATGGTGGAAACAAGCTTCCATACAATATATTATTATTCTCATATATTATTATTATATGACATTATATGATATAAATAAATGATATAAAGCTTTCCATTGTTTACTATGGTAAATGTTTATAAGGAGTACTTTTCTTAATGAATTATAAGCATTCAGAACCATTTATTTAAATTAGACAGTTTCAGTTCTAAAATCTGATTGGATGAGCCATGTGTGCCATTTGTGGCTGCGCATTCATTTAATTCTACACCACGTTATAAGGTTGCTTGGCAATCATAAACAAACTAGTGAAACTATTTATTTCAATTCCTTATTGAATATTTCTTTGTGATAATTAGCATAAATGCATTAATCAGTGTGTCTGCACCACTTCTACAGTAGTAAAATCACTGCGATGGCAATAAACCTGTGACTTTTTTTCAGAATATCAGCTCTGAAAGGGAAAAAGAGCATAACTTTGCGATAACTTTGATTGTAAATTCATGCAGGTCACAGCAGACGTTCATCAGGCTCTCTCCCTCGACCACACGCTGATTTACCTGATCTGCCAATCTCTCCAACCTATTTATCAATACTTAACCGAGAAGACAAGCCGTCATTTCACAGGTCAATTCACTCTAATTATGGCGTGGCGATTTAATCTGCTTTTAAACAGCCAGACGGACACTTTAGAAAAATTTCATTAACCTCCCAATTTTCAATCTCTTCTCTTTATTAGAGGGGGCATCCTGCTTTCCTCTGGCACGCTGATGAACAAAAGTGATTTAGATCAGACAGACAGAGGGAAAACAAGAGAGACAGACCCGCTTCGTATTCAGAACCATGTGAGTTGCCCATCTAGACAGCATTTAGAGGCATCAGATGCCAACGCTTTACCGGCAGAATAATGAAGAGGCCTGAAAAACGTTTCAATCACAGAGAATGCAATTACACAGCGCATTGCAACAAGTGCAGTGCACAAATGAATGCCCAAATGGCAAGCAACGTTTAGAGAAATGTTGATTTGGTCCTATTATGCTTTTTCACGTTCATCTTTCTTTAGTGTGTGTTGCTGTTTGAGCATAAAAAAGTTCTGCAAAGTTACAAAGTTATTCTCTATATCAGTGTCACTGTTTCTGATCTCTCTGAAACGCCTCCATTGTAGTCTTTAGTTTTCTTCCGGGAACAATATTCCTCATTTACATAATTCATACGCAGAATAAAGGGGCGGGGCCTGGTTGAGTTAGTAAGTAGTGTGTTAAACTCATAGACAGTAAAAGAAATGGACACAGCGACCCCATTGGATTCAACGGAGACAAAGTGAAGCCAATTAGAAACTTTTACTTCCTGGGGGTCCAGCGTACTGCGCAGACTCAAACTGAGCTCGACGACGTAGATGTGACGTGAGCAAACCGTCTGTCTTCTAGTAGCTGTGCCAAGATCAATCTGAATCATTCCCTTCCGAAACTTGCAGAGACGGAGAGCGTGAGTAGGAGCTGTCCATGATCTTGGAGCAGGAGAAACTTTTTGTAGGTGTTCTGATTAATAACTTTGTCATTTTGCCTCGACGTCCTCCCGATTGCCCGCGAGCTTCTACTCCTGTCCATACGGTAATTTCCTACTGTGCGACAGAGAGTCGCGTGGCTATGACGCAATCGTTAGCCTACTTTTACAAAAACTGCTTCTACAGGGCCATAACGTAAGCTACAAGGTAATGGAGCCTTTTATACATTTTTGTGTTTCTTTAGAAATAAATAATGGACAAATGGAGTCTTTAAACGGCTCAGATGTGAAGTTATTCGCTGTCAAAGTGACGCCAAAATGAATGGGAGTCAATGGGATGCTAACTGCAGGTGGGGTTCCGCTAGCCAATGGCGGCGCCCGGGGGTACCTTCAAAATAATACAAATCCCTGCCCCCCTGGTTAAACTGGCGGTTATGGTAAGGGGCGGGACATTTCCCAAACACACTCAAAGCGCTTGACCAATCACAAAACACTGCTTCAGCCAACCAATCAGAACACAGTGTGCTTTTCAGAAGGAGGGGCTTCATAGAGACAGGAAGTAAACAGAGCGTTACTGACAGACTGGGAAGAGAGGAGCTGCAACAATGGAGAATATGAGGAAAATAATGTGTTTTTTGAACATTCAGGCATGAAAACCTGTTCTAGTAAAGCCTAAAAACAAATCAAGACTTCGTAAAAGGGCATATAATAGGTCTTCCAAAAAATATCAGTGCGATTTTCAAAGATTTTACCCAATATTTATGTGTACTGTGTTTCATTTTCTACAGTTTTTTGCTGGTTCTACTTTTTTTCAAGTCTGCTTTGGGTGTAATGCACCTAAATCAACAACATTTTGTAATTTTAAGCTATTTGCTCGAGATTTGTTCTTGGTTGGCACATCAATCCTGATGTCAAAAGTGATGGGATGAGACAGGAGATCCATATACAGAACTGTAACGTTCAAGTTCAGAAAAAAAGAGTGATTTTGCATTTGCACAGCCTGACGGCAAACAACTCTGCGCTTGTCAGACTTTTAATTGAATTTCCAGTGGAGGTCTTATCAGACATTCATATACCTGATTACCTGCATGACCCTTGGAGCCTGACAGCAAAAATCTCAAATGTGACTGCTTAAAAAAATGAGCAACAATAAACAATTTAGCAAATATCAGTTAATATATCTTCAACGTTTTTGAGGACAAGGACCCCTTAGAGCTACACATTAAAGGGTTAGTTCACCCAAAAATGTAAATTCTGTCAGTAATTACTCACACTCATGTCGTTCCAAACACGTAAGACCTTCGTTCATCTTCGGAACACAAATTAAGATATTTTTTATGAAATCAGAGAGCTTTCTGACTCCTCCATAGACAGCAACGTCATTGCAACTTTCAAGGCCCAGAAAGGTAGGAAAGACATCGTTAAAATAGTCCATGTGACTACAGTGGTTCAACCTTAATGTTATGAAGCGACGAGAATACTTTTTGTGTGCAAAAACAAACAAAAATAACGACTTTATTCAACCATCTCTTCTCTTCCACGTCATTCTCCTACACTGTTGACGTAGTGTAACAGCGCAGCGCTTCTGGGTTGTACGTCATCACACACATGACCAGCGTCGGCCAATAGTGAGCCTACGTTCTGACGTACAACCCAGAAGTGCTGCGCTGTTACACTACGTGAACTCACTCAGACCCACACAGAAGAAAATGAAGAGTTGAATAAAGTCGTTATTTTTGGGGGTGGGGTTTGCGCACAAAAAGTATTCTCGTCACTTCATAACATTAAGGTTGAGCCACTGTAGTCACATGGACTATTTTAACGATGTCTTTACTAACTCTCTGGGCCTTGAAAGTTGCACTGACGTTGCTGTCAATGGAGGAAACAGAAAGCTCTCAGATTTCATCAAAAATATCTTCATTTGTGTTGTGAAGATGAACGAAAGTCTTACGGGGTTGGAACGACATGAGGGAGAGTAATTACTGACAGAATTTTCATTTTTGGCTGAATTAACCCTTTAAGCATATAGCCTTCAATATGAATAGACACCAACCATATTATGATAGTTATATTATGTTAAGACAATAGATTATAACTAAGCACGTTATTGTTGTTGCACATTCTATCTATCTATCTATCTATCTATCTATCTATCTATCTATCTATCTATCTATCTATCTCTTTCTCTCTGTTTTAGGTCCTTCTGTTGTTTAAGTGTGTTTGGTTGGACAGTGAATATTTTGGTGTGATAGGCTCCGCCCCCTGAACAGATGTTCACCCCCCCCCCCCACGACCTCTCACACCTGTTTCAATTAGAGCGTGTCACCTCGAACCTGCGCCTGCCGAGCAGAGTCTGACACAAACACACGGGTCACACATGCACACACACACACACTCCTCAGTGATTTAGTTCAGAAGCGCTCAGACATATGCTGATGACTCGTGATGTCAATCACAATCACAGGAGAGATTTACACTCACAAAACACTGATGAACTGAGTTCTATGACACGGGGTTACACAATATAGAAAACTATGTTTTCATTCATTAAAAGCATTTAAAATTTCTTCAGGTATATACTATATACAGTATATATATATATCTATCTATCTATCTATCTATCTATCTATCTATCTATCTATCTATCTATTTATCTGTCTGTCTGTCTACGCTCTATTATAAGGTCCAAACCCTGTGTATAATGTGTATCCTCCATCAACCTTCAACACGATTCATTGCAGCTTCTGTGTGTCAGTGTGAGCTGTTTGTGTCTCACACTCAGTTTTACAGTGTAAAGTCATTATTCTCTGTCGTCTCTGAGTGTCTCTGCTAAGAGCTTCTGCTTGTTTTCTGTTATCTGTGCCGCTTCACCAGGAACATTCGCACATCTGTCGGCTTCGTCCTGGAACCAATCACGAGTTTGCATGCTTTAATTGAACAGGAAGTGTCTAACACATAGTTAGACGTGTATTCGCTTCAGTGTTGAACTCAAGAGAGAACAAAGCCTGTCCTTGTAGTTCAAGATTTATTACCATATGGTGATTTGTAACTGCTAAATAATATAAAAATGTTTTTGCTCCTCTGAATTTCATATGCATTTTCTGCATGTTTTTCAAAGGATATATATATATATAAGGATCAAGGACGTCGCATGTGAGAAGTTTTTCAGGGTCCAACCTGTCACATATTCACAGAATCACATCTGAAAATGTTGCTATAGTAACCATTCATTTGGACGTGCTAAAACAGGAGGTGACATGCAAATATCGCTCTCTGCCTCCCTCGCTTTCTCCTTTATGATTCCTCCTCTACACCTCTTTTTCCTCATTCTGTCTGCTTCTCCTGATCTCTCTCTCTCTCTGTGGTTGTATAAGGCATAAACCCTGGTGTTGTTTGACAGCTGTGTGTGATGTAGAGGTCTCTGGCCTCATTTTTCTCAGTGCACGCATTCATTATGCATGATATCATTCACCGGTTTTCAAATAAAGATGGTTTTTATACGCCGCTGGATCCGCATTGAGATTTTATAGGAACGTGGATTCAAAGCAATGAAGGCATAAAATGAAAATCAGTCACTGTTAAAGCACAAATGTTGGGAATATACCATAATTTCTACACAATGTCACTTAAAGTTTCTTGCACATCAAAAGCATCAAACTTCTATTATTTTTTTTTTCTGGACATGTTTTCATGACATTCACCCATCTACTGTATGTCCTACTGTACAAATAACATGCATGAGAATGACAGAAGTTGAACTGACTGAAATAGTTCTGCAATGGCAGCAGAAAAGTAAGATAATGTACTCAAACACAACCCTGATCCGTCCTTCAGTGCGGATTTATGACGGGATGTACAGTACGGGATGAATATTCCATGCAGGTCGGCTGGTGAGGCATGCGGAAAATCGCCTGTTCAGTAGGTTTTTTTCTCTCTCGCAATTCGGACTTTTTTTCGCACAATTCAGACTTTTTCATCGCAATTCTGACTTTTTTTCTCACAAATCTGACCTTTTATCTCACAATTCTGACTTTTTTTTCGCAATTCTGACTTTTCCCCCCGCAATTCTGACTATTCTTCTCGCATTTCTGACTTTTTTTCTCGCAATTCCGAAATTTTTTCTGCAATTTTTACGTATTTTTTTGCTATTCAACTTATTTTTCTGCAATTCTGACTTTTTTCTCGCAATTCTGACTTTTTTCCGCAATTCTGACTTTTTTCTCGCAATTCTGAAAAAAAATCTCACAATTCTGACTTTTTCCTCGAAATTCTGACTTTTTCCCCACAATTCTAACTTTTTTTCTCGCAATTCTGACTTTTTTCTCTCGCAATTCTGACTTTTTTTTTTCGCAATTCTGACTTTTTTCCTCGCAGTTCGGAATTTTTTTTCCGCAATTCTGACTTTTTTCTCACAATTCCGACTTTTTTCTCACAATTCTGACTTTTTTATCTTGCAATCCCGACAATTTTTCTGCACTTTTGACATTTTTCTCACAATTTTGACTTTTTTCCTCACAGTTCGGAATTTTTTTTCCGCAATTCTGACTTTTTTCTCACAATTCCGACTTTTTTCTCACAATTCTGACTTTTTTATCTTGCAATCCCGACAATTTTTCTGCAATTTTGACATTTTTCTCACAATTCTGACATTTTTCTCGCAATTCTGACTTTTTTTCTTGCAATCCCAACCATTTTTCTGCAATTTTGACATTTTTCTCGCAATTCTGAAATTTTTCTCGCAATTCCGACTTTTTTCTCGCAATTCTGAAAAAAAATCTCACAATTCTGACTTTTTCCTCGAAATTCTGACTTTTTCCCCACAATTCTAACTTTTTTTCTCGCAATTCTGACTTTTTTCTCTCGCAATTCTGACTTTTTTTTTTCGCAATTCTGACTTTTTTCCTCGCAGTTCGGAATTTTTTTTCCGCAATTCTGACTTTTTTCTCACAATTCCGACTTTTTTCTCACAATTCTGACTTTTTTCTCTTGCAATCCCGACAATTTTTCTGCACTTTTGACATTTTTCTCACAATTTTGACTTTTTTCCTCACAGTTCGGAATTTTTTTTCCGCAATTCTGACTTTTTTCTCACAATTCCGACTTTTTTCTCACAATTCTGACTTTTTTATCTTGCAATCCCGACAATTTTTCTGCAATTTTGACATTTTTCTCACAATTCTGACATTTTTCTCGCAATTCTGACTTTTTTTCTTGCAATCCCAACCATTTTTCTGCAATTTTGACATTTTTCTCGCAATTCTGAAATTTTTCTCGCAATTCCGACTTTTTTCTCACAATTCTGACTTTTTTATCTTGCAATCCCGACAATTTTTCTGCAATTTTGACATTTTTCTCACAATTCTGACATTTTTCTCGCAATTCTGACTTTTTTTCTTGCAATCCCAACCATTTTTCTGCAATTTTGACATTTTTCTCGCAATTCTGAAATTTTTCTCGCAATTCCGACTTTTTTCTCCACAATTTTGACTTTTTTCTCGCAATTCTGACTTTTTTTCTTGCAATCCCAACCATTTTTCTGCAATTTTGACATTTTTCTCGCAATTCTGAAATTTTTCTCGCAATTCCGACTTTTTTCTCCACAATTTTCCTGCAATTTTGACATTTTTCTCGCAATTCCGACTTTTTTCTCCACAATTTTGACTTTTTTCTCACAATTCTGACTTTTTTTTATCTTGCAATCCCGACAATTTTGACATTTTTCTCGCAATTCTGACTTTTTTCCCGCAATTCCGACTTTTTTCTCCACAATTTTGACTTTTTTCTCGCAATTCTGACTTTTTTTCTTGCAATCCCAACCATTTTTCTGCAATTTTGACATTTTTCTCGCAATTCTGAAATTTTTCTCGCAATTCCGACTTTTTTCTCCACAATTCTGACTTTTTTTTATCTTGCAATCCCGACAATTTTGACATTTTTCTCGCAATTCTGACTTTTTTCTCGCAATTCCGACTTTTTTCTCCACAATTTTGACTTTTTTCTCACAATTCTGACTTTTTTTTATCTTGCAATCCCGACAATTTTTCTGCAATTTTGACATTTTTCTCGCAATTCTGACTTTTTTCTCGCAATTCCGACTTTTTTCTCCACAATTTTGACTTTTTTTATCTTGCAATCCCGACAATTTTTCTGCAATTTTGACATTTTTCTCACAATTCTGACATTTTTCTCGCAATTCTGACTTTTTTTCTTGCAATCCCAACAATTTTCCTGCAATTTTGACATTTTTCTCGCAATTCCGACTTTTTTCTCCACAATTTTGACTTTTTTCTCACAATTCTGACTTTTTTTTATCTTGCAATCCCGACAATTTTTCTGCAATTTTGACATAATTTTCGCAATTCTGACTTTTTTCTCATATGTCTGACTTTTTTCCTCACAATGCAGACATTTTTCTATAACTATTCTGACTTTGTCGCAATTCTGACGTTTTTCATCTACTGTATGTCCTACTGTACAAATATCATGCATGAGAATGACAGAAGTTGAACTGACTGAAATAGTCCTGCAATGGCAGCAGAAAAGCAAGATAATGTACTCAAGCACAACCCTGATCCGCCCTTCACTACGGATTCATGATGGGATGAATATTCCATGCAGGTCGGCTGGTGAGGCAGGCGGAAAATCACCTGTTCAGTCGGCATCATTCTGGATTTATGAGTGTTGTCCCGATAGCGCCTCTGTCTTGTCAAGTCTCACAGGAGCCAGTCATCCGTGACACGTAAAACAGGCCGGACAGAAGCGGCCGGGCCTGAGAGAGAGAGAGATGCAGGAGACAGATGCACAAATGAGGCCTTTCAATCAGATTCTTTGCATTATTTAAACAGCCAGTAAATATTAATTGGCCGTTAGGCCCAAAGACCAGAAACATATGCAAACCTCAATGCCAGGCCAACATATTGCACATAAAGCTAATATGAAATAGTTTGCAGTATAATTGCATAATCTGCATATCTGTGTTGCATTATGAAGTGTTTTCAGATCAATTTTACAACAATGCAACCACATAAAGCACAATATATACAGTATATACAGTTAAATGAATAACATTCACTTAATTAAATATGCAACATGATGAGGTCATGTGAAAACAATGTTTAAAACATTTATTATTACATAATGCATACAAGGGATGCACCGATATGAAAACTTTGGCCGATACAATAACCGATAAATCTTTCTATGTGAGAGTCGATAACCGATATATTGGTCAATAAATCTAATTCCAAATTTTTCTATACTTTTTGAGAGCCTGATTACAAAAACAAGAGTCTCACTATTAAAATCCATATCCCAAGCACACAATTATGATGTTCTCATTATATTTTTATGTAGCCGATATGACAGACTTGCACTGCACATGTTGCACTGAACCGAATTTTCCTTTTTTTAAGTGATTTCAATCATATTTCAAGCAATTCAAAAGCATCTTGTTGAACAGTGCACATCTGAAGCGTCTCCACTGAAGGAAATAATACATTATTTTTCTGCATTAATATATTGGACATATTTTCTTATTGAGCCAATATCGATAACATTATCGGTCGATACCGATATGGTGGCCGATATATCGTGCATCCCTAATGCATGCTGCTTCATATATTATGAAAATGTTATTCAGTTTGCCGCTTGCAGAGAGTAGTTTGCTAGTTTTCCATTAAGAGTGAGATTAAGGGAAACTGTAGCTGTGTTGCTGTAATCTCTGACTGTGAATAATTAAAGCTGTCTACTTACTTGCTTATCTTGTAGGGAAACAGATAAAAACGTGCAGCAACGTTTGCATAAGCCAAACAGCACTGGACAGAATGACTGTTATAGATTTGTGCAAGTGATTTGAGGTAGTGGATTAAAAATGTCTGCTAAGAAATAAATGCTGCATTGCAAGAGAGGTTTAATTTCCTGCTTATCCAATACACATATTAATACATGTTTCTGGACTCAGTGTGAACTATTCTTTAGTTATTTCATTGTGGCATGCAATACTTTATTTAATAACCATACAAATCCTGGCAGATAAGGTGTGTGTGCGTGTCGTAGTGTTGTAGTTTGTTCTCCTCGCCTGCTGGTGTCGCTGCTGAGTTCGTCTCTCCTCGTCTCGCGCCGGTTACTCACGCGAAGAACAGAAATCAAGTTTTGTTCACAAGCGTGTTGTGTTTACACGCTGGTATACAAAACATATTCATTTTTAAGGATTATAAGACAGAGAAATCATCATGGATGTAGGAGAGCTGCTGAATTATCAGGTACTGACATGTTTAATGTCTCACCGTGATCTTTATTCGGATGAGTTTGTCACTGGTTCTGCTACTGGTGTCAATGCTATCTTAAACTTTAATATTTAATGCAGAAATAAACTGTTTTTAGACTATTACACATTATTTAAACGTGTTTTAAGGTTGTTTAAGAAGGTAAAAGCTTTATTAACCCGTTACCCAACTGGTACATACGCATGCGGGTTATTGAGTGTTTGTTGTTATTATACGTTTATAAAAGCATTAATTTGTCTTTTCCTCCCTGATGTAAAAGTACTGTGGTGGTGTAGTCAATGTAAGATGGGTATTTGATTTACCATGGTACTGAATAATTACCATATCCATGTATCTTGAAATAATACCATGGCATCATGCCCAAGAACTATGGGAACACTGTCATTTTGTAAATTTGCAATTAAATAACATTTTCTGGATCAACACACTTTACCTAAATATATACATGCGTGTGTATTTATATATACAAAATAATTATACACAGTACACACACATATATTATGTAAACACAAACTTTTATATATATATAATGTGTGTGTGTGTGTGTACAGGTTTAAATAGGGGTAGGGTTGTGTGATGGGTAGGGTTAGAGTGTGTGTGTGTGAGTGAGTGATGGGTAGGTTTAGGAGTTGGGTTAGTGTGTGTGTGTGTGTGTGTGTGTGTGTGTGTGTGTGTGTGTGATGGGTAGGTTTAGGAGTCGGGTTAGTGTGTGTGTGATGGGTAGGGTTAGTGTGTGTGTGTGATGGGTAGATTTAGGAGTCGGGTTAGTGTGTGTGTGTGATGGGTAGGTTTAGGAGTCAGGTTAGTGTGTGTGTGTGATGGGTAGGGTTAGTGTGTGTGTGTGATGGGTAGGTTTAGGAGTCGGGTTAGTGTGTGTGTGATGGGTAGGTTTAGGAGTCGGGTTAGTGTGTGTGTGATGGGTAGGTTTAGGGGTCGGGTTAGTGTGTGTGATGTGTAGGTAGTGTGTGTGTGTGTGTGTGTGTGATGGGTAGGTTTAGGAGTCGGGTTAGTGTGTGATGGGTAGGTTTAGGAGTCGGGTTTGTGTGTGTGTGTGTGTGATGGGTAGGTTTAGGAGTCGGGTTAGTGTGTGTGTGTGATGGGTAGGTTTAGGGGTCGGGTTAGTGTGTGTGATGTGTAGGTAGTGTGTGTGTGATGGGTAGGTTTAGGGGTTGAGTTAGTGTGTGTGTGTGTGTGTGTGTGATGGGTAGGTTTAGGGGTTGGGTTAGTGTGTGTGTGTGTAATGGGTAGGTTTAGGAGTCAGGCTAGTGTAAGGGGACAGAAGAATATACAGTTTGTACAGTATAAAAACCATTATGCGTATGGAGAGTCCCCACAAAGATAGCGAACCAGGCTCTGTGTGTGTGTGTGTGTGTATACAGTACCAGTCACAAGTTCGGAAACAATACTATTTTTAATGTTTTTGAAAGAAGTCAAAATTTGTATGCAGTACCCCAACATTTACATAAAAATAGTTGGATGAAAACATAGTTACTGTTGAGAATGATCAAATGGACCGTCTGGATCCGTCCCATCTTCACTCTCTCGTGAAATCCTCTTTTCAGCCGGACCGCGGAGCGAAGAGACCCCGAGAGGAGGACAGCCATGAGGACTCGAGAGGCAAGAAGAGCTCGGGCCGGGACGCCGGACGGGTCCTGATGAGGTCAGAGCTGGACAGTGAGGAGCAGACGGGAGACGGGGACAAGATCCTGGAGAGACTGATGGATCAGGACGGAGAGGATCCAGAGGTGAGGACAGAGCATATTCATGTGTGTGTGCAACATGGAGGTTAAAGGATGCGTTCAGGTCATGTCGGAAAGACCGTATTTATGAGTTGAATGCACATGATTGGCATCACAAAGTCGTGAGTACGAGTGGACTTTCTTTAAGCCGGTTTAAGAGTTAAGAGTTATTATTTACAAGAAAACTATTTAAGTTGCATGTACATATAGATAGTATAGTAAAATTACGCTATAATATACTGATTTAATTCACAACACTTTCATTAACGTAATAAAAACAAACAAAAAAACACCCATTCTTTATTCATCATTATAGAAATGTTAAAAATCTTGCTAATTGTTTTGTGGAAAAGGTACACCACCTGACCCGAGTGACTAACCCACCAAACGTCATAATTAATACGGCGTATTAATAATCCCAGATGCACTTGTATCCACCAAGAGCCCTCTGATTGGTTTATTATAAGCACAGTAACGCTCACAGTAATGCGTGTTCAGCGAAGAACGCTTTCAAGATAGGATGTTTTGTGACAATATATTTTTTAAATATGTAATACATAATTTAATTATGTATAGTAACTGTTATTAAAATCAAGCCAGTTTGATTTCATTGCACATTGTTTCATAGCAGCTTCATTAAAAATATTGCAGTAATATGTCTTAAATAATGTACGGTCCTGGTTTAGCAGTTCAATTAAAAGAAAATTATGCCATAATATATTTGTAATGAAGAATTATATAAACATACTCTACCGTTCAAAAGTTTGGGGTCAGTAAGATTTTTTATGCTTTTAAAATAAGTCTTTTCTGCTCACCAAGGCTGCATTTATTTGATAAAAAACAATAAAAAAACCCCAGTAATATTGTGAAATATTATGACAATTTAAAATGACTGTTTTCTATTTTAATATATTTTAAACTGTCATTTATTCCTGTGATCAAAGCTGTATTTTCAGCATCATTACTCCAGTCTTCAGTGTCACATGATCCTTCAGAAATCACTCTAATATGATGATTTGATGCTCAAGAAACATTCATTATTATTATCAATGTTGAAAACAGTTGTGTACATTTTTCCCCAAATTTCTTTGATGAATAGAAAGTTCAAAAGAACAGCATTTATTTAAAATAGAATATTTTCTAACATTATAAATGTCTCTTTACTGTAACTTTTGATCAGTTTAACTCATCCTTGATGAATAAAAGTATTGATTTATTTTATTTCTTTCCCCCAAAAATAAAATAAAAATTCTTACTGACCCCAAACTTTTGAAGGGTAGTGTTTAATGTTACAAAAGCTTTAGATTTCAGATAAATGCTGTTCTTTTGAACTTTCTATTCATCAAAGACTGTACACAACTGTTTTCGACATTTAAAATAATAATGAATGTTTCTTGAGTATCAATCATCATATAAGAATAATTTCTGAAGGATCATGTGACAGTGACGACTGGAGTAATGATGCTGAAAATACAGCTTTGATCACAGGAATAAATTACACTTTACTGTATATTCACATAGAAAACAGTTTACATTGGAATAATATTTCACAATATTACTGTTTTTGTTTGTATTTTTAATCAAATAAATGCAGCCTTGGTGAGCAGAAGATACTTCTTTTAAAAACATAAAAAATCTTACTGACCCCAAACTTTTGAACGGTAGTGTACACTGTTATACAAAATACTGTTTTTAACATTTTATTTCCCAAAACCAGTGATTGTTTTGTGTAGTTATAAATAATTCAATTTAATGTTTTTTTTTTTTTTTTGTCTGGTGCCAATAATAATAATAATAAAAATAATTTATTTAGTTAGGCCAAATGCCGATAGTATAAATCTTACCTGTTTAACCTGTTTTTAATCAATACGTTTTATTTTTTAATGTTTTTTTTATTTCGATATTATATGGATGGGAACTGATGTTGTGATGTGATTGCCGATATTACAAATCTATACCGTTTTGCATATTCTTTTTTTTAAATGGCATTCACACTAGAGCTCCGGTGTTGAATTGTTCACGCATCAAAACATAATAATGTACAGCAGAACAGATGAATAATAACTGTTAAAACTTTTAGAAATCTGGTGTAGAAAAAGAGTATTTTTAACTGGGGAAAAAGTCTCATGTGTAATTCAGAGGCGCACTGTAGATGAGAATCATGACCTTTGACCTTCTGACCTGCTGTGTGTCTGCAGGGGGAGCCCGTGGATGAGAGCACCGTGAAGAAAATGATCCTGACCTTTGAGAAGAGATCCTACAAAAACCAGGAGCTGAGGATCAAGTTTCCCGACAACCCAGAGAAGTGAGTTACGGAGAACTAAAATCTCACCGTTCACTTTTAAATGTGAAATGAGACGCAAACGTTAATCCACAGTTAATCTCACAGAGAGCGATGACGTCAACCCATGTGCATGACATATGTGATGCTTTGCTGTCGTTATCTTTTCGTTGTATGTAACGGTTAAATTTTTACTTATGTACTTATATTTCTGATACCTTGGCATTAAGAAAAAAAGAGAGAAATGACATCACTTCCTGTGTTCGGCAGATTCATGGAGGCGGAGCTTGATCTGAATGACATCATCCAGGAGATGCACGTGATCGCCACTATCCCGGAGCTGTATCATCTGCTGGTGGAGCTGAACGCGGTTCATTCTCTGCTCGGCCTCCTCAGCCACGACAACACTGATATCCTGACCGTCACATGACTTTAGAGTGACACCGTGTCCTAACCAGACGACATATCATGCGATATGTGCTGTTTTGTGTGTGTGTGTGTGTGTGTGTGTGTGTGTGTGTGTGTGTGTGTGTGTGTGTCGTTGAGACTCAGGGAAAATGCTCCGCTGGTTTGGATGCTAATATAGTTATCAATATAGTTATGGTTGTTGGTGTGAACAGGCCTTTAAATTAGTTTTTACGCACAATATATTGGCATTTTTGTTTAACTTTTATTCATTAGATTTACATTTATTTAGCAGATGCTTTAATCCAAAAATTACATTTTTTTACAATTTTTACATTTTACTCAACCTAAAAAAAAATTGTGCATTCAAAAAAAAAGGTGTTGGCTGCCATAACACAATTTCTTTTCTGTAAACAACCATAACAAGAGGAAACATTAGTTTATAGCCATAAAATACAAAAAGTTTGGGGTCAGTAATTAAAATTTATTTTATTTTTTATTTCTTTTGCTCACCAATGCTGCATTTAATTGGTACAAAAAAGTAAAAACACTACAATTTAATTTTTTTTGATGAATAGAAGTTACGTTCATTTATTTGAAATAGAATCTTTGGAATGTTATAAATGTCTTTTCTGTCGCTTTTTATGTTTGATCCATATTTGCTGAATTAAAATATTAATTTGTATAATTTCTTGAAAAAAAAAAAAACTTCCTGACCCCAAAGTATATATTGTTTATATATATTATTGCACAAAAAAAACATGGTTATTGGCCATAACACACCAAAAAGGATCAATATCTCTATGCATCCCTATATGTTGTCTATATGCATCCCTATTTAAAATATGCTTATGTTTTATCTTTAGCTGATGATCAGTATTATAAATCCTTAACGTTGAATCACATATCAGCATCGCGGTGGTTGATCTCCTGCAGGAACTGACAGACATCGACACGCTTCACGAGAGCGAGGAGGGCGCCGAGGTGCTCGTCGACGCACTGGTGAGAAAATATTTATTTAATAATCAGAGAAAAACATCATCAGTGTCGTCGTTAGAGGAGATCACCGGCGCTAGCGGCTCACGGCCCATCAGCTCAATGACATTATTATGAGAAAATGACATGAATTACGACATGCGAGAAATTTAGTCTGGTATTGGGCCTGACTTTTGCGTAGAGAAAGAGAAGCGATGTAATATCCAGACTGTTGTTGTGTATGTGCATCAGACGGATGGAGGAATCAGGAAGAGCGCGTGAACAATCAGAGGTTGATTGAGTCGTGTGGGTCTGATTGCTGCTGTCTAGTATTTGTGTTGTGCATTCAAGCAAACGCATTAACACGTCTGAAAGAGCAGCTCCGCGGACAGGCTACAAAATAGGGCTTGAAACGTAGAGTGTGTATATGCTTTATTTAGCATAGATTAGTAGTGTAGTCAATAATTTTATCCCTTAAAACTCATCTTTGATCACCAAAATGACATATTTACATGTTTTTTTCCTTAAAAAGAAGTTTAAAATAGCTTGAATGTAACTCTACACCCTTGCCTCATTTAGTAAACGCGGTTCTATGAATATGCAAATGAGCCCCGCCTCCACTCACTCACTCAACTCAGAGATCCACTGGTTGACGATCACACGATGATCTGATTGGTTACAAGGTAGTTTGTGACGTCAGAAACACCAGCGATTTCAAAGCGTGTTTTTGAGACTGTCTTTGGTTCACTGCAGTTTTAAGGAGGAAATACTCAGCAATGCTGTCGACTTATGAATTTACACATGGTTTGTCTTAAAGCGTATTAAAAACACCACATAGACACATAAACAACATTAAAAGCTGGATTTACACCACAGGGGGACTTTAAATTGATCAAAAGTGACAGTAAGGAGATTTATAATGTTAGAAAAGATTAATATTTCAAATAATAAATGATCACAGGAATAAATTACCGTTTAACATGTATTCACATATAAAACAGCTATTGTAAAATGTAATTATTTCACATTATTACTGTATTTTTGATCAAATAAATACAGCCTTGATGAGCAGAAGAGAGGCTTAAACTTCTGCAATTTATCATCTACTTTCATATTTGTATGGGTTTTTTATTTATTTATACATCACAAAGTTTTGCGGCGTGTCTAAATTTAGTTTTAAACCATGATTTGTGTGATAATCTTCTAGCATTAGCCTAAATAAACCCTGACATATTTGAATGTTTGTTAAATAGCTTTTATTTGTTTGTTTAGTTGGAGGGTCAGGTCGTAGCTCTCATGGTGCAGAATATGGAGCGCTTGGACGAGACGGTGAAGGAGGAAGCGGATGGAGTTTATAACACTTTAGGTAAGACACACACACACACACACACACACACACACACACAGAGCTGGAGTCAGCCAATGCACAGGGTTTTATCTGTCCAAGGGGAAACAAAGTCATGTCAAATATTGTATGTATGTATGTATATATGTGTATATGTATGTGTGTGTATATGTATATAGTATGTGTGTGTACACACGGTAGATAGCCGCTATATATAAAATATATAATAAATATATGCAAAAAAACATATAAATAAACATTTTATGTATTATAAATATGCAATATAATTATATTGTAAGTGTTCCATCTGAGTCTAAAACATGTAATAAATGTCCTTTAATTAGGGGTAAAATGCTCAAGCACTCTTTTAAAGCTGTTTTGCATGTTGGAAACACTGCGACTGGCTTGCGTTTACAGGTTTGGTTCTGGATAGATGCTGTTCAGCTGCAGAGAGAGAGATAAATGCTCTGACTGAACGGATTTAAACGGCACATTTCCTCCATTTCTTTCTCTTTCCCTGTTTTCCTCTCCCGTTCCAGTTCTTGTGTAATCTCTTTCCCTTCCTCGTGAGATTTTTCTCTCTCTCTCTCTCTCTCTCTCTCCCTCTCTTCCTCCCTTCCTCCCACTCATCCGCTGTGAGATTTTTCTCCCATCATGCCTCTGATTGAGTTATCAGGTGTCTTCAGAGTCTTTTATAATACAGATGAGTCTCCCAACTCCCCTGTGATGTGTCATATAGAGCTGTTCGCTCTGCTCCCGTCTTTGTGTGTCCCGCGCTCGACAATGAGGATTTCTTTTCTTTTTTCTGCTAGTCCAGGAGGTGGTTCAGATTTTTAGTGACATTTTCTCAGGCCCTGAGGTGATATGTGTGTGTATATATATATACAGTGCTATGCATAAGTTTAGACACCCATGCTAAAGTTGACTAAAACGAGGAATAAAAAATCATCTTTTGGAAATTGAACTTAATGCCTTAATTAAAAAAATGAGGAAAAATCCAACCTTTAAGGACACCAATTTTCTTTGTGAATGAATAATGTATCGTAAATAAATAAATGTTCTTCCTTAAAATACAGGGTGCATAAGTCTGGACACCCCTATGTTAAATCCAGAAGAATATCGCACCGAGCTTAGTTCAGGGTTGGTCAATGCAGTGATGATACTGTTCACCGAGCTCGAAAGCCTGCACATGCACCTGTACATAAGATTTCGCAGTACAGCAGGGCAGTTTGGCAAACCCACATTTACAAACAGTTGGCTTGCACTACTCCATCGTGGGACCCTCAGTAGCATCCGCATGGCATCATTATACGCTACAATTAGCTTTTGCATACTACTCTTTTTGTAGCGCCTCCACAGGTGGGCAGTATACATGGTAGTGCAATACGCCTTAAAGAGTCTGATTGTAACAGGTGTTGAGCACATTCCAAACCTGCGGATCAGCATGTTAGCCTGTCCATAAAGCATGCCACACTGTCTGTAAATGTCTCTGTCATCAGACAAGTCTGCAGTCACATAGTGCCCCAAATATTTACATTCATTAGTGACCTTAAGTCTATTGCCTGACAAAAAGAAATCAGGGAATGCCAGTTTGGAGTCCTCTCTGCTCCGGGCTATCATGATAATGCTTTTCTTTGAGTTGTATTTTATATCAAAGTCTGTTCCATACTGAGAGCACACATGCAACAGCTCTTGTAACCCAGCGCTATATGGACAGAAAGTAACAAGGTCATCAGCGTACATTAGGTGGTTAATGGTACTGTTGCCAACCCTACAGCCTGTTCCACAATCATTTAAAAACCTTGACAAGTCGTCCATATATACATTAAATAAAAACGGAGACAAAATGCTGCCATGTCTTACTCCATTTGACACACAAAAAGATGCATATATATATATTAAATGAAGAGTCAGATGCAAATAATATTTTTATTAAAGCAACAGTTCTCCCAAAAATTAAGCCTCTTCTCTTTTACAGCAGCGGTTTATGGTGACCATGTCCATCAAGATCCAATAAAGACAAGAAAAATACCATAAAAGGAGAATCATACTTTCAGTCATACCATAAATGTGAAGCGTGCACTTTATTCCAAGGCTTTGTGTGAGAAACTCGACAAAAACGTCATTTTTCAATGTAATTTAGTCCGAGAAAAAACGTATGAAGCATTTCCAGAAACATTAAATATTATGATCATCAGTGTTTGAAATGCATGTTTTAAATCAATGATACAAAAAATATATGGAATAAATGCTTATTTATTTTATACATGTAAAGTGACAGCAGCCTAATATTCCCGCTGTCTGTTTTTAATGTTAATCAAACCGCAAAATCACTCATTACTCTTGACTGAATAACTTTTGTAATTTTAATAAGGATTATTTAATAAGGATGTTTAATTTATTAATTTATGCAGTGTTATTTTACATTTGCTTTCTTTATTACATTCCTGTACCTGAAAACTACTGTCAGACCTTCATGAAAAACCTGAAAAGTATCTTTGTTATATTGTATTTTTTTGTGCTTTTGTTGCTAATTTGATTATTTGTTATTTTATTACTGACTGTTTACTTGTCTTTAATAATGTTTTAAATTTAATACGAGTTAGGCTAGTAGGTTTAGCTGTGGTATCGAAATTGGTGTAAAGTCTTGTGAATTTTCACTGGTTTCTAAAGTTTTGGTGTTATTACAGTCTGTTTTTGCAAAAACAGTTTCATGGCAGGTAAAAAATACTTAAGGCCGGTAAAATTGAAGTCAAGTCACTGGCCATTGGCAGGTTGAGTTGAGTTAGACATGCGTTGAGTTGAGTGAGACATGCGTTGAGTTGAGTTAGACATGCGTTGAGTTGAGTTAGACATGCGTTGAGACATGCGTTGCCGTTGAGTGAGACATGCGTTGAGTTAGACATGCGTTGAGACATGCGTTGAGTTAGACATGCGTTGAGACATGCGTTGAGACATGCGTTGAGACATGCGTTGAGACATGCGTTGAGTTGAGTGAGACATGCGTTGAGACATGCGTTGAGACATGCGTTGAGACATGCGTTGAGACATGCGTTGAGTTGAGTGAGACATGCGTTGAGTGAGACATGCGTTGCCGTTGAGTGAGACATGCGACATGCGTTGAGTGAGACATGCGTTGAGACATGCGTTGAGTTGAGTGAGACATGCGTTGAGTGAGACATGCGTTGCCGTTGAGTGAGACATGCGACATGCGTTGAGTGAGACATGCGTTGAGACATGCGTTGAGTTGAGTGAGACATGCGTTGAGTGAGACATGCGTTGCCGTTGAGTGAGACATGCGTTGAGTGAGACATGTGTTGAGTGAGACATGCGTTGAGTGAGACATGCGTTGAGTTGAGTGAGACATGCGTTGAGTGAGACATGCGTTGAGTTGAGTGAGACATGCGTTGAGTGAGACATGCGTTGCCGTTGAGTGAGACATGCGTTGAGTGAGACATGTGTTGAGTGAGACATGCGTTGAGTGAGACATGCGTTGAGTGAGACATGCGTTGAGTGAGACATGCGTTGAGTGAGACATGCGTTGAGACATGCGTTGAGTTGAGTGAGACATGCGTTGAGTGAGACATGCGTTGCCGTTGAGTGAGACATGCGACATGCGTTGAGTGAGACATGCGTTGAGACATGCGTTGAGTTGAGTGAGACATGCGTTGAGTGAGACATGCGTTGCCGTTGAGTGAGACATGCGTTGAGTGAGACATGCGTTGAGTGAGACATGCGTTGAGTGAGACATGCGTTGAGTGAGACATGCGTTGAGTGAGACATGCGTTGAGTGAGACATGCGTTGAGTGAGACATGCGTTGAGTGAGACATGCGTTGAGTGAGACATGCGTTGAGTGAGACATGCGTTGAGTTGAGTTAGACATGCATTGAGTTAGACATGCGTTGAGTTGGGTTAGACATGCGTTGAGTTGAGTGAGACTTGAGTTGAGTTAGACATGCGTTGAGTTAGACTTGCGTTGAGTTGAGTGAGACATGCGTTGAAACATGCGTTGAGTGAGACATGCTGTGTGTTCTGATCTCACTGCAGTTTCTCCATCAGTTATCATGGCAACTAGGTGAAGCAGACTTTGCAAAAACTAGGTCATAATACAACACACATGATTCATAAAAGTGTGCGTGTGTATGACAAGCTTGGGCGCTCAGTAACAGCAGATCTCTGTGTGTGTTTGTGACAGCTGTGATTGAGAACATGGCTGAGTTTCGTCCCGGGCTGTGTACAGAAGCAGCTCAGCAGGGTTTGATGCAGTGGCTGTTGAAGAGGATCAAGGTAACACACCATCCCTCACTCCTAATGCAACTTCATTCACTGATGCCTCTTTATGAATGTTAGTCTGCTCATTAATATAGTCATGATATGGAGTTTGACTGATTATTATCTTGGCTTAACAAAACAAATATACTGTCATTGTGCAAACTTGGCTTGAATTTGTCCAAAATCTCTTAACACAAGACCAAATTTGTCTTCAGCTGTTATTTTTTTAATGAATTAATCTATTTATGCATGCATTCATTCATTTATTTCATTTTTTTTTTTTTTGCATGTGTATATACTGTTATTGTCCAAACATGGCTTGAGTTTTTCCAAAATCTCTAACATGAGACAACATTTTCCTAGAGCTTTAAAACTACATCTGGTTTGTTTGTTTGTTTATTTAATTATGCATTCATTTTTTGCATTTATATGCTTGACTTGAGTTTACTCTAAATTCTCTGAAATTAAACCAAAGTTTCCTAGAGCTTTCAAACTTCATCTTGTTTATTTATGCATTTAATTATTCATGCATGCATTATTTATTTAAGCATTTATTTATGAATTTAAGCATTAATTTACTCATGCATTTATTTTTTATGCACTTATTTAAGTGCTGATTTATTTACTCGTTTAAACATTTTTGTGTTTATTTTTGCAGTTATTTAATCATTTCATTTTTGCATTTATATACTTGGCTTGGGATTTTTCAAATTCTTTAAAATAACCCAAATTTCCTAGAGCTTTCAAACGTCATCTGGTTTATTCATTTATTTATGTTTGTATGTATGCACTTATTTATGAGTTTAAAGATTAGTTTACTCATGCATTTATTTACTTAACCTGGAATTTATTTATGCACTTTAAATGCATTTTATAAACTTTCTTTTTAGCCGTTTATTTATTTATTTAGTCATTCATAAGCATTTTTTTTTTTTTTTTTTACGCATTTATTAAATCCTTTATGCAAGTACTTAGAGTTGTTTAAATAAATGTATTTACACTTATTATTTACAAGTTTTGCTTAATTAGTTTTTCCTTATTATTAATAATCATAGCTATGCATGAATACATGGTCAGCAAGGTACACAAGTGTGTAATTCCTGCGCACCAAACAGAATTGCAAAAATCATGACCCCATTTGTTGAGTCATGTTGGACTACTCAAACACACAGCAGTATTTCAGTATTTTAAAAGCACACTTTTGATATTACTTAGCCTTGACTCTCTGCACATTAAACTGGGATAGACATCAAAAAAATTACACACTTCACCCTTAAAGTTAAAAGTCAAGCAAAAAAAAAAAAAAAATATTTTAAATAAATTCAGCCTTTTTTCATGGCAGTGAACAGACAGTGTCAGCCGGTTTGAAGTTGGCTGTACGTAATGACGGGTTTAACTCGATCATTTATTATTTTTGAGCTGGATGTGAGATTTTCAGAAGAGCTGTAGGCCTGCTGCCACAATTCACAGTGTTTTTATCCACGTGAGGTGAAATCCTCCTCAGATTTACCGCTGGCTGCCGGAATAAGAGCATCATGCTGTTCGAGTCTTAATGCTCCCTGAAGACTTCCATGAATCCAGCGCACCAGCAATTACACTGACAATAGTGAAGACGACGCACAGATCGAATGGGACGCTGCTGCCAACGCCATTGAAAGTGTGTTTGTTATGTTCCCAAACAGGCAAAGATGCCTTTTGATGCCAACAAGCTGTACTGCAGTGAAATACTGGCCATCCTGCTACAAAACAATGACAGTAAGGAAAAATAAGGGACAGATTGCTTTGTTTAGGGATGTGCATGGGTTTATCAATGACTCCAGTGCATTAAATTCGTGCTGGTGAATAATTGCAGACTCGGTGTTGAAAATATGGAGTAACAAACTGTTAAAGGCTTTTTCACATCAATGGCAACATTCACAGCGCATTCTTGATGTGAACAGGCCTTTAGCTTGACATTTTGTGACATTTCCAGTTGATATCCCACTGGTTTGTCAAAATGGTTTGTTGATAAAAATTGCTATATTAGTTTGATAATATTTTTGGTTTAATATTTAGCATTTTATGGTACTAAATTATATTTATGCAGTAGTTACTGTATAATCCATTTATTCCCTTTTTTAAGCATGTACAGGTCATAAATCTTTAATGCTTTGGAGCACAGACTGAAGTTTGGTCTGTTTTTAAAGACGACACTTGGAGGATTATTGCTGAAGTGAAAAAGAAGTTTAAAAAAGTGAACTTAAAGTTATAAAATTTGACATAGATTTTTATATGAAACGCATATTTTCCCACATTTTTTTACTCTAAAACTGAAAATCAAAGCCATAAATCTAAACAAGCTGTGCTCCAAAATTGAGGTTGATATCTCAAAAAATGAAATTTCAGTAAGATTTTGTTTTGTGCGCAGTACCAAACATTTCCACTGGGTGAAAGTCGCTTCCCATTCATTTCCAATGCGCTCAATTTTTGACTGGGAACAGTGACTCTTTTTTCCAGGACCATTTAACCTTTTTGAATCGTCCAATCGTTTTTATTTTGTGTGTTCACACAGCAAGTGAAGTAAAGATGAAGTAAAAAATTCAAAAAAATAACAAAACGTAAAAGAATTCTGGTCAAAAATGACTCCACAGCACATATAGTAAAATGATATATATTTACATTTTATGTGCATCAACTCTCAATGATGACATAATTTATAAATGCTATAAAAGAAGTTTATGGCCAGTGCTGATATCTAAGAGCAGAGTCACTGATATATTGCTGATTTTACTCTATATTTACTCTAAATATATGCAGAAATATACTGCATATAAGACTTTAAATTTAATGAGGGTGCACAGTCATTGTTAATGTTGATGTCAAGATGATCAAAAACAGACTTTAGGGCTTGAAATTCCAGCAAAAACAACTAATATTGTGATATATATATATATATATATATACAGTGCAATGCATAAGTGAATACACCCATGCTAAAGTTGACTAAAAAGAGGAATAAAAAATCATATTTTGGAAATTGAACTTAATGCCTTAATTTAAAAAATTTGGAAAAATCCAACCTTTAAGCACACCAATTTTCTTTGTGAATGAATAATGTATCGTAAATAAATAAATGTTCTTCCTTAAAATACAGGGTGCATAAGTGAGTACACCCCTATGTTAAATTCCCATAGAGGCAGGCAGATTTTTATTTTTAAGTATTTTAAAAAAAAATTTTTTAGGATACTATGCATCCTGATAAAGTTCCCTTGGCCTTTGGAATTAAAATAGCCCCACATCATCACATAGCCTTCACCATACCTAGAGATTGGCATGGTTTTATTTCAGTTAGCCTAATAGCTAGTTTGATTTGCATTGAGAGATGATCTTATGGAAAGTGCCCCATGCCAATCTCTAGGTATGGTGAAGGCTATGTGATGATGTGGGGCTATTTTAATTCCAAAGGCCAAGGGAACTTTATCAGGATGTATAGTATCCTAATTTTTTTTTTTTTAAATACTTAAAAATAAAAATCTGCCTGCCTCTATGGGAATTTAACATAGGGGTGTACTCACTTATGCACCATGTATTTTAAGGAAGAACATTTATTTATTTACGATACATTATTCATTCACAAAGAAAATTGGTGTCCTTAAAGGTTGGATTTTTCCTAATTTTTTAAATTAAGGCATTAAGTTCAATTTCCAAAATATGATTTTTTATTCCTCTTTTTAGTCAACTTTAGCATGGGTGTATTCACTTATGCATTGCACTGTATACCATTACTGTAATATTAATAGGGCCCTATGATTTATGCAATGCAGTCGTAAAATGTAATTTACTGTTTAATGCGGAATGTCACGGAATTTGGCAAATTTTGGATGAAGAAATCAAAGTTCTTCACAACAACCCTCCAAAATAAAAGTTTGGTTTAACTTGAAGAAATGATGATAAATATTCTGTATATTACAGTAGAATGTACTGGAAACCTGTTTGTTTGCAAAAAAATAAAAGTAATTGTTTAATTTTAATTTGATTACATTTTAAAAGATTTATTAAATGCTTAAAGTTTTATACATTCATTTGATTTCCACTGTTTTTGTATTTTGAAATAATAAATTCAACAAATCCAGAAAGATGAAAGCAATAACATGCTTTTTGATTATAAAAATTTAATTCAACTATTAAAATGGAATCTAGAACAATTTAAACGAAAAACTAAATAAAACTGATTTCATAGTGCCCTCCATTACTAATGGCTTTAAGCTCAGTGAGCTTGTTCATTGTGTGTGTGTTTTGTATTCCTGTACAGTGGGGTTTATCACATGCACATCTCTCTGTCTTTTCTAAGGTTTATTATCACACTGAACTAACATTCATCATCTTTTCTCTATGTCTCTCGCACCACTCACTAATTTCTTCCCTACCCCTTCTATCTCTCTTTCTCTCTCAGAAACGAGGGAGCTGTTGGGAGAAATGGATGGTATTGATGTACTACTGCAGCAGCTTTCAGTAAGTCTCTCTCTCTCTCTCTCTCTCTCTCTCTCTGTCTCTCTCTCTCTCTCTCTCTCTCTCTCTCTCTCTCTCTCTCTCTCTCTCTCTCTCTCTCTCTCTCTCTCTCTAAATTACCTGCTGTCTGAAATCACAGTTTGAGACTCTTTAGAGATCATCATTACCCAGAACATACGGACTGCTATTTTCTCATTTAACAATCTTTTCAAAATCTCTTTGATTACGTTTTCATGTTGCACAACACGACCATGCAAAAATTTAATTGTTTACTTGCAAATAAAAATGTAAAGGTGTTGTAGGATATTTCTGAGAGGCTAGCAATAGACTACCTCATGTCTCACAGCACATAACATTACAATAATAATGACCATAAACAACTTAAAGAGCTCAGACCTGTACCACCTGACTGCTGCAGATTCATTTCACCGTTGATAGTGTTGACAATGACACGCATAATTTCGAGTCACGCTCCGAATATAACGTCCCGGTTTCCATCTCGTCCAGATTACAGTAGTTATGGTGTGAATGCAGCATAAGCTGGTTGTTTTGGTTCAGGAGGAACTGTAAAAGTCGGCTGCTGTTCGTTTGTTCTGCTCTGTGACTGACGTCTGTCTAAAGCCCTATTCGGACGGGACTAGTGTAACATGGAGAGGAGGGGTAAAGTAATAATGACCAGAGCTTCTCTGTGATTTTAGTCCTGTCCGAATGTGCATCTCAGTGATCATGACGGACGATGTCAGTAAAGATTACGGCGACTTTTACTTTCTGGAAAAATGTCTGGAAAATGACCTCAGGTGACACTAATCCCGTGCGAATACACTCGCTGTAAATATGAACGTAAATATTCCATCATTTCCTGTTTAAAAGTAGTTTTCCGCGTTTTTTCAAGTATGGAGACGCTTGTAAAAGCATCAGTTGTGTTCTAGTCGCTGGAACGAGTCTGTGGCAAAACTCAAGTGTTTCACACACACCATCAGATCAGAGAGAAGATCGACAGCACGTGTTAGAGGCTCGAAACATCTTTTAGCATTAGATAAGAGCCTATTACCAACACAATCCAATCTGAAGTTCATTAATACATCGCTCGACCGGACATAACTGTTTTATATATATATATAAATATAGGTTATATGTGTTTGTGCACGTGATATCAGGAAGCAGCGTAACACACACATGACGACAGGAGTGACGGCGGTGTGTAAATCGAGTTACTCTCACACTTCTGCTAGTGTTACTGAGATCTCTGATCCTGTGAGAACTGGCCATTAATATTACAGACGTCCTGTGGTAAAATTACATCACTCCATCCACCCTGGTAAAGCTAATCCCGTCTGAATAGGGCTTTACCGCATTCAGTGCTTGGACGAACATTTTATGGTCCTACACTTTTCCTTACATTTGATTATATATGAAGAGTTCAGATGCAAAAGCCTCTAAGTGCCATCTGAAATTTTCTTCTAGAATGATCATTTTTATCAAGCTTGTATATTTAAGTTCAACAATTTCACTTAAATGCCAATGCAAATTACCTATTAATTGTCATTTAAGTGAAATTACTGAACTTAAATATACAAGCTTTATAAAAATTATCATTCTAGAAGAAAATTTCAGATGGCACTTAGAGGCTTTTGCATCTGAACTCTTCATATACAAATAAATATATTTATACCACTTTAACTTAGCGATTGCTATCAGGGTGAAGAGACTTTCAGTCAGATTAACAAACACTGTTTCTGGAACAAATCGTTCCAAAACATTTCTTTAGTTAAACTAAAATCTATGTAATATAATAAAATAAAATAGAGGGTATACATTTTCTTTTGTTATTTTGGCCTGCCCAAATATATATATATATATGTATATATAAAATCTTATTGATCTTCTCCTCACAGGTGTTTAAACGTCACAATCCAGCAACGCCGGAGGAACAGGAGATGATGGAAAACCTGTTTGACGCCCTGTGTTCCTGCCTCATGCTTCCGGCCAATCGGGATCGTTTCCTCAGGGGGGAGGGGCTTCAGCTCATGAACCTCATGCTCAGGTCCGTCTCTCCCTTAGTTTTCAGTATTCACCACTCAGATGTACTTCTTATATCTTTTAAATTAGATTTTCTTTTATTATTAGTATTAGATTTTTTTTTTTCATATATTTGTTGAACATTACCGGAAAGGCATTAATAACTGAAAGATTATTAACAAGACTGAGCTTACATTCAATCATCACATCACAATAATTATTATTTAATTTAATTGTATTATTTTATATTTTACTTTCTCTCTCTCTCTCTCTCTATCGCTCTCTCTCTCTCTCTCGCTCTCTCTCTCTCGCTCTCTCTCTCTCGCTGTCTCTCTCTCGCGCTGTCTCTCTCTCTCTCTTGCTCTCTCTCTCTCTCTCTCTCTCGCTGTCTCTCTCTCGCTCTCTCTCTCTCTCTCTTGCTCTCTCTCTCTCTTTCTATCTCGCTGTCTCTCTCTCTCTCTCTCGCTCTCTCTCTCTTGCTCTCTCTCTCTCTCGCTGTCTCTCTCTCGCTGTCTCTCTCTCTCTTGCTTGCTCTCTCTCTCGCTGTCTCTCTCTCTCTCTCTCGCTCTCTCTCGCTGTCTCTCTCGCTCTCGCTCTCTCTCTCTTGCTCTCTCTCTCTTGCTTCTTGCTCTCTCTCTCTTGCTTCTTGCTCTCTCTCTCTCGCTGTCTCTCTCTCGCTCTCTCTCTCTCTCTCTTGCTCTCTCTCTCTCTGTCTCTCTCTCTCTCTCTCTTTCTATCTCGCTGTCTCTCTCTCGCTCTCTCTGCCAGTCTGTGTTTCTCTTCTTCTTCTTGACATCTGAAATATTTTCCCGCGGCGTTGATAAACTGTTGTTTGTCACTGTGGGATGAAGGAAGTGGCAGTGTGACGGACAGCTACATTTCCCTTGAGCGAGGCCATGATAGTCGGCTTGTGTCTGTACAGAAACTGTTTCCAGCGTTTGACACGCTGCTTATGTCAGTTTCATGTTTTATATACACCTCCAGCAAATTTATACAATTGTTCCTAGACTTTCGGAACAACCCGTGAATATGTAAAATGAAAGTGGACAAAGGCTTTGTGAATGAACAGACGTTTTCTTTTTCTAAAACAAAAATAGAAATTAGTTCTGCTTGTGTTTCTTGAATGAGGTCCAATGTCTCTTGCTCTCAAGTCTGAGTTTAGTGAATAAAAAAAAAATATATATATATATATATTTTTTTTTTGCTATACAGTTTGAATTTATTAGTAAAATGTATTTTGCAATATAATATAGTATATAATATATAATATAATATAGTTATATAACATTTTGTAAACTTTAATGTTAGTTCTGATTTATCACGATAGATATAAATAATTAAGTGCTGTAAAATCGATTACTCGCAATTTATATATATATATAAATAATTAATTATTTTTAATTCTGGGCCGATACCGATGTTTAAAGGGATACTCCACTTTAAAATGAAAATTCTGTCATCATATACTCACCCTCATGTTGTTTCAATCCTTTATGAATTTCTTTCTTCTGCTGAACAGAAAGGAAGATATTTAGAAGAATATCAGTAACCAGACAGTTTCTGGTCTCATTGACTTCCATAGTAGGAAAAAAATATACTATGGCAGTCAATGAGACCAGAAACTGTCTGGTTACTGACATTCTTCTAAATATCTTCCTTTCTGTTCAGCAGAAGAAAGAAATTCATACAGGTTTGAAACAACATGAGGGTGAGTATATGATGACAGAATTTTCATTTTAAAGTGGAGTATCCCTTTAACATAACTTGGCCGATGCCGATGTTTTTTCTTTTTGTTATTTATTCCTTCTTTTGTGCCACGGAAACATACAAGTCTTTCGGCTCTTGATCACACTATCCTAGAATGAGCACAAATTCAATCAGACCAATTTATGAAACAAAAAAAACCTTTAATGTCACTTTCTGGTTGACAGTTATAACCTTATTTATAAGTTCTTTTTCAGTTGTTATGAGGAGCAATATGAGAGAGAAATTTGGTAATCATTGTCTGACCCAACAAAAAAACCATTATAATATTCATTTTATTTTTCGTGTTCGCATTTATGAGGGAAAAAACACGGGTGAATGTTCATACCAAAATATTAAATTTTAATATTTTACTCTTCTGCGAGAGAGAGAGAGAGAGAGAGAGCCCCGACCGCGCGCGCGCTCTCACTCACTATTCAGAGCGGTCAAGCTTCCCCATACTCTTTGACAAGCGTCCTTGACAGGGAGGCCAGAGCTTCTTTGCAGCTCAAGTCGGCGGCGGGGTGTACAGTTAACGCTCTATCTGTTGACGGCGCTGAGGGAAAAGCTCCCGCCACTGGAAGAAGCGGTCGCCGCCCATTTGTGTCCTCCTGCGCACCCATCAAAGCCGTGCAGAACGTCTTCAGCACTCGCGGATCGTGCATACTCCGCCACTTCTTCTGCTACACACCATGGTCGTTCTTTTCTCGAGAAAAGGAGTTTTCTCATTGAAAAAAAATAAAATAAATGCGTCATTGTACCCAGCACTTCTGAAAATGCACTTCCGAATGCGTCTCTGTCCCCAGCATATCAAACCAAACTGACGCCCATGTGACATCGGCGAATGTCATTTTTATTTCCCGATGGCCGATGGCTGTTAACGAGGCAAATATCGGCCGTTACCGATGTTCAGCCGATGCATCGGTGCATCCCTAATATATATATATTCATTCAATAATTTAAGTAATATTTGTATGCAAATTAATTTATTAAAAATTTGCTATTAGTTTATTTGCAAAGTTTGTACGTAATACAATAATAAAATTAATATATTATATTTGAAATATATTTTGTATTATATTTAACATTTTATACATACAGCATGTGTACATTTTTTTTACTGCTCTAATTCCTAAAAATTGCACATTTTGTCCCTTAAATGACTTGTATCTAATTACTTCTTGTTAGTAGTTTCAGTTTAGCTAACTACTTAGTTTAGTTTGATTGCAGTTCTTTGAGTATTTTTAAAATATTTCAATATTTCTGATCGTGTGTGTGTGTGTGTGTGTGTCCAGGGAGAAGAAGATGTCTCGCGTCAGTGCGCTGAAGGTCCTGGATTACGGGATGATCGGTCCAGAGGGTTCGGATAACTGTCACAAGTTCGTGGACATCCTGGGCCTCCGGACCATATTCCCTCTGTTCATGAAGACTCCCAAGAAGATGAAGAAAGTGGGAATATCGGACAAGGAGCATGAAGGTTTGTGGAAGGTCTCTGTTGTAGTTCTGCTTCACTCCCTTTTTAATCTTTTTCTCACCAGTTTTATTCTCTTTAAAATGGATTTAGTTTGGCGGAGTAGCTCAATTAGCGGGAAAAACACACACACAGAGGCATTGTAATATGACGGCGAGTTCACACTAATATCTTTTTCCCAGCTATTATTTACACTTCATCCCGCGGTTTATTCCAGGGGGAGTAAACTCTGCGGCTACTGTTATTGTTTTGCCACGGCGTTACAAATGAGCTCCTCAGACGATTGTTAATAATTATTACAGAGAGAGGCTGCATCCACTTTGCCTACTTCTGTAGAGTTTTGAGTGTGATTCTGCACACTAGAATAAGCTCTGATAGGGCGTTTCATGGATGTGTGTAAGATGCGTGTCGAGGGTGTGGAAAGAGCCGAGTTTCAAATCTAGCTGAAATGGACCATATTCAGGATAAATTACATATGTGACCCTGGACCACAAAACCAGTCACATGGGTCAATTGTTTGAAAATGAGATTTATACGTCATCTGAAAGCTGAATAAATAAGCTTTCCATTGATGTTTGGTTTGTTAGGATACAACTATTGAACATCTGGAATCTGAGGGTGCAAAAAAAACCGAAACATTGAGAAAATCTCCTTTAAAGTTGTTCATTTATGTTCACGATTCTGCTGCATTCACTCACAAAAATACATGTTTTATATATTTACGGTAGGAAATTTACAAAATATCTTCATGGAACATGATCTTTACTTCATATCCTAATGATTTTTGGCATAAAAGAAAAAACTATCATTTTGACCCATGCTTGACCCCTATTGTTGGCTATTGCCACAAATATACCCGTGCGACTCGTGACTGGTTTTGTGATCCAGGGTCACACATTTAGTTTGAATGCAGACAGTGTATTTCAGAGTTTGTTGGAAAGTTTTACAGTTTTGTCGGCTGTAGTAGCCGGTTCGGAAATATAAGGACATACCGCCACATTATAGAAATATGTCTAAGTACTCAGACGTCTTTGTGTACTGGTTTTGTTTAGATGGAGAATTAAAGGTGCTGTATGTAGTTTTCAATGACCTCTAGCGGTGATGTTTCAGATTGCAACCAATAAGTTTACAAGCGCGTGCTCGAATTTATGAGCGAGCACTGTGGGTACCTTCAGACTGAGACGCAACACACAGGAGAAAGCATCACACAACATGCTGGAAACTAAGGTAAACTCCCACTGCAACGTTACAATAATAGGCTACTTTTATCAGCTTGACGTTGAACTAATGCTCCAGGCTCGTATCATGATAAGTAAGGAACCCTATCAACCGTGCCGAATTTTGGCACTGCAAGCACCACTTCACATTTTCTTCAGGAAATGTACATTCTAGGTTTGTAGATAAGGTTTCTCCATGATTCAAATGCCCTGCAGATGTTGAGCCGTGTTTTTTCACCCAAAGTTCATGCGATTCACGTCTGGCCTTACGAGCTTCAGCAGAAAAAACTTTTTTCTTTTTTTTTATCAATATGTGGAGTCTGTGTTGTGCAGGTCGTTTCTTAGTGTTATCAGACATGTCATAAGTTGCATAAGTCATAAGTCCATATCATAATTTGCAGTGTCGTCGCTGTTGAGTGCAAAGTCAGTAGGCTAGACGAGGCGAGAGGCTCGGGAGCGCGCGTGCAGGTCACGTCACTGGATTTCGCGGTAAATCCGACCCGGCACCTTCACATAAAAATAAGAATACTTGCTTTCAGAGGCAATAGCAAAACCCGCAAAGTGGATCATTTTAATGTGAGATTACAACCCCTTCACACACAGGCAATAAAAAAAGGATTCATTTTAGTAGAAAAGTTACACACAGCACCTTTAAATGTGTAGCTAAATTAATAAAACAAATTATTTTATTTTTTTTATTCAAAACTGATAATAATCATAAATGTTTCTTGAGCATCAAATCATCATATTAGACTGATTTCTGAAGGATCATGTGACACTGAAGACTGGAGTAATGAAGCTTTGATCACAGGAATAAATTACATTTTTAAAGTATATTAAAATAAAAATACATTATTTGAAGTTGAAAAAATATTTCACAATATTACTGTTTTTTTTTTTTTTCTGTATTTTTTATCAAATAAATGCAGGGCTTGATGAGCATATGAGACTTCTTTCAAAATCATAAAAAATGGTAATATTTCCAAACTTTTGAGCGGTACTGTATGTGCAAAAATATATTTGCATAATATGTTCTGGCTTAGCAAATTTGTCCTCAACAGCAACTCTTTATCCTTGAAAATGAAAACACTTTTTATTTTCTTCGTAAATTGGTTTGTTTGTTGCTTTAGGAAACGTGATCGCATTATGACATGATCATGTGAAATATGGTTGTTGTGAGATTACGCCGCCATCAATCAGCCGTTAGCGTCTTAATCCTTGACGTTCGTTCAGAGACAAAAGGTGCTTATGGAGACAAAGCCGCATTAAACTGATGAATTAATTATCAGCTTTGATGACTGAGAGTTTGAGTAATTTAACAGCTAAGCTCTTACGGCCGATGGAGAAACTTCAGACTGATCCCTGTAAAACTCCCTCTGAAACGCATTCCACCCCATGACGAGGGACCGCGTGCTAGCATTAGCATTCGTAATTAGCTGATTACAAAACACGCTTTCCATTTGCAAGCAGAGAGGAAAGATTCACCGTGGAGAAGTAATGTCCTCTCCCACAATGCATTGTGCGCCAACTCTTTTACTCACGGATAATGGTTTGAAAGAAATGAAAAGAACAGCAAAAAAAAGTTTCATTAAAACTATTATTTACTGCGTCCTCCTTTTGTATAAGAAACTCAAATGGAGCGTCCGCAGGTAAACAATCCTTGACAGGCACAAAGAAAGCGAGACGGCGTTAATCTCCCACTGCGTTTTAGGCTCGCTTTCTCTTCACTGGAGCTGTTTCGGTCCAGTAATTACATGTCGTCGAGCTGAAAAGCCGAAGAATTGAGAAATTGTCAGGGTGTGTTTTAGCTAATGATGTCATGACACGCGGAACGTCTGTCTCAGTCGCAGTGAACTTTGAACCCAGCAGCCAATTTAGACTTCTTTAATGCAGTTTGGCTGTTTTGTGTGTGTGTGTGTGTGTGTGTGTGTGTGTGTGTGTGTGTGTGCACTCTAAAAAATGCTGGGTTGTTTCAAGCCAAATTTGGGTCAAACATGGACAAACCCAGCCGTTGGGTTAAATTTTTACATTACATTTTTAACCCAACATTTGGGTTTGTCCATAGTTGACCCAAAGTTGGGTTAAAACAACCCAGCATTTTTAGAGTGCACACTTATACTTGCAAGTTGCAAGTGTCATTGAGACTCAGGGAAACCGCTTTGAAGAAGCTGGAGGTTTGGGTTTCGTCCTGCCGGGGGATGAAGGTCACGGTAGCGTCGCTCCAGGGTCGGGGAAATGAGCATCCTCGGGACACAACAGAATAGAGTCGAGACGCCCCGACAGGGACTAATTCTACATCTGAAGTGGATCAAAAAAGTTCATCAAAGTCATCCTGAGATGAAGAACACAAAGAACACTTTGATGAAGGGTATTGATCCACTTCAGATGTTGACTTCTGTATATTAATACTTTGAATTAGTTTTTATTTTTATATTTTCCATTTTCATTTCAAAGTTTTTATATGTTATTATATGAGAGTAATATTGTTAAATAATGACTTTAAATTTCAGTCTGTTCCTCACACAAAGCAGTTGCATGACTTCCAATGGTTTGGAATATTTTATGAAAATAAATATTAATTTTCATTTTTGTGTTAATTATTTTTTTAAATATGCAACTACTCCTATATATATATAGGTAGATAGGTAGATAGGTAGATAGAGATATATATAGATATAGGAGTAGTTGCATATTTAAAAAAATAATTGAAATATATATATAAAAAAAAATATATATATATATATATATATATATATATATATTTCATACATTTTATTATAGTTTTTAAATACATTTTGCTAAATTATTTTACACTTAATTTTTTTGTGTGTGTATAATTAATAAAAACACATTTATTAATTGAATACATTTTTTCAATACATTTTCATTTACTTAATTATATTTCAAGCAACTAAAAAAAAAAAACTATAGTTTATAGAGTTTTTGTTTTCACTTTACCATAAGGTTTCATTTAGTTCGTCCATTACCTTACATGAACTAATAAGGAACAATACTTACAATAAATACTTGTTACAGTATTAATTAGGGGTGGGAATCTTTTGGTACCTTACCATTCGATTCTTCTAAAAATGTATTCTCAATTTTGAATCAAATTTCGATTCGATATATGCATAGATATGATTCTAGTTTGCTGTTTTGTTACATTTCCTATTTGACTGTGGTATAATTTATTAAGTGTTGCAGGAAAAAATCCCAGTTAATGAAATGTGAACCTTCCCATTTTAGTCAACCCAATTTTATAAAATAAATGCCATTAAGCTGACTGCAATCATTACACATGACTGGCATTTCTGCATTTTATTTTTGATATTAAAAATAGAAACAAAGAAGCAAATTACAAACAATAGGACAAATACAATATAAAAAATGAAATAAACAAGGTTTTCCAGGTACAGTAGGCTTATTTAACATATAGTAAGAAATACTACAGAAATTGAACAATCAAATGTAAAAATGTGTATGATGAAATATAAATGGATTCATATTAAAGATAAAAAGTGATTGTCAAAATCAGTGAGTGATTTTAGTTTTTTTATTAACATTAATAAAACGTATGGCAACAGTTTATTAGGCTGCTGTCCCTTTAAGAACTAATGCACGCATTTAATATACTGTTACACATCGGATTTTCTCCTAACCGTTTACGTTGGCGTAGGACATAACAGACTGTGTTTACATGAATACTCCACACAATGTGAATTATGACATAAATGTGTGTATATTTGACCATTCAAGCGCAATAAGCTGTGAAAGAACTGAATTATGATCAATAACACCCTAACATGTCAATGTTAGTACTGTAAAGTTGAAGTGTAACACTTAAAAATATGTGAATCGCTGCAAATCAGTAGAAAGATAGTCACGATTCATATGTGCTGCTTGGCAACTAGCTGAAATATTATTTAATATTTAATTTTATCTCACTTAACTTTCATGACAAGCAACTAAACTGATTGTTATGGTTTTAGTTTTACTGGATAATTCTGAATTTGACTATTATTTAGATTCATATTATATTTAAATTAAATTATATTTAAATTTAAATAATTTTTTTTAGTACTATTCTGAATTATTATTTTTTCATTTTAATATTAAAGTTTTAATAATTTTGTTATGTTTTGCCATTTTTATGGTTTTAGTTTTACTGGATAATTCTAAATTTGACTTATTTAGATTTATATTATATTTAAATTAAATTATATTTAAATTTAAATTAAATTTTTTAGTACTATTCTGAATTATTATTTTTTCATTTTAATATTAAAGTTTTAATAATTTAGTTTTTCCATTTTTATTAGTTTTTTTTTAAATGTCTATATAGTTTATTTTAGTACATTAAGTTAAACTAAATGAATCAGCTGAAGTTTTTTTTTTTTTTTTTTTTTGTTAACATTCATTTTATTTCAAACAACAAAACAGTTTTATATGGATTTAGTCTTAGTTTGAGTTATCAACAGTAACCCTGACTCTGCTTTCTTCACCTGAGTGCCAGTCGTCCTGTCTCTCTGATTATTTATTAGTCTTTATAGAGTAATTTTAGACTAAATTGCTGGAGTGGTTTGTCTGTTGCAGAGGATAATGATTCTTTAGAGAGATGTAAGACAACGTCTGAGACAAACCCATTTGCTTTGACGTCTCAGTGGCGACTCAAAATTGGCCAAATGTGAACCGAACAAATGGCGGAGGGGAGAAGCAGCAGTTCATTTATTTCTAATGATTGTCTTTTAACTGCTCTTTAATCTCTACCGGACACGTGATAATTGCGGGAAGCGCTGGAATTGCTGTGCTAAATTGGATCAAAAGCGTTGGTGTAATTGCGCTGATCTCCAGAGCTCTGGTAATTCTCTCGCTTCAGATGAGACTTGGAATCGGATCATTGTTCTGCCGTTCTCAAAGGTTTCGCTAATGGATTCATTATTGAAAATTAGCTGTTCTTTGGCTGCAGATTCGCATGTTGATAATGTGATAATCCGCTTGCTTTGAAGGGATTTTCCTGAACTGTAACAAAACACCTTTGTCTTCTCTCTGCATATTTTTCATTTGATTATTCAATTTCTGTAGTATTTCTCACTATATATTAAATAAACCTAGTCTACTGTACCTGGAAATCTCTTGCACACCGTCTCTTCAAGTAGAGTTTCATCAAATATGCACATGGAAAATATGCGAGTAATATTTTGAGGGAAGTTCTGAAATCCCAGGTAAGAATTTAAAGGGATTTTTGATTCTTGTTGTTGCAAACCTGTATGACTTTTTCAAGCTCCAAAAAGGAAAGAAAATAATGTTAAAGCACAGTAAACAGTCCTTGTGACTTGTGCACTGTTTTACATCTATTTTATGAGAAACACACTGACATTTCACTGAGTTTTCCCTTCTGCTGTTGCTCTCATATCAAACATGGCATCGGTGACCTCAAAGACATTTGGTTGCTGTGTTTAATGTTAATTTTGCCAATGTTAATTTTGTAATCCATTTAAGCTTTGTCTGAGAGTAATATCGTTAAATAAAGACTTTAAATTTCAGTCTGTTCCTCACACAAAGCGTTTGCATGACTTCCAGTGGTTTGGAATATTTTATGAAAATAAATATTAATTTTCATTTTTGTGTGAATTATTTTTTAAATATGCAACTACTCCTATCTATCTATCTATCTATCTATCTATCTATCTATCTATCTATCTATCTATCTATCTATCTATCTATCTATCTATCTATCTATCTATCTATATATATATATATATATATATATATATATATAATTCATACATTTTATTATAGTTTTTAAATACATTTTGCTAAATTATTTCACACTTATTCTTATTTTTTTATTAATTTATTATTTCGTGTATAATTAATAAAAACACATTTATTAATTTAATAAATTTTTGTATAAATTATAAAATTTATAAAAGTATTTTCAATTATTATAAAATTGAAAATGAATTACAATTATTTATATATATATATATATATATATATATATATATATATATATATATATATATATATATATAATATTTTTAAATAAATGTTTCTAAATTATTTTAATACATTTTTATTTAATTATTTATAAATGTATTATACGTAATTTTTTTTTATGGATACTTATTCGAAATGATGCCTTATTACAAATGATAGAAAAATCACTTTACTGTGTATTCATTTTTATTACATGAATTTTATTATGTTTTTCATAATACAGATCACACTATATTACAAGCTAAAAATGGTCAAATTACACTTTTCCCCATTCTTTGTGTTTTCCTTTATCCTTCTTGTTAGTATAGAGTCCTGCCCCCTACTGTAAGCCCCGCCTCCTTCACCTCCTGCCAGCCAATGGCCTTCCCCCCTGTTGCCACGACGACCTGGAGTGATGTAGTTTTGGTAGCCGAGTCTTCTTTCCTGTGTGTAATGATGACAAAAGCTTTCCCGAGGCAGAGCTGGGAGATAACACACTTATCTCAGACCTCTCTGCTCTCATCCGCTCCCTGTGGCGCTGTTCCTCGCCCCAGACACTTTATTCCTCCGCTAATAATGTTCACTTTTCTCCCGGTGGCCTCGAGTCGACATCCTCGCAGTGCTGACCGGGCGTTTCTTCTCTCCGCCTGGTGATTAATGCGTCTCCTTCGTTCACCCGACGCATTAGAATGCATGTGTTGGTTAAGAGATGACGTTTGAACTCATTTGTATTCAGCGGCGATGAAGGCCAAGGCCAAATTAAACGGTTTCATCAAGGCCGTCTGATTATATGATGTGAGTGTTTGTGCAAGATGGTGTTTAAATATGGATTTTTAACCTGATGAAGGACTACTCTTATGAACGTGTTGTTTTAGAAGACGTTAAATGTTTGTTTGTTTTTTTGGGGTAAAGTATAACCTCTTACAGTTTTCTTACGGTTTTGAAGTGTGTGTGGAAATTTAAACAACGTAGAAGAGCGTAATCTGCCCCAATAAACCATAAATATGAAAAAAAAAGAAGTAAAATCTCAATAAAAGTCAGATTGTGCATATACACACTCACCTAAAGGATTATTAGGAACACCATACTAATACTGTGTTTGACCCCCTTTCGCCTTCAGAACTGCCTTAATTCTACGTGGCATTGATTCAACAAGGTGCTGAAAGCATTCTTTAGAAATGTTGGCCCATATTGATAGGATAGCATCTTGCAGTTGATGGAGATTTGTGGGATGCACATCCAGGGCACGAAGCTCCCGTTCCACCACATCCCAAAGATGCTCTATTGGGTTGAGATCTGGTGACTGTGGGGGCCATTTTAGTACAGTGAACTCATTGTCATGTTCAAGAAACCAATTTGAAATGATTCGAGCTTTGTGACATGGTGCATTATCCTGCTGGAAGTAGCCATCAGAGGATGGGTACATGGTGGTCATAAAGGGATGGACATGGTCAGAAACAATGCTCAGGTAGGCCGTGGCATTTAAACGATGCCCAATTGGCACTAAGGGGCCTAAAGTGTGCCAAGAAAACATCCCCCACACCATTACACCACCACCACCAGCCTGCACAGTGGTAACAAGGCATGATGGATCCATGTTCTCATTCTGTTTACGGCAAATTCTGACTCTACCATCTGAATGTCTCAACAGAAATCGAGACTCATCAGACCAGGCAACATTTTTCCAGTCTTCAACTGTCCAATTTTGGTGAGCTCGTGCAAATTGTAGCCTCTTTTTCCTATTTGTAGTGGAGATGAGTGGTACCCGGTGGGGTCTTCTGCTGTTGTAGCCCATCCGCCTCAAGGTTGTGCGTGTTGTGGCTTCATAAATGCTTTGCTGCATACCTCGGTTGTAACGAGTGGTTATTTCAGTCAAAGTTGCTCTTCTATCAGCTTGAATCAGTCGGCCCATTCTCCTTTGACCTCTAGCATCAACAAGGCATTTTCGCCCACAGGACTGCCGCATACTGGATGTTTTTCCCTTTTCACACCATTCTTTGTAAACCCTAGAAATGGTTGTGCGTGAAAATCCCAGTAACTGAGCAGATTGTGAAATACTCAGACCGGCCCGTCTGGCACCAACAACCATGCCACGCTCAAAATTGCTTAAATCACCTTTCTTTCCCATTCTGACATTCAGTTTGGAGTTCAGGAGATTGTCTTGACCAGGACCACACCCCTAAATGCATTGAAGCAACTGCCATGTGATTGGTTGATTAGATAATTGCATTAATGAGAAATTGAACAGGTGTTCCTAATAATCCTTTAGGTGAGTGTGTGTGTATATATATATATATATATATATATATATATATATATATATAGTGATGTGATCTATTATTCCCTGCTACATGCATACACACACTCAACTCAGTTTCTCTTGTAATTCTTTGTTGATTTGCTTTTTCTTTTTTTTGTATTGTCGTTCTGTTTTTGTTTCTTCTTTTGTTATTTTCTCTCTCTTGGTTTTTTAGCGTCGCCTGTGTTTGCTGGTTTGTTCTTCGTTATTTTGTTTGCTAGTTATATATACTTCGCCCTCGTTTGCTCGCCTTTTGTTTGTTTGTTCTTTTTTGTTCAGTTCACTTTCGTTTGCTCACGTTTGTTTTCATTAATTGTGTTTTGCAGTGAAAGAACAAACAAAAAGCTGGAAAAAAATAAATAACATGATATATTATTCCCTGTCACATGCATGAACAAACTCAACTCAAATTTTCACATTTTCGCTTGTAATTCTGTGTTGATTCGTTTTTTTTTTTGCTTTGCAACTCAATTTGATTTTTTTTTTTGCTGTTTTTTTTTTTTTTGCTGTTTTTTCTTTAGTTATTTCATTCTTATATTTTTTTAGGGTTGGCTATCTTTGTTATTCATTATTTTGTTTGCTAGTTTAATCTTTCACTTTTGTTTGATCTTTTTTGTTTTCATCCATTGTTTTTTGGAAAGAACTAACGAACAAAAAAAGAACATGAACAATTTACACTAGGCTTTCGTTTGTAAACATGAACTAACAATGAGCAATACTTATACAGCATTTATTAGTTAACGTTACCTTTAACATTTACTAATGATCAAAAGTTGTATCTATAACAATAATGTTCATTTAAATTATTCTGAGATGGGCTTTAAAGCAATAATTCGCCCAAAAATGAAAATTGTAATTTTTTCCCTCTGAATAAATTGATGAAAGTCAATGGGGTCCAAAGTTGTTGCCGCTGACTTCAAAATAAATATATTTTTTTGGTGTTCATCAGAAGAAAGTCATGCGGGTTAACTTTATAAAAAGAAAAATGACAGAATGATCATATTTGAGTAATCAATCCCTTTAGCATGTTGATGTTTCTTTCTTTTAGATGTGATATTTCTTGTGTGACGGACTCAGTCTTACTGTAAATTTAGCTTGTTGTTCCTTCTTGGAGGGAAACATGCCATCACATCTGAGTCTTGTTGTGTGTCGCTTCGCTCAGCTCTGATGCTTCTTCATTGGTGTGTTTTTGTAGGCGACAGCAGCGTGCAAAGACTTTAATGCACTTCACTCCACGGTCATTAAAGCTTTTAGTGCAGCCTAGTATTTTCCATTTGCAGTAGTTATCTAAGGCAGTCACTGACTCGCTCGCCAATTTTTGTGCAATTTCTCCTTTTATCTCGAAATAAATTACAACTTTTGACTCTGTGTTGATACTTACTATAAAATGGATTAAAAAAACAAGCAGTAAGACAAAAATAAGACGTGTGTACTGTATATTTTTGTTAGGGATGCACAATATATCGGCCACCATATCGGTATCGGCTGATAAATGCTAATTTCAAATGTTATCGTTATTGACCCTATAGGGAAATTTCTCCAATATATTAAAGCCGATAAATAATGTGTTATGTCCTTCAGCTGAGACACTTCAGATGCGACTGTTCACGATGATGGTTTTAAATTACTTGAAATATGATTGGAATCACTTTAAAAAAAAAAAAAAAAAGAAGGAAATACTGTAAAGTACAACATAGGTCTGTCATATCGGCTACATAAAATTATAATGAGAACATCATAATTGTGTGCTTGGGACCTGGATTTTAATGGTGATACTTTTGTTTTTTGTAATCAGGCTCACAAAAATTATATAAAAACTTGGATTTAGATTTATCGGCCAATATATCGGTTATCGGCTTTCAAATATAAAGAGTTATCGGTTATCGGTATCGGCCAAAATGTTAATATCGGTGCATCCCTAATTAAAATCAGTGAAGCTGTCTACTACTTAAAGCACATGTACTTAATAACTGGTAGATCTTCCATGTCTTCTGTAGCACTGATATACACTACACATTACCATTCATTATGATTATTTTTAAAATAAATTAATACTTTTGTTCAGCATTAAATTGATCAAAAGTGACAGTAAAGACATTTTTATAAAGTTACAAAAGATTTCTATTTCAAAAACACGCTGTTCTTTTTTGATATTCATAAAAACAAAATACTGAACACAATTTATAAAGGTTTCCACTAAAATATGAAGCAGCACAACTGTTTTTAACATTGATAATAATCATACATGTTTCTTGAGCATCAGATCATCATATTAGAGTGATTTCTGAAGGATCATGTGACACTGAAGACTGGAGTAATGATGCTGAAAATACAGCTTTGATCACAGGAATAAATGACACTTTATTCACATAGAAAACAGCTGTTTTACATTGTAATAATGTCAAAATTTTTACTGTATTTGATCAAATAAATGCAGCCTCAAGCCCTATTTGGACGGGACTAGTTTAACATGGAGAGGAGGGGTAAAGTAATAATGACCAGAGCTTCTCTGTGATTTTAGTCCCGTCCGAATGTGCATCTCAGTGATCATGACGGACAATGTCAGTAAAGATTATGCAGACTTTTACCTTCAGTAAAAAGGTCTGGAAAAATTCCCTCAGGTGACACTAATCCCGTGCAAATACACTCGCTGTAAATATGTCTGACATTTCCAGTTTAAAAGTAGTTTTCTGCGGTTTTTCAAGTATGGAGACGCTTGTAAAAGCACCAGTTGCGTTCTAGACGCTGGAACGAGTCTGTGGCAAAACTCAAGTGTTTCACACACACCATCAGATCAGAGAGAAGATCGACAGCACTTGTTAGAGGCACGAAACATCTTTTAGCATTAGATAAGAGCCTATTACCAACACAATCCAATCTGAAGTTCATAAATACATCGCTTGACCGGACATAACTGGTTTATATATATAAATATAGGTTATGTGTGTTTGCGCACGGGATATCAGGAAGCAGCGTAACACACACATGACGACAGGAGTGACGGCGGTGTGTAAATCGAGTTACTCTCTCACTTCTGCTAGTTTTACTGAGATCTCTGATCCTGTGAGAACTGGCCATTAATATTACAGACGTCCTGTGGTAAAATTACATCACTCCATCCACCCTGGTAAAGCTAATCCCGTCTGAAAAGGGCTTAAGTGAGCAGAAGAGACTTCTTTCAAAAACACACACACCCCAAACGTCTGAACGGTTCTCAGTGTATAAAAGCAATTCAAAGTGAACACTTCTCTCTTCTCGAGTCAACTTTACTGTTGTTTCTGCTCCACTTTCAAGAGGAGAACGAGGACGTCTAATCTCTAACAGTTTCATGTTCTCGGTCTAGAAAAGCACATTGGCCTTTCACGGGTGTCACCTCCCACTCATTGCTCTGTGTTTTTCCCTTCTTTAGTGTGTGCGGATGACAGGAGTGTGTTTAAATGAGGACACTAACGCCTTGTTTTCTTCTCCCAGAGCATGTGTGTTCCATCATCGCCTCCATGCTGAGGAACCTCAAAGGCCAGCAGAGAAGTCGTCTCCTCAGCAAGTTCACAGAGAACGACTGCGAGAAGGTAAAAATAAGAGCGCTGACGGTACGCCTTTATTATCTTCTGCTTCTATATCTGGCAGAGAGCGCTTGCGGAGAGATGGCGGCAGATGGGCTTAATGCTGCCGTAAAGATTATACACGCTGAGCTACTTAAAGATCGAATTCATTTAGAAACAAAACATGACCGTCTTGGCTAGACATGTCGGTTATTATGGTCGTTTATTGGCTGTTATGAAAAAATACTACTTTAACTACTTTAGTTAACATGAACTGAGAATGACAAATACTGCAGCATTTATTAATCATAATGTTCATTTAAACATTTACTAATGCATTTTTAAGGTAAAATTTTTTATCTGTTAACATTAGTTAATGCACTGTGAACTAACATGAACATTTTTATTAGTCTATTAACACTCTTATTATTATTATTATTTTTTTTTTATTGTTGTTGTTTTCATTTATTCTTTTGTTTTCTTTCATTTGGGGTTCTTTATTTCCTGCAATTTTGTTTTGTTTTGTTTGCTCTTGTTGGTTGATTTTTGTTCATTCTTTAATTTTTCCTCTTTGTCCTTTTGTTTGTTCATTTGTTTATTCATTATTTTATTAATTCTTTCAGTCTATCATTTATTTTTTTATTTTGTTGTTTGTTCTTTCCTTTAGTGTTGTTTATTTCCTGCTGTTTTTTGTTTTGTTTTGCTCTTGTTGATTTTTTTTAAATTGTTTATTCTTTCTCTTTTTTTGTTTGTTAATTTGTTTTTCATTCATTCTTTTATTAAATCTTTATTTATTTTTTTGGTTGGTTCACCCTTTTGCATAGATTTTTTTTGGGTTTTTTTGTTCGTTTTTTCATTTGTTCTTTATTTTCTTGTGTTTTGTTAGTTTGTTCACCCGTTTTCATTTATTCTTTAGTTTTTTTCCATTTGTTCTTTATTTGCTTGTTTTGCTTTGTTGGTTTGTTCACCCGTTTTCGTTTATTCTTTTTGTTTTTTCATCTTTTCTTGATTTCCTTGTGTTTTGTTTTGTTGGTTTGATTTTTGTTCACTCTTGTTGGTTGGTTTTGCTCATACTTTCTCTTCTTTTTATCGTTAATTTTTATCGTTTAACTTTGTTTCCTTTTGTTTTGTTATCATGCTGTTTTGTTCGCAGGTTTTTTCTTTCATTTTGGCTTTCGTTTACCTTGTTTTGCCTATTAATTATGTCAGTCTATCATTTATTTCTTATTTGGTTTGTTCACCTTTTGAATTTTTTTTTCTGTTTGTTTGTTTTTCCATTCGTTGGTCTTTTATTTCCATCAGTTTGGCTCTTTTCTCTTGTTTTGTTCGCTTTCTCTCTTGCTTTCTCGTTGTTTCGGTCCACCGTGCCTCAGTGTAATGTTTGATGCGTGTGTTGTCTGGACTCTCTCTCCGCTGTGTTCATGCGGTTCGCTTCATCTTGTGTTATACGTCTCCTTTAGTCTCTACCGGGGGTCTCCATACATCACCTGGACGAACACGTGTGCTGTTATCGCTCAGCAGTCACCACACTTAAAATAACCCTCACAGTCCTGCTGGGCCCTGTTTCATCTCTCTGACAGGAGCAGTGCATTATTGGTAGTTTCACGAGCTCAAAGATTTCGGCCATATGGGCATCATGCCTCAGTTCTGTTTTCTGTCTTCAGATTGTCACAGTAATCGCTAGAAAGAGGATGACGAATGTCTCTTTTTGTTTTTAAACAACACAGCGCCATTCGTCTTGTGTGGGATTTCGCCGCAGTTAAATATGAATATCATTTACATAACGTGAATCTGGGTCCCGAAGCACATCTCCTCTGGCCGTTAATGGTGTGTTCGTGTGGCGTTTCGGTGCATTTGTAACGTATGCTCACCCTCGCTCTCTTTCTGCAGGTTGACAGACTCATGGAGCTGCATTTTAAGTACCTGGAAGCCGTTCAGCTCGCAGACAAGAGGATCGAAGGAGAGAAGCACGTAAGATTCACACACACACATTCACGCTTGATTGGCAGTATCTCCTCTGCGAGGGCAGATCTGTGTGTGAAGATAAGAGCAGACCTACCAGAATCAAACGAGTGCAGGTCGACACGCTTCTCTTTTGGTCCGCTCGCTTTTAAAACCGAACGCTGTTAAACTTTTACACCGAGCAGTGATTGAGCACACACTCCCATCAGCCCTAGAGTCTGTGAAGTCGTAACTCAACAAACACCCAAACAAAAGCCTCATCATTGGGTTGGTCTTGCTCCATTTAAAATGCTACATCAGAAACAGCTTGTGTTGGCGTTAAGACACTGATCCAAATACCATTATGTTCTCAGAACTGAAGACCATGATGCTGCATGTTTGTTTGTTTGTGGGCAGATAATGCAGTAACAATCATAATTCGGCCCTCAAATCAATGGAAATGTGAGAACCGGCATCATTTTGTGGATCCTGGATAACTATAATGTTACCTTGTAATACTACTATTATTTCTTCTTAATAATAATAATAATAATAATAATAATAATAAATAGTTTTTTTATTCATTAATATGCAGTAGTCATGTATGCATAAATATGACTACTGCATTAAAAAAACACATTTATTTATCTATCAATATACATACACTGATGAGCCAAAATATTGAGCAGTCACAGGTGAAGCGAATATCGTTGATCATAAACAAGTCCACATATCGTTAGCCTCATAGCATAATTGCCTAAGTCATTTAAAAAAAATATTACTTAGGCAATTTATGCTATGAGGCTAACGATATTAAAGTCCCCCTGTAGTCAATAATTGTATCCCTTAAAACTCATTTTTGATCACCAACATGACATATTAAAACGTTTTTTCCTTGAGAAAAATATTCTTCATGCCTTAAAATAGCTTGAATGTAACATTTAGTATACTCGGTTCTATGAATATGCAAATGAGCCCCGCCTCCACTCACTCACTCAGCTCAGAGATCCACTGGTTGACGATCACACGTTGATCTGATTGGTTACAAGGTAGTTTGTGACGTCAGAAACACCAGCGATTTCAAAGCGTGTTTTTGAGACTGTCTTTGGTTCACTGCAGTTTTAAAGGAGTCATAACCTGCAATTTTCACTTTTCCACGAGAATCAATGTATGTTATGATCGACTAACGATTATACACTGGCCGGGAAGCCGATATTTAAAAGTGAAGCGTTTGTTTACCTCAGGGTAAATAAACCAGCGCGCGTGTACGCCCACTCAAATACGAGATTTTGATTTCAGCTCCCTCTTGACGTCATGAGGTAGTAGGATATACCATATATGGACACCGCGGCAGGAAGCTTTCCCCTCTCCCCCTCATATTCAGTTCAGTCGAGAAAGATGGAGAAACCGAGTGCACACCGGACTTGCTCTGTGTTGTAAATGTGTTTTATCTCCCAAAATCGGACGAAAACTATCAGGGACCAGTGGATGAAATTCATTTTTAATGACGCTGTCCCAACAACCCTTTCAACTGGCGTGCAGAGCCATATAGAGCGTCCACGACAGCCAAAACATCGCATAGATCTCGCGAGACAATAATGACTTCAGAAATAAGGGTAAAAGTAGGTCTGTGTTTATTTTTTTTTTCCACTTTTCTTTTTTAGAAGGGCCTGAAAGACTATAATACAGCAGTAGGTATCCAATGTAATACTAGGTTATGACTCCTTTAAGGAGAAAATACTCAGCAATGGTGTCGACTTATGAATTTACACATGGTTTGACATAAAGCGTATTAAAAACACCACATAGACACATAAACAACATTAAAAGCTGGACTTTAAAGTCTGGTTAGATGGTGAGCAAACAATCATGTTCTCGTAATCAACATGTTGAATGCAGGAGGAACGGACCGGAATCAAGATCTGAGTGACTTTGTAAAGGGCCACGTTTTTAATGGAAGGGCGACTGTGCAGAGATTCTCTGAAACTGCGAGGCTTGTGTGTCAGTGGTGAGAATTTACCAACACTTTCTGAAGAGGGCCAAACACAAACCATCCAAGGCTCATCGATGTACAAGGGCAACGAAAGCAATCCCATCTGTTCTGAGGCAACAGAAGGTTTGCTGTGGCACAAGATACACACAATCGTAATGATGGAGGGAATGTGTCGCAACTGCTGTGTTTGGAGCTGGAGACCAATCAGAGTGAATATGTGACCCTGGACCACAAAACCAGTCATATGGGTAAATTTGTTTCAAATTGAGATTTATACATCTAAAAGCTGAATAAATAAGCTGTCCATTAATGTATGGTGTGTTAGGATATGACAATAATTGGCCGAGATACGACTATTTGAACATCTGGAATCTGAGGGAGCAAAAAAATCGAAACATTGAGAAAATCTCCTTTAAAGTTGTGCATTTATGTTCACGATTCTGCTGCGTTCACCCACAAAAATAAATGTTTTATATATTTACGGTTGGAAATTTACTAAATGTCTTCATGGAACATGATGTTTACTTCATATCCTCATGATTTTTGGCATAAAAGAAAAATGGATCATTTTGACCCATACAATGTATTGTTGGCTATTGCCACGACTCGTGACTGGTTTTGTGATCCAGGGTCACTTATGATGACCCCTGCCCACTGTCGAAAACGTCTACAATAACAAGCGTCGCAATTGGACCTCGGAGAAGAAGAAGGTCGTCTGGTCCAGTGAGTCCCGTTTTCTTTTACAGTCAAACCACAATTTATTCAGACACCTTCAACGTTTCTCACATTATCACAGTTTATTCACTATAGTTTAGAAGATCAAAATCAAATCAGTTGATATTTCACTGGTTTTGTCCGTCCTTCTGTTAGACTGTCTCACTGATGAATTATGATGAATATCTGTCAGCTGGTAAATTTAACTACACTATTACATAATACCAGTTTAGCTCAAACAATCACCAAGCAATGCTTCATTGTGTTCAGTCTGTGTGTGAAAAGAGCATTAGCAATTAAAGAGAAAAAACACTTCAGTGTTTGAAGAATTTTTGGTCCCAAATTTGTATAAATGTTACTGGTAGTCGCTGTATGAAGAATTTTGGGTATAATATGTCACAGTTTACTTTATTTTGCACTCACTTACATAAATGAACTATAGTGTCCTGCACTAGCTAGTAAAAAATAATATCTGGTGTCTGAATAATTTTTTGGTTTGACTATAAATCACGTGTGCGTGTGCGGCGTTTACCTGGGCAAGTGATGCACAAGGGTCACTGGTGGATGATGATGGGAATGTGATGTTCTGATGAAACCCAGTATCCAGTCACTCATATGGACGTCAATTCGACAATAAACATCGGCTGCGTTTACACTTGCCATTAACATGCGATCAAGCAGATCGGATCATAAGCCAATCAGGACACGGTGCGTTTACACCCGTCCACATCAAGTGGCTTCTGTATCTGGATAACAGATCGGATCTCGCATTCCCGCGGGAAAAAAAAGTCTGTGCAAAGTCGACCTGAGGTGGTGGGTTTACTTTTAAAAGCAGTTTTCAGTCGGGGGACATTTTACAAATCTGGCAAATGAGGATGAAGTGATATATATTTAAGATAAGTATTTTATAATTAATTATCAACTTTTTTTTTTTTTTTAAGTTGCCATTTAATTGGCATGTGGTCACAGGTGTGTGTGTGTGTGTGTGTGTGTGTGTGTGTGTGTGTGTGAAGGCTTTTTTCAGCCAGTGTTAATTAAAGTAGAGATGATTAAAGGCAGATGTTAATTGATGATAATTGGCAGGTTGGGGTGATTAATCCACATTGTGTAACTGGCATGTGTGTTGTGTTAGTAGGTTAGGCTGTACTGTGTGTGTGCATCTGATGATCATACTGTGTGTGTGTGTGTGTGTGCGCGCGTTTGTGTGATTATACTGTGTGTGCACGTGTGTTTGTGTGATTATACTGTGTGTGTGTGTGAGTGAGATATACAGTGTTTGTGTGTGTGTGTACATGATTATACGGTTTGTGGGTGTGTGCGTGATTATACGGTTTGTTCGTGCGTGTGTATGCGTTGTGTGTGTGTGTGTGCTGGAGGATATTGGCGTGTGTGTGGAGGATGTGAGCTGGGCGCTGATCAGGACTCCTGCGACTCGTGTCTCATCCATCCTAATGTGTGTTTAAGACAGGCGTTCTGTTTTCAGGGTTGCTTCAGGTTGGGCTTTCTAAACGTGCTTGAGAGATATCTTGAATTAAAAAAATATATATCTTAAAAGTATATATTAAATATATTAAAGTATAGTGTGTGTGTGTGATGGGTAGGTTTAGGGGTCGGGTTAGTGTGTGTGTGATGGTTAGGTTTAGGGGTCGGGTTAGTGTGTGTGTGATGGTTAGGTTTAGGGGTCGGGTTAGCGTGTGTGTGATGGGTAGGTTTAGGGGTTGATTAGTGTGTGTGTGTGATGGGTTGGTTTAGGGGTCGGTTAGTGTGTGTGTTTGTGAGATGGGTTGGTTTAGGGGTCAGTTAGGGTGTGTGTGAGATGGGTAGGTTTAGGGGTAGGTTTAGTGTGTGTGTGTGTGTGTGTGTGTGTGTGTGTGTGTGATGGGTAGGTTTAGGGGTCGGTTAGTGTGTGTGTGTATGTGTGTTGGGTAGGTTTAGGGGTCGGTTAGGGTGTGTGTGTGAGATGGGTAGGTTTAGGGGTTGGGTTAGGGTGTGTGTGTGATGGGTAGGTTTAGGGGTCGGTTAGTGTGTATGTGTGTGAGAAGGGTTGGGTTTAGGGGTCAGTTAAGGTGTGTGTGTGTGTGTGTGTGTGTGTGAGATGGGTAGGTTTAGGGTGTGTGTGTGTGTGTGTGTGTGATGGGTAGGTTTAGGGGTCGGTTAGTGTGTGTGTGTGTGTTGGGTAGGTTTAGGGGTCGGTTAGGGTGTGTGTGTGAGATGGGTAGGTTTAGGGGTCGGGTTAGTGTGTGTGTGATGGGTAGGTTTAGGGGTCGGTTAATGTGTGTGTCTGTGTGTGTGTGTTGGGTAGGTTTAGGGGTCGGTTAGTGTGTGTGTGTGTGATGGGTTGATTTAGGGGTCGGTTAGGGTGTGTGTGTGATGGGTAGGTTTAGGGGTCGGTTAGTGTGTGTGTATGTGTGTGTGAGATGGGTTGGTTTAGGGGTCGGGTTTGTGTGTGTGTGTGATGGGTAGGTTTAGGGTCGGGTTAGTGTGTGTGTGTATGTGTGATGGGTAGGTTTAGGGGTCTGTGTGTGATGGGTAGGTTTAGGGGTCGGTTAGTGTGTGTGTATGTGTGTGTGAGATGGGTTGGTTTAGGGGTCGGTTAGGGTGTGTGTGTGATGGGTAGGTTTAGGGGTCGGTTAGTGTGTGTGTATGTGTGTGTGAGATGGGTTGGTTTAGGGGTCGGTTAGGGTGTGTGTGTGATGGGTAGGTTTAGGGATTGGGTTAGTGTGTGTGTGTGATGGGTAGGTTTAGGGGTCAGTTAGTGTCTGTGTATGTGTGATGGGTAGGTTTAGGAGTCGGGTTAGTGTGTGTATGTGTGTTGGGTAGGTTTAGGGGTCGGTTAGGGTGTGTGTGTGATGGGTTGGTTTAGGGGTCAGTTAGGGTGTGTGTGTGTGTGATGGGTTGGTTTAGGGGTCGGTTAGGGTGTGTGTGTGATGGGTAGGTTTAGGGGTCGGGTTAGTGTGTGTGTGTGTGTGTGTGTGTGTGTGTGTGATGGGTAGGTTTAGGGATCAGGTTAGTGTGTGTGTGTGTGTGTGATGTGTAGGTAGTGTGTATGTATGTTTGTGATGGGTAGGTTTAGGGGTCGGGTTAGTGTGTGTGTGTATGATGTGGAGGTAGTGTGTGTGTGTATGTTTGTGATGGGTAGGTTTAGGGGTTGGTTTATGTGTGTGTGTGATGGGTAGGTTTAGGGGTCGGGTTAGTGTGTGTGTGTGTGTGTGTGTGTGTGTGTGTGTGTGTGTGTGTGTGTGTGATGTGTAGGTAGTGTGTGTGTATGTTTGTGATGGGTAGGTTTAGGGGTCGGGTTAGTGTGTGTGTGTGTGTATGATGTGGAGGTAGTGTGTGTACGTTTGTGATGGGTAGGTTTAGGGGTCGGTTAGTGTGAGGGGACAGAATATACAGTTTGTACAATATAAAAACATTATGCCTATGGAGAGTCCCCATTTAAGTAAACGTGAGTGCGTGTGAATGTTTGTGTGTGTGAGAGAGTGTGTGAGTGTACAGTACAGGTCAAAAGTTTGGAAACATTAAGATATTTTTATATTTTTGAAAGAAGTCTCTAATGCTTATCAAGGCTGCGTTTATTTGATCAAAAATACAGAAAAAACTGTAATATTGTGAAATATTATTACAACTTAAAATAATAGTTTTCTATTTGAATATACTTTTAAAAATAATTTATTCCTGTGATGCAAAGCTGAATTGTCAGCATCATTACTCCAGTCTTCAGTGTCACATGTGACATCCAGTCTATCACATAATCCTTTAGAAATCATTCTAATATTCTAATATATTTGATGAATAAAAGGTTAAAAAGAACTGCATTTATTCAAAATAAAAAAAATATTTTCTAATAATATAAATCTTCTTTACTATCACTTTTTATCAATTTAACACATCCTTGCTGAATAAAAGTATTGATTTATTTCAAAAAAAGAAAGAAAAAAAATTACTGACCCCAAATTACTGACCAGTAGTGTATATTGTTGTTACAAAAGATTTCTATTTTTAAAACATTTGCTTTTTTTAAATTTTTTTATTCTTTTTATTTTTTATTCATCAAAGTATCCTAAAAAAGTATCACAGGTTATGAAAAAATATTAAGCAGCAGAACTGTTTCCAACTTTGATAATGAATCATCATATTAGAATGATTTCTAAAGGATCATGTGATAGACTGGAGTAATGATCCTGAAAATTCAGCTTTGCATCACAGAAATAAATGATAATTTAAAGTATAATAAATTGAAAACCAATTATTTTACATTGTAATAATATATCACAATATTACTTTTTTTTCTGTATTTTTGATCAAATAAATGCAGGCTTGATGAGCAGAAGAAATTTCTTCCTTCAAAAACATTAAAAATAGTAATGTTTCCAAACTTTTGACCTGTACTGTATGTGTATGTTTGAGTGTGTGTGAGTGCGTATGTATGTGTGAGAGTTTGTGTGTGTGTTGTGGCGCAATCATATTTCGCTTAGCTCTAGTTTCAGGCCTTTGTACAGGTGTGTCAATTTAAAACCGTCTCGTGTGTGTGTGTGTGTGTGTGTGAGTGCACGTTTTTCCATCCACCTTATCTGCTTCTCCTCCTCTGCGTGTTCTTCAGGCCGATAAATCGTGTCTCAGAGGCAGTGACAGGAATACGAGTGTGGAAATGTCTGCTCTTGTTTCGCTCCCGTCGACTGAATGCACCAGCACTCCCTCCAGATGGATCCGCGCTCCCAGCTTTCTCCTAGTGCTATAAAACTATATCACCCATAGCAGAGCCCTTGTTTAAGAACGCCTCGGAGTGCTGTCAGCCAACCCGTCTCGCCTCCTTTTACTGCCTAATGACAGCTACAAATTCTCTCCGAATTGCATTTCCTAAACACAGACCCCCATAAAATCCCCTCCGCGTTCGGCCTGCGATCTCGTTTTACCGCAGCACTCTTTGGGAAATCTCGAAAGGATCCTCGGAGGACGCGTTTGGCAGGGTGTGCTGGGATTAATTTGGTGTCGGCGTGTCCCGTGAGACTCAATCACAGGCCCCGGCGCTGCTTTGTTCTGCCTGTCATATTAACACCTGTGCCAGCCTGCAGTTCTCCAACATGAAGTGACTAAAAATCACTCCGTTTCCCGGAGGTGACGCCGCTTGTTATTTGCACTGATGTAATTGACTTGCCGAAGGCTTCACCTCTGTAACGAGACTCGAGTAACGAATGCGAAAGATCAAACTGTTCTGACATCCAAGTGATGATGAACATATTTTTTGCACACACTTTAAATCAGCCTGAAAATATGAACTAAAATCGACATGTTCCTGGTCTTATTTTGCTCAATTCATTGGTTCACATTATTTTAAATAAAATGAATGTTTGCCTTTTTAATCTTTCATTAAAATGTTATTAACTTGACCAACGTTCTGATCATTTACTCACCCCCACGTCACCCAAGATGTTAATGCGTTTCTTTCTTCGGTTGAAAAGAAATAGTTTTTTGAGGAAAACATTCCAGGATTGGTCTCCATATAGTATGGAAGCTTGTTTCCGCCACAGAGTGAAAAAAAAAAAATGAAATTGCGACTTTTTAATCTCACAATTCTGACTTTTTATCTCAGAATTACGTGATATAAAGTCGCAATTGTAGGTTGTGTTAAGTCAAAATTGCGTGATCTAAAGTCGCAATTGCGTGTTAAGTCAGAATTATGAGATATAAACTCGCAATTGCGAGAAATATACTTGAAATTCTGACTTTTTTTCTCAGAATTGCATGTTTATATCTCACAATTCTGACTTTATAATACGCAATTGGGAGATATAAAGTCAGAATTGCATGATATAAAGTCGCAATTGTTATAAAGTTGTGAGGTATAAACTATTCTGAGGTAAAAGAAAATAATAAAAAAGTCCCGTCTTTTTTCCCCTTAGAATTGGACTTTATATCTCACAATTCTCAGAAAAGATGTCAGAATTGCGAGATATAAACTCGCAATGTGTTATAAAGTCAGAATTGCGTGATATAAAGTCGCAATTGTGAGAAAAAAAGTCAGAATTCGGACTTTATAAGACACAATTGCGACTTTATTTCATGCAATTCTGACTTTATAACACGTAATTGCGGCTTTATTTCACGCAATTCTGAGAAAAGATGCCAGAATTGCGAGATATAAACTCGCAATTATGTGTTATAAAGTCAGAATTGCGTGATATAAACTATTCTGAGGTAAAAGAAAATAATAAAAAAGTCCCGTCTTTTTTCCCCTTAGAATTGGACTTTATATCTCACAATTCTGAGAAAAGATGTCAGAATTGCGAGATATAAAGTCGCAATTATGTATTATAAAGTCAGAATTGCGTGATATAAAGTCGCAATTGTGTGAAATAAAGTACTAATTGCGTGATATAAAGTCGCAATTGCGAGAAAAAAAGTCAGAATTCGGACTTTATAAGACGCAATTGTGACTTTATTTCACGCAATTCTGACTTTATATCTCGCAATTCTGACTTTATAACACGCAATTGCGGCTTTATTTCGCGCAGTTCTGAGAAATAAAGTCAGAATTGCGAGATGTAAAGTTTACATCTTTGTAAACTCTGTAAAGCAGAGTAAAGCAGAGCAAACTCTGTAAATGTCTGTAAAACATCTCTAAAAAACTTTGTAAAGTTTTACATTGTAAACTCGCAATTGTGAGATAAAAAGTCGCAATTATCTTTTCAAATGTTTTATCCTGTGGCGGAAACAAGCTTCCATAATATAGTGACTTCAATGGGGTCCAAATGTGAGTTTCAGTGCAGCTTCAAAGGCTCTACACGATCCCAGCCGAGGAATTTGTCTTATGTAGACAAACCATCGATCATTTTCTAAAAAATAAAGAAACATTTATATACTTTTTAACCACAAATTCTCATCTTGCACTAGCTCTGCTCATTACCTTATCACGCTGAAAGGTCATGCGTGTTCTGGTTAAAAAAATGTAGGGAACGGAGATAAACTCAAAATTATCTGACATCGTTTTACCTTTTATTTATTTTATTTGTAAATGGCGTTTGACTTAATCTTTGCACGTCCGCTTTGTAAACACTAGGTCGGTACTTACGCCTACGTCACGCTTGACCTTTCAATGTGATTATGTAATGTGTGTCGCACCACAGCTAGTGCAAGATGAGCATTTGTGGTTAAAAAGTATACAAATGTTTTTTTTTTATAAAATGGCCGATGGTTTGTCTAGATAAGACTCTTATTCCTCGGCTGGGATCGTGTCGAGACTTTGAAGCTGCACTGAAACTGACATTTGGACCTTCAACCCTTTGGACCCCATTGAAATCCACTATATGAAGAAAAATCACAAATAATGATCGGTTTGAAAAGGAAACCCCTCCACTGAGCTGCTCTAAAAGATGAACTTGACTTTCATCCTCATGTCCGGTTCAAAAATCCTATTTTTTAATGGATAAAATCACATCCTGTTCTTAGAATTGCACTGAAAGCATCTATATTTCTTGCAGAACATCTGAATGGTGTTGGCCGTTCTAGTTCTCTCAGAAAGCCTCTCTCGACGATCTGAGCCTGTTTTCAGCAACCCGTGACCACTGTGCACTCCAGTTCTCGCCAGCCTGCTGTTTCTGCAGCGTTCCCGGTGTTCACAAGCCTCTCTGTTCATGTGCTTGCCAGTGTTTTATGCTGGAAAAGATTTGAATCCCCTGGAGAGAGGCCGGTGTCAATCGCCGCAATTACGCCATTCAACAAATGCCAAATGTCTTTGTCCCTTTAGATTCGGATGCAGTTGCTGAAAGCAGAAATCTGTGAACAATCAGCCTTTTAAACTGATCTGAGATCAGCTCCAACATCATTATCCAGAACCTTTTCTAACAAGAGGAGAACATGCATGGAGCTGCATGGCAATATACATCACTGCATGTGATTTTCTTGCAAATCAATATGCATTTATTATTATTAATTATGAGTCTACTGGTCATCATTTTCCTCTATTAGGGCTGCACGATATTGGAGAAAACTGATATTGTGATATTTTGTTTTTCTGCAATATATATTGCAATATGAAAAGATACAGGAATTTTCAACGGATGAATAGAATAGCTACATTTGGAAACAATTAATTAATATTTAGTGGAAATATTTTATTCTGAATATGTTTTTTTTTTTTTTTGTCAAATCCTTGTAAAAGTTTAACGATTTGGGAAAAACTTAAAAAATGCGAGTGTTCATGCTTGGGTTTGCTTTTTCCAAGAAGCAACTCTCAAACCTCTTTCAGTAACCATAAAGTTGAACGGATTTAAGAAAACAACAACTTTCCACTTGAGTTTTCATCGGCCGCATTCCCAGTTTTTTCACCTTTTCATTGACCATAAAATAACAATATTTTATTGTGAATCATGTTAAATAAAAAATATAAACCACCTTCAAAATATATTCTAATAATACTATTTCTTCATTTTCGACCGGTAAGCCATCAAGCATTTATTTTGATGGGTTGCAAGCAAATAAAAATATGCCTTGCTGTGATTTTTTATTATTATTATTATTATTATTAAATAAAAAATTAAACCAAAGAAATATATTGTAATAATACTACTGTTCTGTAATATAAAAAATCGAGTAGTAAAAATACTATTAATATTTACGTCTTAATTTATTGTTTTTTTAATGTTAAACCATCAAGCTTTCATTTTGACGGGTTGCTGCCAATAAAAATATGTGCTGCCAGTTTCAGAAAGCACTGTGTTCATTTACACGCATGCAGTCTGAAACCGCTTCACTCTGAAACCGGTGGCGCATATATTTATTTAATTAAATCACAGCCTGCATGATTTGACAATTGCACTAAGAAATAACACAATATTAATTAATTGTCATATATTGTGCAGCCGTAACCTCTGTTTGTGCTGCTCAGGATATGGTGCGGCGTGGCGAGATCATCGATGACGTGATGGACGACGAGTTTTACCTGCGCAGGCTCGAAGCTGGACTCTTCGTTCTGCAGCTCATCTGTTATATCATGGTGGAGATGTGCAGTGCTGGCGTTCCTCAGGTGCGTCACACACAACCCTTGTCACTCAGGCTTCGTTTCAGGAGCAACTAAAGCTGAACGTGTTTAATTCTGCGTGTCTTCTCTTCCAGTTACAGCAGAGAGTCCATCAGATCCTCAATCTCAGGGGAGGATCCGTCAAAATAGTTCGTCATATAATGAGAGGTAAGATTATACATTATAGTGTGAGCTTTTCAAATGCATATATCAACATCTAAAGAGAAATTATATTTTGCATAAATAAAATAAAGTAAAAGGATATTTTAATGACCATGACTATGATTTGTGACATAAATGTGCTTATTTTTGAGATCCGCGCAATCTCATTTTATGTAAGCTTGCTTATTTAAAGTCCCCATGAAATCAAAATTTGTTTAACATGCTCCAAAACAATGACAAAATTCACATTTAGAAGATATAAGGGTTCAAAGCGTACAGTCTCTCACTTATTCCTATATGGATCAATGATTTTAATGACACTCTGCACTTAAGCCTCTCATCAGATTTTCTGTCCAATCAAATGCTCTCTAGAATCTGAAGCTCCGCCCCTACACTATAAATAGACGCTGAAGCTACATCGCACACTGTGGCTGACGAGCCTTCATCAGGGTGTCGGTAGCAAACACACTCCGAGTCCTTTTAAACAACAGTTAGTTAGTCATGTGACAATCACCTGGTTACGTAATATACAGTAGTCAATATTTCAAGTGGATCAAAAAAAGTTCATCAAAGTTGTCCTAAGAGATGAACGGGTATTGTTCAAAATGAATGTATAACTTTGATGAAAGGTTTTGATCCACTTCAAATGTTGACTTCTGTAGAATAGTCACAATAGAGAAGACATTGTTAACAAAATAGAGAAGACATGGCTCACCAAAACATAATTAAACCCAACAATCCCCCCCCCCCAAAAAAGATATAATATAACAATGCACTAAAGTGTAACAAATCAGAATCAACAATGAATTCCAATAACATAATTCTACAAAAAATTAATGTATAAATAAAAGCACAAGTACAACATTACATAAGATATCAATGAAATGACCGATTCATCACTTTGGTCATTATATTAGGCCTTGCAAACCTTTCGCACTCAGTGTTTTCAGATTCGGTTCACTGGTCCAGTCTCTGTAGAAGCGTAACAGTATCAGGTGGATTGTGTGAAGCCGGTGAAGAACACACTTCCGCAGGCAATCAGCACATTCCCTGTTGCTAAAGCAAAAGGTTTGCTGTGCGCTGCAGTGCTCCTCGCTAGCGGCGTATTTCACTCGCACTTCCATCCATTCTCTCTCTCTCTCTCTCGAGCGATATTACTTGTTCGGCTTCGCCCACTCTTCAGCCCACAGCACCTTGATTAAGTCTTGACAGCTTTCTCTCTCTCCCTCTCCCTCTCTCCCCCTCCCTCTTTTTTAACCACTACTCTTTCATACTTCATCCAGTATTTCTCTCGGAAAGAACCCAACTCTTCTTTGATTTTGTTTTTATTAAAGTTTAGCGAACATTGTGTCTGGAGGTCATTTTGTGATGTCGTGATCCATCCGAATGATGAGGACTGAATATATTTGTGATATTAAAAATTAGCAGCAATGCATTTTTTATTTCGCCATTAAGTTTCCTGATCCTTTTTTTTTTTTTTGTCTTGCAACTTGCAAGTATAAGAGTGTTAAGATTTAAAGGTAGAAGTAGTTGTAATGTCAGTTCTGAAATCATTTCAATTAATCGATTTGAATCTCTGGTTCAACGATTCACTCGTTATCACTATAAAATACACTTGCCATGTCATTTTCTATGTATTATAATGTGTTAAGCCCAATTTATACTTCTGCGTCAAATTCTCACGCCGTAGCTACGTCATAGGCTGTGTGTAGCGCGCGTACCCTGACGTGCACCTTGAGCACCTGACGTGCGCGTCAACGAGGACAACGACGCAGAAGTATAAATGAAAACCAACACGTTGCCTACAGCGTAGAGGCTCCGGCGTAGGTCCGACGCAGAAGTATAAATCAGCCTTTAGAAACAAAACAAACACACACACACACACACACACACACACACACACACACACACACACACACACACACACACACACACACATACATATATATATTTGAGATATTTTCCCCCTAATTTGATTCTTTTTTTATAAATTTTTTTAGAAACTTTTCCTATGCTAATTGAATTGATAGTTTTACATACGTATAAATGAAACTGACAGTATCTTATTGAATGATAGAATCATTGAGTCACTCATTCAAATGATTCATTCAAGAACGAAGCTTTGTGAATGAGTCACTGAATCATCGACTCACCCGATTCGTTCAAAAACGCTGAATCGTTCAGTAAAGAAAAAACTACAGCGTCAGAAACAGATGTTTGTTTGGAACTTTTTCTGTTGGTGAAATAGAGCAAAAACAGTCCATAATTTGGGTCTAAAATTTCGCAACAATGCATTTTTATTTGGCCATTACTCTCCCGATCCTTTTCCCCGAGTGTTAAGATAGAGCGTGTTAGTTAATTGATTTGAATCTCTGGTTCAAAGATTCACTCATCAGTCTAAAACACAATTGCCATGTATTTTTCCTGTGTTAAATTGTGTTAGAAACAAAAACACATACAGTTGTGTTCAAAATAATAGCAGTGCTTTTTAAAAAAGTGAGTAAAGCTCAAAATACTAATAATAGCTTTTATTTCAATACACACAAATGCATTGGGAACACGGCACATTCTATTCAAAATCAAAACATGAAGAAACATTTATCAAATTTGTTATTACTTTATAGAAAGTGAAGAAAAGGGAATATTTGGCTGTTAAAAAAAAATAGCAGTGTCTGCATTTTTCTTTACAAAGTCAAACATTTACTGTATAAACTGAAAAATGCTTGAAGATTTAGCTTTCTGAGAACTGCTTCACATCTGCATGGTGTCTGCCAACCTCTGGCACCTGTGAACAGGTATTCCAGCCCAGGACGATCGCACTACAGACCACAATTCCTCTGCATTTCTTGGTTTTGCCTCAAAAACAGCATTTTTGATGTCACCCCACAAGTTTTCTATTGGATTAAGGTCTGGGGATTGGGCTGGCCACTCCATAACGTTAATCTTGTTGGTCTGGAACCTTCTCGCTTACTGGTGTGTTTGGGGTCGTTGTCTTGTTGAAACACCCATTTCAAGGGCATTTCCTCTTCAGCATAAGGCAACATGACCTCTTTAAGTATTTTGATGTACTCAAACTGATCCATGATCCGTGGTATACGATAAATAGGCCCAACACCATGGTATGAGAAACATCCCCATATCATGATGCTTGTGCCGCCATGCTTCACTGTCTTCACAGTCTTCACAGTGTACTGTGGCTTGAGTTCAGTGTTAGGGGGTCGTCTGACAAACTGTCTGCGGCCCCTAGACCCAAAAAGAACAATATTGCTTTCATCAGTCCACTGTTCTTCTGAACAATGTCTGGCCCATTTTATTCAGATCTTCAGAGAGAAATGCACTATAACCACCATGTACAGTCCAGTACTGGCTTCGTCCTTAAGGCGAGACACTACAGGTGAATAGGGTAAAAAAATGTAACTAGCAGATATCACCATGAAACTTTCCCAGTTGATTACCTACATTAAGATGAGAAAAAAATGTATTACAAGTTTTCTGTAATTTAATGTTTAAATATGCAAATTAAGCAATATCTAATTAAATATGTGCTAATTTGCATATATTTAAAAAAACGAAATCTGAGTATTGGATAAAGCCAGGTTAAAAATGAGTTTTCATTGTGTTCACATATTAGATGGGAAAAAAATTACAGAGGGATTTATGGATATCTACTGTCTTTTGTTATCCTGTAAATCAGAAAATACTGTCAATAGCCTTAAAAAAAAATATTTTCGCCATGTTTTTTTGGAATAAAATGTTATATAAATCAGGCTAGGAATAATATATTTACAAATCCCTCTGTAAATGTCTTCATAATATAACTAGGTACTAAACTGGAAAGTGTGGTGTATATATGTGCTACTGAAGTGGAGATTTCGGGCTTGGAGTATGAGAGAAAAGTCATTTTGAGAAAACGGGCTTTTGAAGATTTATCATCAGCCAATGAGATTGCGCATTCAGCCCTTTTACTTTCACGATTGGTTGCTGCTAAAAAGGAAATTACCATATTTGGATCCGACAGGATTGTACAGAAGAGAGAGAGAGCTTACTAACGGTGCATGTGATTAAGAACGCAAACTTTTGTTGAATTTGAGAAATCTACAGACGCAAACAGACAAAGTGTAATAAAATAAAGACCTAAATGTGTATTTCAGACTTTTTTTCACCACAAGTCTGAAAGAAGACATGCTATTGAAGACAAATATCCAAAAATCTCAAAATTGACCAGTAAAAAACCCCCGATGTTTTTGCCTGCTGTGTCTCGCCTTAAATAAGGGCCACTTATTGACACTAGTTTTTTCACAGAATGATTAACCTCACTAATTGAACTCCACACTGCTATTATTTTGAACACACCCCTTTCAATTAATGATTCAATAATACAGAATTAGCAGCATAAATGTCATGACTGTTGGGTCTGTTGTTTTTCTATTACTCTACTACACCTACTAGTAGATTATTTGCCATGTAGAAACATAATTTCTACCAAAAACAGTGATTGATCTGGTTAGTGATGTTGGACTGCTATTATTTTGAACACAACTGTACATATGACTTTTGTTTAAGAAGGGTTTCTTTTACCCAATGCTTATTGGAAAGCACAAGACCTTTCTTTGTGCTCTTGTTAAATTGTGCACTTCCTCCTCGGCGTGAGCATTAATGATTCATCAGAGAGAGCAGGTTCCCACCTGAACTCTGCTTTAGCTGGTGACGGAGATGAAAACTGCTGGCGGTAATGGTCAAGAACCGTTCAAAGGCACAAGCGTTGCTCTTAGAAAGCTGCTATTAATGTGAACTAATGGTGTCTCTGCTAGAAGTGGTACATGCGAGTCGTTTAACTAAATCTCCATCCCCATTTAACTGTCCGTGCACTGCAGATTCTCCAAACTCTGCTGTGTTTTACAAGCAACGTATTTTAAGCCAAATGTATTGAAATTGGAAATGCATATTATTTTGGTGAATATATGTAGTGGTCATATTCAGTGTTTTTTATTCAGTGTTTTTTTTGGTGTATGTCTGATTAGGATGATGATAAATTATTATTATATATATTTTTTTACAAATGTCACTTTAAAGGGGTGGTATAATGCACTTTTCACAAGATGTAAAATAAGTCTCTGATGTCCCCAGAGTGTGTGTGTGTGTGTGTGAAGTTTTAGCTCAGAATACCCCACAGATATTTTTATAAAGCATGTTACAATTGTCACTTTTTGAGGGTGAGCAAAAAAACGCACCGTTTTGTGTGTGTTCCTTTAAATGCAAATGAGCTGCTGCTCCCGGCACAGGGGGCGGAGCTTCAACAGCTTGCACTCACACAGACATGCACTGAAAATTTCAAAAACCTTTAGCCTTTTATGTTCAAACGGGAGTCAGACAATGATGGAGAGACTCAAGAAGAAGTGACAACATGTAGAAGCAACAGGACATTTCTGAATGGTTAGTTGATGAATTTATGCAGTTTATGTGTAGTTATCTTCTAGTCATTGATTAGCATATTCTGTCTTGATAATCTATAAATCGTGTTCAGGGGGCGGGTTTATTTAAATTCTAGGGTTGGTGATGTCACTAACCCGTGAAGAAGCTTGTGTAGCCCCTAAAGTGAGCTTCGTAACTTAGCAGATGTTGTTTATGCTCAAACAGCAACATTACACACTAACTAAAGTTAGAAAAGTCAAATCATATTCAACCACTCCTTTAAAGTTTGATTTAGAACTGTATTATTATTTAAAAAAAAATCTATTGATTTATATTTTACAGTCAAACATATTTTCAAAGTGGTCAAATGTATTTGTCTGATTTGGACAATCATTCTATGAAACTCTTCAAAAGCTCTTAGTTTTCCATCTTCACTGCTGGAAATTTAAACCGTTTGATGCTTTAGATTTTTTCTCCCAGTACACCTGATTGAAATCTCAAACCCACTGGAAGCCTTTGTTGGCATTTGTCACGGTTTGTGGTGTCCTTCAGACTCGTGACGGGTTTAATCCGAGCCGCAGGTCTGGAACAGTCTCAGCTGCTGGAGGAGTGTGTGTGAGTGTGTGTGTGTGTGTGAGCGTGTCCCAGCAGCTGGTGTGGGCGATCTCTGCTGAGAAATTGAAGATTTCACCTGCCCTCTGTAGCAGCTGTGCCCGTGTCAGAGCCGTGCCCGTGTCCTGGGCATCGCGCCCGCAGGTCTCTCAGTTCTGCAAATGTGCTTACACCGTATTAAAGGCAATCACGGGGAAAATGAAAACAAATGTTACACGAGGAATCAGACAGGTTGCGTTTGCTCTGCGGTTTAACTGTTACTGCCGTTTGTTTACTGGTTTGACTGATGGAAATGTTCCATTTCATTTCCTGCACCATGGGAAAATAGTGCAAATCTGTCACTCTATCTGTCATCCATCCATCCATAGATTGTCTATCCATCTATCCGTTATCTATCTGTCTATCCATCTATCTATCCATCCAGCCATTATCTGTCGGTCTATCTGTCTGTCTATCGGTCTATCTATCGATCTGTCTATCTATCTATCTATCTATCTATCTATCTATCTATCTATCTATCTATCTATCTATCTATCTATCTATCGGTCTGTCTATCTATCGGTCTGTCTATCTATCTATCCATCCGTTATCTATCTGTCTATCCATCTATCTATCCATCCAGCCATTATGAAGCCAATTATGATGAAGCCAATCAGTATATGGGGATGATTAGGAGGCCATGATGGACAGAGGCCAAGGGGCAAATTTGGCCAGGATGTCGGGGTTACACCCCTACTCTTTTTCGAAGGACATCCTGGGATTTTTAATGACCACTGAGAGTCAGGACCTCGGTTTAACGTCTCATCCGAAGGACGGTGCTCTTTTGGCAGTATAGTGTCCCCGTCTCTACACTGGGGCATTAGGACCCACACAGACCACAGGGTGAGCACCCCCTGCTGGCCTCACTAACACCTCTTCCAGCAGCAACCTGGTTTTCCTAGGAGGTCTCCCATCCAGGTACTAACCAGGCTCAGCCCTGCTTAGCCTCAGTGGGCAACCAGTCTTGGGCTACAGGGTGATATGGCTGCTGGGTCTGTCTGTCTGTCTATCTATCTATCTATCTATCTATCTATCTATCTATCTATCTATCTATCTATCTATCTATCTATCTATCTATCTATCTATCTATCTGTCTGTCTGTCTGTCTGTCTGTCTGTCTGTCTGTCTGTCTGTCTGTCTGTCTGTCTGTCTGTCTGTCTGTCTGTCTGTCTGTCTGTCTGTCTGTCTGTCTGTCTGTCTATCTATCTATCGGTCTGTCTATCTATCTATCTATCTATCTGTCTGTCTATCTATCTATCTATCGGTCTGTCTATCTATCCATCCGTTATCTATCTATCCTTCTATCTATGTATCTATCCTTCTATCTGTCGTTCTATCTATAGATCTATCTATCCATCTCTATCTATCTATCGTTCGTTCTATCGTTTGTTCTATCTATCTATCATTCTGTCGTTCTATCTATCTAAAAATATATCTATCATTCTATCTATTGCTTTATCCATCTTCTTGCAGAATGTGTGCATTGGCTAAAGAAAGTGTAATTATTTTTTTTTAAACTTTTTTCTGTGTAAGATTTGAGCCAAAGCCGCAGCATTTCTACCATTGTTGTCAGGTGTTATTTGTAATTTATAGTTATAGTTTCAGCTAATGGCCTGTTTCCCAGATAGAAAACCGCTTCTACGCAGGAAATCACTGGCGAAACCAGGTTTATCTGCTGTGTTTGACTGCAGAAACTCTGAAATGAAAACGCCTACAGAATCCTCGACGCACTCCAAGGGAGTCACAGGGAGTGTGTCATTGTGTTGCGCGCGTGACCTTGCGTGTGTGTGCACTGGTATCAGTGGGAAGCTCCTCTGCAGTGGGATGAAGTTTCCAGCATCTCACAGCTCATAATGGATAATCCTCTCAGATCATCCGGCATGCAGACTCCTCAATCCTCCCTCTGTGTTTTTCCAGCCACTTTCTCCAGCCCTCGGGCTTCTGTTTTAATGTGCCACTTAGCTTCTTTTTTTTTCTTATTGCTTTATTTATTTATTTAGTGTTGGGTTTGATCCTCTGTCCCAGGGCTTGAGCAGGGCTTAGAAACTAATCCGAGAGCATGTCTACCTTTACACGCTTGCCGCTTGTGGTGCACACTTCTCAAAAACCCTCTGTTGAAGTCGGCATGAAATCAAAATGGACCCTATTTCCTTTCTTGATGCACATTCCTGGTCTTATTGTGAACGATTTATCAATGCTGGTTATTCTAAATATAGGCGTTCCTACAGCCAAGGTCATTGGTTTGATTCTCAGCAAATGCAAGAACTTACAAAATGTAAACTGTACCTTCAATGCAATTCAAGTTGCTTTGGATAAAAGCATCTGGCAAATGCATAAACGTAAATGCTAATGCAAAAGTGCAATTGTAGATAATCTTTAAACAGCGCCCATTATATATATATTTTAACATTTTCAAGTTTCTTTAGTGTTTAATGTGAGTTTCAGTTCATTTTTGTGACGCGCTCCAGTTCACGAAAACCAAGACGGCAGAAAGTGCCTCTTGTTGGTTTTCTTTATTTTACAAATGCACAGCGTTTTGTTGTTATTGTGAGAGCATGTCTACCTTTACACGCTTGCCGCCTGTGGTGCACACTTCTCAAGAACCCTCTGTTGAAGTCGGCATGAAATCAAAATGGACCCTATTTCCTTTCTTGATGCACATTTCTGGTCTTATTGTGAACGATGAATCAATGCTGGTTATTTTAAAGATAGGCGTTTCTATAGCTCAAATTGTAGAGCTTGTCGTCTAGGTCATTGGTTTGATTCTCAGAACTTACAATTGTAAACTGACTGTACCTTCAATGCAATGCAAGTTTCTTTGGATAAAGGCATCTGTAAAGCATCATAAACGTAAATGCTAATGCAAAATTGCCATAATAAATAATCTTTAAACAGCGCCCATTATGCTTTTTAACATTTTCAAGTTTCTATAGTGTGTAATGTTTAGGTCTACCTCCGCTGAGTTTCGGTTCATTGTTCTTGAAAACCAAGACGGCAGAAAGTGCTTCTTGTTTGTTTTTCTTTATTTTACAAATGCACAACGTTTTGTTGTTATTGTGAGTTTGCACAAATTAAAAAAGTTTCTAATGAGGTATTACTCTTATCTGTATGACTAAAATAACGGAGTATTTTAAGTTGTTTCCGCTGTTATCAGGAAAAAGTGTGAGTGATCGCGCCGGCGCCTCCATGTCATGCAGTAAACCGAAACGCACTAGTACTTTAGCTTCCACACTCCACACAAACACTTGGATATGCGCCTTATAATAGCACACATTTATCTAGGCTAACGTTAGAGAGAGAGGCAAAGTTGCTACTACTTACATGTTTCAAATGATAAGCCATATTTGAGGTAATTCTGTTCAATCAATTCTGGAATCGAATACTTGAGGTCAGGAATTGGATACTTTTATAACATTTAAATTTCGATTCCTCTTATGAATTCCTTTGTGAGCATTTCAATATGACATTAAACCATTCAAGCATGAGACGACTCCAAAACGTTCGCACAGAAAAAGTGCTTTTAAACCATTCAAGCGCGACTCGACTGAAGGCATGTGTAACTATATTGTGCAGCTCTTAAAGTGACAGCAGCCTAATATTCCTGCTGCCGTCTCTATAACAACACTGATCAAACAACAACAGACAAAGAGAAAATTCACTCATTCTTGACTGAATAACTTTAACTATATTTGTAATGTATTTTATTTATAAAGTGCAGTGCTATTTTACATTTCATTACAGTTTCTGTACCTGAATAACTGAAAATCTTAAAACACTGTTTATTTCAATCGTTTCTTTGTTCAGTTGTATCTTTTGCGATTGCTCATTTTTTATTAGTTGTTTTTTTAATTACTGAGTGTATTACTTGTCTTTAATAATGCTTGAAATTTATATGAGTTATTATAGGCTTATAGGTTTTCTTCCAGGAACGAACACGTCACGATATTCCTCATTTAAATTATTAATACGCAGAATAAAGGGGCGGGGCCTGGTTGAGTTAGTTAGTAGTGTGTTAAACTGGCGATTATGGTAAGGGGCGGGACATTTCCCAAACACACTCGAAGAGCTTGACCAATCACAACACACTGATCCAGCCGACCAATCAGAGCACTGTGTGCTTTTCAGAAGGAGGGGCTTCATAGAGACATGAACTAAACAGAGCGTTACTGACAGACTGGGAAGAGAGGAGCTGCAACAATGGAGAATATGAGGAAAATAATCAACATTCAAGCAGGAAAACCTGTTCCTAGTAGAGCCAAAAAACATCAAGATATAGATCCTTTTTAAAGAAATTGTTGTCCGACAAATGACAATTAACACTTTTTTTACTCGCCCTCATTTAGTAGCTTACCTGTATGCTCTTATTTTTTTGTGTTGAAGAAACAGTGACAGAACAGAAACAACAGACTGAAATTCAAGTCATTTTTCATTGACGACCGCATTGAATGATGACGTCAAACCTGGCTTTTTTTTGTCTAAATACAGATGCTAATGCTATTTCAGAGCTTTAGTGGAGGAGAACAATAAGGTCTCTTTAGCTCAGTCGAGGAGTGTTGTAAGTGTCCTCACTGCGCACATAAAAGTCTCGTTCTAAGCATATGCTGCCTTTATCGTAACGTCTGTAGCCCTATGATTTCTTGGGCAGCGTTCCAGGTCTCTGCAGGTTGCAAGAAACCTGAGTGTCCCGAAATAGCCGGACCTCAATCAAAAACGGCAGATTTGATCTGACTGAAGGACACGCTCTCAAAGGCACACATCAAACGGCCACGGATCTTAAAGCTATTTGCCCGTTTAAGAGCGGTACTTCTTAAATCCTAGGTACCTCAAACCCCAAACTTGCAGACTGAAGCCTAGTCTTTTTTCCCCTCCATAGCTCATGCATGACGAAGGAGGTCTGAAAATAAACTCTGGTGGGCTGTCAAGGGATGTGTGACAAATATAAAAAAAAAAAAAATACTTTCAAGGATACAAATTCTCACTTTGATTTTTCTTGGGATTTAAGTATGCAGCCTCTCCGTTGAGACGGCGTTAGCGAGGGTTTCTTGGCAGGGATGGTTGGTGTACACATGAAATTCATCCAAATGACTAAACATCCCGTTTCTTTTTTCCTCTCTTTTTTTCCAGAATATGCAGAAAATATTGGCGACGGCAAGAGCGAGGAGTTTAAGGAAAGTGAGCAGAAGAGGATTATGGAACTACTTGAGACTTTCTAAAAATCCGGCTGGAGCTCGATGTGTTTTTTTTTTTTTTTGCATTTTTCCGTGTTATGGTTGACGACGATGTGATGCTATGTGGATTTTAACTTTCATCGTCATCCTGTCCTGACTTCTTTAAAGAAGCTGAGAAGGAAAAATCTGATTTTTAACATTTGCCGGGCTGATTGTATCCCGACAGATTGGATATCGCTGTTGTATCTGTTGATATCTGACACTTTTTGTTTGTTTATAGTTGTTTCTTTTTTTTTTAAGGATGGATATTTTGTGTCAGAACAACTTAAATTTTCTTGTAATAAAAGTTTGTGCTTTGGTTTCTTGGTGCTGTTTCCTTTGCTAGATTTCATACATCACCTTCCACAAGACTTAATGACTCATCGGACCAGTTCAGGCAGGGAACGACTCTGGTGCTGAAACATCATTTAGGAAAATGTAATGTTTATGACTCTTTTCTCCACTCCAGCGCTCCTGCGGTAAGCTAATTAAGCGAAGAATTCTATGTTTTCAGTCTTTTGTTTATCATTTGATCATTTAGGTCTCTTTATATGCATCTAGGGGCCAAAAAAAAAGAATAATTCTGGTGAATTTTACTGGCCATGAAACGGTTTCTCTATTTTCTCGTTATATCGGCATTTTCTAATTTTCTTTATTCTCTTATTTTAGTTTCAGTGGGGAATGTCTCACCACATGGAGTTCTGGATTTCCAAAAAAAAATCATATTTGGCTTCTTAATAGCTAAGCCAATCTTCTGAAGGTACATTTCAGGGTTCCCACATTTGACTAATACATTTTCATGATTTTTCTATGATGTTTCCAATTGGTTGTGATTTAATGGATAAAGCTTTTAAATTAGGGATGCATGATATATATCAGCATTGGGCGATACATGTTCATTTTTAATGTTATTGTTATCGACCCGATAAGAAAATTTGGTCGATTATATTAAAGCCAACAAGTGTGATGGTTTTGAATTGCTTGAAACATGATTTGAATCACTTCAAAAAAGGAAATACAGTAAAGTGCAACGTGTGCAGTGCAAATCTGTCAATTATGAGGAGAACATTATATTTATGTGCTTAGGACATGGCTGTTAATAGTGAGACTTATGTTTTTGTAATCAGGCTCTCATGTATATGTTTTCACCTTTCAAATATAAAGAATTATCGGTTATAGTACTGGCCAACTTTTTTTATATTGGCACATCCCCATTTTCGATTCTGACCGATTTGCTACTAAATCTCTTGAAACAATTTGTTTCTGTTTGCTGAAATACATATTTTTTATAATAGAGTATTACTTGGTGATTTGGTGAGTTTTAATTTTGCTAATATTCTCAGATTCTGGGAACTCTGAAATGTTGTTAGAAGATGTGTAACATACAGTATATAAAATTGCTAGCGCCATGCTTTACTGTTTGAGTTACAGGAATATTTAATATATAAATGTATATGGCACAAAACATCACGTATATATATGTATATGTTGCAGTTGTTAAGTGTTAATTTCCGTGCTGTAGATTTGATCTTTCTCTTTCCATTAGAGGAATCGGCTGCTGTGATTCTAATGGCCATTAATTAGATGTTTGTCCAGTGGCGATGAGCCAGAGATTCAAAATCCCTTGCTAATAGCAGGCTTGCTGAGCTAGCGTGAAGATGCTACAACTCTCTCTCATTTTCTAACCTCTCTTACATCCCCTTGTTAATTTACAATCCCTGCCTATCTCTCTCTCTCTCTCCCGCGGGGGTTAGCGTATGTATCACGGCGGCCAGGGAAACGTTCTGCCGTATAGAGACAGTTTGCTTACTAAGCTCTCCTTCGGTACGGACAGTCTTCAGCTGAAGGTTGAGAATGATTGTTAAAGCTCTAAAGCCAAATTTAATCAATCCAGAGGAGTTCTTCGACAGGGCGAACGGGGGGGCCATTACGTTGGATTTATGCTCACTGGAGGGCCACCGCTTTAACACAGACATTATGAAGGGAAATTATTATTGTAGTAACAAAAACATCTCGTGTGGCTCCGGGGCCTTGATGAATCGGCTTCGTTTGACGTGGCGCTGCATTTCTCCAGCTAATTAAGTGCCTCAGTCTCATTACAGCTGCACTTTATCAGACATCGACAGCTCGAGGCCCCTGTGGTCATCGCTCGCCGTACACCGGCTTCCAAGCGCTTCTACAGTCAAAACAAAAACTACTCAGACACCAGATATCATTTTTGATATTTTTTTACAAATGGGTGCAGGACACTGTGTGGAGAGCAAAATAAAGTAAACTGTGACACATTATACCCAAAAATTCTTCATACAGTGACTACCAGTAACATTTATACAAATTTGGGACCAATAATTGTTCAGACACTTTGAGCTGATCATGTTTTGCTGAAGTGTTTTTTCTTTAATTGCTAATGCTCTTTTCACACACAGACTGAACAAAATGAAACATTGCTTGGTAATTGTTTGAACTAAACTGGTATTATGTAATTGTGTAGTTAAATTTAACAGCTGACAGATATTCATCATAATTCATCAGTGAGACAGTCTAACAGAAGGACGGACAAAACCAGTGAAATATCAACTGATTTCATAACTCATATTTAATTACCATTTTCTAAACTATAGCGAATAAACTGCGATAATGTGAGAAATGTCTGAATACGTTTTGGTTTGACTGTACATGCACCAGCTGAACCAGTCAAAGGCCCTTGTTTTCCGGCGCATTGTCGTTTTCCGTGATAACTCCCTGTCCTTTATCCCCGGGACAAGTGCACAAGAGTCATTATCTCTCCGACTCTTTCTCCGCACGTTCTCTTTTGTTTATCCATCGGCCTTGTCCTCGGAGGAGCTCCACTTTTCCCCGCTCCCGGCTGATGCTCCTGGCATATTAAATATTCTCTGGCTGTCCTTTCCGTGCTTCTATTGGCGTAGCACAGCTTTATTTGTAAGATCTCTGTATTTCCCAGCGTCTCTGGAGGTCAGTGATTTCCCGCTAGTTCTCGCTGTTACCAGGGAGATGGTTTTCAGAGAGAGGGAGGCGTAAATACTGTAGAGGAATCCCGACAATTGGAGGAGGTGATGTGCGACAGTTACCCATCTGTTGAATTGTACATCATGATGAATAGTGTGTGCTGAGAACATTATTGATGCCTCTCTGCCAACGCATCAAACTTGCAATGCAAATGAGCGGTAAGTAGAGAACAGGGCGAGCGCCTGGCGCACTTCAAGGACATGCTCATTACCGTAGCCAAGCTTGTCGCTAGCAAATGCCAATCACTTTCGTCTGGTTGGTTTGCCGAGGCCGCAACGACTCACGCAGAGCAACATCTGCTTCCACCCTCCCTTCCTCTGAAATCACCCATATAAAACTTGGGATCGTTATTTGCATTTTGAATTGACGGGAAGGGCAGGTATCCCAGCACGCATCTCTTATCAGTGATTATGACACCGGCGCGCTAACGGTGATTCAACAGCAATTTCACAGCCCAGAGAGCTCGGAATAATTGTCTTTTTATGAGTGATTGAGTTGAGCTCGGCGAGCGCTGATTTTCACCTCTTTGCATCGGCTAAATTGATATGAACCTGTGGCGGGAATGTTCTTTTATTTCCACTTTATAGTCCCAGTATTGTGCAGGTCACAGGGAAAGGTTGTATTGAGTCAGTAAGAAGTTGATAGTAGCATTCCCTAAGTATTTATCCCCCAAAAAACATGTAAAATGATTTTTATCTTTACAAAAAGTTGTGGAGGTGTCAAGGTGCTTCCTATATCTATACCTAGTATTGTTTACCATATTCATAGGCTATACAGATGTACTGTACTTTCATATATATATATATATATATATGGTACACATATATAGTATCCAAAAGCCATATTTTTTAAGATAATGTCATGTTGTGAAGGCATGAAAACAGCTGGCCTTTTTAGTCACATTCAACTGTCAAACTTCTGGGTTTAAATGTCATGAATGCATATTGTTTTTCTCACAATCCTTAAAGAGAAAATAAAAAATCACTGTTGTGCATTTTCACTTGAGTAAAAGTTTGGTATATACAACTAAATATTCTGTACGTATTATATTTGTGTTAAGTATTGAATTTAAACAGCCTTTACATCAACTATGTTCAGAATAGCATACAACTATAATTTTTCTGTGTACAATACATTATATGCAATTGTTTATGCATTTTCTGCTTTTTCACTGTGATTATTGTGTTTCACAATGTAATATACTTTACTTCCCCTTCCATTTTCAGCCTGGTGAAAGGCCTAGAGGTAATGTTTTTTCATTATTTAATTACTCATTCAATCAGTAATATGATAACTTGACTTTTTGCATTTAACATGCAGTGGATATATAAGTTATAACAATTTAATGATGGTGAAATGCAGATGTATTAAAGATATAGGCTATGCACAATTGCACAATGTAAATGAACGGTAAGTTTACACAAAAATCATTTACTCATCCTCATGCAATTTCAAATATTTGCCTCTCTGAGATATTATCTTCTTTTGTGAGGAACGACAAACGTCATACATGCTTGGAAGTGGAACAACATAAAGTTAGTTGATGATGACATTTTAATTTTTAGGTGAACCATCCCTTTTATCTGACTTATTACTAATGTTAATCAGCCAGTCAGTCCTCTATACCCAGATTAATCATCCTTCCACTAAACATCATGAGGTAATGCAATAAGTTCAGAACGCATACGACTTGTTGGACAACACTTGTTTGAAATGTCTATCTTTCCATATTAAATATTGTTTAACACAATATGTTTATAAAATAGGCAGTATTCAGTAATATAGTGTGGAGTAAGCAGCAGCAGTTGTGCTCAGTCCAAGATACAGAAAAATGTTTAATTATTTTGCTGCCAACAATATAGGCTACTTGTTGATTACTGAAAAGCCCTCTACATTTAAAGTTAAATTTACCTCAGAAACATTTTCAAATGGAATTTTACCGCCACCAGCCATGACGTTGATCATTGACCGTTTGCACGACGCCATTTGCATTAAGATGCTTGTGATTTCAAAAATAGGCTTATTTCTTATTTGAGTCTCAGAAAAAGCAGATAGAACTAGGAAAAAAAAACCATCGTGTGTATTTCAAGATTCACATTTCTTGTTCTAGCCATAGTGCCTGGATATGAACATTGTATAAGTTACATTTACCTCAGAAACATTTTCAACTGGAATTTTACCGCCACCAGCGATGACCGTTGATTTTTGACCGTTTGCGCGACGCTTCACTGTAAAAAATCTCTTCATAATATTATTCCGCCTGATTGAAATTGCCTAATGACAGCCGCCGCACTCCCACTCCTGGTGCTGCATCCCTCCGCCGCGTTGGTTAGATCCGGGGAGTTTCTCTTCGCGGAGAATCAAATCGCATCAGTGGGCGACTGCAAACACACACAGCCTCCTCTCACCCTCTCCTGCCGCTGCCACCAGGGACAAAAACCACCAGTAAACACTCACCACACCTGGATCTATCTCTTAAAGCCGTATATTTTCACCTGATGTGAGAGAGTGTTTTACAGGGAGCAGTGATGGGCGCGTTTGGAGTGATTCTGAGGAGTTTACATTGTATGGGACTCTATATCCAACTTAGTGCCAGTCTCAGACAAGCTGGAAGCGACGACGTGGAGAACCACATCTCCAGCAACGGTAAGATTTGTGGGATCGATCCGGTTGTATACTCGGAAGATTCACGGGTTTGAGGTTCGTAACGGGTGTAATTTAAAGCCGAAACGCGCGCAAACGGAACAATGATGGAGATGCGCAGAGCAGTTCATCTCAGACCAGACCACACAACTGCACTGTGGTTATTGACAGGTGGTACCATGGTTTTTGATGGTGATATCATGGTACTGGATAATTACCTTATATACCATGGTACTTTAAGGTACAACTTCAACGAATATCGTTTCATTGCCATCATTGGTATTAGGTGGTAATTGCTTGGTAGGCTACTGTGTAACATGTTCCTTTAAGGTATTTCAAACAATACCATTATATATTGGACTAATCTAAAATATGGTATTATCATAGTTAAAACATAGTGTTTCCATTCTGTGGCTTTTTAACCAAAGTCCAGTGGCTGTTCTGTTTCACTAATGGTGTTAAATGTTGATCTATCCTGTGGCACTGAATGGTTACTGTATTTATATCCAAAAATACCATGGTATAAGCTTTATGGTAATGTCTAGAAATATCATTCTGTGGCTTTTGAACCTGAACCTTTGAAAAAAAGTACTATGGGTCAACGAGGCAATTTAATAATTATCGTAGAGGCGATATTTTATTGATTGTCTCCAAAAACACGGAATTGCAATGGTTAAAATAAGATGTTTCCATCTATTACTTTTTATTTTGATAAAAAAAAAAAAAATGACCATGGTACTTAAACATGAACTATACTGAACGATTGCCATATTCATGGTGTTTTATTTGGTTTTAGGTGTTTTAAAGAATACCATTGTATTGATATAGTAGTGTCTGGGAAAACATGGTTGAAATTTGGTGGTAATTTTTAACCTTGATGGTATAAGATGTTGGTTAATAATCATCATATTCATAGCTTCATATTGTTATTTCACTTATTTTTTGGGTTATACCATTGAACTGCTTTGCATTGCTTTCATAGGCTAGTGAACTTAAAATGTCTTCCTTTTTAGCCAAATTAAGTTGCATGTGATTTTCAAAACTAGGCCTATTTCTTATTTGCATCAGAAAAAGAACTAGAAAAAAAAATCATTATGTGCATTTCTAGACTCACATTTTTTGTTCCATAGTGACTGGATATCGAACATTCTTCAAACTATAGTAGATATGCATTGGGAAATGGAATGGATATTTCATAAATGCCTATTCTGTATTCATTTAAGAAGTTTTTTTTTCAATTGCACGAACAATAGATGACTAATGCAATGAATAAAGCAGTGCTGATGAACCCAGGCATGCATCATGCTGATGAAAGAGTTCACACGCTGAATTGTGGGTCGCTCACCATGAAATTAAAGGGCAGAATGTGATCAGAGCTGATATTCATGAGGAATATTAAGAGGGCCGATGTAGTAGGATCGGGAAACGGATCTGAATGTGCGCTGATGACATGGAGCCCCGGACTTTTGTATGATCTTAGGATGGATTTATAGTGGACGATTGGCAAGATCAGACTGCACTGGAATACAACTAAGACTGTTTCCTTCAAATAGTTTTATTGAAAGATTAGGATCATTATTTGTTGATTCACCCAAGTGTTCATGGGTAGATATGAATTTAGGCCCATTTAGTCTTATGGTTTTCTACACATGTTTGTCTTGAAAATGGTCATAATGCAAAACAATAGACTCCATTTTCTTAAAATGCAAAATACAACTGCATTGTTTTTCCCTTCTGACCGGCCATGTTGTGGTGAGATTCACCCAATTAGCTGGACCTGATTGTGCTATTGTTCATTTGTGATCTCAAACAGAACTGGTTCCAGCGTCTCTGGAGTGATGGACAGCTTACCGTGCTCGTGTTCAATACCTGTGCGTTAGTTCCCCTGCCGCTGGGAATGCCGTGGCCTGCGGTAACGAGGCTTAATTAATGTCAACAACATCTTTAAACCTCTGTTTTCCTCTGACCTCACAGTAATGAAACAAAGAGCGCAGACCTCGCCGCAGAGCAGCACACATCAGATGAATAGCAATAGCGGAAAGAGGAATCTCATTTTCTACGCCAATAGAGTTTTAATTCACACACACACACACACACACACACACACACACACACACACACACACACACACACACACACACACACACACACTCACACACACTGTTTCTAAACATCCGGTTGTTCTTCCACTGTCTTCTGCTGGAGTCATGGCTGTGCTGCCTGTCTTCAAGATGTGGTGGTCAACATGAATTCAATATTCACTTGTGTAAAATACACAACTCCTCCTGGTCTTATAAATCAAGTGCCGTCTTTTCCTTTTTTTCTAAATCCTCGTTGACTGTCTTGTTTTGGATTGTGAATGTGGTTTCATGTTGATTTTAAGCATTCATTTTTCAAAGTTTGATTGATGGATCTTAAGATCCTCAAAGGTCATCAGAAAAGTTTTTATGTACTTTATTTATTTATTTTGTGTGTTCTTTTAGACCTTTTCTATTGATTGGCGGATAAGATTCTGATGATCGGTGAATCATAAGATCAAGATCATCAAAAAAACAAACAAAAAATTCTTCAGAATATTTAGCCTATATATTTTGTAATTTATTTAAATTTATATTACATTATTTATATTTATTTATATTATAATTATTTTTATTCACAGATCAACCCTTTTGAAAGATAATGCTTAACCCATTTAATCCCAAATTTTTCTCAGACACAAAAATATCCAAATCATGTGTCATTAGTATCCCTTTGAAACAATCAATTATAATTTTTTTAAATTTTCATGGAAAAGTATGTGAAAAAGTGTGTTTTATGATCGGTCACAATTGTGACCGGTGGGATACTGTGTTGTATCAACCATTGGACAGACTGAATATAGGTCTATTTGACCTGTGCGTTTGTTTGTGTGTTTGTTTGTGTGTGTGTTTGTGTGTGTGTGTTTGTGTGTGTGTGTGTGTGTGTATGTGTGTGTGTGTGTGTGTGTTTTTGTGTGTGTTTTTGTGTTTTTGTGTGTGTGACTGTGTGTGTGCGTGTGCATAAGAGTGTATAAAATCCTTATAAAATCCTTGAGGCCACGAGATACTATCTTGAGGCAACGAGAAACTATCTTGAGGCCACGGGATAGTGTCTGGAGGCCACGGGATAGTGTCTGGAGGCCACGGGATAGTGTCTGGAGGCCACGGGATATTGTCTGCAGGCCACGGGATAGTGTCTGGTGGCCACGGTATAGTGTCTGGAGGCCACGGGATAGTGTCTGGAGGCCTCGGGATAGTGTCTGGAGGCCACGGGATAGTGTCTCGAGGCCACGGGATAGTGTCTGGAGGCCTCGGGATAGTGTCTGGAGCCCACGGGATAGTGTCTGGAGCCCGCGGGATAGTGTCTGGAGGCCTCGGGATAGTGTCTGGAGGCCTCAGGATAGTGTCTGGAGGCCACGGGATAGTGTCTGGAGGCCACGGGATAGTGTCTCGAGGCCACGGGATAGTGTCTGGAGGCCACGGGATAGTGTCTGGAGGCCACGGGATAGTGTATCGAGGCCACGGGATAGTGTCTGGAGGCCTCGGGATAGTGTCTGGAGGCCACGGGATAGTGTCTGGAGGCCACGGGAGGCCACGGGATAGTGTCTGGAGGCCACGGGATAGTGTATCGAGGCCACGGGATAGTATCTTGAGGCCACGGGATAGTGTCCGGAGGCCACGGGATGGTATCCTGAGGTCACGAGATGGTATCTCGAGGCCACGGGATACTGTCTCGAGGCCACGGGATAGTGTCTCGAGGCCACGGGATAGTGTCTGGAGGCCACGGGATAGTGTCTCGAGGCCACGAGATAGTGTCTGGAGGCCACGGGATAGTGTCTGGAGGTCACGGGATAGTGTCTGGAGGCCACGGGATAGTGTCTGGAGGCCTCGGGATAGTGTCTGGAGGCCACGGGATAGTGTCTGGAGGCCACGGGATAGTGTCTGGAGGCCACGGGATAGTGTCTGGAGGCCACGGGATAGTGTCTGGAGGCCACGGGATAGTGTCTGGAGGCCACGGGATAGTGTCTGGAGGCCACGGGATAGTGTCTGGAGGCCACGAGATAGTGTCTCGAGGCCACGGGATAGTGTCTCGAGGCCACGGGATAGTGTCTCGAGGCCACGGGATAGTGTCTGGAGGCCACGGGATAGTGTCTGGAGGCCACGGGATAGTGTCTGGAGGCCACGGGATAGTGTATCGAGGCCACGGGATAGTATCTTGAGGCCACGGGATAGTGTCTGGAGGCCACGGGATGGTATCCTGAGGTCACGAGATGGTATCTCGAGGCCACGAGATACTATCTCGAGGCCACGCGATAGTATCTCGAGGCCACGGGATACTATCTCGAGGCCACGGGATAGTGTCTCGAGGCCACGGGATAGTGTCTCGAGGCCACGGGATAGTGTCTCGAGGCCACGGGATAGTGTCTCGAGGCCACGGGATAGTGTCTCGGGGCCACGGGATAGTGTCTGGAGGCCTCGGGATAGTGTCTGGAAGCCACGGGATAGTGTCTGGAGGCCACGGGATAGTGTCTGCAGGCCACGGGATAGTGTCTCGAGGCCACGGGATAGTGTCTGGAGGCCACGGGATAGTGTCTGACCCACGGGATAGTGTCTGGAGGCCTCGGGATAGTGTCTGGAGGCCACGGGATAGTGTCTCGAGGCCACGGGATAGTGTCTTGAGGCCACGGGATAGTGTCTCGAGGCCACGGGATAGCGGGATAGTGTCTCGAGGTCACGGGATAGTGTTTGTGTGTAAAATTAGGTAGAAAGTTAGGTAGCAGCAGAAAGTAAGGTAGAACAGTTAGCCTATGTGTATTAGCATGTAGATACAATGGGTTATCCCACCGGTCACTATTGTTGCCGTTGACATGTTTGTGAGTTCTATGACCACATTAAATAAAGTTGAGTAATTGCAAATGCATATATCAATACTAGACACCTTAAACATGATGTGTACCAAAAATCTATGTCCTATCTTTATGTTAACATACTTTAATAACCTTTTCTTTGGGAGCTTTCTTGCTGCCATCCTCTTCTCTTGGCGCAAACAGGAAGTAAACAGCTCTGGTCATGTGACAATTTACAGTAAACATGCGACACTGCACATATTTCATTGAGACCCTTTATTATTTCAATATCTGCTGGAAATGCATTGATAGATCATTCAGTAACATTTTTATAGCCTTAGAAATGAAACATTTTTTTACGGTCACTATTGTGACCGGTGGGATTAAATGGGTTAAAGTCTGGAAAACCAAAACAAAAAAAATTCTTCAGAATATTTATTTATTTAGTCATTTATTTAAATTTATATTACATTATTTATTGAATATTTTTTTATTTTTTTTGTTGTGGTTTTCCATACTTTAAGCATTTATCTTTCAAAAGGGTTGATCTGTGAATCATACAATCCTCAAAAAATAACAAATTCTTCAGAATATTTTTTTATTTTACATTATTTACTTTTTATTAATTATCTTTTTGTTTATTTTTATATTTTGTGGTTTTCCAGCATTGATCTTTCAAAGGGTTTGATTTGTGAATAATAAATTATTCAGAATATTTTCTTTAATGTTGTTGATTTGTTTTAATGTATTTTTTATGCTCGTTTTTATTTATTTTATTTCCAGACTTTAACCATTGATCTTTCAAAGAGGTTGACTTGTGAATCACAATATCCTTAAAAACAAATCAATTCTGTTTAGAATATTGTTTATTATTTTACTTCATTTATTTTACATTATTTATTGATTATTTCTTCTTTTTTTGTGTGTGTGTGGTTTCCTAGACTTTAAGCATTGATCTTGAATATTTATGTATTTATTGTTGATAACTTATTTTACATTTATTTATAATTTGTTTGGTGGTGGTTTTCCAGACTGGTCTTGATTGGTGAATCATAAGATCCTCAAAAAAGATTTATTTGTTAATTAATTAATTATTTTTGTGTACTTTTTCCAGACTACAGGCAGATAATGCAGGTTTGGACTGAGGCGTGTATTGAGTGGGAATCTCTGTTGGCTGGTCAGGGAACAGTGTTTTGTCTTTGGCCGTTCAGCGGTCTCACAGTGACCCGCTGATTCATCTCAGCTCCTCTAATTCTCCGTGGAGCGTTGTGTTTCTCCTCTCAGTGTGTGTCCGGGTGAAGCGCTTGATCGTGATGTGCTACAGAAGATCAAGGCCCAGCGCGGATGGAGAAAGTCATTTTGTTAAAAGCTGCCGGGACCGTTGGAGATTGTCTTCTTTACAGATGCTTAAAGGCAGAGTATAGGCAGTGTTTTTCATAAACGCGTATGAAACTCTTCAGATCCTGATAGAAATCAATAATAGAAGTCGTCTGAACATTAGAAAAATGCACATATATCTTCCATGAGAGTCTCAGGTTCGAAAAATGTTCGTCCAATCACTGCATTCGGCCTGTGACGTTCAACTCGGAGCTGTTCACGTCCTCAGACGCTCTTCTATGGTCAAGTCAATGACCTTTTATTTATGTAGCGCTCTATACAATGCAGATTGTATCAAAGCAGTTTTAGGATAATTATTCAGTGATGTAAAGAGTTTATAGCTGTACAGCGGACAGTGTGTCAACACTATCAACGGTGAAATGAATCTGCAGCAGTCAGGTGTACAGGCCTGAGCTCTTCAAGTTGTTTGTGTTATTATTATTATTGTAATGTTTTGTGCTTTGAGACATGAGATAGTCTAACGCCGTCTCTGCTGTGTGTGTTCATGAGTTCTGAAGGAGACGCTCTGAAGGGACGGTGGGATCTTATGCTTTCAAAGCCAGTTCGCTATTGCTAGCCTGTCAGAAATTGCCTTCCCTACCTTTACATGTGTGATACTGTCGCTTAGTTAAAAGTTGCTATCATGAGATTATTGAGATAATACAAAGGTAAATCTAATGAGAAAAAAAATTTTTAGGCCATATTTCACACCAAAATCTGAAGAAACCATATATATGCATAAAAATTAAGATTTTTTTTTCAACCATTAATATTTTTGCATATATTTTTTTATAACAATTTAATCATGCTGTCTGGGCAAAATGAGTTATTTTATTTATATCATTATTATTTTTTAAAACAAAATCAGCATGGATTAAATTTAGTGCAGCAAATACCACAACAATGTGAACTAACAAATGTTTTTTTTTTGTTTTTTTTACCCCACAATTTGTGGAGGATGTGGACAAATCATAATAATATATATTTTTCGTTTCTTTTTTTGGCATGAAATATGACCCTGAGATTTCTTGACACTTTTTATGAGATTTACCCTCAATTTTGAGTCTATGATGTCTTTATTGTGTGTCAGATGTAGTCTTCTACGTCACAATTGTTTATATATATATATATATATATATATACACACACACACAAAATGAACACAAAGCTGGCCTGTGTGTGTGTGTGTTAAACCTCTGTAGTTCATGTTCATTGGTGTTTTTAACAAGTTTATTACTGGTTTGTTTACTCTGAAGAAACTGCTGCAGTCAGCGAACACTAATAAGCATCAGCAGTGATGTGTTCATGAGGACACACACACACACACACACACACACTTCATTTCTCCAGCCATCACTCAAAACAATGACCACTGACATCACCTGCCGCTCTGGCGGGTTGTTCTTCATCGGATGGCGCTTGTTTCGATGCTCGTTCAGTCTTTACCGCTGTGTTCAACACGTCTGAACGACTCTTAAGTGGTTTTACACCTCGCTCACAGTTTACCTCTGGAAAATATGCTACAGAACATGGGCATGTATAAAATCGTGGAGCTTAATTTATTGTCTTATAATACATTTAACTGTGTTTCCAGTTGAGGTGCATTATAGTGTCATAATATCCCTTTTATAATGACTATACCTTGATCAATTAAAGCTTCTGGACACATTTTAGGTGCTATCATGTAAGATCACAGCATTTAATGTGACCGTATTTTTTTTTATTTTATTTTTTTGAGCTCAGCCAATCAGACTGAAGCTCTAAGTCACATGACCAACTCCTCCTATAATATTTTATTTTAATTTGCATATTTTCTGTCATTAAATGTTTTTTTTTTTTTTTTTTTAGTCTTTCATTCTGCTCCAGTTCCCCGTATCATTCTTCTAATATGATTTTGTCCATCATCCTCATTCAGTGTCATCATGTGCTCATCCTCCATTTCCGATGGTTTGAGAGTGAAGAAAACGTCTAAAGTTTCTGGTAAGTGAATATAGTGATGATGTGGGCATTTTTACATGGTGGCCATTTCAGTGCACTAGAGTGATTGTAGTGAGCAGCCTACACACCCTAACTGCAGTGAGTGAGTGAGTGATGTGAATGGTTGTTAATGGGCAGCAGCTCATTAGCGCTCTCTCGAGAAGAGCACAGGAGCCTTGACGTGCTTGCATTGATTACACCACAGTCTGAGGTTGGCATGTTGCTAAGCTAACGACATGCTGCTCTAACGGACAGCACACACATATCGGGCAAGTTTAACTGGCCTGAAACTGGTTTAATTTGACAAGAAGCACTTTTCTGTAGAGCTCAGCCAATCATAGAGGAGCTCCGAGTCACATGACCAACTCAACCTAAAGGTTTTACATGCAATTTCATTTGTTAATTTGCATAATATTTGTTTTCTCATTAATTCTTTTTTTTTTTTTTTTTTTGCTCACTAATGCCTTTTCATTCTAATATGATTTGTTTTCACTGTGTATGTTGCAATGCATTCTGGGATTGCCTTTTCCATAGCGCATATGTATCAGCCATGCATTTAGTTGGAAGTGCAATTATTATGGCTAAAAATTCTGTTTAGATTGGCAGCTTGGGAAATTTTGAACAGGACTTGGACTTCAGGACTAGTTTTACACACTTGGACATGAGCCACTGTCGAGATCGAAGCGAGGCTTTTGAGGATGAGCACTGGGCACTTCCCATGAGCCGGGATTGGGATGCATTAGTCGGAATGTTGTGGGAGGATTTGAAGTTTATTTTTCCGCACCGCTCTTGAAGTCTTTGTGTTGTGCTTAAAGCTCAGGCAGTCTGAAAAGAGACGCTCATTTATATCACTTAACGAGAATCAATCCGTTAACATCGTGACAGAACGCCATGTCTCTCTCTCTCGCTCTCTCTCTCTCTCTCTCTCTCCCTCTCTCTCTCTTTCTCTTTCTCTCTCCCTCTCCCTCTCTCTCTCTAAAATCTATAAATATCTCTCTTTCGCTCTCTCTCTCTCTCTCTCTCTCTCTCTCTCTCTCTCTCTCTCTCTCTCTCTCTCTCAATTGAATTAAATTCAGAAAGCTTTATTGGCATGACAAAAAATATATACATTTTGTATTGTCAATGCATCAAAACAACATAGAAAATGATTTAGAACAATTAGTACAGAAAATAATAATAATAGTTAAATAAAATAAAAAAGATAATCTCTCTCTCTCTCTCTCTCTCTCTCTCTCTCTCTCGGTGTGTTTCACATGTACTAATGGTGTGTGTTTACATCTGGACGATGTCATTTCGACAGCATTTGCTCATCTGTAGTGTGAAGCTAAAGCATTCCCTGTGGGATAACAGCGTTCAGCAGATGTTCTGCAGTGTTTATGATCGAGACTGTCTGTGAATTAACTCTCTAGATGATTGAGATCTAATCAAAATCTAATCGATCTAAAGAAAGGTTGAGACTCTAAAATTAGGCTGAGTGCATTTAAATGTGTGTGTGTGTGTAGCCTATATAATAATTTTTTTAATCTTTTTAACATGCTGTATTAACAATAATAATTTTTAATTAATCGTGGAAACTGTTTCACAGATAAAGCACCATCGCTGAAATATGTAAAAAGTTAATTACATGAAATCAGAAAAAACAAGGAAAGAAGAATATATAGAGAATTTAGAAAATAAGAAATATATTAATTGTGTGTATATATCCAATATAATTCATTGATTTTATATATAATTTATTTATTTATTTATTTATTTATTTATTTACAGTATATCCGATATCATTTGTTATATTTATTTATTTATATACATAATATCTTATACAGTATATATATGTTTCAATGTGTATATAAAGATTATAATAAATTATATAGGAAAAATACACATCTTTTTGTTCATATGTTCTTTCTTTCTTTCCTTCTTTCTTTCTTTCTTTCTTTGTTCTTTCCTTCTTTCTTTCTTTCTTTTTCCTTCTTTCTTTCTTTCCTTCTTTCTTTCTTTCTTTCTTTCTTGTCGGTCCCTCATTCCAGTCCATTTCTTTCTGCTTCCCTCTCTCTCTCTGTTCTCAAGCGGCTTGTGTTTCAGTCTTTCTTCTCTTTGTGCCCGCCATCTTCCCCTCCTGCCTTGATGTGAAGAGCAAAGAGCGAGCGCTGAGTTATTCTCAGTCGAGTGCCACCTTATCTCACATTAGACACATTTCTGCCAGGCTGGCCGTCGCACATCTCCTGGGGAGCCGCTGGCACCGGGAGAGATGAGTGATTCAACTCCACGTCCTTTCCAAACACACACACACACACACTCTCCAACACGTCTTTCTCCTCCGCGCTGGTCTTTTGTTTGCCTTGGAGTGCTGAATCCACAGGAAACAGCAGCGAGGATGAAGACGATCCCGTGGCATTTAGACGTTCAGGTTAATTGAGGCGCGTGTTGGGACTCGATTGAGACAGAAGAGGACAAATGAAGATGCAAAATGTTAAATAACCCTGTTTAATTAGCTGTGTTTACAACCCAAGATTCACTCGCTCAGCCAGTTACCTAAGCTCTGTCCAAACACTCGCGCCGCCACCTGCTAACATGCTCCAGCGGGTCTCCGTCTCAGTGAAGCTTCCTCAGAGTCACTGACCACAGTCTGACTGGCTGGCTTTAATATAGATACACTATACTTGTTTATTATTAATAGCAAAGCCCCGTTAGAGAAAGGCATGCTTACATGTGTCCACTTTAAAGCACCACTGATGCTGAAGCCACACACATTCAGATGGACATATTAAACCACTGCATAATGAGTTTTTCAGCATCTTTTAAGGTGTCATGTGAAGCTGTAATTCCATTGCATTTCATCTATTCATATAATTTATTCAGATTGGCACGGCTCGATTTTGAACATAACTATACAAGCTTGCTCTAGCCTGTATCTACCAAGTTTCTGTTGGAAACTATGAAAACTTAGCCTGGCAAGCCAGACCTACATCAAGATGTTTGGTCTGGCAACTCACCATAGACACGCTCAATCCGAGGGGCGGGATAAACGGCTGTCTTTCAAATTCCCTCTGCTCGCAATAGGACGCTTCAACCAACCAGAGCATTTTCCCACCAGCGGAGCTAGTTGATAGATTCAACTTTTGCCATATCTGGCCGGCAAACCTACGAACACATCTTCCTTTTTTAAGAATGACTTAAGTGCCGTTCTTTGCTCTTTTCTCAAAGAAAAACTTAACTCCAAGTCCTCCAGAGTCGCGGCCAAAGCCGATGAGCCGCCGTCATTCTTTGTTTTCAAGTAGCAGCCAGGGAACCGTCGCAACTCTGTCGTCATATGTTAAGCCCGCCCTGCATACTCTATACGCGACGTGATTGGCCTGACCCAATTTAGGTTTTTGCAGCTCAAAAGTCTGTGGAGAGTTGCTAGACTGCCCTGGCTGCAAAATACATTTTCCTGCCGCTAGGGTGCGTCTAGATTTCTAGGCTAATGAAAACTAGATTGTGTTTACCATTGTGCTCTCAGGCTGGTATTTTGTATGTGTATATATATATATATATATATACAGTGAGGAAAATAAGTATTTGAACACCCTGCTATTTTGCAAGTTCTCCCACTTAGAAATCATGGAGGGGTCTGAAATTGTCATCGTAGGTGCATGTCCACTGTGAGAGGCATAATCTAAAAAAAAAAAATCCAGAAATCACAATGTATGATTTTTTAACTATTTATTTGTATGATACAGCTGCAAATAAGTATTTGAACACCTGAGAAAATCAATGTTAATATTTGGTACAGTAGCCTTTGTTTGCAATTGCAGAGGTCAAACGTTTCCTGTAGTTTTTCACCAGGTTTGCACACACTGCAGGAGGGATTTTGGCCCACTCCTCCACACAGATCTTCTCTAGATCAGTCAGGTTTCTGGGCTGTCGCTGAGAAACATGGAGTTTGAGCTCCCTCCAAAGATTCTCTATTGGGTTTAGGTCTGGAGACTGGCTAGGCCACGCCAGAACCTTGATATGCTTCTTACAGAGACACTCCTTGGTTATCCTGGCTGTGTGCTTCGGGTCATGGTCATGTTGGAAGACCCAGCCTCGACCCATCTTCAATGCTCTAACTGAGGGAATCTTGCAATACATGGCCCCGGTCATCCTCTCCTTAATACAGTGCAGTCGCCCTGTCCCATGTGCAGAAAAACACCCCCAAAGCATGATGCTACCACCCCCATGCTTCACAGTAGGGATGGTGTTCTTGGGATGGTACTCATCATTCTTCTTCCTCCAAACACGTTTAGTGGAATTATGACCAAAAAGTTCTATTTTGGTCTCATCTGACCACATGACTTTCTCCCATGACTCCTCTGGATCATCCAAATGGTCATTGGCAAACTTAAGACGGGCCTTGACATGTGCTGGTTTAAGCAGGGGAACCTTCCGTGCCATGCATGATTTCAAACCATGACGTCTTAGTGTATTACCAACAGTAACCTTGGAAACGGTGGTCCCAGCTCTTTTCAGGTCATTGACCAGCTCCTCCCGTGTAGTTCTGGGCTGATTTCTCACCTTTCTTAGGATCATTGAGACCCCACGAGGTGAGATCTTGCATGGAGCCCCAGTCCGAGGGAGATTGACAGTCATGTTTAGCTTCTTCCATTTTCTAATGATTGCTCCAACAGTGGACCTTTTTTCACCAAGCTGCTTGGCAATTTCCCCGTAGCCCTTTCCAGCCTTGTGGAGGTGTACAATTTTGTCTCTAGTGTCTTTGGACATCTCTTTGGTCTCGGCCATGTTAGTAGTTGGATTCTTACTGATTGTATGGGGTGGACAGGTGTCTTTATGCAGCTAACGACCTCAAACAGGTGCATCTAATTTAGGATAATAAATGGAGTGGAGGTGGACATTTTAAAGGCAGACTAACAGGTCTTTGAGGGTCAGAATTCTAGCTGATAGACAGGTGTTTAAATACTTATTTGCAGCTGTATCATACAAATAAATAGTTAAAAAATCATACATTGTGATTTCTGGATTTTTTTTTTTAGATTTTGTCTCTCACAGTGGACATGCACCTACGATGACAATTTCAGACCCCTCCATGATTTCCAAGTGGGAGAACTTGCAAAATAGCAGGGTGTTCAAATACTTATTTTCCTCACTGTATATATATATATATATATATATATATATGTATATATGTATATATATATATATGTATTTATATATGTGTGTGTAAGTTAGTGTTGGGCAACGATTAATCGCATCCAAAATAAAAGTTTGTGTATACATAATATATGTGTGTGTACTGTGTATAATTATTTTGTATATATGAATACACACACATATGCATGTATATATTTAAGAAATATTTGCATGTATATTTTGTATATATATATAAATAATTTATATTATATATTATAAATATATTTTTTTCTTAAATATATAGATGCATGTGTGTGTATTTTATATATATATATATATATATATATATATATATATATATACGTACACACACACACACACAAAATAATTATACACAGTACACACACATATATTATGAATACACAAACTTTTATTTTGGATGCGATTAATCGTTGCCCAGCACTAGTCATATAAAACCAGAAACACCGCTTGCTCTACTGAAGTATGCAAAAGCAGAGTCCAAGACATTGCAAGAGTTTCCTTGTCTGTGTCTTTAAGACAGATGTGTTGTTATTCAGCATCTGCTATATAAAGCTGACAGAAATGGAAGTAGCTGAATTGGAAAACTCTACTTGTGAAAACTTCACACACACTTGAAGTTGCATTTGCATTTCACAGGATGGATAAACTATTTTTATTTAACTTTTCAGCTCTGAATGAAGTGTAACTGGAATTTCCCTTGACTCTGTCAACAATCGTATGTCATTTTTTCCACAGAGCTTATTGCAGTGCATTCTGGGATTGCCTTATCTGTGACGGACACATGCGATGTGGCCTGAATTTGGCCAAAAGAAGGCGTCTTAGACGGCAGGCTACCTGATGAGATGTTTGTTGATGCCTTTAGTGTTAAATGAGAAATGCATCAAATAGACTTTACAGTAAGCAGAAAAAAACAAACATTTTATTTGATTCAACGTAGAATTTATTACACAAACTTTCAGGCTTCAACGGCCATGAAGGTGAATAAATGATGACCATACCGTAAATGTTTTATTAATATGTAAAGAATATGGTATGAAATTATGAAGCAATACTCTAAATAAGAGACTAAAGCTGCCAGTAGGTGGCGGTAAATGTCTAAAGTCATTGAATCATTCATTCATTTGATTAGTTTAAAGGTACCATATTGTCAAAACTGAAATTTCCTGGCTTTTTTCTCTAGGGGCGATGAAACTACCATATGAGTTACAAAACAGTCCATCCACAGACAAATGCACACAGGCTGCATAAAGCTGTGCCTTTTCACGAGCCGGTGTGACTTACTGCTCAGTCACCGCCTTCAGTCCCACCCCGAGCTCAGCCCACCGTCATTACACAGCTCCCGAACAACATTAATATAAGAGACCAGTGGCTAATGTTTATTTATTCGGAAAACCACAGCAATTTAGTTCGACCTTAACCGTTTGTTCTGCACAGTTCACAAGTGACTGCTTCGTCAATCAGGCACAGCTCAACGCCGGTTTTCCAAAGAAGCTAACGCTACTCATCAAAGATGCAGCAGTCCCTACGATAGCCGGGTTTCCACTGTCGGTCAGTGCGAGTCAGGGCTTTAAACGGGCCCAAAACACACTGTGTTTCCACTGTCGGTCAGTGCGAGTCAGGGCTTTAAACGGGCCCAAAACACACTGTGTTTCCACTGTCGGTCAGTGCGAGTCAGGGCTTTAAACGGGCCCAAAACACACTGTGTTTCCACTGTCGGGTCAGTGCGAGTCAGGGCTTTAAACGGGCCCAAAACACACTGTGTTTCCACTGTCGGGTCAGTGCGAGTCAGGGCTTTAAACGGGCCCAAAACACACTGTGTTTCCACTGTCGGGTCAGTGCGAGTCAGGGCTTTAAACGGGCCCAAAACACACTGTGTTTCCACTGTCGGTCAGTGCGAGTCAGGGCTTTAAACGGGCCCAAAACACACTGTGTTTCCACTGTCGGTCAGTGCGAGTCAGGGCTTTAAACGGGCCCAAAACACACTGTGTTTCCACTGTCGGGTCAGTGCGAGTCAGGGCTTTAAACGGGCCCAAAACACACTGTGTTTCCACTGTCGGGTCAGTGCGAGTCAGGGCTTTAAACGGGCCCAAAACACACTGTGTTTCCACTGTCGGGTCAGTGCGAGTCAGGGCTTTAAACGGGCCCAAAACACACTGTGTTTCCACTGTCGGGTCAGTGCGAGCCAGGGCTTTAAACGGGCCCAAAACACACTGTGTTTCCACTGTCGGGTCAGTGCGAGTCAGGGCTTTAAACGGGCCCAAAACACACTGTGTTTCCACTGTCAGAGAAACAGAGGAAGCTCCCGAAAAAAAGTTACTTTATTTTATGAATATAAAGTTACTATATATAGGCGGTGGTGTGGCGCAATGGATAAGACACATGCCTTTGGTGTGAGAGACCCGGGTTCGAATCCACTGTGAGACACCAATGTGTCCCTGAGCAAGACACTTAACCCCTAGTTGCTCCAGAGGCGTGCGACCTCTGACATATATAGCAATTGTAAGTCGCTTTGGATAAAAGCGTCAGCTAAATGAATAAATGTAAATGTAAATGTAAATGTTATGATAGTCCGGTATAAAGAGACGAGACGTAGGCGATTGACAGATAAAATAAAAACATGATTGTGATAGCCATGATTTGTCTGATTTCTTCAAGCGTTCATATTTACCATGTTTACTATGGTAATGGTTAGCGTACATAGTCTTTTGCATCGTCTTTAACTATTTCTACCTTATACGGTGATCAGAATCCACACCGGATCACAGACAGAAGGCATTCAAGCATGAAAGTGAGTTTTGAGGTAAATTATTTTAAAAGTCTTTAATGCTGACAGAATTGTCCGGCGCTGGCGTCTCCAGACTCAGGTAAACCCCGCCTCTGTTCGTAACCACTCCTCTAGCCCGAGCTGGCCCGCTTTGGACCAAGGTATTTGACGGGCCAGGATGGCCACTGGCCCCGAGGAAGCCCCGAAAGTGACAGTGGAAACGGGACCGGCTCTGGCCCGACAGTGGAAACGCGGCTATTGTTTAGTCCGACCTCAAATTCGCAACCCGTAAATAAACTTCTAACACATTTAATGTTACATTGTGGAGCCAGCATAATCTGAAAGTTTGTAAACAGATACGCAACACTAACGTGTGGCTAAGTTGATGCTGGCGTGTTGTTTTGTACAGTCAATGGTTGCCACAAGCTTTGATAGGAAAACGAACAACGTATTTTGTCTCGTTTCCAACAGATAATCTAAGTTACAGACACCGGCCCTGTTGCTTTCTGAGTTAAAGATGGTGAGATTGAGTTCACTCAGTCTCTGTGTCTTCTGTTTTGCTAATAGAAACTAACCTTTAGTGTAACTTGACGTACTTGCATGGGTAACCTTAACCTTAAAGTTTGTTTACAGACAGTTTAAATTAGCGTTAACGTTAAATCTGCGTGCAGCATTGATGTAATGGTAATTATAATACTCTTACAATAACAAAAAAACAAACATTAATTACCATTCTGAAAAATCCTTTTGTAAGTGCGTTTGAGGAGTTGGTTGGTTGTCTCCTGTCCAACTCGAACATATAAGGCCGGATAACATTTCCCTCAGCAATGTCCATCATTACAGGTGTTTTATTTACCTTACTTGTGAGCATCACCAGCAGGATACAGCATACATGACCCTAGGGTTGGCCTGGCTGTGCGTCACTCAGAAAACAACAGGCCAATCAGAAGAGAGGCTCATGAATATTAATTAGACAGGCCAAAATCGACCTGTTCTCAGCAGAGCTCCTGAGAAAGGAGCTGTAAAAATACATTGAGATGGTTTTTGGCACTTATACCGCTAATATATATTCTTCAGGACATCAAAACCTAAAATAAAACTCCAGAAAGGTGTACAATATGAGACCTTTAAACGGCTGATTCATTCAGGAGTGATGTAAATTGCTCTCTTTATGAACGAGTCATTCAATCATTGGTTCGCCCGATTGAATCACTCAAACACAAACAAAGCTTTATAGGTAATATTTTCTTTGACAAAATCGAGCAAAAACAGACAGTAGTGTCTAAAAATAAAACACAATATTAACTACTTATTTATTGAACTGTTGTAAAAAAACAGCACTCGTGTGACATTGCTTGATCATATGATATAAATATGAGACAAAAACTCATACAGGGGCATTTGTGCCACTATGGGCCCTATCTTACACTCGGTGCAATGCAGCGCCACGCAAGTGTGTTTTGCTAGTTTCAGCCCGACGCAGTTATCATTTTCACGTCCTGCGCCACGTTGTTTAAATAGCAAATGCATCTGTGCACCCATGGGGCTGCTGGTCTGAAAACTAGTGTGTTCTGGCGCATTGTTGGAGCGTTGCTATTTTGAGGAACTGAAACAGACTGAGACATTGACCAACTGAAACCTGCTCTAAAGTACAGGCGCAATATTATAATTTTGTTTTGTTATTTAATGAGCGCGTTAGTAATGTGCACCTATAGGCGGATCCACAACACGCGTACACTCTGCTTATTACACACACACACTCTGCTTATTACACACACAGGGACACAGCATCAGCACACAAACATGCCAAATATTTAAAATAAAAGGATTACAATGTAAAAGTTATTATTGTGTACATAAAGAGCTTGTGCACGAGCAGATCTGGAGACGCGTTCTGTCTTTCCACTATCAAACTCCGTCATGTAAATAGCGAATCCGCCATGGCGCGAGCGGAACTAGCATTTAAAGGGAATGTGAGATGAGACTCTGATTGGTTTATTGCACGTAAATCCCAAAACACACCCATTACTCATTAAGAGAATAGGGACAGCCCTTTTAGACCATGCGCCCCGACCATTTTCCCCGTCGTTAAACTAGCAAAAGTGGATTCGGACACACCCTAAGTGAACTTGTGCCCTGCGCTTTAGATCATGTGCTTAGATCGTTAAAATAGGGCCCTAAATCTTGAATTTTAGTGTCGTTCTAACTGTATTAATAGGCTCCATCACACAGTGGGCCGTTGCTCTGCTTCATGTTCGTCACCAATCAACTATACGAAATGTAAGATGAACTGCATAGGTGGCGGGTGCGTTAATGATTTTAACAATCGACAGCCCTAATGTTCGAAGCATATAAATGAAAATAAAGTACCATCACATTATAAAAACTGGACAGTGATTATTCAGTCAGACGGTTTCTTCCTGTGATGTGCATCAGATTTTGTCAATATATGCTAGACTGTGTTGGTAAGAGAGAGAGTGTGTGTGTGTGTGTGTGTGTGTGTACGGTAGCAGGAAGATGTTTGTTGTCAGGCGTGGGTGTAGTGGGGGCGCCTGCCATCTCTCGCTTCATCTGTTTGTTTATTCATTTCGTTGCCGTTGCGTTAAATAATTCATCTCTCTGCCCCTCTCCTCTCTCCTCATACTAATGATTCTCCAGTGTGTGTGTGTGTGTGTGTGTGTGTGTGTTTCTCTGGCTTCTCCATCATATATGAGCATGTTGAATGCGTTAAGCTATACACACACACACTCAGCGCGAGTGTGTGAGCGCCGCGAGCGATGGCCAGCATGAGAGATATCTGGTGTGTGTCTGATGAATGTAGGACAGCCGTTCGTCCTGAACGTTACTGTGACAATCACACACACGCTTTATCTCTCGCCGTCTCGTTGAAAATGTGATCATCACTAGTGCTAGTTTGAATCTGTGTGATTCCTGACATCATTTCCTGCACACATCATCCCTATGGAAGTGTTTGAGGGAATTGCACGTCTATATGAAGCCGATGTATGATGGCTTGTGCACATTGTAATGCTCTATATCTTTTCATAAATACTGTAATAATGCGAACACATGAAAATATTTACCTATTCCTGGTTACACCTTTAAAGGGACACTCCACCCATTTGCATTAAGCTTTGCATTGTTAGAAACCCAGTCATACTATTGAATGGTCGTGCAACACTCTCTCATTTTCCCCTGAGACGGGAGAAATCCGTTATTTACCTCTTACAAAAATCGTCATTTTGCGTCATTGTAGGAGGAAGTGTAAGAGGGGGGGATTTCTGTTGAGACTACAAGCACTAGTTCCTCATCTTTCCCAGGGGGCGGGACCCGCTCACGCTACAGACCTATTACAGATCAGTGGGTGGGACTTTACTCTCTGAAACTGAAAGCAATATCCTCCATCTTGTTTGAAGCTAAGCTAACAGGCGCTGTGGAGACAGATGTAAAGTTATGACAATAGCGGAGGAGAGTACTCAATATGATATAGAAGAAGATGATTTCGGAAGTCTGATGCTTGAATCAGGTGTTTGTGGCTACCTTTACAAGCCGCATTATAGCGAAGAGCAGCCGAGGCAGAAGACCTGCCTGCCGCGGACGAGGAGCCCGGACTGACTCGAGTTAGGGCGGACTGGTGGCGCCGGTGATCTCACTATGCAACTCATAGACTGTAAGATGCAACTACGAACACAGAGATAGAGACCGTCTGCTGTAAAGAATTTCAACGATGACAATTTCTCCTGGACGAAATCTCTGAATCAGACGAGGACACGGACGTTTGTGTTAAGAACTATCCTAGTTTCGCACCGCATATGTTCTGACTGAACATCCAGGTACCATGCAATAATTCACCTTTTCGAAAGAAATACAAACAAGGAGTAATGAGTTCCCTAATCCTAACCATAACCCTATAGTAAGTACATGTTGTTAATTAATATTACGCAGTACTTAAATGTATAATTACTATGGAAGCTTGTTTCCGCCACAGAATAATTTTTATTTATTTTTTTATCTCAGAATTGTGTGATATAAACTCGCAAATGTGAGATAAAAAGTCACAATTATCTTTTAAAGCGTTTTATTCTGTGGCGGAAACAAGCGTCCATAAATCCCACTGTAACACGGGCACTTTAAAATAAAGTGTAACCAAGTGTTTTCTGTATTTTGGGAGCCACCATGTTTTTATCCATCTTTCTGGCTGCCAGATGCACCAGAATTGTATAATATATTATTTACAGTCGTGCTTTATGATCCGTAACAGCAATTTCCGAACGTACATGCTGATAATTTATCATTTATATGCAGAAAAAGTGTTACAACAGCAATGTTCTGGTGAAAACGGCAGAAGAGTGTGATCATAAACTACATGGAGAAGCTTTAGATCCATATAAAGCACTAAGCGCATAATGAAATGTGTTTTACTTGTTGTTTGACTCATTATGCCGAGCGCAGCTGGTTTGGCTGTGAAACATGACGAGTGTGGTGTGGCCGCGGGGCTGGAGATGTGCTTGTTTCTGCGCTTCGGCGTCTCTCTTTATCTTGGTACTTGTCCCATGACATTATACTATAGATTGTGCTTTATGAGGCGTTGCGCGAGAGAGATGCGAGCTGATTTGAGCCGCCCGAGGGCTGAGGCAGTCGCTCGTGAAGCGGTGTCGTCCAGACGCTGGTGAGCGGTTACTGACGGGTCTGTCGACACGAGGCCGATGCTTTACGCTGACGCCGTCATCTACAACAAGACATGTTTACAAGCCGAGAGGACGTGAACCATCCCTGAGATTCACCCCTGGCTGTTGCAAGCACAATTCACCACGATTTAAAGGGACGGTACAAACTTACTTAGCAAAACACTCATGTAAAACTAAGTTATGTCCGCTTTTGGTGCAAGAAACCATGTTAAAAATGGATTTGTAGGGGAACAAATGCTATGAAAGTGTTGAATATGGCTTATGTTGGGGTAATATCCATAATGGCATATTGAGGAATTTCTTTATATTTAAACTAGTGCCGGGCAATGATTACATCCAAAATAAAAGTTTGTGTTTGCATAATATATGTGTGTGTACTGTGTATAATTATTTTGTATATATAAATACACACACATCATACCTGTCAACCCTCCCGTTTTCCCCGGGTTTCTCCCGTATTTTACTTTGCTATCCCGCTATCATCCCGTTTAAATATTTTCCCGTGTTTCTCCCGTATTTTTAATCTTTCTATAAAAAATAAATAAAAAAATCCCACTGGGCGCAAACCAGTTAAGCGGAATGACAGGTATGACACACATGCATGTATATATTTAAAAATGTATTATAAATATAAAAATATATAATTTATTATTTAAAAATATATATTTATATTTGTCTTTATTTATATATAAAATATTCATATATTATATAAATGATTTATAAATATATATACATGCAAATATTTCTTAAATGTATACATGCATGTGTGTATTTATATACAAAATAATTACACACAATACACACACATATATCATGTAAACACAAACTTTTATTTCGGATGTGATTAATCGCTGCCCGGCACTAATTTAATCGATTCATCGCTGTTTAATTTGATGCTTCTTCATAAAATGATCAATTTGACTCTGATTCCTGTAGTTAAATTAAGTGCAATGACCAGATCAGCGTAGGTTTGCAACAGTAAGTGAGACTGGAATTACTGACGACTCGTGTCAGCAGTTCAGAATCGGTTTTTCTTTTTCTTTTAAGACACAAAAACTTTATTGATCTGCACTTTGATCTTTAAAACTTTGCAGACCTTTTACATTCACAAACAGCTTTATTACACACGGCATGAAAGGTAATGTACGAAAAAGCATAATTGAGTCACTTTAAAGTCCCCCTGTGGTGTAAATCCAGTTTTAATGTTGTTTATGTGTCTATGTGGTGTTTTTATTATGATTTAACACAATCCATGTGTAAATTCATAAGTCGACACCATTGCTGAGTATTTTCTCCTTAAAACTGCAGTGAACCAAAGACAGTCTCAAAAACACGCTTTGAAATCGCTGGTGTTTCTGACGTCACAAACCAGCTTGTAACCAATCAGATCAACGTGTGATCGTCAACCAGTGGATCTCTGAGCTGAGTGAGTGAGTGGAGGCGGGGCTCATTTGCATATTTATAGAACCACGCATACTAAATGAGGCAAGGGTGTCGAGTTACATTCAAGCATGAAGAATTTTTTTCGCGGAAAACCCGTTTTAAGGGATAAAGTGATTGACTTCAGGGACTTCAACTGCAGTCTTTAACTACTTTAACTGCATCATTTATCCAGGGAATCTGTGCTTATGCATCTCCAAACCGTCACTCATTCATGAAAAGTGAGCGGCCCGTCAAAAAGTCAGCCCATTTTATACACTCCATTAGTGAAGTCAGTTGTAATGAAGCTCTCTTGTGTTGACGTGTGTGTGTGTGTGTGATGTGTCTGAAAGATGCAGTGTCATCCTCTCCTGGTGTGTGGCTGAATGTTGAAAGTGACACACTTTCCTTTGCTGTTATTCTTCTTAATAATACGGCATGGCCAATTCATCCTCCTCTCTCAGCTTTTGTCTTTCTGTCGCACAGCTCGAGTGCTGTTAAAGACGCGCGCTACACTAATGTTCTTTGTGTCACTCTCGCGCTGTGAAGATTTGAAGTAATTAAGTCTAATTTGCACACCACTACTGAGGGATGCATTCAGTTATTAAGCCTTTATCTAAAAACACTGATGTTCATCTGGACATTCATGTTTTTTTGTGTGTTTTTTTTGCAAATGTAAAAGCGTACATGCATAAGTTTGTTTTTAAAGAGACAGTCACCTAAATATTTAATTTCTGTCATCATTTACTGGAATGTCAAGCCAATATTATATGGAAAAAAATGCTGTTCTTTTCAAAACAATGGTTATTTAGGATTTAATGAATGTGTGTGTGTGTGTGTGTGTGTGTCCGTGTTATTTTAGTTGTATTCATATTTTGAATTAGCTTTTTATATTTTTATATATGTGTACATTTTTCATGTTTATTTTTGTAAATATTTTAGACTGTTGATTTTGGATGAATTATTCCTTAAAGCAGTGGGCTGATATCACTCCCTCTCTTGAGTAGGTTCTTATATTGAATAAGTAATAACTTCAGGACCACTTAAAAAAGTACTTTCTATGTAGTGTGAGTGTGTGTATTATGAATGTAATCCTCCATGTTCTCGGCCTCCCAGTGTCAGTTACGCGTCGCTTCACTGTCAATCACATATTCTCTCCCGTGGCCTCATGGGATAGTAAAGTGTCCATCATATGCGCACTTCAGAATCTCACTGGAAGTAGGAGGTCATTCGGGTTCTTGTTCCCTACTCTCTTATGAGTGCTGTGAAGTTACACACACTGCTTTTATCACATACTGTTTTCACCTACTATATAGTGGGGAAGTATGTGTTTTCAGATGCTCTCTCTCTCCCTCTCTCTCTCTCCCCCTCCCTCCCTCTCTCCCTCTCTCTCTCTCTCCCTCTCTCTCTCTCTCCCTCCCTCTGGTTTGGTAGTGTTCATGGTGCGGTTTGCTCATGTCCTCCTGCGCCGTGTCGTTTGTCAGTGTCACGCTGAACGGGGCGAGAGCGGGAACAGAAACTGGGCAAGCTTTGTTCGACTCCCTGGACTGCATGTTTTCCAGAAAGCCTGTGTTGATCCTCAGGTGGCGGTGCAGAGACTGTTCACTAATCCCCCTGAGACGAGACCAGCTGTGGCGTTTGTGAGGGAAAGTCTTCGGTCCAGGAGACTTAAGGTGTCTTTCCTGCCAAATCCCTAATGTCCACACTTTTAATAGGAAACTTCAGAGATTTTAGCTCATGGGAATTAATTACCCTGTGGATAAAATTAGGATGAGAAATGATTTTTTTTTTAGTTGTTCATGAATGTGTGTGTCAGTGTTATTTTAGTTTTATTCATATTTTGAATTAGAATTTTATATTTTTAGGTTTCAGGTTATATTTTAGTTAGATTTTTAGTAGTTTGGTTATGTGCTTTTGTCATTTTATTCGTCATTTTATTTATTTTATTTATTTTTGTCTCATTTTTAGTTAACGTGTGTGTGTGTGTGTGTACAGTATGTCTGTTTGTCGTCATTAGATCTGTATTAATCACCAGCTTAATTTACATTAAATATAAATAAAGCAGCAAGCATAACTAGATTTTTATCTTTTTGAAGAAAATGGTTCTCATTTACTAACAGTCCATATGTTTTCATTTAGACATTGTGGTTCATTTATATGTTATTGAAATTATTGTGAAAAATGTCAAATTTTGTGTGAACTTTTTTTTCTGCTCAAAAAAACAAAAAACATTTAATATAAATAAATAATATAATATAAATAAAACTATAAATAATAAATAGTGTTTAATAACTAGTGAATGAGACTGTTTTCTGGTTTCCAGAACATAAATCTGAACACTGGATAAAGCCAGGTTCAAAATTTCATTTTGTTGACATATTAGAGTTGAAGGTTTTTTTTACGGAGGGGATTTTGGATCTCTCTTTTTATCGCTCCATAAATCAGAAAATACTGTCAACAGACAGAAAAAAACATTTTCACCATGTTTTTAGGAGTTAAATGTTGTATAAAATCAGGCGATTGATCTATGAACAAACCCCTCAGTAAAAACCTTCAGAATATAGATAGGAATACAACTGTAAAGTTTGGTGTATATATATATTTTTGTATTTTTTTTTAAAGATATGTATTGTAGGAGACCATGATGCTAATAGGGGGTTCTGGGTGGTTGCTAGGGTGTTGCTATAAGGTTGCCGTGGTCTTCTGAGTTGGTTTTTGCATTCCTCCAATGTAGTTGCTATGTGGTCTCTATTGTGTTCTGTAAGTATGCGTGCATATCTGCTATGTTGTTGCTAGGGTGTGGTTGTTGCTAGGTGGTTTCTAGGGTGTTCTGGGTTGTTGCTAGGGTGTTGCCATGCGGTTGCTAAGGTGTTCTTTGAGGGTTCGGCTCTTGCATTCCTGCTATGCAGTTGCAAGGGTAGGATAGTTATGGGTGGTTGTTAGAGTGTTGCTAAGGTGGGGTGGTTTCTTTGTTTCTTAGGGTGTGCTGGGTGGTTGCCAGGGCTTTGCTATGCAGTTGCTTTAAGGTGATTTTTTTTTTCCCATGGTGTTCTGGGTCGTTTTGTTTTCTAGATATGACCTGGGTTTCTTCTTCAATGAAAGTTGCATAATTTGAGGAGTCAATCATGTTTGGAGCACAAATGCTGCGAGATGATACACACACTGAATTGTAACACTTTAAATTCTAGCTTCTAAATCTAAGTATGAGCAATAGTAATACTGTTGGACAAATATTATCAGTGTGCAAACAACATCCAAACAGTTGCATGCCGTTGTGCAGATTCAGGTTTGTGTTTGCTGAATGCATGTGTCTCTCAGCTGATGTTCATGAATGTGTCGGCCCGTCGGGCCTCTGTCTTCATGTGTTGATAAAGAGATTAGACCTGAAGCGCAGAGATCTGTGAACACATCCTCTGATCACTATCAGTCTTGTATCTCTCGGTCTGTGGGTGGCTGGATGGTCTCGAGTGGGTTTGCTCTGGTGGGCAGAGAGATGAAGATGTGTTCATTCAACTCACACATTATTTTTGCTTTTTACTTCACCATTAAAAATCTGTTGTGATTTGGTCTCGTTTGACTGTCAAAGGCCCTGTTTACACCTGGTGTTAAGATGCGCTTTGGTCGATCGGATCACAAGTTGACGAGAGAGACACATTTATGTTCACACCTGGTGTTTTAATTCGCCTATTTTGTCCACTTTTTCTGTCCTGATTTCTTCGAGGGGAGGGTCTATGTGCGGGTTAATGTATTTTTTTTTCTCTCCAGATCTTTCGATCTAATGGACAAAATAAGCTTGTGCAATTTACATATGAACGCCCTTGGATACGACGGAAAAACACACGGAGAGCATCAGCTTTCGTGTTCGCTCTGACAGACACAAGACCAGTCGAACACTGTGAGTGTGTGTTAGAAATCAGGAATGGGGAGAGAACATTGTGCTTGATAAGTTTTTCATCTTCAAACCAAACTTGGGTCGCCAGTCGACAAAGTTTAAATGTCTAGCTGGCTGTCTAGCTGTAACGGGGCGAACAAGACGAGAGACGTGCGGATCCATATGCAAGGCTTTATTCCAAAACATGGTCTTAATACAGGCAGGGTCAATAAACAGCAAACAGGTTTGGCAGAGGTATGACACCGAGTAATCCTTAGGGCAAGCGTGGGTAGATGATCGGCGAACAATATCCAACAGGGGCAAGGCAAAGAGAGATAATCCAGGTATACAGCAATAATCCAGACGAGGTGCAAACAGAGTCCAAAGGGCTAGGCTAAGGGTGAATCCAGGAAACACGGGCAAGAATCAGAACACAGGAAAACACAAAGGACAAGGCAAGACTAAGATCACTGGAAGGGCTCTGTAGAGAAGCTAACACTAGGGGGAGTGCTAAACGCAATTCAATACTCGGCAACAGGGAGAGAAAGTCCAAAGCCGTTTCTCAATATACGTTCTTGTCTGTACTTGTGTTCTTGTGAAACGTCATCAGTCGCTGCCCAAGTACTGTTCCAATTCAAAGTTCACATCTAGCCAAGTCCAGTTCAAATCCCCGGATGTGTTCTTGATCCGCCCCTTTTACCGAGGATGCATCGAGAGGTGACTTGTGCGAACTTGAGACAGCCAGGTATCCCAGAATGCATCTCACACCAACCAGCAAGAGGAGAAACCCCGCGTAATTTAAAAATACTGCTGTTATTGTGTCACGAAATGTAGTTTTAAGAGTTTTTCAGGCGAGAATGTAGTTGTTTAAAGCTCAAATCTTTGGTTTATTTATAAAGATAGCGCCTATTTTAAATTTTGATCTGACGTTTTCGGAGTTGTGAGAACCAGGCGATCACTGGACGCTCGGTGCTCATGTACCCCGCCGAGAACAGCCTTTCCTCGGCTAGTGCTTCTGACATTTGCCGCTGGCTCGGATGTTTCTAGTGGTTTAACATGAGATATCATTCGTCTTGTGTATATCTAACGGGCTATTTATTTATTTTATTTGTCTCATCTTTAATTTGTTCCCTGACAAAACGTTTTGGCTGAGGGCAAAGTGAAGTTTCATAGCTTTATATATTTAGTCTATTTAACTTTAACGTTGTAGCCTAGAGAGCTGACTAATATATTTGACTGAATCGTTTGCTTTATTATTGTATAGCTTCTTATACCTTTTAGGCTACTTATACTTTTATAATGGCTATTATTGATCATTAAAACTGACATTTAACAAAAAAGGTTATGTCATTTTATTTTGTATATTTAAAACATATAAAATAATTTATTATAGGCTACGTTGCCTACATTCTCTTCACTGTATGTACATATATAATAAAATAAAATGACACAACCCTGTCTCTTTTTGCTAAATGTTAGTTTTAATGATTAATATTATAATGTTTTTTATTTATCATATTTTTAAAATGAAAACAAAAAGAGTCATGGTTGTGTTTTATATTTCGTGTTGTTATAAATATATGCAGTGAAGATTATCAATTGCGTTGCCTGAACCACATTTGTGTGGCCATTATGTTTAAGATTTTTTTAAATGAAAATGAAAAGAGGCAGAGTGGTGGTTTATAACATATTTTGTTTTATTTGTAGCCTAGATATACATAAAGAGATAACCGTAGTAGCCAGAGCGAGTTGAGTGACGCTATCAAGAACGCTGCTGTTCCATTTGCAGAATTATCGTCCCGTCCTCGGAAGTTCGTTCTTCTGAGTCGAACTTGTCAAGTCCGAACTACCAAGGACTCAAGTCCGAAGTTTGCGTACTTGGTATTGAGAAGCGGCTCAAGGCTTATAAAGAGTGTGAGATAGTGTGTGATAGTTCTCAGGTATGAGCGTGATTAGTGGAATCAGCTGTGTGTGTCGTCAATGCAATGAATGATGGGGATTGTAGTGAAGTGCAAGAGTCCATGCTGTGAGTGGGCGACCTCTGGTGGTGACCAACCGGAAGTGCATGGACCAGATTCGTGACACTATCGTCTGTCTAGCGCGCTTCCCATAATGTTATGCATTAGGTCCGTAGGCGGAGAGTAGACGGTCTTTTGTGGCCCTTCGAACACATTCGATCACATGAGCGTTTACACTACGAAAGCAATCCGGTCCAATGCGTTTTCAACTACCTCTGGAAGTGATCGAAAGTGGACGAGCTCAAAACGCTTCAGACCCCGTCTCAGAGTATGTGAGTGGAGTGGGAGCGAGGACTGGAGCGGTGTGATTTTGAGTGCGGAGCCGATTTTATAAAAGTCGGAGCGTCGTGGTTTTCACTCGCTCCACTACCGCTCCATCACGAGGAGCTACAATTCATGCCAACGGCCCATTATAGAACTGCATTTTTAGTTAGAATTCACACGTTAAAAACATTTACCTTGCTAATAAAACAGATGGATCACTCAAATCAGCAAAAAAATGTGAAGGTCGTATATTTATATATTTATATTTATGCATTTGGCAGATGCTTTTATCCAAAACGACTTGCATTGCATTTCAAGGTACATACTTTTACATGTTATACTTTTACAAGTTATGATGCCAGCGATGGACTTTAGCGATGGTTATATAGCATAGTTAGCATAGCACAGCAAAAACAAAAACAAAACCATCCAAAAACAGCATACACTCGATTTCATCGTTATGATGATACAGCGTGGATAACGTGCACAATTGTGTTACGATTCAAAAATTGTATTGTTCATCAGACAAAAACAAAAGCATTTCATTTTCACATGCGTGTAAGCCAAGCCGGCAAGAAAGGCAAGATTGCATTTAAAAAAATTACAAATATACATAAAAAAGCAATATTCGAATAGTAACTTCAGCATTTGAATAGTATTGATTTTTTTTTTATCAATTTCGGAATTCGTTCCAACAGGCCTAGTGTAAACAGGGCCATAAAGTCCACTTTAAAGATCATTCAGAAACTCAGACAATGGAATATATACACTATAATGAAAAGAAGAATTATATATCTGATATATATATATATATATATATATATATATATATATATATATATATATATATATATATATATATATATATATATATATATATATATATAGAGTATACAGTGTGTGTGTGTGTGTGTATATTTTAGTAGTTTGTGCTACAGTTTTAAAGTTTTTTCACTTAGACTTTGTGGAAGTTTGAGCTGATATCAGTATCCGACCTTTTATTGATGCACTTGCATATTATACAAGGTCATGTCAACCGTGACTCTTACGAAACAGCACATATGAACAAACTCCAGCGCTCGTCTTTTCTCCAGCAGTTGATGAAGGTTTTTAACACACGCTGCTTCATTCATCACGCCGCTCCCCTCCATCAGCACGCAGATGTTCCTCAGATGGAAATGAGACTTGTCTTCATTGGGGTTGATGGTGAATAACTGTCATCTGTGCTTCGCCGAGGTTTGCTGTTGTCATGGATACATCAGATGAAATTGGCACAGAGAAGCGAGTGAAAGAAAAGCTGTCAGGAATTGTGAAGTTTCTTGAACACTGTCCTCGTTTTGCTAAAGATCTCTCTTCGGGCGCGAGGCGCCGCAGTCCTCGTAAAGCACACAGCGGGTCTGTAGTGGAAGAGGACGTTTTAACAGCACACCTTTAAACCATCCGAGGTTAACGATTACAGTCATCCAGGCTAAACCCTGCCCGCACAAAACCTCTCTCTAAAAACATGTCTTTATTTAAAAATCAATTGGCACTACTGGCAAAAACAGTGGGTTTTTTCTTTCTTTCATGCACTGGGCAATTTTGAGATTTTAGGCTATTTGGCTTTTCAAAACACGTCTTCTGTCAGATTAGTGTGAAAGAACACATCCAAAATACACTTTTACGTGCTTATTTGATTGCACTTTATCTATTTGCGTCTGAAGATTTCAATGACTGTATATATCTTTAAAGGGTTAAAAGTTTTTCCTCCACTTCAGCAGCACTTATATACACCAAACTTTACAGATATATTCCTATCTATATTCTGAAGGTTTTTACTGAAGGGTTTGTTCATAAATCATTCACACTGGTTTTATACAACATTTCATTCCTAAAAACATGGTGAAAATGTATTTTTGACAGTATTTTCTGATTTATGGAGTAATAAAATTAGAGATCCAAAATCCCCTCAGTAAAAACCATCAACTCTAATATGTCAACAACATGAAACAAGAATTTTGAACCTGGCTTTATCGAGTGTTCATATTTATGTTCTGGAAATGTATGTGAATTATTTATATGTTTTATAAGATAATGCCTAATTTGCTCATTTAAACATAACATTTCAGAAAACTAATACAGTTTTTTGTTTTGTTTTTGCAATTCTTAATGTAATCAATTAGAGAAGTGAATATTTTTTAACCATATTCACCTGTTGTATCTTGAATTAAGGGAGTTTCCATTTATAATATTGCCTTTATATAAGAATATTTAATTCATTATTGGTACCAAGTATCACTATTACTATTGCTTGCACTGTAATATATCGGTATGATATATTCCTATTGTTTTTCAGCTTAAACTGGATCTATGAGTGACAAGACTGTCCCAGGGCCACATGGCTTCCCAGTTTAGAGTTTGTGCAAGTCGCTCTCGGCAATAATGACAACACAAAGATGGACAGACACAAAGAAAAACAGACGTACACTAATAGAGGGACCTGAATATGACTGAGACTTGAGGGCGGACTAATGTAAGACAACACTCTTGCAACCGCATAGCAATGCCAAAGCAACCATACTAAACACCACATTTGCTTTCAATTTGAGTATTCTTTAGTCACTTTAGTATTTTTTTTTCTTGCACGTATTGAAGTGTTCATTTTCGCAGGGCTTATTTGCGTTAGTCATAGTTTTTAATCTTTTGACGAAAATGTAATTGAGATATTTCATCAAGTTAGTCATTAATGTTTGTACCTTTTACTTTGAAATGATAGTTTTTGTTTTTTAGTTGGACGAAAACATGCAAATTGACAAAAACGTGTCAAAAGGTTTTTTTTTTTACAGAAAACTATACATTTAGAATATTGTTATAGAACTATATACTATAGAATTTAAATGTAAGCATTACCGTATTGCTTTTATAAAACGGTCACTACACAATACAGATATTAAAGCCGAAAAATATATATCTATGCAACTTTCATGAAGTAAAATCACTAAAAGCCTTCCTTCCGCTGGAAAAAATAGTCCCACCCTGACCGTAAACAGCAACAGAAGTTACATACATTATTTCACCTTTAGATGGCGGCAGAGACGGTCTTTATGAGTGAGTCCGTCAGTAGAGAAGACTTTACATTGAAAGGACTCAAACTTGTGATCACGGTGAAGGAAGACGCGGACAGATGACTATAGGCTCAGGAAAACCCCTGAACTGTTAAAAGAACAAGATATCGCAGCGGACATTCAAACTGATTTTTTTTATTATGAATATCGGACTGGCCTGAAGGAAAATGCTATGTCTACTGTAAATGCAGTACACTCGCTCACTCGATCTCTCATAATACTCTACTATAGCTTCAGTGAACAATATCAATGAGATCAAACATGTTTACGTTGCTAAGACTGGTTGCTAGGGGTGTTGTGTAGTGATACATAGAACCATTGGGTGAAGTGGTCATAGAACACAGCTACTGACCAATCAGAATCAAGGATTGGAACTAACCGTTATATATATACATGTATGTATGTATGTATGTATGTATGTATGTAAATGTAAAAAAAAAAAAAAAAAAAACGTTTTTTAATTTTATTTCAGTTTTTTATTTCCAGTATTATTATTTTTTTATAACCCTGTTATCAGCACAAACTAAATACTTGCATAAAATTGACCTTGTAAAAAATATAAGCTCCTAAACAGCATATAATGAATATACTAAAGTTAAAAATGCACTCTTTTCTGTTCTGGAGACTGTTTAGAATATTGCATTATGTGTAATATGTTGTTATGGCAACAGCATATTCTCTCATGAGTTGCACACTCTGACTTGCATGTAACTTAGTTCACCTTTGTATTTGCAACATTTTTTTAAATCAAAAACAAAAACAACAAGCGTTTTAATTAGTAATTTTGTTGACGAGATTAACACCGATGCTCTAGCCTGTTGCAAAGTGTAAAGAAAGCTTCTATACACCAGTGCTGTTCATTTACAGTGAGTGAATGAGTGTTTCTGTGTGCAGAAGTAGGTGTGTGTGAGCCGTCAGGGGATAATTATAGCTCAGCACCTCCTACTTACACAAGCAAACAAATCCATCAGTTGTTGGGTTCTGTTCTGTCTCTTATAGGCTCTGAGATTAGTTTGTTAAACCAGCAGAAAATTCAGAAGGACATGTTGTGTAATTTGAGACGGGAGTGTATCATTTCCTCTGTCATTCTGAACACACATCTGTCTCGGATCAGGTGCAATGCAAATTAAGTTTTCTCTTTCTCAAACCCCAGTGAATCTGCTGTCTACAACACTGTGTTGCAGTGAGCAGTGCATTTTTAACTTTTGTATGAAATATTTTCATTAAATTAAAATCATATTTATAATTTATTTCTAAATAAATGTATATTTTTATTTTGTGTTTATAATAGTGTATTTTTATGCTTAGTGTAGTACAAAATATTGCCCAATTTTTTGTGCAAGAATAAAATTATAACATAGCACACACAATTATGTAATTTAATTTAAAATGTATTTATTATATATTTGTATTACAATATATAATATATAGTTAATTTTATATTTAATAATATTTTTGATATATATATATATGTGTGTGTGTATATATATATATATATATATATATATATATATATATATATATATATATAGTAATAATCAGTATTTTGATTCTATAAAAATAAAACTCTTTAAAAAGGGTAAAATTACAAAGCGCACACAAAATATGTAATTTGTTTATTTATTATATTGATCATACGCTATATAATTTCATTGTATATTTAATATTTTGAATTAATTAAATTAGACAATACTAAGCATAAAAAACATAGCACAAATATGTAATTTAATAATTGTATAATTATCTTAAATTATTACATTATATTATTTCATAGAATATTTAATATTTTTTATATTAAATTTAACTGGACAAAATAATTTCAGGTCAATATGTTGCTTATTATAGTAAAAACATTCATTTTTATAAGCATGAAAATACATTGCACACTCAAATATGTAAATTAATTTATTTAATATTTAATAATAACTTTATATTTAATTAAATTAGACACAACTTTACCAATATTTTTCAGTATAATAATTAACATTAGCATTTTGCCTCACCTGTCATCTAGGATACGAGTTAATACTGAATTTGTCACAGTGGTATTTTAGTGGGCGGGGCTTTGGACGGGAGGGGGCGTGTCTAATTCACATGCTAAGCGAATGGCAGAAGTTCAAACTGTTGACATCACTTACAGCACCTTTAAGTATGCACATCATGCACTGCATACTTGTGTGTTGACGTTTGTGTGTGTGTGTGTGTGTGTCAGCTCACTAGGTTTTCTCTCCTGTTTCTCTGCATCTCTCGTTTCTTTTCAGTCTGCCAGCTGCTGTTTATCGTCCACCTCCTCTCATCTTCTGCTTTCTCTATGATGACTGTCATTTCCTCTCTTCCTCCGCTCCTGTTTTCTCTCTCTGTCCCGGTTTTATTATAGGAGCAAGGCGGCGTTGTATATCTTTACATGAGTCGGAATCCATGCGGCGCTGGTGTGATTCATATCAGCAGATTCAGTGCTAATATAATAACAGGATGATGTGAGCATTCATCATTCTCAGGGCCCGTGTGTCCGCCTGTCCTCCCACTGACACTCATAAAGCGCACGCTCTCTTCATAACACACACACACACACACACACACACACACAGTCGGGAATGACCAGCGTGTGATGATCTGGAAATCCCTGCGGATGATGGTGTGTGAACTACATACTGTGCAGTGTGTGTATACTGTGAGATGCATGCTACTGTTATCACACTGCTTGTACTGTGCAGTATGTAGTATATGCTGTTGTGTATATATCTTTATGCATGTAATCAATGTGCAGAATCACTCTAAAAAACACTGGGTTAAAAACAACCCAATTTGGGTTGTTTTCAACCCGAGGGCTGGGTAAATATAGGACAGAACACATGGTGGGCTAATTTTACCCAGCAAATTGGGTTGTTTATTTACCCAACATAATGGGTTAATTCATTTTTACTATAGTATTAGCTTTTTTTTCTTTCTTTTTTTACTTTATACATGAATTAATGTTTACGGATTAACTTAAATCCTCTAAACTAAACTAAAAAAAAATATATATATATATATACTCCACACAACCACTGGTTTGCATGGTAATTCCTTTATTTTTGGAATCTATTTTATATAGTTTTGAATACATATTGCATACATTTAAGCTCATTTACCAAATATTAGAAGTAAAAATTAAACATTTAGAAGTAATTCAAGTGTAATCGACCAGTCTCTGTTGTCCCGTTTCCACTGTAACGGCGCTGGAATATAATATCATAAATATAATAAATAATAAATGTGCAGAATATATGAAGAGTTCATTTGCAAAAACAGATAACTTCGTTTTTATTAATTTTCATAAATCATGTTTATTTTTATTTTTGTTGTGCATTCCATACAATATCAATCAAACTGCAGTTAGCTTGTTTTGATTAATAACTACAGGTTACTTAATAAATTAAAGTTCATTGGAAGTATGTTTTCTTATATATTAAAAGTTTGTTTTTAGCAAAAGCAAATAACTCCACATTTCATTTCTCTTTATAATTGCATTTAAGTGCCATATTCAACATTCTTTAACTTAAAACAAGCAGGTAAAGAGCAGTATAAATAGCCCATTAATGAGCAATAATAAACAAGTATATAGATGACAGAATTCAGCAATCCAGAGTTTATAACAAGACATCGCAATGCTCACAAAGTTTCAGCTTTTATTTTCCTTTTACGCCCCGAAGAAGAAGATATCACGGTTTCATCAAGTTCGTCACTCTTAGTCAGCTTTGACTGATCCTCTCAGCTAGCACGTCTTTTGGAAGTAACTAGCAGCCTTGTCACCTGACCTGAATACTGCGCGCTGATTGGCTAAAACGGACTCATCGGGTTGTGTTCGCAAACAACGAGTGCTCGTCGGTTTCTGCTGTAAAACATGAACTCGCGATGCACTGGACAAAACCGGCTTTTGTGACAAAACGTGTTTAGGGTTCAGAACGTGCTGTTTTTTTGCAAATGAACTCTTCGTATATACGTATATAAATGCATGCATGCATACAGTATACAGTGTGCAGTGTGCAATAAGTATGCATGGTTACATTCATATTAGCATACTACTGGAATTTTTTCTGTTATATTTTGGAGGTTTATCAGGTTGGTTTGTAGCTTTAAAGGGTTAGTTCACCCAAAAATGAATATTCTGTCAGTAATTACTCACCCTCATGTTGTTCCAACCCCGTAAGACCTTCGTTCATCTTCGTAACACAAATTAAGATATTTTTGATTAAATCTGGAGCTGGCTCACTCCTCCATAGGCTTCTAAGGGACTGCAACTTGCTGGCCCAGAAAATGCATTAAAGACATCGTTAATATAGTCCAAGTGACTACAGTGGCTCAATCTTAAGTTTATAAAGCGACGAGAATACTTTTTGTGCGCAAAAACAAACAAAAATAACGACTTTATTCCACTATTCATTTCCTTCTCTCTGGGCCTCGAGTCTTTTCACGTAGTGTTTCAGCGTAGCGCGTCTGTGTTGTACGTCACACGCATCACACACATGACCAGCGTCGGCCAATAGTGAGCCTACGTGTGACGTACAACACAGACGCGCTGCGCTAAAACACTACGTGAACTCACTCGAGGCCCAGAGAGAAGGAAATGAATAATTTGTGTTCCGAAGATGAACGAAAGTCTTACGGGGTTGGAACAACATGAGGGCGAGTAATTACTGACAGAATATTCATTTTTGGGTGAACTAACCCTTTAAGAGGTTTAGCTGCTGTCAAGTCAAGTCAAGTCACCTGTATTTATATAGAGCTTTTTACAATACAGATTATTTCAAAGCAGCTTCACGGTGATACTGTAACATGAAAATAATACAACAAAGTTTGTTTCTAGAAGAAAATAGCATCATAATCCATCTTAAGTAAGTTCAGTCATGGCTCATTCTTGTTGTAAAAAAGTTATTCATTTAGTTCATTTATATATCTTGCCACTCTGGAGAAAACTGAGATGTCCTCGTCCAGCTCAGTTCAGTTCTCATATAATGGTGTCAATGCAGCAGATCAATAATATTGTTGAATATTAAATTGAATGTCCCCAACTAAGCAAGCAAGCATGATGAAACCGCTGCATTTTTAGTGTCTAGGTTTGGTTACTCATATTCATGTTGTGAGATGCTATAAAAATCTCAAAGATTCTCGTTCTTGCTGATTTTGGACCATTATATCTAAATATTATGTTTGTTTGTGTATAGCAGCATATATCATGATGTTCTTCTCTACAATCTTTAGCTATACAAATTTACTGTTAACCATAATTTTGGCCAAAATATATTTGCACTTCGTATTGCTCTTCTTAGCTCAGGAGACTTCATGGAGTTACAGAGTATAAACTTTTGTTCTCGGAAGAATATTTGAGGAGAAATACTGAGATTTCTGACTTTTTATTGCAGATTTGAGTATCTTGAGTAAATCTGAGAGCAGTTTGAGATATTTGTAAGATCCTTTCTGGCTATAGATTCCTTTCGGGAACACTTTATTTTACAGTGTCCTTGTTACATATGTTACATGTACTTACCATAGTAAAAACAGTAAATTATGCATAATTACATGCAACTAAACCTCAACCATATCCTTACCCTATAGTAAGTACATAATATTACTCAGTACTTAAATATATAATTACACGGTAACAACGACACCTTAAAATAAAGTGTAACCTTCCTTTCTTTTTGTTTTGTTGTCAGTTTGGATGCAGTCGCTCATGTGAGGTTATTTAGGAGAAACACTCGAGATTAAGATATTTCTTTTCTTTTCTGCATGTATAGTTAGTTACAGCAGTAGATCATGAAATATATCACAGATCTTCTTCAAACTGAGTAGGAAGCTTTCAGGATCTGTTGTTTGGTATGGTATTATTGGGTGTTTGGTGTTTTAAGCCCCCAACGGCGCCTTCCAGGCAGCGAGGGGATGGGTAGGTTTAAGGTTGAGGGTAGTGCTAGCTGCCTCTAAGGAGCCATTGGGGGCTTAAAACACCATAGAGCGTATTATTACTTTGGTAATTATGGTTATGCATTTCCATAAGGATAGATGTTTGCGAGGGTTGTGTTTCTGTTCTATACAGAGAGTCAGTTGGTACTACATTACTATAATATTGAAGGTTAAAATGAACTGATTTGTGTACAATAATAAAGTTATGATACTAAATTTGTAATTATGTTTCCACTTCAAATTGTTTTTTGAAATATAAACATTTAAAATGTGGCTTTCTTAAAAACTTGAACAGAAAAACATGTACTATGGTGCATATATTTATCAAAATGCTCCTTTCTAGAGTTCATTTTCCTAGCTGACTAATGAGTTTATGGTGATTGACTGGCTTTTCTGAGGCAAACGCGACATTACGTGACATACTGACGTCTTTCCGGTTGAAACACTGACTGAATGATTACATGGGATATGATACGGATTTCAATAAGTTGTACTGTATCTTTCAACACTTTCTGATGATCAGTCATGTTTATTTAATATAACTTTTTAACTAGTAAATAGTGAATTCTATATAACTAGTAGTAAAGCTGAAGGGATGATCGGTTCACGTGCTGCTTGATCTGAGTTTGAATTTCGTAATAAAATGGACAGAATTTGAAATTTGATACTTTGTTTCATATCAAAAGTAATGTAGCACAAAGCGTATTGTGAATTATTGGATGGGAGGTGCGATACAATGTTCTGTTCATTCGTCAACTGGAAACAGCAAGATCGATTCTTGGGATTCAAGAATCAATATCGGTTCATAAAAATGCAATTAAAATGTAGAAATCATTATTATTATGTTTTACCTAGCCCTATTCTTTGGGGAAACAAAAATGGTTAATCTATGACATCACTGCGAAAACACCAATTTGAACTTTATACTTTATTATTAAAAATGTGTTTTCATATTACATAAATGTATGTACACAGTAAAAAATGCTGGGTTGTTTCAAACATGGACAAACCCAGCCGTTGGGTTATATTTTTTAATTGCTTTTTTAACCCAACATTTGGGTTTGTCCATATTTGACAAACATTTTATACTTTTACGTTTACGTTTACGTTCATGTTACATAAATATATTTACGCTCTAAAAAATGCTGGGTTGTTTCAATCCAACTTTGAGTCAAACATGGACAAACCCAGCCGTTGGGTTAAATTACTAACGTTTGGGTTTGTCCATAATTGACCCGAAATTGGGTTGAAACAACCCAGCATTTTTCAGAGTGTAAACATACGTAAAATCTTGAATCCAATTCAGGCGTTTGCATGCTTAAAGTTTTTCCACCTGTTGATCAGATCAGGTCCACACCGACCCTTTCAATCCGATCGGAAGCTCAAATGGATCGACGATGTGTCTACATGAAGGCTTTCCAGGGATTGTGTGAGCGCATGTGAACGCTAGAGCTCCTCAAAGCTGTTCTGCTTTGTGTTTCTTCTCCCGCCGAAGAAGGGATGGTGCGTGAGGATCCACCTCTGGTTTCCAGGGGCAACGGGAGCACTTGACTGCCACTAGAGCTCATATATGTGAGGGTAAGTGCAGATTAAACGCCACGTTTGCTTTGAACTGAAGCTCTTAGTCTCGCGTTTGACACGCCACCGTCAAGAATCGTGGAATTTCAAACGTTTTCGCTTTCATCTTGAATATCGAGCGCTCACCCGCCCAAGAAACGCAGCAGCAAATGTTCCCTGCGTGATGTGGAGAATAAATATTAGATTGTTTTATGAAGTGCTTTTGTGAAGTTTACATCTGGAACTCAGAATCCAAAACTGATCAAATAAACTAAATGAAAAGAACGAGTGACTGAAGGCGTGTTGGTTTTGAGCCGCAGCAGAAACGGTCTCAGTCTAGATTGTTTTATGAAGTGCTTTTCTGAAGTTTACATCTGGAACTCAAAATCCAAAACTGATTAAATAAACTACATGACTGAAGGTGTGCTGGTCTGAAACGGTCTCAGTGTAGATTGTTTGAGTTGTCGATGCCGTGACGTTCTCTCACAGCGTCTCTGAGTCTCTCTGAGACTCCTTCTGTTTGTCCAGGCATTGATGAGGTTTGAGGAGGGATCTCACACACACTTGCGTCCTGGAAAGAGAATGTCCCGAGACATCAGGCGGAGCGTGAACGACTGTCGTCTCAGATCTCAGCTGATTTCTCATCAACTCATAAGAGGTCAGGCTCTCATATTCAGACGCTTGACAATCAGCAGAACTGTGTAGGAAACGAGAGGTGGTTTCTCTTAAATCCAATGATTATATTTTTTTATATAACTTTACATATTAATATTATTTATTATTTATATTGATTTAAAACCAGATATAAATGAGAATTTTTTATCAGGTTAGTAAACATTTTTTTTACTATATATATATATACCATATATATATAAATATAATCATAATATAAACATAATATAAATATGATTATATTTATATATATATATAATATAATATATGATTATATTTATATATATAATTTATTATTATAATTTTTACAAACACATTCAAATCAGAATTATATGCAAATTATAATGATTATAATATTTTGTATATAATTATTTTATATTATTATTTATACTAATTTTACACCACATAAATAGTTTTTTATTGGGGTTGTAAACCCTTTTTTTATAATTGTCTTTTTTTATTAATATTTACATTTATAATTAATAATTAATAATTATACATTATAATTTACTATTTTAAGAATGATATATTATAACTATATTATATAATTATTTTAAATAAAGCATTTTTTTTACAAATCATATTTATATGTGGTTTAAAATCAAATTATTAGGAGTGTATTTCAGTGTGAATTTCAGTGTGTCGTCTGGATGCAAAGGCACTTGTTTTCTCACGCGCTGCAGTAAATAATGAATGAGTGAACGAAGGAGTGGTTTTGGGTGAATGTGTAAAAGACAGTCTCTCCTCTGACGCTCATGTTGTCTCCTGCGGCTCGTGACAGTGACAGTGAGATGTCATAAACGACGTGAGCAGCAACAGTCCCGGGTTTCTCTCTCCAGACTTGACAGCGAGTGTCAGCTGGTGTGTGAGAACGTCTCCTGGCATCATGCTTACATTACATCATCTCTATCGTAACTGATGCAGATGGTGTAGATATATTGTCCATACTGAACAAACAGATCAGATTTCATATGGCGAGATGCAGACAGTGTGGATAGTTACTGGGTTCAGTGCGGTCTGATTATGGGTCTCCAACTAAACACTTCAATGTTTTTAATCTATATTTAATAGCACAAACCTTAAGATGTGCTTATCGTAGAACTACAAGAAAATGATTTCTGAATGAGTTTTTAATAAATAAAGTAGTCCTTTTTGGCTTGTTAACAGAGTTTTGTAAAAAAAAAGAAAAAAAAAACCCATTTATTTGAGTGTCAGTGCTGCATAATATACACTTCTATTAAAAATGCATTCACTGAAAACAAGTCTTAACATTCACTATTGGTCGAAAGTTTGGAATAATTGAGTTTTTTTTATGTTTAAAAAAAAAGTTTTTTCTTAGGCTGCATTATTTAATGAAAGTGCTGTAAAAACAGTAATATTGTTGAATATTATTACAATTTAAAATTGTAATGGACTGCTGGCTGTTATATAGGGAGCTAATGAATGTTCTTCTGTGACGGTGTTTACATGCACATAATGATTCTGGTTAAAGTCTTGATGTTGTTTTTGGGCTCTACTTGAACAAGTTTTCATGCTTGAATGTTCATTATTTTCTCTTATTACACGGCTCTGTGGAATACTTGATTCTGATTGGTCAATCGCTTCATCCAGCGGTGTGATATTCCCAGATAACAACCGCTGAGAACAGAAACACAGGCTCATCCGGGTCACTGAAGTCAGCAGTGTTAGGAACGGTTTTTCTTCATGGAAGTTTTGCATTTGGTGAGCTAATAAAATATTATAACTCAGTCGAATCAATATTTTGTGTACAATTCTTTAATTATGTCATCCAGTATCGTTGACTCTCTCTCTCTCTCTCGTTTCATACAAACGCAGCGGCTGCCATTTTGCGAGTATTGTTTTGCACATTATTGGATTATAAGATACAAAATTTAAAACAGATTTCTCTCAGATCAATATCTCTTATCGCCATAATTATTTATGTGTTAAAATGCTGTGTAATAAGTGTTATGACTGTATACCGTATCTTTTAAATGTGCATCTAGTTTGAACTTGCCGCGCTGAAACTGCTCTCTCCGCGCAAGCTTTGTGTTTAAAGAGCTAATAAAATATTTCAACTCAGATCAATATTTCGTGTCTAATTATTTACTTATGTGGCATGTAATACGCGGGATAATGTACATCCAGCCGGTTGTTATCTCAGAATAAACCCCTTCAGGCTGATGGAAGACCTGATCCTGATCACCCTGTTGGGGTTTATTCTGAGATAACAACCGGCTGGATGTACATAATATATATATATATATTATTATATTCCTTACATATTCTCCATTGTTGCAGCTCCTCTCTTCCCAGTCTGTCAGTAACGCTCTGTTTACTTCCTGTCTCTATGAAGCCCCTCCTTCTGAAAAGAACACTGTGCTCTGATTGGTCGGCTGGATCAGTGTGTTGTGATTGGTCAAGCGCTTCGAGTGTGTTTGGGAAATGTCCCGCTCCTTTCCATAACCGCCAGTTTAACACACTACTTACTAACTCAACCAGGCCCCGCCCCTTTATTCTGCGTATGAATTATTTAAATGAGGAATATTGTGACGTGTTTGTTCCCGGAAGAAACTTAAGACTACGATGGAGGCGTTTCAGGGAGTTCAGAAACACTGACACTGATATAGACCTTCTGTAGCCCCGCCCCTTTTCAGCTGCGCTCGTTGTCTTTTGACTTCCGGTCTGTATTTTCACAGCGATTTTCCGTGTTTATTAATGAACGGCTCGTTTTAAAATCTCCCTGGTCGACTGACATTTGTTAAGACATCTGCTTTAAACATAACAGTCCTCATGATAACTTTCGTTAACTTTACATTATGTAAATCCACTTCACCAGCTAATTACTCCTGGACAGAAATGCCATAGGAATATACAGAGCGACCGCAAAAACGGAAGTTAAAAGACAATATTCTAAAGATGGCGGCGCCCTCGTTTCTCTGGCGCATAAGGTCTATTGAGAATAACTCTATTGAGCTTTTTCATGCTCAAACAGCAACATTAAAAAAGCTCTTTAATATTAATTTGCTAAAATGAAGAGTGAACATCTCCCTTATTTTCACAAGAGATGCGCAGGAAAAAACATGCATATTTCAGTTCATTCAGAATATGCTTTTTATTGGAGTATTTTACAACTATCAAGCATGTAAATGTGTTTTTCTGAATAAAAGCTTGGCAGGTATTGTTGTGCATGTGACAGTGTTGAGTGGCCTTTATCCTGGCGGATGTTAGCGCCTCATTGTGTTTCACAGGATCTGAG